>OX235263.1:69337288-70537288 GCA_944472135.2 Trichobilharzia regenti
CCATAAAAAGTCTTAGAAATGTTGAGCATACGATATAGGACACTCAGAATTTTGAAATTTAACCAAAGGATTGATATCATTTAGAAAACCAATGAAAACCAAGAGTGCGGGACAGCTAGTTGTTTCGTCCTAGTTTGAGACTCTTTAACAGTGCATACTCTCCATGGTTCAAACCCAGGACATTTCAGTTACAAGACAAGCTTGTAGATCATTCATTCAGCTACTGAGAGCAGATTCAATGGCCCCGGGATGTATTCTGTCAATGAGTCCCAAACTAGGATGAAACAGCTGTTCAGTACTCCCTGTTAATTTTCAATGGTTCCCTAACTGATATCAATCCATGGTCAAACTAGGTACAAATCAAATCTCTACAAACAGTTTAAAACAGTCAAAACTTACCTGAATGTAAAATGGAATAAAATAATCATTCAAAGCACATGTATATGCTGGGAAGTGATTAATCTTGTAGACTGAGATTCAGTAAGACCAAAAAAAACGGCCACCTACAACATCACTCCCCTGAAATAAACTATTTTGTGTTATGTCTATAAGATTTTTCAGTTTGTTAACGGCAAAACACCTAATATTATAACAGTTTAGCATTGAATTAAGCTTTATACTACTTCAGCAAGTAGACACGTCGTTAAAATACAAATGGGAGGATTCATTGTTTGCAAATTTCATTCGCAATTACAAGAAGTTTGTCGTACAAAAATTAGTATGATTTCCACATTTATAATAACGAAATTAACTAATATATTATTAGAATACTCAGATTTGTGAGGATTTTGGATTAATTATAACTGTTACATTTTAGTCACAAGCCAACAACATCTAGAGATACTACTGGACAGCTGTCTCGTCCTATTCTGGGACTCTTCGACAGTGCCTACACACACACCACCCCAACAGGTATCGGACCTCGAAATTCAGGACATCCATCTAGCAACCAACAGTGAGCTAGCGGTGGATATTCAGATTATAGGGTTTATGGGGGTTTCGAAACTCGTTGGTGAGGGCAGAGCTACACTGCCAGTTGACAAAGTTAGAATCCATGGGTCACTGAATTCCAGCCAAAGTGGCTGAATGATGAGTGAGTTAGGTCTTGTAACTTGAAGGTCTCGGGTTCGATCGATAGTGGGGTCGTCGTGGGAGTGCGCGCTACTGAAGAGTCCCATAGTAGGATGAGACAGCTCTCCAGTGCTGTGATGAAAAGCTAACAATTGTAATTATCAAAATAAGTTTAACTAGTTAGGCTAAAATGAAAGATAATAGGTTGTAGCATTATTTATATTTAAAGATAAATAATGTTATAGAGATCAAACATCCACAATAACATTTCTATGACTATGTGCTAGAATGTAAATTAAGACTCCAGCTGATGCAATGAATGAAAATAGTTCTTAAAATAGTTGTGATTATTCGGGCTAGAATGATCCTTAAATCTGAAGTTCTCATATGTATACCATCAAAAGTAGAAAAAAATAAAAATAGACGTTGGACGATTCTAACAGATGAAACGTCGTCGTAATAATAGTCGAAACCATGAATGACAAATTAACTGGGGGATCCAATTCTAGAAAAGCTATCATGAACACAACTGAGATGAGTAAGATGGAAACACTGAATTCGATACCGCCCCCCCCCCGCCCCGAGGAACTTGACAAATCTCACCGAGCAAATAGCAAACCCTAACACTTTAAGCCTGGAAAGAAAATGAAAGGTTGAGCGTGAAGCTACCAATCCCATCCACTGATAATGAGACTTCAAAAGTTTGAAGCATTCAATACGTCACCAAAAGAAAAAAACAACACGAAAGACAATGCTCACATATAGATATCTATAGATATAACTGAGGAAATAGGCTTTTGACGAGTTTAGCCCTAGTTCAAATTATCTCAAATTATACAATAAGACTAAAAAATTAAGGTGTAAAAATATCACACAACAGTCGTTACAATACAGGAAAGAAAATATTTACGCATACAATACCAGAAAATAACACATAATGTGTTGAAAAAAAATTGATTTGATTTCCTAACACCAGTTAACCTTCTCCTTGTACCCCGCCCCCCCCCATCAATCATTCACCGCTGTGCCACCGACGCACCCTGAAAAATCTAGCTCAACAGAAAAACCACATCAGGGAACCATAAATTAACAAAAAGTGAAAACAACCATCAACCTATATAAGAGTAACAACAACACGAACAGTGACCCGTTTATGTGCGAAAACTAACCTCAATAAACCACTGAATAAAAGTAAGGTATAGTTTACAGTTTAAAATACGTACACACATAGTAGATATACAAAAAAAAGGAATGTTATACGTAGGCTCAACTTAGACATAGCATTTAGAAAAGAATAACTTAAAAGACTGATTAATTGAGCAAGGAACATTTCTTTTCGATAAATTCGTCATGACATTCGACATCTACTATATGGCCATTATAATTAAAGAATTATTGTTATGAACAATATTAATGCTGCTTTAAGTAAAAATGAACCAATAGCATCGACAGATGAATTGATGAAAACGCCTACCCTGGAAAATTATCCTGAAGAGATGGCCAAGAAAAGGGGAAAATAATTATTTCGTATCTTTTAAAAAGACGACTACAGTTTATAGGGGGGGAGAGGTAGGATATAACAAATGAAATAATAACCAGCCAGTTGAGAAAATTGACTCAACGAACGTTTCAAGCCAATAAGCTGCAGCTTATTATTTTACACAAAACCAGGTTGTCATTCCAAAACTGAAAAATGAAGTACGCAGACTAGTCACTTCTAGGTGTATATATCAATCTATCAGCCGTTTGTGTGGAGCCAATTCCCGACCGATAGCTGCTACTTTGATGTAGTCGTCCAGCTAGCATATCGCAATGACTCAACAAGTTACACTGGCTTGAACTATTGTTCCTGAAGGTCCTACCATGTCAGGAAGGTTGTTAGAATAGCAATCAGACTAAAAGCAGTTACCGGTAGTGTAAGAATTTTGTTTTACACTATGCTTGTGGTCTGTGCGAGAAGTCGTACTACTGGGGAACAGGAGTGTAGCAGCACTATGGTGTTCGGTTTCGATAATGATTCATGACAAAATGGAATAAATCGAAAAGGAACTTATTAGACCTTTAGAAACAATGAACAATCATCGTATTCGTGATGAACCTTACGAAACGACTAGACTAACAGGATCTTTAACACCAAGACGCCATGGTCTATCAAAGATAACCACTTGACATTTCAAATCGATTTTGTTTTGCAATGTTAAATTCTTTGTTGTCCAATCTCACAGTGTTACGCGACGTTTTTATTTTTATTCTATCCGCCTACTCATCCTATAATCTCGCACCGTTCCAAGTTCTATTCATCCTAAGAACTGTTCCTATATATGACACCAATTGTTTTACCACTTCACATTGAACTATGACTGCAATAAAAAAATTTTAATTTTAGTTGCAATCCATACTACTATTATTATTTTATGTATTCACACACTTATGATTGAATTCCCTCACAAGATATAATTTCATAAATACCGCATATATATATATATATATATATATATATATATATATATACGCGATTGTACAGCTTGATAATAAATTCGTTGATGAGAGTTCCTTCTTTGAATCACTTGTTTCGATTTTCTATATGTCCCAATGGGAATTTTCCGTCAAAATTTTGAATTGGTGGCCTGCTTAAATCACAGGGCCACCTTAATTTCCATCAGGTATAATGTTGCATAAACTCTCGGCAATCTCTTCTCATTGTTTTGATTATCTAATTGTGTGTGTGTGTGTTCTGGATCACACAGTTCGACCTCGGACATTATTGCTTCAGATGGAACACCGCAGTGTAACACGATGTACTGTCGAATATCATTTTACTTGAAGATCCCGTATGAAAAGTAGACAGTTTATAATTAAAACACGCTGACATACCTGTACTGTGTGTGTTATAACTGCACTGAATTAAGGTAAAACCCCGTCGCCAAATTGTTATATCTGTAGGGGATTGAATGAAGACGTTTCCATCTTATTCTGTCTGCGCTGAACTAATCTGCCTATCTGCTCGTCGTACCTTCCGACTTAGTAAAGCACGCAAATATCAAAAGACAAAGGCTGGACTGTGACTGTGTATTGAAGTCCAACAACGATAAAGAAAGCCATGGTATTTATACATTTTTACAACAATATGGACAGCTAACAGCATTTGAAATAATTTATCTTAATAGCCAATAACAAAGTGCGTGAGAGATGATAATATACCATATGTGCGAGGTCGACAGTCAGTAACAAAATGTGTGGGAATGATAATATACCATATATACAAGATTAAACAGTCACTACCAAAATGTGTGAGAATGATAATATACCATATATACAAGATTAACAGTAAATACCAAAATGTGTGAGAATGATAACATACCATATATGCAAGATTAAACAGTCAATACCAAAATATGTGGGATCCTATCAGTGTGTTAACATATACTGTCTAGAATAATTCTATTATTCATATTATTAATATTATTATTATTCCAATGAAGCTGCGTATATGGATTTCAGAATACGAAAGAAAATAATAGACTATAACTTTCATATTAATTGTCTTTCATATACTAGACCATGGAGAAAAGATGCACGTTGTTGCAATTGAAAATAATTACAGGCTTTGGTCAAGTGGTTTGAGAAGTATATCAGCCCACACATAAACTATAGCTAATTATAACAAGTAGTACGTACAACATATAACAATACGAATAAATAAATGGGAAAGAAGAAAATTGGAATTTGCAACTGCAATGTCACGTCAGTCACTTTTTCTATGTTGGTTAGAAAAATCATTTAACAGCTGCCCACTTCACTGGCTCCACATTGGAGATCAGATGGTGAGAAGGAATTAGAAACAAGAAACTCTGTGTACGAATCAAGCAATAAACTTATTGGTCAACGAATATTCCGAGGAAAATGAAGGCAGATCGGAGACATGTTGAGTGACGTCGCGCGACAGACAGGCTGTCTAGTGGAGCTGGAATCGGAAACGATGGGTCAGGCATGATTCTGAGGGTGGCTTAGAGGAGGTTGTGTTAAGGAGAGCTGTGAGGCTATATATATATATATATATATATATAACAAATAAACAGCAATGGTAAATCAAAATATTGTGAACCTTTTACCCAATTGAAAGACTAAGATGCATAGATGTGACTCTAACTTTTTATTCATGATCAGGCGAAATATACAACTTAGGCATATACAATACGGTGCACATATAACAAACAATTTATTTATTTTTATAGACACACTTTGAGAACTGTTACCTGTACGATATGGCCAATAGTAGAATGACTCGAAACAGATTTATTTATTTATTTGTTTTAGTAGCATGTGAAAATGTCAGTGAATAGAATAAATTCATTATTATGTCTCTCATGTATATAACAATCAACAAGTAAGCAAATAATGAGACCCTTTCTCTATATTTACCACATATGTATCTACTATAAGGTTGTAAGCACACAGACACTTTAAACTGTTAGTTATAAAATGGAGTATATAACTGAATCATTTCTGTGAACAAGTTATAACTTTTCAAGTTTATATAGGCTGCTACTATTACTACTACTAATTAATTATGCTATAACTTGAAATTTGAGGAGAACATTTAGCATAGAAGAGACGAAATTTGCAGCGAAGTCAGTAACGATACGATAAGTTAACATTGAACTTCAAACAGATTCCAATTAAACGACACCTTCCAGCAGGAACTACTAATATCAACTAGACAATTAACGAAGACTTAAAAAAAATCTGTGGATGATTAATTCGTCCTAGCTTGAGACTCTTTAGTGGTGAAAACTCATGATGAATTCATGGGAAATCAAAGTAGAAGACAGTTATGTTATTCAGGGAACACGTTGAAAATCATCTACTGGTTGATGTTTCTGATTTCTACTAGTTAGTTAATAGCATAAGTAAAAACTCGAGGAAATCTGTCTCTCAAGATGACAGGGATTGACATCTTGTTAGTGAGTTTCGTCACTGTGAAAGGTTCGTTGCACTTTTTCAAGTCGTAGAAAATACCCATGAGGACATTTGAGATATGATACCAAGAAACTCAGTCTTTCAGACAGGTCTTTTTATAAACAGGATGCTTGTAGTCTTACACTCATGAAGAAATATTAACACAACGCATGACCCATGGGCTGACATTGGTGGGATCATGTGCGCGTTCTGATGAAAAGTCCCAAACTAGGGCAAAACAGCTATCCATGGTCATTTCTGAATTCCAGTGGTTCTCTAATTGAAGTAAATCAACGATCATACTATGGGACCAATCAATTCCCTGCAAGCCATGACTTGAAAATTAATACAATGGTTAATAATAGTGACACTAATAATGCACTTATCAATCAAAAATGTTTAGATTAAGAACTATGAGGTGATCACTTAGCAGTAGTGATCTCAAGTAGGTATCAATTTTACACTTATTTGTTCAAATGTTATTTTCAAGAGTTAACTTTTAAGGGATTTGATTTATTTCGATTTTGATTACAGACTGATGTCACAGTTAGAGAACCACTGAAAAATCAGTACGGAGTACTGGATAGCTATTTGATCAGTTTAGCTGAGGACTGACTCTTCAGCAGTGCGCACTCACACCCAAGGTTCGAACCCAGAACCTCCTGGTTGCAAAGCAAGCTAGTAAAACATACAACTACTGGAACCGGACCAAATGGTCCATAAATTCCAACTTCTACTATTATTTCAACGACTTCTCTATAAATTATGTCATCAATGCGTCCATACATACATTTTTTTCCTTCACGTTTTCCAGTGGAAGTTTCTGTAGCAGAGTTAATTTTACAGGATGGAGTTGTCCAACCTTTCCTCTTCACCAGCTTTATTTCTGACTTAGCGAGGTAAAGGAGTGAGTCGGCCGGGGATCGAACCCCGGACCATGTGCATGGTCGGAGAGTGTCCTAACCGCTATACCACCGACGCACTTACATACATACATGCATACAAAAATATATATAAAACAGCATCAGAAAATTGAATGACAAATTAAACAGAATTGCCAGTCAGTTTACTTTATGTGGAATGATTCATGATATAATTTGAGGAATGTTACAAAAAAAATAACAACAGTTCACACCACATGGATATATGTACGGTACACGCTTCAAGTGAACCATAGTTAAGCTAAAATTACCAACCTCCACACACACACACACACCCGCCATCCCCGAAACATAACACGCATGAAACGAAAAGAAGGAAAGCCAAAAGTAACACATACTAATATATACTAAACATATGTCTATTTATATAAAGAGAGAGAGAGAGAGATTGGTAATTGAAATCTGATAAGAAAACACGGCATGTAACCAATTGTGTAAAAGAGAAAATCATCATAAGAACAACAATAATAACTGAGATTATTTAGTGGATAAATAATGCTTTTCTATGTTCCTTCGTAAAA
Source organism: Trichobilharzia regenti (assembly GCA_944472135.2). Lineage (NCBI taxonomy): Eukaryota > Metazoa > Platyhelminthes > Trematoda > Strigeidida > Schistosomatidae > Trichobilharzia > Trichobilharzia regenti. The sequence continues at coordinate 69,344,781 of OX235263.1, forward strand.
CCAGTGTGTAAAACTCACACACACACACAAACACATACATGCACATACATATGGTATATGAAGATCTAACCAGGGTAGTAAAGAAAAACTGTAGCATTACTCTTGTGCACTTACCATGCATCTGTGTGACTAAATATATACATTGACTTAAGATGCATAAAATCTCTAGCATTCATGATGAGTAATACATTATTTTTTTTCATATAGTTAACATATGGTTTGCAAGTTTTACTAATTGTGGATTATAATTCAAAGCCACACCTTATACATACATGTTGTTGTGTGTTTTTCCTTCGTTACTAAGTAATTTATCCAGGTCAATGGAGGCGTGGAGCTGGTTCGAGTTTCTGTGGGTGTGTGTGTGTGTGACCTTACAATTATTAAAAATTATACGCATTTGCATAGATGTGATAAGTAAATGTGAAATTTTCAAAGACTGATTAGTGAACAATGATATTCTTTTGAATAACTTCTTCATGAGGTGGACATAAGGAAAAATCAACCATATGATACAGATATTGATTTCGAAAACCAATACACATATAATAAGACAAGGGATCTAGTTACATCCTCCAGCTGGGAATTTGTTTATTTATTTATTGTTGTTCAATTGGGTTTCGAGTGGAACGTAGGGATTCAAAAGCACATCGTCACTATGTCCTATTCTCTGTCTCCTATCCTAGTTGGACCCACGATTGTCTTTAGTCTCACACCTCCTCCGTATCAACCTCGTACCAGTGCTCAACTCGTTGTTTCCCATTCAAATTCCACTCGAGCAACGGCCTGCACTGCACGCGATTTTATTCGACGGCCTCCTCAAAGTATGCCTAATCCATCTCCATTTTCTCCTGCATATTTGTTCAGTAATCGGCTCTTGCTTGTTGGTTTTCTCCCAGCCAAAGTTTCTTCTTGCTAATTCTTTCCGACCAGCTGGTCATTTAATCTTCAGTATGAAGTCAGCAAAGGTGGCAGCTGTTGATAAAGTCCTTTTCTGGATTCACGTGCAGTGCAAGTTTCTGACCCATATAGAAGAACTGACTGACTAACTTTACATTTGTGTTGAATAGAATCGAATCTTGTTCTTTATGCTGACTGAGTGCAGGAGATTTCCAAACTGATTTCATGTTGATGAAAGCGTATACCGCCTTTCCGACTCTGGCTGGCTTTGACATCTTCATTCGCACTGTCCGCCAGCCTCTTCCTCCAGTTTGTTGGTTTTCGCCTGCCTGTAAGTCTTCCAGTTTGTGTGACATTAGACATATATCACCTGAAAAATCCTGATCTTCTAGAGTCTTATAGTCGGTGGCCCAGCATACTCGTATCTCCTAACTCCCGACAGTCTGACGCATAATCCAGTCCACCAGAATTAAGAATACCATCGGTGATAATAGCAGTCAGTCTTGTCTTACTCCTGAGTTCACTTCAAACGCCTCGCTAAGTTCTCCGTTGTGAATCAACTGACATGTGACTTTGTCATATAGCCAGCTGTTGAATGAGGTTGATAAAGACTTGGGCATTGCACGACATAGTGTTGAAGTAGTTCCCAAATTACTTCGCCGTCAAGGCTGTCTGTCGAAGGCCTTCTCGAAGTCGATGAAGCTGAGGTAGAGAGAGAGGTTTGACTACCATTTCAATACTCTGTTCAATGATGATGCGTAGACTTACAATTTGATCAGCAGATTATCTGAATGCATTAATGCATTCAGATAAGAAAACTATGTCACTAAAAGTCTGCCTTTAGAAAAAAATAAACTAGTTATTTCATGGTTACCAACAGGTTTAGAAAGAAAGAAAGAAATGAATTACATGAAGAAAGAAAAAAAGATGGAACCGGGTTATTTTAAAATATCTCTCTCACAGTATGTGGTCGATGAGTTTAAATCATATATATATATATGCATGTAACATGATTGAAACTAACAAATATATACATATATAACAATCGGATACTATCTATGCTATAGATTTATTCTTTGCATAGCCACAAAAGACACCACGAACCAAAAAAAATTAGTTAACTGTAAAAATATTTGGTAATTGTACTTGTTTATTAGCTGTTAGGTAACTTAAACTGAACTGATGGTTATTCTTATGTCTCTTTTTGGTAAGGCAATAAATATCCGTAAAGCTAGATAATAGATACTGATCCATTGTGAGTTACATCACTTGCCTTCATGATTGAATCGAACCGGGTTCGAAACCCTGTGGTGGATGCTACTACTTCTGAAGAGTCCCAAACTAGGACAAAACAGCTGTCCACTATTCTCATTTGGTTTTCCCATGATTCTCTTACTGATGTCAGCTCATGATGAAATCCTACATCCAATCAAACAAAATCCCTACAAAACCAATACTTGAAAATTAATCAGATGCTCACTAGCCACTGGCCCTACTCAAGTAGGTAGTTACCTGGGGTTCTAGTGTGAAGCTGTGACCAGTAGAGTACCGCAGGTTGAAGGTGAGATAGTGACTCATCGAAGAAGACATTGAAAAGTGGTCGCACTATGTCATGAATTGGCAGAAGTTAGAATTCATGGTTGGCTAATGGATCGGGTCCCAGTGGCTCAACGGTCGATGAACTCGCTGGTCTTGTAACCAGAAGGTCCTGGATTCGAACCCAGCTAGGATGGGTGCGTACTGTTGAGGAGTCCCGCCTCGTACTCCCAGCTGGTTTTCCAATGATTCTCTAACTGATGTCAGTTCATGATGAAATCCTCCATCCAATGAAATAAAATCTCTACAAAAGCGATACTTGGAAAGTGGAATTCTGTCAACATTAAATTCTAAACATGATGACGTAACACTGATGACTCATCATCATGATCACCATCAGTGGTAAATCAATATACCTGATTTAATCCAAAAGATGATCGCAGTGGCAGCCCATGTAATTCATTATTCACACATTTTTTTAGCAAAGTGAAGCATTTTTAAAAGCTTTGGTTTCAACAGATTTTAGTTACACACTCTATTAATGAGCTTCAGAATCCAATAAATTTAAGTTATACGAATCATCATAGAAAAAACAACCGATTGAGCTTTATTCCTTTTCAATTAGTTACTCATCATCGCCTGAGTGATTCTACACTATACATATAGTTTTTTTTATATCAAAATTGTTTTTACCAATCAAGTGGTTATTTTAGATAATTAGTTCTAGATATAGACGGAGTGGGCAGGTGAAATTAAGGGGTTAAAGGTCATCAAAACAAATCAATAATAGATATTATTAACAAGATATCCAACTTTCGAAGGAGGAAAGGGTGAAAATTAATTAATTAATTACGGAATTCAAGATAAGTTGGATCTTAGTGTTAGCAACAACTTATTATAATATAATCAATAAGTTTGTAAAATAGTAGTCATGACTCACAACAATTACGTAAGACACAAACAAGTTAATAGAATTAGCCAGGATTGTAAAAATTAACTAAGTCTTCTAGCTAATTCCATTAACTTGTTTGTATCTTACGTAATTCTTCTGAGTCATCATTGCGATTTTATAAATTTATTGATTATATAATCAATTGTTGTTAACGCCTAAGAATCAACTTATCTTGAATTCCGTAATTAATTAATTAATTTTCACCATTTCCTCTTTCGAAACTTAGATATCTTTTTACTAACGCCTAACAGTTATTTGTTATGATGATCTTTAACCTCTTAATTTCACCCACTCACCCCGCCTATACGTAAAGCTGATTAACTAAAATAACCACTTGATTGGTAAAAAACAATCTTGATGTAATTGAATTTTAGATTTTCCCGTCGACTGATTGAACCGAAGTGCTCGGTGGTCTCAGGTTGACATGTCTGCTGGCTTATTGTGCAGATGCTTCGACGATGTCTGGGCATTTAATTAGAATTTAATTGGTGGATAGGAAATGCAGGTACTTCCAGTAGCTGACAAGTCCCAAATAGGACGAAATGCGCGTTATCCTGGATTCCACTGCTAGTCACCATCTACCAATTAAACAGTTCTGATGTAAAAAAGTAACTATATATTAGTGTAGAGCCAGCCAGCCGATGATAAGGAACTAATTGGAAAGGAATGAATATTTCTTTCCTAAACGAGAAATACAAACAACAGCGCACACACAACTGCAAGTTGACACCAATCCTCCAACGAGAGAGGAAGTCTTGAACGCAATCAAACTTCTGAAAGCTGGAAAAGCAGCTGGACCAGATGGAATACCCCCTGAAGCACTGAAAGCAGACCCAGAGACTACAGCAGACATGCTGACTCCATTATTGCAAAAGGTCTGAAAGGAGGGAAAGGTGCCTACTGACTGGAGGAAAGGTTACCTCGTGAAACTACCAAAGAAGGGCGACTTACGCCTCACTCTGCAAGAACTGGCGAGGAATCATGCTCCTATCGACGCCAAGTAAAATCCTGAGTCGCATCATCCTGGAGAGATTAAAGGACGCACTGGAGACAGAACTCCGACCAGAACAAGCTGGATTCAGGAAAGTCAGGCAAATCATGTACTGACCAAATTGCAACTCTACGCATCATCATCACAGAACAAAGCATGGAATGGAAATCAAACCTCTACCTCAACTTTATAGACTTTGAGAAGGCCATCGACGGCGTTGACCGTGAAGTAATTTGGAAACTACTCGAGTACTACGGTGTACCCCAAATATTCATCAACCTTATTCAACAGCTGTATGACAACGGCACATGTCAAGTGATCCACAACGGAAAACTCAGCGAGACGTTTGGAGTAAACACAGGAGTCAGACAAGGCTGCCTATTATCACTACGATGATATTTCTAATTGTGGTGGACTGCATCATGCGTCAGACAGTGGGAAACGAGAAGTCAGGAATATCCTGGACCGACGTGAAGAACCTAGAAGACCTGGATTTCGCGCGTGGATGATTTATGTTTGATGTCACACAAAATCGAAGACTTATAAGCGAAAACCGACAAACTGGTCGAAGAAGCAGCCGGCGAAGACAGGACTCCAAGTGAACATAGACAAGACAGAGGTTATGAACCAACCAACAACAACAACAGCAGAAACATCCAGCGTCAATCACCATCAACGGGAGGGATTTGAAAGAGGTTACTTCATTCACTTATCTAGGGAGCATTGTCTCAACTACAGGAGGAGCGGACGAGGATGTCAAATCAGCGAGAATCGGGAAGGCGAGAAACACATTCATCAGCCTGAAATCAATCTGGAAATCTTCGTCACTCAGCATCACCAACAAAATTCGGATTTTCAATACAAACGTAAAGTCAGTTCTTCTATACGGATCAGAAACTTGGCGGGTCACAAAGAATATTTCCAAAAGGCTGCAGACCTTTATTAACAACTGTCTTCGCTCAATACTGAAGATCAGATGGCCGGAAAGAATCACCAACAAGGAATTATGGGAACAAACAAAGCAAGAACCAATCGCCCAACAAATATGCAGGAGAAAGTGGAGATGGATCGGACACTCGCTGAGGAGACCGCTGTGTGACATCGCGCGCCAAGCCCTCGAGTGGAACCCGAAAGGGAAGCGGCGAGTGGGACGTCCAAGGGTGACATGGAGGAGATCGTGTGAAGAGGAGTTGAAAGAATATGGACTAACATGGATGCAGGCGAAAAGTACAGCAGAAGACAGAAGTGGCAAGTGGAGACGTGCAGTTGAAGCCCTATGTTCCACTAGGAACCCAAGGGAGCAATAATAAAAAAAATTAAAAACGAGTAATTGGGAATTTGGAAATCGTCAAAGAGATTGTGTTCAGAAAAAATGCAATTAACTACGACTGCATATCATTTTGAGAAAATAAATAACAGACAGAGAGAGGGAGATTAGTGAGGCAAAAGGAAATAAATCATTCTGATCTATATGCAATTCAGTTTAATATGCTGATCTATAGGAAATATGTATCAGATCAACCTCCAACTCATAATTCTAAAACAGTTTTAGTAAAATGGAGAGTATCTCTGCCTCAAGATATGAATGTCTTGGAGGGGGTAAAAACCTCAACAACACTTTTGTCCTTATCTTCAGTGTGAGTTAGAGTTTTACACATGTTTTTTTTTCATTTTCGCATTCCTTTGCTTTCTAAGTTTGAAGCTATTTACGAGGTGTGGTTACCACTCTCACGTTTAACTATCACCCCTCTTCTAAACTTGCCACTATCAGTGAGTAAACTAAGCGAGGCTTTGGGGTGCATCGTTCGAGAATGGAACCCGGACGATGTGGATGGCTGGTGAGCGTTCCGCCAATGAACTTACCGGTGCAAAAATGTTTTACATTAACCTAAAACAGAATCATACAACCCACAATACTACAAGTTTTCAAATAATATAATTTACTATTCTGCCTTTGACGACATATCTGTTCCTTGTACAGATGATTCGACGTTTAGGCATTAACTTGAAGCAATTTTCTGAGTGGCAACTATCAGTGGAATTCAAACACTCTACTAGATAATGCGATGTATGTTTGAAACGATGGGTACTGGGTTCGAGCCTTAGAGTGGGAACACCATCACTCACTGGGAAAATGTAGGTACATCCTGGATTCCACCGTTAGTCACTTATCCACTAAATTACTTGAAGTTAAGTCCTCACATATTGTGGAAGCATCTGCATAAGGAGCAGACATGTCAACAGAAGCTGAACACTTCGGCCAAAATCGAATTAAACGATTTTAATGGTCTTACCTATTTGTAAGACTGATGATTCGTTGCAGTCAATAATCACGGCACCGAAATCCAACCTTATTTATACGGGTCAATATAAGTCATTGATACTAGTTCAGTAGATAGTAATATATAAGTGGCTTATACGTGATTCAAATAGTACTGTATCAAGAACTTTTAATAGTACAATCAACTTCGAATTCATATACTACTACGATTAGGCTTTTTTATATTATGAAACTGAATACTAACCAAATCGTCCTGCAAAAGTTATGTCAAATAAGATTAGTATTTATATTGAAGAAGTACTTGATTAGTAGCAACCAGGTGTTGGCTTGTAGGGATTCAATCGGTTACAGGTTTGATCATGAGTTCACATCAGTTAGAGAACCATTAAAAACCAACAGGGAGCACTGAACAGGTGTATCGTCCCGATGCTTGGGACTCTTCATCAATACTCACCCACCCCAGGGTTTGAATCTAGGACCTTCTGGTTACTAGGTAAGCTCGTAGACTATTTAGCCATTGGGACGCGATCGAATTGTACATAAATTCCAACTTCTGCTAATTTGCAATGTATGCGGCACCAGCACTAGCCAATAATCATAGGCGACTTTGTGGACCCAACTGGTTACGACTTCTCCCAAGGATATAAGACTTTAAAAAAGCCAAATTAACCTGAAATCTCACGTGTAAAACAGACTTGACTACCATAGAAACAAAATTCAAACTTTTAAGCTTTAAAAGGACCGTGATTTCTCGTAAAATTGAGGATATTTTATACAGATAAGTGAAAATTAAGTTCAGAGCGTCCATCTGAGATAATCAGGGCTTTTCGTGTATCCCCCGTCTGGTAACTAATAAACAGAAATACACATCCTTAACTTTATGCCTGGTTTCAATGCCACACAGTAATGTTATATTTACGGACTTAGTAAAAATAATCTGTTTGAGGTTCACACTTAGCCAGTTTAACATGATACACAGAAATTTAAATCATCAACCCATATTAGTTCGAAGACAACTAGAAAACCAATGTGGGGAGGAAACAGTTACTTGTTTTAGAAGTTAATTGATGGATGGTTACTAGAAGTGGAATCCAGGATAACGCGAATTTCGTCTTCTTTGGGACTCGTCAGCTACTGGATGCACCTGCATTCCCCAGTCAGTGATGATGATGTTCCCACCGAGGCTCGAACTCAGTGCCCATAGTTTCAAATGCCAAAGTGTTATCCACTAGACCACTTGGGCCACAAAAGCCACCTCTTGTGCAACGGATCATATTAATTATTCTGCACAAGAACCCGACATATCAACCTGAGACCGAGCACTTCAGTCCAATCAATCGACGGGAAAATCTAAAATTGAATTATGTTACTTGTTTTGTCCGTCCTTATTTGACAATCAACTTGATAAATAGGTTATGAACCAGTTAGCACGTCAAAATTCAGACATGTATAATCTTAAATCAACCATTGCAGTAGTAGGCATTCCTTAGGTTGATTTTGTATTCACTGTCGTTTGATTACATTGGGCCAGAACGTTCAGTCTCGGTTAACATGTTAACTCATAGTAGAAAAGCTTGGAGGCTGTCTGATATCAGTTGGTGGATGATGAGACTAGCAGTGGAATCCTGGATGCATATCCCTCTTCTATTCGGGACTCATGTCAGTTAATGGATGTACCTGCAATCCCCAATGAATCCAGTGATGGTGTTCCCCACTTCTAAGACTCGAACCCTGCATCACCTATCGTTTCAATCGCCCAAAAGTTATCCACTAGATAGATCACTTGGGCCAAGGCAGCCAACTCTTGTGTAACACATATCACTTATTATTTATTTAATCTTAATTTCATATTTCCTGTTGATTTCATATCACAAGAGAGATCGAGTCCAAGTGTAGACATTATCCCATTCACTAAAGAGATTGCAGGTACACATCCGCCCACCTGACATGAATCTCGAATAGAAGAAAATGCACACCATGGAGTCCCCTAATAGTTACAATCCCCAAGTATAAGTATTAGAAGCAGTAGGCGTTTTACAAATCCAAGTATGCATGCACACATTTGGAATGCGAGTGGTGGTGTAGTGTCTGTGTGAAACATCCTGCACCCCAACCCATCAACCTACCCGTCACAGAAAAGAAATCTAGGGTGTATAATTAGAAAGATGGCAATTTAATTATAAATCCATGTATGTTATATGCATATGCAATCTGAAATCCAACTGAACCTGTTTCATCATTATATATTGAGCAGTGTCAATCATTTTGATGCACACATACACACACAAAAAGAAATTGTAATTCATTTTTAGGCTAATAAATTAACATTTTCTATGGTTTGGTTTTTAAGGGTTAGTTATGTTTTTACGAGTTGATCACGGATTGATATAAGTTAGAGAACCATTGAAAACCAGCACTGGAGTACTGACAGACAGATGTTTCATCCCACTGGTTTAGGAATCATCGGCTATACGCACCCACCGCCAAGTTTCGAACCCAGGACCTTCCAGTTACAAGACAAGCTGGCTCGTATACCATTCAGCCACTAACCCTTACAAACCAAACTATAGAAAATTAATCTGATGCTCACTAGTGACTTGCTAAAGGATGAAGTTTCCTGGAGTTCTAGTGAGAAGTCGTGACCAGTGAGGTCCAATTAGATGTCACGTATGTGGATGGATGTCCCACCAACGTCAATGGTTGGGGTTGCGCTAAAATCACGAATTGGTGGAAGTTAGAATTCATGAGCCAGTGGCTGATTGGTATACGAGCCAGCTTGTCTTGTAACTGGAAGGTCCTGGGTTCAAGCCTTTGTGGTGAGTGCGTATTGCCGATGATTCCCAAACCAGTGGGATGAAACAGCTGTCTGTCAGTACTCCAGTGCTGGTTTTCAATGGTTCTCTAACTTATATCAGTCCGTGATCAACTCGTAAAAAAAAAATAAATCAACAATCGAAAATAAGTCAACTTATTGGATGAGTGGATAATAATAATAATAATAATAATAAAGACAACACTGTGTAACACTCAGAGAAAATATAAATAGTACAACTCAAGTTAACAAAGTTAGCAACAGTCCACAAAGAAAGCCATACTCGATTACATAATATATATATATACATATATATATATGGCACATTGAAGCTTGTAAAAATTACAATTCAACTAATTAATAGGAGGCATTATGAAATGTACCAAAGTAGTTTAAAACACGGTTAAGCATAAGAAACAGATAATATTCAAAAGATGGTTTGTAGGGAACTGATTTGTTTCAAGTTTGATCATGGATCGATATCAGTTAGAGAGCTATTTTGAAAACCAGCACGGGGTACTGGAGAGGTATGTCGTTCGAGTTTGGGACTCATCGGTAGTATGCGCCAACCGACAGGGTTTGAACACAGCAACTTCCAGCTACAAGGAAAGCTAGTAGACCATTTCAGCCAATGGGACTCGACTCAATAGCCCATGAATTGTAACTTCTACCAATTTGAGATTTCAGTCCGACCACCAGTTAGTGTTGGTTTTACTGAATGGCTATAAGATGAATTTACCTGGAGTTCCAGTGAGAAGTTGTGACCAGCGCCCTCCCGCATTTCGGGAGTGAGGGCAAATATTCGCTGATGATATTGGCTAGTTGTCATGGCAGTAAAATCACAAGTTAGCAGAAGTTCCCATGGCCCAGGAAGTCGGCTCCCCGTGTCTGAATGGTCTACAAGCTCACCATGTAACAAGGAGGTTCTTGGTTCGAACATCTGTGGGTGCGTACTGCTGAAGAGTCCCAAAGTGGAAGTGAACAGATGTCCATTATTCCCTGATTTTCAAAGCTTCTCTAACTAATATCAATTCGTGATTACACTTGAAAAAATAATATTAATGGTGAAACATGAGTGTATGAATTTTACACTTCTGCGATTGTGCTATTCGGTTAGGTAAAGGAATAATTAGTAAGATTCATAGTAACAGTGAATCATAAGGATAGTATAAACAAAATAGATTATACCAGAATAACATATATGCGCCTAAAAATAACAGTGTCACATTTAATCGTTACTCAACAGTAATTCTAAATAAATATGGCTATTTTGTATAAGACATATCAAGACTTTGAAGTGCTGGTTTACAGAAATTTGATTGATTTCAGTTTTGATCACGAATACACTTCATTTAGAAGAGAACGATTGGGAAACCGGCAAGTATTCGACATTTGTAGCCACTAGTGACAGTCTACAGTAAGAAGTTTTCCGGAGTTTTCTAGTAAGACGTTTTGAATAGTAGAGTCCACCATGTCGGGCTTGAAGATAAATACTCGCCGATAACATTAGCTGGAAGTCAAGCTACATCTCCAATTGGTAGAAATTAGAACTCATGGGCCATTGGATATCATACCCATGGCTGAATGACATACGAGTTCGCCTTGTAACATAAACGTTTTAGATTCAAATCCTTGTGGATGCATCCTACTGAACAGTTCACCACTAGGACGAAGGGTTGTCTAGTACCATCTGCTAGCTTTCAGTGGTTCTCTCCCTGATACCAGATCATAATCAAACTTGAAACACATCAAATTCCTACAGACTAACTCCCGGAAAATAAATCTATTACGATTCGAATAATTCTAGTGAGAGATTTAATACACATGTGAGGAGAGACAGATATCACAAGCTACGCGGAAGGCTTTCGTCGGCTGTAGCCTTTTATCGCCAAAATGAGAGGAGAGAAACTCAGTTTCATCAGTCACTAGCATTCTTCTTTAAGCGAGTAGGGGATTGATGCTAACCTTGTGGCCACGTAACCAGATAATTATCAAGTTCGAGTCATTAAGAGGTTGTAAATGTACAACTCCCCGCAAACACACACACACACTGGTAAAGACTAACAGAAGACATTGGAAACAACTGTTTAGTGTTTCCTACAAATTTGGTATTGAACAGAACTTATTCATCGCATCTACAATAATCAGCTATATATACATTCACTATCGTGTAGGAGATCATTTATTTTAGATGTAATAACCTGGAATATTCTACGCAGGTTATCGTCTACATAGTTACTTTGATCTAGACAACAATAGTAATTGAGTCCTACATTGTTATTTACATATACGCTTCTCTCATTACTCTTTTCATTGGTATGAAACACAGGACTTATTCTCGTTAATTAAGGCTTCTTCATTATTATTGTAATTAATAATAGACAAAAATGTGAGTATATATACATACAAATATCAGTAGAGTTTAAAAGGGGAAATCTATCGAAGATATTCTTTGCCTATTAAACTGTTCTAAGAGACTGCGAGTAATGAATAAAGAATAAATATCCTTTTCGATAAAACCACCATCAGATTCTACATTTATATGACAGTACTAAATAAAGAATTATTTTGGTGTACAACATCAGTGTTTTTAAATTACATTCCAAATAGCTACCCCTTAAAAGAATTCATCACTAAACACATCGCCAAGAGAGTAGAAAATAATTCTTGTGTACCTGTTAACAAAATGCCTTTATACAATATATGACTACAATTCTAAAGTGACAGATTATGTCAAGTGGTGACATAATTATCCACAAGTTAAGAGAAGAATCCATTCCAATAAAAGTTTATTGCCTGCAAACAGCAGTGTTTATACTTTACACACACAACCGACTGTGACTTCCTAATAGAAAGGTGAACTACCTAGGCTCACCACCTCAACTGCTCCTGTAGAGTCACTCATAATGGCTAGATGATATAGGAGCTTAATTTTCGTTCTCCGAAATATCTACCAGTGTGTCTTGGTAAACGTGTTGTTAAAACCTTTATTAGTTCCATATTAGATCACTCCGTCCTAAGAGGCTATAAAGCTAGCGGTGGTGGATTAAAAACAATATATTGATAAAGTCGAAAATGATATTAGGATTAGCAAGTAGCTATCAAGTATTCTGTGAAATAAGGATAGAACTTGTGCACTGTGGTAGAGTATAATTTATCCACAATGGAATCAAGTATCTAGTTTTTAGTTAAGGCAGAGTAGGTCAGAGTTGTGGGTTCACAGACTGAACCAACTTTGATCCTTCATATTCTGTAAACTTTTACATAAGTATTTATGATTATAAGACGTGTATAATGAAATGTTGCTTATGATCCTAATTTAGTCGTGAAGTATTAAAGTCTAAAGTGTATGGGGATTAAATTTCATGTGTGTTGTAGAGTTAATCTGAGGGCGGCGTTGTGTTGCTTAAACCACGTTGCACAGTTCGAAAAAGAAACTACATGAAGAAATTGGTTTAGAAGACTGAACAAAGAATGTTATTTTCGATAAATTCGTCATTATATTCTGCATTTACCTGACAGTTATATTTGAAGACTTATTGTTACCAACGTCATTAGCGTTGTTTTAGATTACACTGAGTCAATAGCATCAATAGGAGGAGATTTCAAAAAGATGAGGATAAGCGAGGGATTATGTGTATTAATATAACACTAAACCGCTTGAATATCATATAAGTTGAGGGAAGTAACACAGAATTCATGAATTTCTAGGCTGGATAGCAGGTCCGGATAGTTGTTAGTGGTTGTCGGACGTGTTTTTCTTTCGCTCACAGAGCTCGTGTTGTTTTATGTTTTGTAATGGCCTCTACTTGTTGCACTATTTAGTGATTGATTTGGTAATGTCTGATCGATGGATGAGAGAGAAAAGGTTTTCAATGCTGCTAGCTTTGTGCCATTTTTGCACGAGGTGATCGAATATAGTACTGTTAAAGGTTTTAACAACACGCTTACCAAGACACACTGGTAGGTGTTCCCGGAGAACGAAAACTAAGCTCCTAGAGTATCTAGCCATTCTGGCTGATTCCATAAGAGTAGTTGAGGTGCTAGCCTAAGTAATTCACCTTTGAGTTTGGAAGTCACAGTCGGTTGTTTGCAGGCAACACACTTTTTTTTTTAATGGATTCTCCTCTCAACTTGTGGACAGTTATGTCACCACTTGGTATAACCTGTCACTTTTGAAATGAAATTTCTTAACAGTTGTTTCCATCATAGTTTGTGACTCTTCACCAGTGTGTGCGTATACCTACGACCTCTTAACGACTCGGAATTTGCGCGATCACAAGGTTAGCATTCAAGCATCACACTGGGTTAAAGAAGAATGTAATGAGTGATGAATCTGAGCTTGTCTTCTCACATTTTGGCGATATAAGGCGACAACTAACTAACTAAAGACTTCCCTCTAGCAAGATATCTATCGCGTCACATGTTTATGAAATCTGCCGCCAGTGAATTCATCGAATCATAATAGATTTATTTTTGAAGTTATTCTACAGGGATTTAAATTTGTTTTCAAGTTCGATTTTTGATCTGGCATAAGTTAGAGAACCAGTCACAGGCAGCAGGTAGTACTAGAGCATCGGTTTCGTCTTAGTTTGAGACTCATCGGAAGTATCCGTCTATCATCAGGGTTCGAATTTTTTTTTGATCACAGCTTGATTCCACACTGTATTTTTGGTACAGGTATGGAATTTTCAGCATGTGATATCGGTAGCCCAAATTTTGCAGGCCGACCATAGATATCAGATGTACGTCGGCAGGGGATCGAACCTAAGACCATGTGCATGGTTGGCGAGAGTCCTAACCACTATGCCATCGACGCCACCATCAGGGTTCGAATCCAGGAAATTGTGGTTAGAAGTCAAGATCGTAAACCGTTTAGCCGCTAAGACCCAACTCAATGGCCCTTGGGGATTTTAACGTTAGATCAGTATAGGTCAAGAGGTTCATGTGTCAATGATCACAGGTAAGGGGTTAGGTAAAAGTGAGGTGAAAATAACATTATATACACTAAAGCTTGGTTTTAAAATTGGAGTAATAAGGCTGGTTCAAGTTAATAACAAATTTTATGGATGATTTCACCGTGAGTTGACATCAGTTAGAGAACTATTGGGAAACCAGCTGGCAGTACTGGACAGCTGTTTCGTCAGCCTAGTTTGGGACTCTTCAGCAGTACGCACCAACCGCAGCGGTTCGAATCCAGGACCTTTTGGTTACAAGGCGAGCTCATAGACCATTGAGCGAAGTGGTCGCGCTGTGTCGTGAATTGACAGAAGTAAGAATTCAAGAGCCATTGGATCGAGTCCAGTGGCTCAATGGTTTACGAGCTCGCCTTGTAACCAGAAGGTCCTGGGTTCGAACCCCGGCGGTTGGTGCGTACTGCTGAAGAGTCCCAAACTAGGCTGACGAAACAGCTGTCCAGTACTGCCAGCTGGTTTTCCAATGGTTCAAATCAAAAAAAAAACCCAAAACAATAAAATAACAAATAATTTCTGGACGCAAAGATACAGGCGTAAACCTTTTTATTGGTTAGGGATTCAACGGATTTAAGTGTATATGAACCAAACTTTTTTCGGTATATTGCTTTTAATAAGAAGGCATTATTGAAATCAACTTTATAACCCGTCTCTATGATGTGATGTTTGCTGTTTATATATGTAACAGACAGGATTACTCTCATGCACACATGGTCAGAACATGACAACAATTAACAATCATTAACGAACACAACTTAGTGACAGATTCCTCTAAATGAACACAACAATGTATTATGCTATAAAGTACATTCTCTTATCACGTAGTCAATCACAAGATGAATTCATCTGACTGACTGACCGACTAGTAAACTTACAGGGATGTATCACACAGCTGAACACGTTCACATAATAAGATCACCCCCTCTATATTAAGCTGAATTAGGAAAGATGACTCATTAATGATTTCCCTGATTAAATCCAGACAACAGTATTATTTTATCATAAGATCTTTCATTTCTCAGATAACAACAAGTGTGACTCATCATATTTTCGTGTATCAAAAGAAATTTAAACCGAGTTACTAAATTCTGCGAATGAATACATACAAAAGACAGAGTTAGTCTTATGATACCTGATACATAATGTTTGTTTTCACAGCTTGTCAGAAAAATACATCAACTGTTATAACCATAGCTATAGGTAAAATATCAACGGTCTGTCTGTCGACAGTGCTTTACAATTCCCAGGGGATTTTCAAAGTTAGCTAGTTAATGCGAAACACGCACATATACGCACACAACGCTGAGGTAGATCTGGGGAGGGTATTCTCGCACAGAACAACCAGAAGTAAAAAGAATACAACAAAAAATGGGGGATACAATACGTACTACACATCGTTCTAGCCCAAGACAACAGGTGTTTCAAAAAAATAAAGAATAATTAATGTGTCAGTCTAGCTTATTAGTTCAAGTTATTACACATTAAATTTTGATTCGTCAAACATTGCACTCAATGTTCGACTCCCCTATTGTAACAGTAATAATAATGCTGATAATAATAATAATAATAATAATAGCTTTATTCCTAACAGTACCTCTGGTATAACAACATATAATAGAATATTATTGAATGCGTCACTGGCCACAGAAAACCAGGGACTAGTAGACAGCTAGCTGTTTCATCCTAATTTTAGACTGATCGGCAGTACGCACTCACTGGGCCACTCTTAGGGTGCATCTGCACCAGCCATTGAGAACGATGAGTTTGAGCCATATCACCAGTTGCCTCAAGTCATTGGTTTTTACCGTCCCGAGGATATCAACCAGGAAGTCTACAGATTCTTACGTGGCTTACACTAACTGTTGTGGATTTCATTGACCGATGAGGCCATGTTTTGGTTTGACAACCACTGGCTCTTTTCCAACCTGTTTCTATGTCAGCTAACACTGTCCATCGGGGAAAGTGATGGCCAGACATACACATTATACACGTCCTAACTATCTCAGTTGATCCAGCTGCTTCACAGCCTCATCGATTGATTTCTTCTCCTTACCTAGCACTCGACGCTTAAACAACTCAATATTGCTGACACTATGATACCACTTCACACGGGAGATAGAATGCAGGCACCTATGATCAAAGACAACTAGCTGGCCTTTTCATGTCTCACAGCCAGCCATAAAGGAGGACGCATCGGACTGCTGAGCAGTGCATGTGCTGGAAACCAGGGTGTAGTAGACAGCTGGCTGTTTCATCCTAGTTTAAGACCCATCGGCAGTACACACTCACTGGGTCACTGACTCAGGTACCAATAGCTGAATGGTATACCAGCTTTCCATGTAACCCACAGGTGCTTGATCGGACCGTGGCAATTGATGTCTACTGCTAATGAGTCCCAAAGAAAGAGAACGAAACCGGCTGTTCAGTCAGTACTCCCCAGTTGGTTTTCAAAAATGTTCTTCTCTAACTCACACCAATCCATAGTGAAACTTGAAAAACAAATAAAATCCCTATAAACTAACTAACTAACTAACTCATAAGAAAATTCACAAGTGTTTATAACGAGATAAGAAAAAAGAAAAGAGATTATAGAAAATAACTTATGAGATGAAATTACTGTTTAAAGGAGAATTAAAATCAATACATCTCACCTCATAATTGTGAATAAACTATGACAGATAAATAATAATTCAATGTCAATTTTTTTATTGATTGATCATCAAATGAGAAAAATTCACACAAATATGATGAAAACAGGACTATTGATTTTTAGCCAAGTATTTATTCGTTTATATGATAGATAACATCGTAAAAACAATAAATTTTACGAAAAGGAATAAAGCAGTTCACCCTTTGATTTGTATAAACTTATATACACGGAAGAAATGATGTCAATGTCTGACACAATAACTCCTTGGTGTGTTGTCTCAACACCACTTAAAAACCCACAACGCGACTTATATAGAACAATCCACGAATAATCCCCAACCAGACAGTAATGAAAACAGAACACGTAACGTATTTCAGAGAATTCATTTCCCCCTTTTAGCTGTATACAATCGCAGTTTTATATTATATACACGATCAGTTCAGGTGTTCTTGTGAAGCTGGGTATTTTGGTCATTCGACGCGGCGTATCCTGTCTAAAGAGGTTGAAGAACATTAGCCCACATGCCTGCAGAAAGTTAGTAGTGACCTATATAAGGAGTGGTCATTCCATCTCAACAAACACCTTCACGAAAATAATCTATTAACTATTCTTTTTGCCTCATATTCCTGTTTATTATCTCTCTCCGTGTCTTTTGAATCTCTCTCTCTACTCTCTTCTCTTGCTTTGTGTGCTACAAGAAGACAGAGACTGGTAACTCGAACTGCTGCACATCTGTGCAAAATTCTACGTTGAAACCAGTCAGTCAGTCAGTTATTTGGTCTTTTGCAATACTGAAGCCTTAGCGATTCGCGGTTAGGAAAACTGGAGCTCTGCATACAAAAGAAAGTTATTCAACCACTTCTACCAACTATCATGATAACAACTTTGTTGATTTCTACTAACTTGGTTTGTTTATTTTTCTAACTCCTGATAACTTTTGTATTTCTTTAAGACTCTTACATAATTCCATATAAGTTTTCATTCCTATGTGCATTTTGACTACAACTCACTCATTGGATTAGTCATCCTATTACGTAACTCTATTAAACTTGTTCAACTCGTCTTATGCATTGACTAATATTGTAACAACAGAGGAAAAGGGCCAGGCAACAGATCATCTATATGCTAACTGTATCTGCCTACGCAAATTCTTTGTTCTCATTTTTCTCACGACCAGTATTGGGGACATAAACATTGACGTAAGTTACTGTCTACCACCTCTAGCTAGCAGCCAGCTCTCACCACACTCGTCCCCCCGTCAATGACTTGCGACTGAAGTTGGTTCGGTCTTCTTGGTTCTAGGGGCTTTGTTCATTTGTCTTGCTGTCTGGAATCTCGGCGCTCGCTGATGTTCACCTATTTCTCTTTGTTTACCATTGCGATTGTGTCTGCGTAATCCCATCTCAACGTGACCATATGTGGTCCTTCCCACTTTGGAAACTGTTTGCCTGACCCTGTCACACATTCGTTGGTATTTCGCCTCGCACTTCTATATGATGCTTTCGCCCGACCTTCCAGTAGCGTCCCAAGTAGCAGTTTCATTACTGAGAGATCTTGAACGCCACTCAACTGCGCAGAAGCCTCGAAGTCCTGCCCGAAGATCCATATGTCTCCATCAAAAACTGCAGGGCATAGGCTTTCCATTTGTCGGTAGGCGGCGACACCAAATGTAACGACAGAAGACAAGGGCCAGGCAACAGATCATCTACATGCTAACTGTATCCGCCTATGCAAATTCTTCGTTCTCATTTTTCTCACGACCAATATTGGGGACATAAACATTGACGTAAACTACTGGCTACCAACTTTGGCTAGCAGCTAGATCTCACCACAATATTAACAACTATGTTTGTGACAACTCATCAATGCTTTTTGTACTACCCTCTTTCATGGAAAAAGAAATTCTAGATAAATGCGATTGTACAGCTAAAGAAAAGCAAATGAAATCACTGAAAAGACCCTCTTGGTTAAACTGCATGCTTTGCTTTCATTATATAGAACAATACAAACTTTAATATTAATACAGAAAAAAGGAGGATGAATACACGTCAGACCTTTAATTAATCACACAGTATAACGTCTCCAACCATCAACGACATATAATATTCAGTGAATGGCGACAGGGTGAAGACCTACATTACCGCAAATACATAGTAGGTGATAGAAACGAAAGAGATTCCAAGCCTATGGAAAGAACTTTTTTCATAGAATAGTTACTGTAATGCAATGTGAAGGCAATTTATAGCACTGTGGAACATTGAATGCCTTCAACTTGAATCTTCTGATAACTCTAACAGAGGAATGTTACAAAGATATATTCGACAATTTTCATGTGAAAATTAATACTTCAAGAATGATTCGTACCAATAAGTCACTTGGCATTAGGAATGGATAGTATTCAAACCAAGCCAAAAGACAGAATCAAGTATAGGAAGTGAAGAATTGTCACATGATTTTAAGAAAAGGATCATTTAGCTTTCTCCAGTCGTGCAGTTATACAGATATCTGCATGCATCTTTAGCACAGTGTGTACGGTGAAACAACTCAAAGCTTAGGCGTACAGAACTAGGTAAGACAGTTTGTGAATTATCTTCATTGAAGGTTACACATGTCATTTATAAGTGTCAGAGTTGGTTCACTCAAAAATGTGGTTGAAGACCCTCAAAAGTAGTCTTCTTCCCAAAGCACTATAACTTACTAAGAAATATTTACAAGAAAGCAACCTGTCAAGAACCACAAAATATTGAAAGTACGAACTACCAATGCATTATTATTATTATTGTTTCCTTTAGTTTCTAGAAGAACATAGGGCTTCAGTCGCGCGTCTCCATTACATTCGGTTCCATGCCAATGTTTTCACCTGACTCCACGTCTGCCCACATGCTTTCATCTCCTCTTCACGTCACCTCCTCTATGTCATTCTTGGACAACCAACTCACCGCTTCCCCTTCCAGTTCCACTCGAGAGCCCGTCTTGTGATGTCACTTGATGGTTTGTTTTCTCAGAGCATGGCAAATCCATCTCCATTTCTTCCTACATATTTGTTGCACAATCGGTTTCTGCTGGGTTGGTTCACCCGCACAGATTCCTTTCTGTTGCTGATATTTTCCGGTCGACCATCTGATCATGAGTGGTGTTGAGCAAAGACAGCTGTTGATGAAGGTGTGCAGTTTGTTCAAAGTGCCCTTCGTGACGCGGCGCCAGATCCCTGATCCGCATAGTAGCACTGACTTCACATTGGAGTTGAAAATCCGGATTTTATTTTCCTTTTCATGCTGAGTGCTGTTGACCTCCACACAGACTTGAGGGTAATGAAAGCTTGCCTTGCTTTCCCGATCCTCGCTTTGATATCCTCAACAGCTCCGCCCACCGGAAGTTGAAACGATGCTTCTCATTTAGGTAAATAAAGGAGGTTGTTTCTTTCAGATTTCTCCCATTTATGCTGATTGTTGTCTGTTGTTGTTGCTGTTGGACAGGAACCTTCATCACCTCTGTTTTCTCTACGTTCACCTGAAGGCCAATCTTCTCTGGATGCTTCTTCTGCCAACCTGTTGCTTTTCACTTGCATATCTTCCAGTTTGTGGGAAGTCAGACAAATATCATCGGCGGAGTCCAGACCCTCCAAGTTTTTGGTGTGGATCGATTTTGTGCCTGTTTCATCTCTGCCCGCTGTCCGTCGCATTATCCAATCTACCGCAATCAGGAAAATCATTGTAGATAACCAATGCATAGTACTAACCTATAAAGCATATATATTCAACTTCCATTCTAACCAGATCTATGTGTTTATAAATGGGAGGTTCTGATACTGCTGATGGTTTTGGATGTATTACTATGAGAGATGAATTCATTGAGTGAAAGGGAGCACTACCCTCAAATTGCCAAAAACAAAAGATTAAACAGGATCTGGTTCAAAGTATAAATCTAATGATTGATAAATGAGATGAATTACTGACACAACACGAGTCACAATATTCCTCTATATTAACAATCTTTAAGTATATGAGTCACAGTTATATAACTTTTTAATTGAAGCTATAAATCTACTACTAAAAGTGTGATTGATTGAAGGATGCACAAGTCTAACGCTATAAATTACACCACTCATTTATCTAACCCAATGCTGATTGGATTTTGAACGTAGAACTTAGTAAAAAAAGTGCAGAGTTTCAAGTTGCTATACTTCATAGAAAAGACAAAGACAGAGAAAAGTACAAATTTAAAGGAACTATTATGGATCCAGGAGTTCATAGAGAGTGAATATGCATATGTACCATTAAGAACTATTTTGATTCAATTCACCTGTAGTCTCCAGCCAATAGGTCTTAGAATCCTGAAGAATCGAACCCAGCTGCCTACACCTCCCTACGTGACTCAAATCAGCAGTCAAAGACGGCATGGATTCACGCTTTGTTTTGGTCTTACCATCCTAAACTGTTTTCCAACCCTATCTTACGTCATCATCTAATATCTCTCGAAGAAGTGAGGTATGTCTCGGCATATGTGATACGTGCCTTAACCATTTTAATCTATACACTTTCACAATCTAATCGACTGATTTCCCCTCCTTACATAACCTTAGCACTACTCACCATAGTATGCCACTTAACACAAAAGATAGGATGTAAATGGTTATGGTAAGAGACTTCTAGTCCTTTCATATCCTCCACCCTCAACAGATATATCTCACAAACAAAAAGAAGGACAGAGTGAACTACTGCGCAGTACTCACATCGTCTTTTGACTTATATCAGATCTACACCAGAGATAGCTAAATTGACAAATATCAAACAAGCCTTTAGTATCATTGTGGTGTCTGCAAGCCAAAAATGTAGACAACAATTTACGTCAATGTTTACGTCCCGAATCGGGGTCATGAGAAAAAACAATAACGAAGCTCAAACTTGAGGAACTCCCCAACCAATCACATAAGACTTAATGTGTGCAAATACGATTCGCAGATATATGGCTTAACTTTCTGAGAAACGGTTACAAGCAAAAAGACCTTGCTTCTCTGCTGACAATAATGTACATAAAAATCTATAAGTATCTGTTGATTTTCTCAATAAACGATGTGTTGCCTAGCCCTTATCTTCTGTCATTACATCATCAGTAATCAGTCCACTGTACTTAATACAACTTCCAAAAAAAGAAGTGAAACGGTCACACATCTAAACACTTCCCTTCCTATCCTTACACTAGATGTCGGTGCAGACTAATCTCGTATTTATAAGTTTGGATAGGAACACAAATGCCGTGTAATGACTGACGATACTATTTAGTTGTCCAGGTTAACGTAAGTCAGGGGTAGTTTTCGTCTGAACACATTGATGGAAAACAAAGTGCATAAATAGTTTATACGTGTTATCGAGGGATAAACACGCCGATCGACTTCAACAACGTAAACTTAACAGCAGGATTATAATCACATAGTATGTATCATAGTTAGGCTCTTGAAACAATATTAGTTAAAACGGTAACACATAAAACATAGTATTTAAGTGGGACCCACTTAAACTGTTTCTATCTTGGTGGGTACCTGGGTCCACTTCACTTGAATTAAGTAAACCACTTGTACAACACACACACACAGACAAATAAGAATACAACTACGTCATTTCCAAAAACATGGCAATGGACGCGAAATCCTGATTCACATTCTATATATATATATCTGTCTGTCTGTCTGTTTTCGACATAGAACTTTGCACAAATGTACGGAAGTTCAAGTCGCCACATTCCGTGTAGCACGCGAAGCAAGAGAAGAAAGTACAAGAAAAGCATAATAGAGACAGTGAGCAGAGGTGTGAGACAAAGGAGTAATAAAGAAGTACAAAACAGTTTCATTGGAGATCATAAGTCACAGGGAGTGGATGCATCTGCGCCACTGAGAACGATTTTGAGCCATGTCACCAATTGTTTCCAACCATAGATTTTTACCGTCCCGAGGACCCCAGCCTGGAAGTCTACACCTTCCTACGTGGCTAAGACCAACTGTTGTGGATTTCATTGACTGATGCCAAGCTTTTGTTTGACCGCCGCTAGCTTTTTTCCAGCCTGACCCTATATCCGCTAACATAGCTCGTCGAGGGAGGCGATGACTTGGCATACGTAACACATGTCCTAACCATCTCAGTCGATGTAGCTTCACGACTTCGTCGATTGATTTCCCCTGTTTACCTAGAACTCTACGCCTAACCACCATGTTGCTCACCTTATTATGCCACTTTACACGGGAAATAGAACGCAGGCACCTATGATCAAAGGCAGCTAGTCTTTTCATGTCTTCCACTCTGAGTGGCCAGGTCTCACAACCATAAAGGAGGATGGAGCGGACCGATGAGCAGTACACCCGCCCTTTGGTCGATAGTCGAACATCTCGTCTACGCCAGAGTCGGCGTAAACTAACAAATGCGAAACGAGCCCCTTGTATTCGTGCTGAGATTTCGTCAGAGATCAGCCCGTTGGGGCTGATGGTACTTCCCAATATATATATATATTATATATATATATATATATATATATATATATATATATATATATATATATATATATATGGAGAGAGAGAGAGAGAGCAGACCACATGGTTAAGCCACAGCCACAAATAGAAAACCGTGAGACTCTATTAGCATAAAAGGAGGTTGGTATTTTATAAATATCGGAGATAAATGTAACTACTTTTCAGTCTACCACCATTACTGCCGCCACCACCACCACAACCAACCCTAGTAACCATGACAAATGAATACACAAGGTCATTACAATCAATCAATGTGTAAACCTGTGCCACAAATCAATATACAAAAGGCTAATTATACAGGTGATTTTCTTTGACTAGTTTAAAAAACACACGTTTATATACACTTGACAGATAAACCACCGTCAAGTGAGTTCACTGAATCAATTTCTAATACAGCAACCCTGACCTATTTTATTTTAATTTGAACATCTCTGCGTGGGTGGTTAGGCGGTATAACGTTAGCTAACCACGTGCCCACGTGATCCAGAGTTCAACTCCCGACCAACAGACTCCTAACCCCCGATAAGTCCGTTAAGGACAGAAGGTTGGGTGTGAGGCTAGCAACCACCTCACATAGAAATAAAACTCCTGTTGCAGAAACTCCAAAGCTCAAGTTTGAAGCCTTGCCTTGTTTTATGTTCTAGTCAGAACGTGAAAGAATGAAATTTAAAAAAAATTAAATCTAAACCATCCGTCATACATGTCCAATGACTAGGTGACTCCGTTAATTTGTCGAATTGTTTTCATGAAATATTTGTAGCTCCCTCAATGATACTGATAAGAACTTTAAACAGCGAAATACTTAGTAAAACAAGTAAGACGAGCTGTTTTTAAGGGATGCGTGCAACTTTCTAAGCACAAAAACACAGAAAGACTGCGTTTTGTAAAAGCTCTTTCAATCATTATAATTTATTTAATCCTAGACGACTAGTGATCACTATTTAGGACATAAATGAGAACCGCCAGCCAATATCACAGACGAATAACTGTTCTCTTAGCCGACTTGATGAACCCTACTGGACTCAACTTCCTCACTAGAACTCCAGGTAACTTCCTGTGGATAGTCAGTCGCTACTGAGCATTAGACAAATTATCAAGTGTTGGTCTGCAGGGATTGGATTAGTAACAAGGTTGATCACGAGTTGACATCAATTAGAAAACCGGTGGAGTCCACCAAGTCAGATAACAGAGCAGTTACTCACACCTTTGACAATGACTAGTGGTTCCACCATATACCTATGTCGAATTGATAGAAGTTGGAGTCCCAGTGATTGGATGGCCTATAAGTTTGCTTTGTCACCGGAAAGTCCTGTGTTCGAACCCCGGTGGGTGAGCGCTGTTGAATAGTTGTTCCACGCTAAAAACGAAACAGCTGTCGTTCAATATACCCTAGTTTTCCGGTGGTTCTTTGACTGATGTCATCCCGTAACCAAGCCTGTAACTAATCAATTCCCGGCTAGACTAAAGTTTACCGACTCAAGCAAACGACCAAATAAATAACCTTGAACAGCTTTACAGAAAACAATTTACGTGAGATAAAACAGTTCTACAGGATAGCAATCACTTATATGTCCTAGAAGTGTCTTCCAGTTTGTCATTGGGGTTCTCTTAGTGTTAGTTCATACCATTTTTAGTACATGAAATCTTCAAAACGATTGTATATCATGTTATTTAATGACCTATTTTATAGCTGGAATACTGTTTTTTCAGATTGCCCCTATCATCCATTATTAGAATTAGTGTGTTGGCGTCTCATCCAACAAACAACAAAATCAGAAGAATGACTTAGTGTTGTTCATATCTGCGGAAACCCATCTGAAGCAATTTGGTTGTTGTTCACTTGGCTGACTATACTTCTGTCATGGAGAATTTCTTCCACACGGAACAATAAATCATCACCTTCCGGTTTGAATGACTCTCATGCAAACTAAATGAATTAATAGGCTACAGTGCAAAATAAAACTCACTTATTATAAACAGTAGAATGTGTTAAATATTATTTAGTCACGACGTCGTCTTTGTGAATTATATGAAATGATTTAAACTTTACAGATGTCAGGAAACATGAATTAACTACAGGGACCAGATGGCTTATTGGTCTACGATCTAGCTCGCCTTAAAGCAAGAAGGTCCTGGGTTCGAACCCTGGCAGTGGATGTGCACTACTTCTGAAGACTTCCAAACTAGGCTGACGAAACAGCTGTCCAGTACTCCCAGATGGTTTTCCAGTGGTACTCTAACTGATGTCAGCTCATGATGAAATCCTCCAACTAATCAAAGAGAAATCCCTACAAAGCCAATATTTGAAAATTAATCTGATGCCCACTAGCGACTGGTCCTATTTAGGCAGTGACTCGGAATTTTTGGGGAAGCAGTGACCAGATTCAAGGTGAGGCAGTAACTCATCGAGGAAGACATTGAGAAGTCGTCCCGCTACGTCGTCAATTGGTAGAAGTTAGAATTCATGGATTAGCCATTAGATCGGGTCCCAGTGGCTCAATGGTCTAGGAGCTCGTTAGCCTTGTAACCGGAAGGTCGTGGAACCGAACTGTGGTGGTGGGTGCATTCTGTTGAAGAGTCCCAAACTAGGACAGAACAGCTATCATATACTCCCAGGTTTTCCAATGGTTCTCTAAATGATGTCAGCTCATGATGAAATCCTCCAACCAATCAAACAAAATCCCTACAAAACTAATACGTGAAAACTACAGGTTAAGTTGCAAAAAAGCGTGGATATTTTAGACGTTCTATCATCAATAGAATAAGGTGGCCATTTAAAACTTGATATGTTATATGCATATTCCCACAATATGCTCCCTGATTTATAACACAATATAGAAGGATACCATTTTAACAACATAAAGGTTCACCACTGAAAGCTCTCAAAATATTATAACATAGTATTACATCTATCTTCCATCGTCTGTTGAAATTGCCACTGAAGATATTCAAAAATCTGCCGCAAATTGTTATTTTACCTCATGAAATAAAATAAAAAGTCAACCTCGAAAGATAAAAGGAAAAAAATTTTTTAATATTCAAAAATTATCTTACCCTACTACGCCGTGAAAAAATTCTACGGAAAAATCCTGCACCACCATTAGAAGCGTATAATTGTTGACTAGGATGACGTGGATTTGGTACAGCAAAATGATCACTAACACTAGGACGTCGACTATTAATACTAACACCGCCACTACCATTCGTAGGACCATTTGTTGTTGACGCTGTTGTTGATGCATACGAGGCAGAATAGGTAGAACCAGATTCACCATAAATGATTGCTTCTCCAGAAGGCGGATTATACTGTTTATTGATTAATGATTCACCACCACCAGCACTACCGCCTGTTGCAGCACTAGCATGATCTGCAGCCCAAACAGAACAATGAAAATTTGGTGGAAGGACAACACTGCCTGATGAGTAAATAGGTTCGCTTGTCAAGCCGCTATTTGGTTTTACATTGTTTGTTTGTGGTCCAGATGATGATGGCAGTGAAGCAGAGGATAAGTCGACAAAATCAATATCACCTGGTGGCGCATTATTACTACGTAAGAAATTTATAATGTCTTCAGCATCCTAAAAGGAAGATAATAACAGTCATATAAGCCGAATCAAATTAGGAAACACAGACTAAAGTACATTTGGTTACAGGATTTCAACATGAGCAGACATTGGTTAGAGAACCATTGGAAAACTAGCTTGGAGTACTGGACAGCTGTTTCGTCCTAGTTTGGGACTCATCAGAAGTACGATCCCACCCTAGCTGGGTTTGAACCCATGACCTTCTGCTTACAAGGCCAGCGAGTTTGTAAACCATTAAGCCACTAGGATCCGATCGAATGGCCCATGAATTCTAACCACTGCCAGTTCACGATATAGCGCAACCGCTAGCCAATGTCTTTGGCGATTATTTGTCCTCACACCCGACCTGCTGCACCCTACTGGTCACGACTCCCCAGCTCACCTTGTAACCAGAAGGTCCTGGGCTCGAACCCCGGGGGGCACGTACTGATGAAGCGGAGTCCCAAACTAGGCTGACGAAACAGCTGTCCAGTTCTCCCAGGTTTTCTAATGGTTCTCTAACTAATGTCAGCTCATGATGAAATCCTGTAACCTATCGACCAAATCCCTACAAACCAATACTTGAATAAAATACATTTTCCGAAAAAATGAGATATTTAGTAAAACGATAATCTATGACGACAGTACACCCACATATGCTTTCGTAAAGAATTATTAATCTGCCGGTCCATTAACCTCTCACTATCATACCATTTGCTTATATGAAACACACTCTGAATAAATTACGTCCCTTAATGGATACTGAAGTCCAGGAAGGCAGCAGCGGATATCCTCACACTCTACTATTCCATAAAGTTTGGTAGGGAGAAAGGCTGCCTTGCCAAACCAACAAAAAAAGAGTGATTTGGGCTTTTGCAAGAAGTGGCATGGAATCCTGCTCTTGTTCACGCCACCTAAAATACTAAGTCCCGTCATCCTGGAGAGAGAAAAAAGATGTAAAACTCCACTCCACCGGAAAACGCTGGATTCAGGAGAGGCAAATCATGTGCGGATTAGCAACTCCAAGCATCACCATCAAACAGAGAATGGAGTGCCAGTCAAACACCTACTTCAACTTCATCGAATTCGAAAAGGCCTTCGACAGACAGCGTTGTCCGAGAAGTAATTTGGAAACTACTTCAACACTACGCCATGTGGTCCTCTAGTCTTTACCAACCTTATTCAACAGCTGGCTATATGACAATGCCACGTGTCAGGTAGTCCATAACGGAAAACTCAGTGAGGTGTTCAAATGAATACAGGAGTAAGACAAGTTGGCTGCATATTATCACCGATGATATTCTTAATTGTGGTGGACTCGATTATGCGTCAGACTGTGGGGGGGGGGTGCGAAGAGACAAGAATACTCTGAACCACCGATAAGAAGACTCTAGAAGATCTGGATTTTTCGGATGATGTATATCTAATGTCACATAAATTTACAGGCGCAAACCAACAAACTGTCGGGGAAGATGGCAGCGAAGATAGGACTTCAAAGTGAGCATAGAGAAGTCAGAGGTGGTGAAGATAACAACCAACTAATGAGGCGTCACTTCGACGGCGACATGATGGAGATCGTGTGAGGAGATGAGAAATTACAGACAACCAGAGGTACAGCTGAAGAGGATCACAGAAAAGGAGGACAGAGTGGAAATGTGATGTTGAAGCCCTGTGTTCCACATGGATCTCAAGGCGACAATAATAATAATAATAAAATAATGCAAGTCATGCTTTTTATTTACAAGTCACCGATTATTTTATGAAACAAGATTCATCAGTGGAAGTATTTTTCAACTGTCAACCAATTTGTTTTGTCATTAAGGAAGCAGAACTACTTACTGGTAAATATTTAGCTGTGTACTTCTTTATATGGTATGTCATTATTCAACTGTGCATAAATACAATACTGTTGTTAAGCGGAATAAATGTGCAATGACAACCACAAACTAATGGAAGTAGTGATGGAGGAGGGTTAAGACGAACACTTGAGTAACTCCATTATGGATAAGATTTTATTTTGATAAACTGTCACACAGTGTTATACAGTAATATTAACTGATGCGACCACCTATCGAGCACAAACTATTGCTGCTCATAATCATATCAAGGCACCACTCACACAACTTTTTTCCTTCAGTAATATACATGTGTGGAATTCATGATTAGACATTTGAATAAAAATCAATATGGGATAATGTACATTCAGAAATAATAATATGAGAGTTATCAATCAAGGACAATCATATGAGAAATAAGACGAGTGTTTTTATAGTCATAAATAGTAACTTGTCAGCATGTTATTATGTGCCTGAATTGAAATAGAATTTTAAATTTATTTATTATCCTCGTCTGATTTGACTGACTGGTGGTAATAATATCTTCCACATTTTTGGTATTTGTATTGAGTCATTTCTTTTACATGTGTTGTGTTGGGTGTAGACTCAATTAACCAGGCAGGAGTCAGTAATCAATCTCTCTCGCTTTCCACCTACATAGATTACTTCTCAGAATCTTAATCCTCTCCCATCCTATTGTGTGGTTGTTTGTTAATGTCTGAAGTGCAATAACTGAGCTTTTTTCTAAATTGCTTATCTTCTCGGGGTCAACCATTCTTCTCTTAGCTAAATTCTTATATTCTGACAGTCTGATTACCCCCGATCTACTAGTTTGATCCATATAGTTGACCTCACAGTCATTGCAAGGTATTTTGTAAATTATATTATTTTGTTTAATTGGATCCACCGGGTCTTTTAGCCTACAGAACTTGTCTCTGAGTGAGTTTGTAGGTTTGAATGCCACCCTAATTCCTGCTTTATTAAGAATCCTACGTAGGGGCTCAGGTGTCCTCTCCTTATATGGTATAACAGTAGATGACTTATATTCTCTCTTATTTATGTTATCATTACTAGTTTTACAATTATTTTTATTTTGGCTTTTTTTGATCTTTCTAATGAATTTTATAGGATATTTATTTAACACAAACGCCTCTTCTATCTGTTTTATTTCATCATTTAGGTCTTGTCTTGTGGTTTGTTAGACACTTAATTTGAGTAGCCGTACCATCATCCAACCACGCTTTCGGGTTACCGGTTAGTAAATTAACCAAACTGAGCTAATTCTCCATGATTACTGATAGAATGAGGATACTCAAATCGGCGTTTACATATCTCTCATAAATGAAATGATGTTATTCGATTAGCGGTCGTGTCCATCAGTTTTGTCCTATTTTGAACAAGATTAATGGATGAGAGCCCATTAGCAGCTCAGACTAGTGTGTTTCGAGTCCTGTAGAAACTTAGATTTTTCACTCCAACTATATAACCATCAACTCTTTACAATAAATCCCTTCAACAAATAAAGGCTATCCCTGGAAGCCATAATATATACACATATTTTTTTTAATAAATTTTATTCCTTTGCGTTTCTAGTAGAACATAGGATGGCTTCAAGCTAGAGCTTTGAAGTTACGGTAACAATGGTGTTTATTTTTACGAACTGAGATTGCTAGCCTCACGCTCAATCCTCCCCTCTTTGCCAGGCTTCCCACCAGCTTAGCGAGATTTAGGAAGAGACAGTCGGCCTGGGATCGGACCCTGAAGACCACGTGGGGCATGGTAGGCCACTGAAAGCAGATTCAATTGGAATATGACGTAAATTCAAGTTATGGAATTTTCACTTGTCCATATGATCTCATTTAATTAATCATCTTAAGACGCATTAACACATCTCTCTCCACACTGATGACCTCAGAATAATCACACACACACACACACACACACACAAAAAGAAAGAAAAGAAAGGTAATAATAACTAGAATTCAACTGAAAAATAATTACTACACAATAATTTATTTAGACTTGACCTATGCATCCAAGATACATAGGCAGAGAAAGAGAGAGAGAGAGATATCGATCGATTATTATAAGATTGTCCTCAAAATTCTATTTGATTTGAATGCTATGTAGATGTATATGGACTTTTCAATTTCCTTAACAGGTTCTTTATAAACGTACTATATTAAAGCGAATTGTAATACAACATACACATAAATTTCTACATATATGCTTTTCAATACCTATAACTTGTTGTAATACACTGCATCGTGTACTTAAGTGTAAGAAGTAGTTAGCGCGCTCTGCCCAACTCTACGACAGTCAGGAATAGTACATTAGGATAGATATACATGACTGCAGCACTGGATGACACTGGGTTCGATTCTCACAAGGGACGTGAGTTCCTTCAACCTGATTGTAGATATGCCTTGTTGACTGACTGGTGAGCGTCAACTAGCACAAAATATACGTTAGGCAAGGCTTCCTGTGGCTAATTGCCTCTAACCATCTAATATCATCCAATCAATATACACCGTGATGGTGAGCTACCTAGAATGTTGACCACATTGCAAACCTGACTGATAGAATTCAGTCTGGACCAAAGAAAGGACTAGACACATCACACTAGTTACTGGTGCTCAATCAAAGCGGTCCCCTGATTGCCTATAATCTGTCGTCTCCTCCGCACACGATGTCCTCCATGTCATCCTTGGGACCCATACTCAACCTGTCGTTTAGCATTCAGGTTCCACTCGAGCGATAGCATCCGACACTGTCCTCAGCGTGTGTCCAACTCGTCTCCATTTTCTTTGGGATATTTAATGAGTTCTTGTTGTTAATTCTTTCTGGCCTTCTCATCTTCAGTATCGAGTGAAGGCAGATACTGATAAAAGTGTGAAGTAGGTTGCTGGAAATGCTTTTCGTGACGCAAATAAAAGAATTGACTTAACACTGGTTTTGAAAATCCAAATTTTTTTCCTTTATGCTGTGGAGTGAAGCAGATTCCTAAATTGATTTCAGTATGATAAAGGTCTCTGTCTTGTCTTTTCAGTTCTGTCTGGATTCAACATAGAACTTGGCACCGAAGTGTACCAGTTCGAGTTGCCACGTTCCAAATAGCACACAGAGGTAGACAAGAAGATGAGTGAAGAGAATCAATAGAGTTTGACAAGTATAAGAGTGAAACAGATGGGTAATGGTAGAAAGGAATATGAAAGATTACAGAGACTGAATACATCTGCGCTGGCCATTGACAACGATTTTGAGCCATGTCACCT
The DNA here is from genome assembly GCA_944472135.2 of Trichobilharzia regenti. NCBI lineage: Eukaryota > Metazoa > Platyhelminthes > Trematoda > Strigeidida > Schistosomatidae > Trichobilharzia > Trichobilharzia regenti. The sequence goes on from OX235263.1 coordinate 69,377,067, forward strand.
ATTGTCTCCAGTCATTGATTCCTAGAGTCCCGAGGGCCCCAACCCGGAGTCTCCATCTCCCTCCCTGACTCAGTTTAACTGTCAAGGATTTCATGGATTGATGCCATGTTTTTGTTTGGCCACCACTGGCTTTTTCCAACCTGCACCTATATCAGCTAGCAATGCCCGTCGGGGGAGGCGGTGGTTTTGACATCATCATCCGTGGTGTCCTCTTGTAGTTGAAACGATGTTGTTTGGCCGGATGAGTGGAAGAAGTGATCTCTTTCAAAGATCTTCCATTGAAAGCGACTGGTTATCTTCATCATCTCCGTCTTCTCTATGTTTACTTGAAGTCATGTCTGCGCTGCCATCTTCTTCTGCCATTTTGTTGGTTTGCGCCTGTAAGTCTTCGAATCTATGTGACATTAGACATAAGTCATCGGCGAAATTCACATATTGGATGGAGGATTTCATCATGAGCTGACATTAGTTGGAGAACCATTGGAAAACCAGTAGGGAGTACTGGACAGTTGTTACGTCATAGTTTAGGACTCTTCTTCAGTACACTCCCATCACCACCGTACGAACCCAGGACCTTCTGGTTAAAAGGCTTACGAGCTCGTAAACTATTGAGCCACTGGGACCCGATCCAATGACCAACCTATGAATTTTATCTTCTGTCAATTCGTGACATAGCGCGACCAGTAAGCAATGTCTGTTTCGATGAGTCACTGCCCCACCTTCAACCTGATGTACCCTACTGGTCACGACTTCCCACTAGAATCCCAGAACTAGAACTACCTACCTGAATAGGGCCAGTCGCTAGTGAGCATCAGATTAATTTTAAAGTATTGGTTTTGTAGGGATTTTGTTTGATTGGATGGAGGATTTCATCATGAGCTGACATCAGTTAGAGAACCAACGGGAAACCAGCAGGGAGTACTGGACAGCTATTTCATCAGTCTAGTTTGGGACTCTTCATCAGTGCGCACCCATCCAATGTATTCCTGTATTCTTACTCCATACAATCTCCCGCATAATTCAGCCTACCACAGTCAGGAATATTATTTTTTCTTTGTTTATAGCTTGATTCCACACTGTATTTTGGTACAAGTATGGAATTTTCAGCATATGATATCGGTAGCCCAATTTTGCAGACCAACCATTGATATCGGGTGTGCGTCGGCAGAGGATAGAACCTTGGACCATGTGCATGGTCGGCGAGAGTCCTAACCGCTGTGCCACCGACGCACAATGATAATAAGCCGCCCACCTTGTCTTACTCCTGTCTTTACTTCAAAAGACTTCGCTGAGTTTTCTGTGGAGACACAAGTTTACTAGTTTTCTGTCCAGTCCAGTCGAGACTGGCTGGCAGCCCTATCCCGGGAAGTCAATCCAATTCCCCACAGAAACTTCAAACGTTGACAGTATAAAGTATGTTTATTCTAATGTACTCAACTAGAATAACCTAACCAATTTGTTGTATTTCAGTAGACGGTTTGATTATTGTCCAAACCTTATGTGTAATGTAATAAAAGCACCTAATGCATGCACACACACGCATGAATTACAAAGATTGAAATCTATCTCATTAAAAAATAACACTAACTCACTCAACTAATTGATAAAACATTTTTTCACACAAAAAAGAAATTCTAAAAGCTACAATAACTAGTCAATAGACACACAAAGTATACATGTTTGTACGTATGTATGCGAATTTGTATTCACATAAAATGAGGGTTTGTTTTGCGAACAATTTTTCTACCTTTTGTGAATTTAATTAAGCGCGCTACAACAGAGTGATGAGTAGAATTCACAACAATTTTGTGTTTTATCGATTGCCACAATTTGTGTACTTAAAAATAACAGTTACAATGTATGATTAACATACGTTAAAAAAGAACACGGATCTAGTGAGTGAGAAAAACACTCAATTACGTAAGAAATTGATTTTATTATACGGAAATATTGCTCGCAATAAGTGAACTGATATACTTTCTCGCTAACTAATTTCATTTCTTTGGGTAAGGAAGTCGACTGAACCAATTGACTGAGACTTGATGTTCACATTCTGATTGACTGACTAATTTCAACAGGGAACTCGGCACAGAATTGCACCAGTCAGTTCCAGTTGCCACACTCCATGTACCACACAAATAAAGACAAAAAAGAGAGGGAGGGAGAGAAAGATTCGAAAGAACGACAAAGATTTTGAGATATATCACTAATTTTCTCCAACTATTGGTTTTTACCAACCGAGGACACCAACCGGCCTGGCAGTCCACATCTCCCTACGTGGCTCAAAACAATCTGTCACAGATTTCATTGACACTGATACCACGTTTGGTTAGACCATTACTACCTTGTCTCCAACCTGTTCTAATGTCCGATAATATTGCCCATCGAGGAAGGAGATGGCTGGCCTTATGTCACACAAGTCCTAGACATCGCAAACGATGTAGCTTCACAACCTCACCGACTGACATTCCCTCCTTAGCTAACACTCGACAGTTTATCTTAATATTACTCACCCTATTATATCAACTAACACGGAGATGGAATACAGACACCAATGATCCAAGACAGTTAGCCTTTTCATAGCTTCCACTTCTAATGGTCATTGCTTATAGCCATAAATGGGAATAGGTGGAGCTGTTGCGCAATACACATCTCCTATGATCGATAGCCAGCTGGATATCATATATACACCAGAGATAGCGTAAGTTAGCAAATCCCATACAAGCCTTTTCTATCCATCCTGAGATTTCATCAGCAATCTGTCCATCACAGCTGATGCATATTCAACTATTGGTTTGTAGGGATTTGGTTGATTGGTTACAGGATTTCATCATGAGCTGAGATTAGAGAACCATTGGAAAACCTGGGACAACTGTTTCGTCCTAGTTTGGGACTCTTCAGTGGTACGCACCGCCGGGGTGCAACTTCCCAAATAAGTGGAGTGGTGGTCAACACGCTTAGCCCATTCACTCCCTATTTTCAATTTTGAAATCAATGTACTCTTCCCCTTATTAGCATCATTTTACATCTGACAGGAGCAAATCATATGCTAAACATTAGAAGATTGCTGCTCTTCTAGGTGTTTAGAAGACTCTGGTACTTCACCGACATCTTCACCTAGGAGGACAACATCCCATCCGAATACTCTAAGTCAACAAGACTATTCCCTCGTAATAAATCAATCCCTAAATCGCTGAAGTCAATCAAGGTCAATTCTATTAGTACATAGGTGATGAAATCAAACAAAGTGGAAACAATGAGCATTCCTGACGGAAATTACGGGTTGTCATCACCACACACGAATGCCCACATTCTCCTTGCTTTAGTCAGTTTATGATCCAGGGATGATAACCACAATAACAACTAGAAGTTGCTTATACAAACTTTTATTTTTGTTTTTTTATGTATTTTTTTTATTATAGCTTGATTCCACACCGTACTTTCGGTACAAGTATGGAATTTTCAGCATGTGATATCGGTAGCCCAATTTCGCAGACCGACTAATTGATATCAGGTGTGCGTCGGCAGGGGATCGAACCCCAGACCATGTGCATGGTCGGCGAGAGTCCTAACCGCTGTGCCACCGAAGCACAAACTTGTGAGAGACATGAAAGAAACAGCGTATGACAAGGTAAACTGAAAAGAATCAGCTGGTTGAAATCGAATGGGTACATAGTACAACTTCATCGCAAGGGTAGTGTCAGAATAATTAGTTAGTTAGATGTCAATTACCCAGTACTGGGATAAAAGCCTTGCTTGTTGTTTGGAGGCTAATGATACTCCCTAGATGCCCAGGCTGAATCAGGTGGAGAAGGATTCAAACCTGAAACCCATCGGTTGAAAGTCGAATACTTACGCCAATGCCCCCACATTCCCACTTCATGGGAATGATGTAGTAGTACATGGTTGAGGAAACTCCCCGGAAGCAGTAATGCATCAAAACATGATGCTGTTTAAAATTAAAATTCAAGATGAATTATTCTTAAGGTGAAATAACATTTCTAATGTGACTTCTATTAAAAGTAACGCTAACAATAATAATACCTACCTGATCTGAATTCAAATGCGTAGAGACAGCTTGAAATTCACCGCATACAGTATTCATACGATCAATAGCTACACGTAATCGTTCATATAGTATACTGATTAGCGTTTGTGTACGCGTATATCTAACAGTCTCCAAATCTTTACCAACTTGTGCCCATAATGGTAAACAACGAAAATAATAATCTTTACGATATAAATTAAATTGATCCAATGCAGCTGAATAATCTTTACGTGCTCTTTCAAAATCAACTTCTTTTAATCTTGCATAACTTAACGCCTAAAATATGAAAGAAAGAAAATTAGAGGAGAGGAATGATAAATGAGAGTTCATTAATTTAAGTATAGAACTTGGGCGCTGGGATGGTAGAATGTAATTCCAGGCTAATAAGTTTATTTTAAATGATGATACAGTATTAACAACTGGATGACAAGGTTTCGAGCACAAATTATTGCCACTCATAATCGCATATCAACTTTAGTCACACAGTTTCACAATTTGTCTTATATATATATATATATTTCTCTCTGTCTCTCCAACTTCCCTTAGTTATTTGCTGCCACTTTCTATACCACAGGTATATGCATTACATCATTCCGGTTGCACGTGTTTGGTGTTGAAACGATAAACAAAGCTCTAGTGATTAGCCTCTCTGTCTTTCCAACTAACTTTATTACTTTTTATTACTCTCATCCTGTCCCACTCACTCTATTTGGTGGTGACATGCAAATGAATACAATGCAATGGCTGAGCTTTTTTCTAGGTTACCTAACTTAACGGCATCAATCATTCTGGCTCTGGCTATATTTTCATGTTCCAATAATCTAGTTGAGACCGCGATCTACTAGTTTGACTGGGCTATTTAACTGACCTCACAATCATTAATTGCTTGGTATTTGATAACCTGTATTATTTTTCCTAATTGGATCTATTGGGTCATTAAGCTGACAAAGTTTATCTCTGAGAGAGTTGGTTGGTTGGTTGGTTTAAATGCCACCCTGACTAATTCCAGTCTCATTGTGAATTCTACGTAAGGCCTCTGACGTTCCTTCTTTATACGACAGTACTAGAGAGTTCACTAGTTATATATATATATATATGATTTTTAAGAGGTTATATCCGGTGAGGAAATTGAAACAAAGGTGTGAATACGTAAAATAATAATAATTGTATGAAAAACAATTAAAATGTTTGTCGTTATAGTCATAGTAAGGTATCAGGTGTATGAAGAATGCGCAATCCCTACTTTTACTTTGGCCGTAGACGAATAAACATTTATGTATTCACTATTATTATTTTTTTATAATTATTTTGTTTATTTAGTTAATCTATGTACCTTGCCCCCATTACTACAATTATTTTTTTTATTATTATTATTACTCTTATCATTCCTACTTCGAACTGTTTCCACTTGTCATTATAAATCAAAAATGTCTTTTTTGCCATGTTGAATTCTCTCTTATCAAATTTCACTGTGTTAGGTAACGTTTTAAATCTGCCTACTAACTGTATAATCATACAGCCCCATGGAACGTAGATACCCCCTGAACTATCTATCCTATATAACAATTCGAGAACGATTGAAAACCAAGGAGTACTGGACAGTGTTAGCAGTACAAATAAAAAAAAATCATCTGGTGTCATCAGGATAACTATTCTTAATTGGAGTTGAAAGCCATGGGAGGCAGAGAAATGAAACAAACATTTTTTGAACGCAAAGAATGAGCTGAAAAATTCTTATGATGACCGCGCCTCAGCTATGCTTAATGATCGGAGGCATGGCACTCTGCATAGAATTGTACAAGCAGAATTTCTATCAATCTTGTGATCCGTATCCACAAGATGTGTTAATATGGAACTCCTGATTGATATAAGAATAGAACTTGTGCACTGTGGTAGAGTATAATTCCATTATAGGTAAAATTTATTTTGATAAAGTCTTACAATGCTATATTGTAATATTTACTGATGGCCAGGTTTCGAGCACGATTTATCGCCCATAATCATATAATGTGATGAAGATGATATGTAATGTGGAAAATACGGAGACAGTTGTGATCTAAAGAAAATTCCCGTCCTAGCGGAATCACCTACAAAATTTAGACAGTAACTGCCATCTTATTAGTTTATTTAAATGCAGGTGAATAGTTATGTCCAATACCTAATTTATTCGCCTGTCAACATGAAAGATCCTATCAGATCTACAAAATACATTTATTTAAAACAGTGTTTTACCTCATTCAATCTACTCACCAATGGCATAAACACCGAGTTCACCTGTACTCAACATTACAGTATGCTTATCTTTAATTGGGTGGTATAATTGGATGAGTAATATTGAGGTTAGGCGTAGAGTGTTAAGTAAGGAGGTTAAGTCAATCGATGAGGTTATGAAATTACATCGAATGAGATGGCTAGGACGTGTGTTACACAGGCCAACCTTCTCTCTTTACCAGTCTTATTACTGGCTTAGTGAGGTAAAGGAGTGCGTCGGTGGACTGGGAATCGAACTCCAAGCCACATGAAGCATGGTTGGCGAGCATTCATACCCTTGTGCCACCGACGCATCCCTAGCTAGTATTGGTCAAACCGAAACATCAAAGTCAGTTTTAGCCATGTAAGGAGGTATATAGACTACCTGTTGGGGTCCTCGGGGTGGTTAGAACCAGTGACTGGAGACAATAGACACGATGACTCAAAATTCTTCTCAATGATTAGTTGTGTTCACTCTCTGTGATTTGCTATATCCAAAATTGGACACTATTGTTTTACCACATTAGTATTCTTTCTCTATCACATTTTTGCTTATTATCGATCTTTCAAATCTCGATTTTTCTCCCTTTATTTGGTGCATGGAGTGTGACAAACTGAAATGATGGACTTCTGTGCAAAGTTCTATGTTAAGATCAGTCAGTCAGTCCAGTCTTCAGTGATAGCAACTACTTGAACGAATAAATAACTTTTTGTACTCTTCAGTTTCACCTAATAAAAATCATTCTGAAAAGTAACACTCACACACACACACATGAGACCACTCATTATCATTCAGATAATATAGGAATGTGAAACTATGAAACTCTGATTGATTAATCATCATCGTCATCACTAAGCATATATGATAAACTGATAAATTGTCACATGTTAGTCTCTAAGTTACTATCACAATAAGTAAGTGTGGGTCACAAGAGATGAATGATTCACGAGACAATAACAAAAAAAAGAAAAAAAGAAAACAAACTCAAAGTGATCAAATTACCTCAAGAGTAAAAACACTACTGATTTCTAAATAAAGTTTTAGGAAAAAAAACAACAAAAAGAATTTGAGACGGATAACCGTCTTTTTCTCTCCTTCTCTCTTTGAATATATAAGAAGTCAGGCTTTCATCTCTTAAAAACAAAAGACGCCAAGCAATACTTCTTGTTGTTTTTTCTGAATATGAGAAGAATAACCAATTCCAGATTTGATAACGAGCTGACCATCAAGTTGGAAAACCACTGAGTACTGGGGATAACTGTTTCGTCCAAGTTTAGGACTCTTCAGTAGTACGCACCCACCGCTGAGGTTCGAACCCAGGACCTTCTGGTTACGAGGCGAGCCTGTAGACTATACACAGTCACTGGGACTCGACCTAATGGTCCATAAATTTCAACCTCTGGCAATTTGTGATATACATAGAGCAAACAATCTGATAAAACCATTTCACACGCCCAACTATATCTTCTGTTTCACTGTCCTGAAATTTATTTTTTCATGACTAACTAACGTGTATCATTAATTAGTTACATCTAGAAAGGCTTTTGATCCTATTTATTCTACGACTTCCTTTCTTAATTTGTGTTATCTTTCTGTCTACAGAAAGCTAACTCTAGGAACACCTTGTCATTCTGTTCATTTAATTCTCTAGGTTTCAGTTAAGTGGTATTCGCATGATGCTTGTAGTATAACCTATGACAACTCTGCTTAGTAGACTATGAACTAAACTTAATTTATGAGGAAAGGGCCAATTTGAACTTTAAGCACCACACCACTGACTTTGAGCGGTCTGAGTTTCATCCACGTGAGTTGAAGCTTCTATTTCGCTTGATTCGAGTCAAATGCCAGTTCTAACGTAGTGCGCTTGCACTTTGATGATGACCGAGTCTTCAAGAAATGCTGAGATATGGAGTCGATTAGGAAACAAAAGGATTTGTTCATGCGGACATGTGATGACTATAAAAAGCTTCAGGTCTGTTGAAGTACATGTGCATCGTTGTGCAATTTGTTTTTGAGACGAGGTAGTGTCAGAGGAGGTGAGCTGATGATTCCAATATTTCGTAGGAACATTTTTTGCCAGATCTCACTTTTTCCTTAACCCATATTTTGTATATTTGTAATTATTGGGCTTTAAAAACAGTCTGTATGAGGTGCAGCTGCTGAAACTGAAAATAGTCGCGTATCAACAGTTCAGTGGTACCAGCACTGCACGCGTATCGCATCCTGGAAAATGGAGAGACTCCCTTCTTTATTGGGAGGAGAAGGTGTCGTCGTATAACACGTAGATGAAACTGTCTTATTAAAAAAAACCACGGTCGAGAACGAGCGAATAATGTTTAGGTGATAGGTTTATATGATACCTCTCTACGAGAAGGATTCGTCGAGAGGATAGCCGATAGAAAGTCAAGCACTTTAATATATATTATTACCTGACTGGTAAAACAAGGATCTATAATACACACAAATGAATAGAAAGGTTATAACTCCTAGTCATCCCTTGGATATATTCACCACAGAGTTAAACATTCTAATGATTCTGTGGATCCCATTACAGAGACCTACACCAATTCTATTGAAGGCTTTTGGGTAAGGTTAAAAAACAGGATTAGAGCCATTAATGGATCGCAAAGGGATGTTATTTATAGTCATTTAGATGTATGTATGTATGGGATGTGGTGTAACTTTTCCATTGATACACCTATATTAAACTGGGAGATGTTCTTATCACAAGTGAGAGAAAGGTTTTCTATGCAACTTAGTGATATGTAGAGGAGGTCTGTCATCTTTGAAAGACAGTGATACAAATTGACAATTATTATTATTATTCCAGTGGATTCCAAGTAGAATATAGGCCTTAAACAGCACATCTCCATTCCACCCTACACTGCAGTCCTTTTCAGCTGGCCTCACAATATCTCATAAGCTCTCCTCAGATGATCTCCTTCATGTCACCTTCGGAGCCACGCCCAACTCATCGTTTCCCAGTCAGGTTCCGCTCGAGCGATGACCTGGCGTGAGATGTCACTCAACGATCTTCTCAGCATGTGGCCGATTCATCTCCATTTTCCTCGGAATATATGTTGAGCGATAGGTATTTTGGTTGATTTGCTCCCCAGAGTTTCTTGTTTCTAATTCTGGCTGGCTGGTTGGCCAACTGATCTTCATCATAGACCCAGTGAAGTTGGCAGTTGTTAATAGAAGTCTGCAACAGCCTGTTGGAAATGCTTTTAGTGATGCGTGCACTAAGTTTCTTACCCATATGACAATAGAACTGACTGACTTAATATCATTCTACTACTAATTAATGTACACAGAAATCTTAAAATGTTTTCAAGTATCGGTTTTGTAGAGATTTTGCTTGACTGGTTGGAGGATTCCATCATGAGCTGACACCACTTAGAGAACCATTGAAAAACTAGCTGGGAGTATTGGACGCCCATTTCGTCCCGGTTTCTGACTCTTCATCAGTACGCACCCACCGCCACGGTTCAAACCCAAGACCTTCTGGTTACAAGGCGAGCTAGCTCGTAGACCATTAAGTCACTGGGACCCGATCCAATGACTAGCCGATGAATTTTAACTTCTCTCAATTTATGACATAGCGCAACCACCTCGCAATGTCTTGTTTAATGAGTTACTACCTCATCTTCAACCTTCAAAACATTTATCTTCTTTTAATATCAATCAATGACTTTGAAGACACTTTTTTCCACCAACATGATGAAGACACCTTTAAGAGTATTAGAGATAAGGTTACAATCAATCTCTAGTCAATATAAAGAGAAGGAAATGTCCATCAAAGAATTAAGATCATGCTACCAAATGCCGGAATTAGGGAATTAAAACACTCATTATATACACTGAGCCATTAACTAATTAGAACTGCGCTAAATTTATACCCTCTAGGCTTAAGAATTTATCAAATATTCATATGGAATATTCGGTAAAGAATTCGAAATTAGAAGAACACACACACACGCACGCACACAGTTGATAACTAATCCCCCAGTGTCCTTCATCGCTTTATAAATTCCTTAGCTGGTGGTTATTTATTTTTATCCTTAACTAACAAAAGCCTTAATGATTAATTAATTCGTTAGTGACTTGATCAATTAATAATAACCTGATGATACAATAATCATCTAATTCCCACTGGTGTATCTACAGCTACGAATAGATTTTTTTCAAAAGTCAGATCAAAAGTTGTAATCTGTAGATCCCATGACGATATTCTATAAGCTAAAAATAATGGCCCATAAGACTACTTGAAAGATGAAATATCCATCTGAGTAATCTTATATATCATTGTGGTTAGAGGTATTTCCAAAAATAATAAGAAACTAGGATGAAATAATAATAATAATTTAAAGTTAATTGGTGGGTGGTGACTAGCAGTGGAATCCAGGATAACACGAATTTCGTCCTTTTTGGGACTCGTCAGCTACTGGATGTACCTGCATTCCCCAGCCAGTGAGTGATGCTGATGTTCCCACCAGCGAGGCTCTAACCCAGCGCCCATAGTTCCAAACGCCAAAGCGTTACCCACTAGACTACCTGGGCCAAGGGAGCCAACTCCTATGCAACGGGTCATATTAATTATTTAATTGAATTTTAGATCTTCCCGTCGACTGATTGGACCGAAGTGCTCGGTCTCAGGTTGACATGTCTGTTAGCTTCTTGTGCAGATGCTTCGACGATGTCTGGGCATTTAATTAGGATATAACTAGTGGATGGTGACTAACAGTGGAATCCAGGATAACGCGAATTTCGTCCTATTTAGGATTCGTCAGCTAACTGGATGTACCTGCATCCCCAGTCACTGATGATGCAGGTACATCCAGTTATGAGTCCTAAATAGGACGAAATTTCCGTTATCCTGCATTCCATTGCTAGTCACCATCCACCAATTAACTTCTAGTTACATGCCCAGACATCGTCGAAGCATCTGCACAAGAAGCCAACAGACATGTCAACCTGAGACCGAACACTTCGGTCTAATCAATAATCGACGGGAAAATCTAAAATTCAATTAAGTAATGAAATAATAATTTTTCAGTACTTTTTTTTCAAAAAAATGTTTCGCTGACTAATAGCATTGGTGAGGCGTGAAATCGACGGGTGCCTATTTTTCCTCCCTAATCTCCAAAACAAACACGTGTACAATAACACGCGCACACGTATGCATAAAATGCAAAATAAAAAAAATGATTGAAAGGTCAGAATATTATGTATATAAATGACTTTAACTGCTACGCTACATAAGCTGCTGAAGATGAGTCATGTTTATCGGTAAATATTTAAGCGAAAATATTACGGAACAAATAGTATGTGTTGTTTATGTTGAAACACCCAGCAATAATAATAATAATTTGCTTTTTTTCTCTCATCCCAATATCCAAGTTTCCCATTCTATCCTTTGGTTAGACAACTAAGTTTTACACCCACAACAGTAATAGTAGTAGTTATTCATGATTAAGTAGGACAAAAAGAAAGCTGATTGAATCAAAAAATAATAATAATAACTCCATGGAGTTCAATTTCGATAAGGACACAGGCATAAAGTTAAATCAGTTATTTTGGGGTTGATAAAGCAATATGTACATAGATATACATATAATAGTGCGTTTAAATAACAGTTAACTTGCTAAAATAAATAAGATGGCGCGTTACGAAAAACATTTCTAACAGGTTACTGCAGACTTGATCTTTGATCATAGATGGCTGCGCTCTATCTCCCGTGTGAAGTGGTATAATATTGGTGAGCAATATTGAGGTTAGGCGTCGAGTTCTACGTAAGCAGGGGAAATCAATCGATGAGGTTGTGAATTTACATCGACTGAGATGGTTAGGACATGTGTTACGTATGCCTAGTCATCGCCTTCCTCGACGAGCAATTTTAGCGGATGTAGGGTCAGGCTGGAAAAGAGCTAGCGGTGGTCAAAACAAAACATGGCACCAGTCAATGAAATCTACAACAGTTAGTTTAAGCCGGCCATGTAGGAAGGTGTAGACAGGCTTACTGGTTGGGGTCCTCGGGACGGTAAAAACCAATGGCTGGAGACAATTGGTGATATGGCTCAAACTCATTTTTCTCGATGACTGACCCAGATGCATCCACTCCTTGTGACTTATGATTTCCAATGAAACTATATTGTTCTTTGTTATTACTATTCCTTTGTCTCACACCTCTGTTTACTGTCTCTATTATGCATTTCTTCTACTTTCTTCTTTTGGTTTGTGTGCAACATGGAGTGTGGCGACTTGAACTGCTGCACATCGGTGCAAAGTTCTATGTCGAAAACAGTATAGAGAGAGAGCAGACTTTTATCAACAGCTGCCCTAGCTAACTCCATATTGACAGTCAGATGACCAATCAGAAAAAATCAGAAACAAGAAACTCTGGGAGCAAATCAACCACATATTCGGAAGAAAATGGAGATGGGTCAGATACATGCTGAGGAGACCGTCTGGTGAGATCACACGTCAGGTCATAGCTCGACTGGGACCTGAATGGCAACCGACGAGTTGAGCGTAGGTTCACCGGTGATATGGAGGAGACAGTGTGAGAGGAGATAAGAGACTATGGGGGATCGTGGGTCAGCTAAAGAGGAGCACAGGAAATAGGAAAAAGCGGAGATTTTCTGTTTAAGCCGTACGTCTCACTCTGAACCCAAGGGAATAATAATAATGACTTTTACACAAGTTAGTCTTTTTGGTAAATAAGGATATAAATTATGCCTGATATCAGAGATGTGACAAATTGAGAATAAAAGGCTGAACAGTAAAAGCAGAAAATTGTGATAATGTAGAGCAGAAAGAAGTTAAATACTTGTCCGCTTGACTGAAGTCGGACAGTAAAGAACAAATCTTACAAAACAGACTAGACATGGAACAAAATAGGCATAACAATTACTACTTCTTCCTTCCATACGTCGAGGTTTCGATTCTTGACCTGAACTGTAAACGTAATTATTCCTTTAGTGCTTGTTTTCTGTCTACCAGTAATAGGGTGGCATGATACAGACTGATAAGAAGCAGTCAAATATTGAAACCAACATCTTAAGTCAATGGTTGGCTGCAGAGATAGAAGTGCTTACTCCTCAAATCTGGACTTGGTTTGCATTTAGTAGACATGAAATAACCTCATTGGACAATATGTTTAACCTTAGACCAATTGTCAACCTGTCAGAATAATATATTTTCCTCTGACTTAACTGAACTTCATTGTGGCTAAAAATAAACATGTTTTACCTTAGTAAAAGTGTCTTACCAAGTCTCTTATTTCTCCCATTACAATCCCGACCGATAGCTGCTACCTTGATGTGCTAGTCGGGCTTACACATCGCGATGACCCAACAAGCTACACTGGCTGGAACCAACGTTCCTGAAGGTCCTAGCATGCCAGGAAGGTTGTTAGGATAGCGATTAGACTAAAAGCAGTTACCGGCATTGTGTAAGAATTTTTCTTACACTATACTGGGGGTCTGAGGGCGAAGTTGTACTGCTGGGGAACAGGAATGTAACAGCAGTTAGGTGTTTCCCTCAGATGACCAGCACGCTAGCTATGCTGTCTCTCCATTCCGGAGAGAGGGGGTTAGAAAAGGTCGACCCATAAAATTGTACATCCCGACTTACCCCACGGTGGTCCGAAACCGGTGGTAGGTTTACTAATACGGAACCAATCCCAGAAACCAATTCATACAGGCCGTGTGTGACCGGCCTCAAGCAGTTGTCCCCTGAGCTCTGTGGTCACGCAACACTAACCCTCTCTCTGTTTCAGGTACCCGAAGAATTAATCAACTTCCACGGTGTGGGAAGTAACAATCGCCCGCACACTTCCAAAGGCACACGAAGCCTTCCCATTACAATAGTAGGAAATCGAATGGCTTTAATCACATATCGACAGTTTACTAAACTAGAGATTAGGTGAATATCTGTACAGATTTTTAGACATTATAAGACTAACAGTGGATAATAAAACATCTATAAAACTAATCAGTTTTAAATCATGCAAACTATAATCTAATCAATAAATATTAGCGCCAGTCACAGGCAATTCTGACAGCCGGTTGTAGGTATATTGTTTGGAAATAGATCTACCAACAAAATCATCGTTGCAGAGTGATTTTTAATTAAACAAAGCTTATAATGTAACTGAATATGAGATAACTAATCCTCAATTCTAGCCTAGATTACACATATTCATGAGTACTAGCCCTTTCTCTTTTATACCTGATTTATTTCCTCGAAGCAGTTTAGTCAGGATCGACCACCAGTTGACACTAGTCGGTGAACCTTTGGAAAACTTGGGAATACGGGAAAGCTGTTTCGTCCTTCATCATTACGCACCCACCGCCAGGGTTCGAACTCGAGACCTTCTGGTTACGAGGTGAGCCGGCAGACCATTCAGCCACTGGGACTTGACCCAACGGTACATGAATTCCAACTTCTGCCAATTCGTAATATATATCTAGTGCAACCGCCAGACTGCAACCTAACACGTGATAATCAATCTGATACTCACTATCGACTGGTCTTATACAAGAAGTTACCCGGGATTCTAGTGAGAATTCATAACCAGTTGCATCCAAAACGTCAAGCAAGAGGACGGTTACTCGCCTGTGACACTGGATGGCGGTTACACTAAATATATCACTAATTCGCAGAAATTAGAATTCATGGACCATTGGGTTAGGTCACAGTAGCTGAATGACCTATGAGTGTGCTCACCTCGTAACCGGAAGGTTCTGAGTACGAATCCTGGCGGTGGGTGTGTACTGATGAAGAGTTCCAAACTAAGCTGACGTAACAGCTGTTCAGTACTCCTAGGTTTTCCAATGGTTCACCAACTAATGTCAGCTCGTGATCAATACCTGTAACCAATCAAATCCCTGCAAACCAACACTTGATAAAGCCATTTAGGACACTTTAAACACTACCTTCGATGGTAAAGTCAGAATCGACCACGATTATTTACATCAGCCAATTCTATAAATTCAAACAATAGCCTAACTTTGCCTCTGTTTGACTGCAGAAGACATTTTAAGCACCACCTGTATGAAGTAAAATCAGCAGTGGTTTGCTGCAGAAGCGTAAGTCATTAGTGAAAGTTAGTTGTGATACAGTAGTAGAACCTCAAACTATTTAAGGTGGAAGTCTCTATGTCGGTGGTTCAATGCTCAGTAGAATGCTCGCCAACCACGCCACATGTGGTCCGGGTTCAATTCCTTGCTGACGAACTTCTAAACCTCGCTTAGTTTACACCAGCCAGCAGTAAGCCCTGTAGAGAGGGACGGTTGAGCGTGGTGTTAGTAACCCCACTACATAAAGTAAACATCACAGCTAGTTTGAGGTCCTTATTTTCCATTCAGAAGGCAAAGAAATGAAAACAAAAACATTTGAGGTGGCTGGGATATGCACTATATATTCCGAAACAATGTTCACCCAGATGCAATAGCGGGTGGGGTTAAAGAAAGCCTAAACTAACCGAAAACAGACTTATCTGAAGACTTCTCACATTTTACATATATTCCTTTGTGGTCCGAAAGTGGAATATAGGGTTTCAGGCTTTTTGAGTTTTGAACTTTGAGTACCAGTAGTAGAGTCTTTTTTCAAGGGATGAGGGGTTGCTATAGCTTAATGCCCAACCTTCCTTTTCTTTACTGAGCTTATTACCAGCTAGCTAAGCGAGGGTTAGGCTTTTGTCGTCCAAGAATCGAGCCCCGCATCGTTGACGAGTATTCTGCGACTGCACTATCGCTACACAGAAGACTTCTGTAGATGCATTTATTTCTTTATTTTACCTTTTGTTACCCCCTACTCCAATAAATGTATGTAAGACAATGACAACTTTAAAAAAACCCATACAGTAACGTTAGGTTTTTTTGTCGATAATTAGTCTTTCTCTCTCTTTTCTTGTAGAGTCTTTAAACCACTTGAAATCGGGTCTTACTTAGAGTTTTTGTCCAATCAACCAATAAAAAGAATTACATCAAAATTGATATAATACCTTTTTTTAAAATAACACAGTGTTTCGATTTACACTTACCTTCTCAACATCAAATTGTGAATGACTCTGGTCAGCATTAATACGCTCATAGTCATCTTTTGCCTTGATCATATCTCGATATTTATCACGATAACGTTTGATCTCATCATCGATAATACGTGTTTGTGATTTTAATTCAGAGGATAGTTTGATCTGTAAATAAATAAGAAAATATGAATAGGGATAAAGTACTATCCATCAGTGTTCAATGAATAAAGGAGCCGGAGTAGTACTGATGAATAAGTGGGATTACGCTGCCGAAATGAATTCACTTCTTAACCGATGAAACGAAATTCCATAAGCTTAACAACCCAACAGATCTAGACGGAAAGACTGAAAAGCAGCTAACAAATACGCTTAAGGAGTTGAGTAAAAGTGGAGCAATCTTAGAGAAAGCCTACACCTGTCCTAATAAACCCACTAGAAGTAATACTTCACGATTGTAAGGTCTTTCGCATATACCAGTTTACGCCATCTCTGGCGTAGACGTGATATCCCGGCTATCGACCAAAGGGCGAGTGTACTGTTCAGCAGTCCGCTCCGTCCTCCTTTATGGCTGTGGGACCTGGCCATTGACAGTGGAAGACATGAAAAGATTAACTGCCTTTGGTCATAGGTGTCTGCGTTCTATCCTCCGTGTGAAGTGATATAACAGGGTGAGCAATATTGAGGTGAGGCATCGGTCGAGTGCTAGATAGGTGGGAGGGGAAATCAATCGACGAGGCTGTGAAGCTACATCGACTGAGATGGCCACGAAATGTGTTACACATGCATGTCTAGTCATCGCCTTCCTCGACGACCAATATTAGCTGACATAGGACCGATCAGGTTGGAAAAGAGCCACTGGTGGTCAAACCAAAAGATGGCTTCATCAGTCAATGAAATCCACAACAGTTAGTTTAAGCCGGCCATGTAGGAAGGTGTAGACAGGCTTACTGGTTGGGGTCCTTGGGACGGTAAAAACCAATGGTTGGAAACTATTGGTGATATGGCTCAAATTCATCGTTCTCAATGCCTAGCGCAGATGCATCCACTCCTTGTGACTTATGATTTCCAATAAAACTATATTGTTCTTCTTTATTACTATTCCCTTGTCTCATACCTATGTTTACTGTCTCTATTATGCATTTCTTCTACTTTCTTCTTTTGTTTTGTGTGCTACATGGAGTGTGGCGACTTGAACTGCCGCACATCAGTGTAAAGTTCTATGTCGAAAACAGACAGACATTGTACGGTTTGCCTAAAGTATATAAACCAGAACTTCCTCTTCGCCCAGTCCGACAGACATGTCTAATTCCACCTACCAGGAAGTGGCACAAGAATGTGGTAAATCATAGTGTTAGAGGTGCCTTTGAATTCATTTCCAACGTACATGATATCAATGTAAATGGAAAGCAAATGCTATCCTTAGATGTCGCATCACTGTTCACCGATGTACCACTAATGGAGATTGTGGAATTCATATGCTAACAGATACTAGAAAAAACAGTTCAATATCCAGTTATTAGTCTGAAAGAGTTGCTTCTAAGATGTACAATGAATGTACAATTCACATTCAACAACCTTTATTACAGAGAAATAGACGGTATTGCAATGGGTTCTCCATAGGCGCCAATTTTGGCAGATTTCTTTCTTGCTAAGGTTGAAAATGGTCCGTTGAAACAAGTAATAGATAAAACGGCTTCTTATTTTCGTTATGTTGATGATACGTTTATTATTCTTAATGAGAAAGCTGACAAGAATGAAATGTTAATAAAATTTAATGGTGCACATCCATCACTCAACTTCACTTGTGAAGAAGAGCATGATAATAGACTACACTTCCTCGATGTCCAATTGAGCGGAAGAAAGGATGGTTCACTCAAGAGAGATGTCAGTTTTGTACCGATCCGATACAAAATCAATTTGGTCAGATGTCTAACGAATAGAGCAAGACGGATCTGTACAGATGACTCCCTAGAAAATTAGTTAGGATACATCACAAATACGCTGGTCCAAATGGGTTATCCTAGTAGATTTGTGAGGAGAAAGGCACATGAACACCAGGTATAATAAAGGAAAGCTGACAGTAGTTAAAAAGAAACAACTTTCTCTAAAGTTGAAATTTAATGGAGACGTGGCTAGTGGTCTTACACCTAAGATTATCACGAGCAATAAAACGGACTTATACTGATGTCACCCTTTGTTTGTCATTTTTCAGCCAACCAGTTATGATTGCTCAAGCGAAAGGCAAGCTACTTAGCTGTGCCACTTCTATGTGTATCTACAAATTTAGTTGCTCCTGTGGAGAAAGCTATATAGGACGAACAACTAGACAGCTTAACAAATGCATTAATGAGCATCTTCCTTCATGGTTCGGAAAAGGCCAAATCGAATGTATAAAAAGTTCTACTCTGACTCATTTGATTTATGATAGCGGTCATCAAGTGGACAGAAGTAGTGCCTTCAAAGTTATCTATGGCATTCCATCGAGCCTTTCTAACGGAATTCGAACCTGCCTCTTATAACACACAGCCAAAGCTATGGTAACTAATTCGAGAGAACAGTACTAGTCTTTACCTACAACAAAAGAAGTTTGTTCTACCTTTGTCTCTCCCTTGCTTAGCCTAGGTGAATTTTAATCAAAACACTTCCGCTCTTTCTTATTTTCCATTAACTTCTTACTTTTATGATATTTATTTAAAGTCTGATTATCTGTACACACTTCACCCTTAGTATTACGGTAACTTTTGTCATCATTATAATCATCGTTATTAATGACGTTTAAAACATTTACCACATTATTATGAATACCATTATTACTTGATCCACAAAATCACTATCACTGGTTAAAATTTTTTATATATAAATCTATGTAAATTAGAGTAAAGCCTGAAGATCTAATTGAAAACAACAACATTATTCGTTTAATTGGTGGATGGTGACTAGCAGTGGAATACAGGATAACGCGAATTTCATCCTATTTGGGACTCGCCATGCTCAGTTATCGTCGAAGCATCTGCAAAAGAATCCAACAGACATGTAAACCTGAGACCGAGCACTTCGGTCCAGTCAATAATCGACGGGAAAATCTAAAATTCAATTAAATAATTAATATGACCCGTTGCACAAAAGGTGGCTCTGGTGACCCCAGTAGTTTAGTGGATAACGATTTGGCGTTTAAAACTATGAGCACTTAGTTCGAGCCTCGGTGGGAACATCATCATCACTCACTGACTGGGGGATGCAGGTATATCCAGTTAGCTGACGAGTCCCAGATAGGACGAAATTCGCGATATCCTGCATTTCATTGCTAGTCACCATCCACCAATTAACTTCTAATTACATACCCAGACAACGTCGAAGCATCTGGACAAGAACCCAACAGACGTGTCAACCTGAGACCGAGCACTTCGGTCGAATCAATCGACGAGAAAATCTATAATTCAATTAAACAACACTGCTCGCTTATATGCCTTGTTCGAATAAAGATGTATAGAAAAGCAACAACAACAAAAAAAACCACAACAAAAAATAGAGGGCATACAACATTCATTACCTTTCTCTTTTCCATCGTTTAAACTGTCTACGTTCATCTTCGATAACTGATTTCCCTTCATTACTAGCATGTATTTCAAATGAGCATGAAATTAAATTTTCAGCATCTATAATATGTTGAACAATTTGTACAAGTTCATTGAAAAATGAAACATAACTATTTGAAACACCAAAATATTTTTGTGCATCATTTAAATGTTTTTCACATAATCGTCTAAAGAAAAAGAAAAACGAAAAAATAATTAATTTAATTTAATAAAATTATTAATAACAATAATTATAGACACAGACAATGTTAACCTACTTTTGTGCAATAAATGCTTCTTTTTGTAATTTTGCAAATTCAATTAAAAATTTATATAATCTCTCATGAATATTTATTCCATTATCATGATATTTTATGAATTCACTAGCTCTATCCTGTAAAAGATTAAAAAAAAACAAAGGTTACTCATCAATTATCTCCTTTACGGAGTTTATTTAATACATAAATATATATATTTTTTCAAATAATGGTTTTGTAGGGATTTTGTTTGACTGGATGGAGGATTTCACCATGAGCTGACATCAGTTAGAGAACTATTGGAAAACCTGTGAATACTGGACAGCTGTTTCGCCCTATTTTGGGAAACCCACCGAGGTTCGAAACCAGGACCTTCTGGTTACAAGGTGAGCCCGTAGACCATTGAGCCACTGGGACCCAATATATATATATATATATATATATATATATAACAGGAGACAGTTATTGATTCAACATCTTTCATCATTTAGACAGTAACTACTCATACATTACTCCATAGAGTCTTTGACAGTTATTTAGATTCATGTAAGAAGATGGAGGCTGACTGTTAAGGATCTTCGAGATGCTAAGAACCAATGGCTGGGGGATACTGGTGATATGGCTTGAAGTTGTTCACAATGGAACCAATGCATTCACTCTTTGGCAAAGTTTAATAATAGTGTCCCAAGGGATGAGAACGCACAAGTGACTTTCAGACGACCAGTCATAAAAATGAGGAATTTTCGCACAAAAAATGACGTAAATTTACATGAAAATGCATGAAAACACATTAAACGGGGTGTATTTCTCTGACATGACTTAAAAATGTCCCAGTTATAATGAGGAATATCGGTTGCTAAGTTAGATTAGTTTGTACATGGCATTAGTTCTTAGTCTCGAGAACCCTAACCAGGTAGTCTACCACTAGTCCACCAATAGCCGAAGAATTCATTGATTGATATCGTGTCTTCGTTTATTCACTCCTAACTTTTGCAACCTAATCCTAATGTCGACTTACATGACTCGGCGAGGAAGGCAATAGCTTGATGAGGGTAACATGTGTCCAACCTGGGAAGCAAAACAGTCTGTTTGGACTGGTCTATGGAGTTGTTTCCACGTGAACATCTACTCACCCAGCCAGGGACCACGACAGGATATAGAACTTTTGGGGTCGAACTTTCCAACGCCTCATTCCAGTGCTGAAGGCATTTTAGACGGCTTGCTGGTGGTGTAAGGTGAACGGGTTATTGCAGTTACAATCCTACTCGATAGCATTACGACCCAAACATATTTTACACGATTTAAACTATGCTGGGAAATGGTTTTAGTATACTCAATAAATAAACAACCTTTCTGTCATGGTAGGATATCCCAGAAACAGTCACTCTAGCCAGTGTACCTTGTCAGGTAATTGAGATACACAAACCCGACAACGAAGTCGGAATAATAGCTACCGGGCTGAACTAATTTTTACACTGTTATATGACAGTGACAACAAAGTACTTCTAGTAAGTGAGATCCCCACTGTTTCCTATACAGCTGATAATTCTAAATAGCTACTAACTTGAAGTTACGAATTCAATCGTCCACAGCAGAGATGCAATGAATGTAAAAAGTCTTTGAGAATACTAAATTAATGGCTAATTTTTAGTGAAAGTTTGAAAAAAAAAATGAAACACCTTGCTTTAATTTCATCATAAAGTGATCGCATTTTTACTCTCCATAAAATTCTCAAATGCTTAAGAAAAGATACTCCACTATACCAGCAACTCGATGCAATCAAAAACTAAACCACTTTAATCGAAGATATTTATATAACTAAATCTCTGAATTTTACATACAGATTTAACATTAGTTGTGCAATCAGCTAGAACACTCCATTTTAGAATTTAAAAAATACAGACATCACCAAATATACTTTTCTAAACATATTAACTGGAAAGTGGAATTACTTAAACGTATTTACATCTAAGTACAGAATGACACGTCAGAAAATGTTTTCAGTTTCATTACGATGGAACTGACAGTCTTACTTGAACAATTATTGAGTTATTTCGTCTGCATGAGCCTAAATAAAGTCTATTAGGTAATCTAGAATCGTAAAGAGTTTACAAGTTTATGCTTTTGGTTAAATTGATGTTGAATTGACACCAATGGTTAAGCATATACTGTAAAGTGATTAATCTTCTGGACTGTTTTTTATAATTGGTTGTCAAAATCATTCTACCCATAGTAATTTGTGACAGGACTATGATGTGGCCTGAAGTTATAAGCGGGATATGAAATTATTCTGAAGAATTCTCCGATGAAGTTTGGAATAATCAAGAAAGCCACCTTGACACAATTTGTTAAAAGTGAAATGGGAAATCACAATTATTTCTATCCCTACATGCTTTTCTCCCTCACTAAAATTTATTTAAGCATAATCTGAAAATTAAGTAGGAACTGTAGAGAAGTATAATAAAGTGGAAAGATGAGAAATCAGAACACGACAAGTGAAGCATAAAATGTCACTGATTTTTAAGGGAAAAAGGAAAGACAAAACAACTACCTTTTGAATAGTTTTATTTGTCAGTTTCGATGGTCACAGAAAACTTTATAAGAGACGTTATAAATCCATATGAATGCATTTCGATTGCAATTAGAAGGCAACCAAGAACACATAGATTAGAAGTCAGCAAGTTCGTTTGAGCATAATCCAAATTTTGATACTTTAATCACTTCAGACGATAGCTGTTATGGAATTCATTGAATGAAATCAACTTTTAGAAGGAACATATCTACTGCACCCACAACTATATATATACGGAAATCTGTTGTCAGTTAAAAAGCATACGATTTCTGTAACCTTAGGACTAAAAGCAGAGACCATACAAACATTGGCTGAAAATATTTAGGTGATAGTTCATCTAACACACTCCACTAATTAGGCGGCTTTAAACACGAAAGATAAGGGTAGGAACATAACTTATCACAAATAACCAATAAAATAAAAACGAAAATGCAGTAACAATCCTTAAAGGACTTATTGCATTTGAAACAAATGGCACTACTATTAGTCAGTTGCTGTATTGTTCCAAAGGTTTCCATACAATCAAATTATTTCACTATAATTTTATATTAACTATTATTTGGACTAAAGCAAATGTCACCTAACATTATGCTTACATAGCTTATGAGCCTATTATGATGGACTCGAATAAACTACTTAGTCTAGGGATTTGACCAAGAGGCTAAAAAGCTATTAGCAATATAATGGATGTCAAATTTCTTTTTCAATGGATCTCTAAACTCGACTTACCAATTTTAGTTGCAAAAAGTCTGGAGAATGTTTACTGGTTAAAAACATTGTTAAGAAACTTTTTATCAAACAACCACCTTTTAGGCAATATATGGCAATTCGGAGACATGATGCGAAGTTAGGGGACAGCAAGTTAGATACAAATACGTAATTTTGAAGTAACCCATCAAGGATACTCCTGTCTTTTCAGTTTACAGGCTACCTATTCTAGTCTTCTATTTTTATGGTGCAAAATAAACATTCAAACTGTTATGTGGAGTAAATTTAACAGTTACTTTTCCCGTTAAAGAATACATATTGCCAAAACTATTGTTTAAGAATAATAAGACATGAACAGGCATCTTTCAAATTTAAAGTGTAATTTCGCATACAAAGCGCAGAGATGAAAGTCAGGAAAAAAAGAGGTATAATATTTACCCAGAGATCCACCCAAGAAGACGACTGGACCATCGTACTAAACACGGCTTGTCATTCCAGTGTAGCGCAAAATACAAACTGCCGCAATTTCATTTCAATTTTGACCTTTCATTCATTCAAAATTCAATTCAGGCTCAGCCCAACTAACATTGGCGAGGTCAAACATGTCTTAAGCAGATAGAAGACTCCACCGTTTACATAACTCTGTCCGTAGAATTGACCACAAGTTTGGGGGTCGTTGTGGTGACTAGGTATTTAAAAAACCCTATATCCCATGGGCTGTTTTCCAGCACGTACTGTGAGCGATAAGGTTACTCAGTAAGCGATAAGCGGATGATAAATAAGGAGAGACGAAAGGAGTGGCCAATTAGAAACAATGGTTTCATTATTTTCTTTGCGGTAGATTCTCTCTACGGAATGGTATTGAACCATAAATACTCTGTGTGTTCGTCTGGGTTTCTTCGCTAGCCTTGCACAAAAGCACGCCCATCGAATACATATTTTAATATGGCGGATGTTTTCTTAACTGATACACTATGTCGAATAGTAGTTTTATTAGTCATTTTGATACGAGAATTAGTTACTAAATCGCTTGACTGGATAAGTTCGTGATTTGGCTTTTGTTTCATATTAGTTAGCCCCAAATCAGATTTTCTTGTCTGCACTGAGTTTTTTCACATTTTCCATATTTATTCGTACGATATCTTTGGCTTGTTTTTGTTCATCACACTTTCTTATGCATCATTTGTGGGGCCTGACTTTGAAAAATCCGCTGCTAAGCAGGTAGACGCTTTAGTGCATAATATGCACAGTACTAGTAGAACTGATAGCCACACATCAATCGTGAGTGTTGAACCTACTCGGAACCAACTGGAAACGAGTTCGAAATCATTCAAGCAGCCTAACTAGTTGTTATCCCGGAATATCCGTAAATTAAACAGAACGCTTTCTATAGTTTGGTTTGTAAGGGTTAGCTATGTTTTTACGAGTTGATCACGGATTGAATCGGGTCCCGGTGGCTGAATGATACACGAGCCTGCCTTGTAACCGGAAGGTGCTGGGTTCGAATCCCCGTGATTGCGTACTGGCGATGGTTCCCAAACTAGGATGAAACAGCAGTCCAGTACTCCCTGGTTTTCAGTGGTTCTCTAACTGCTATCAATTCGTGATCGACTCGTAAGAACGCTTTCATTTTGTTGTCTCATACTAACTTCTTAGTACTCAAACATCCATGAGAACCAGTGCTCAGCAAAAGATATGATAAACGGAATCACTCTTAGACTTCCCGAAGAGTTTATTCATCCTACAGCTGGCTACAGGGATACGTATGCTGACAGACTTCGGCTATAACTGGTTAACTTAAGGCTGATTTCACCATGCAAACAACCAGTGGCGGTATGTGCCCCAAAGACTGTGATTCCTACTCACATATGTGGGCGAAATATAAAAAAATAAAACCATCACTTAGTACACCATATTAAGAAGTTTCGAAAAGAGCCACGCGAGAACCTCTTGAAGCCATCAGGGAGTAGTGGACAGCTGTTTTGTCACTAGTTTATCGGGATTTAATTCGTTTCAAGTTATTTTTGTGTTGTGTGAGAAGTAATCAGTGGGGTTCACTAGGTCAGGTGTGAGGACAAATACTCGCCTATGACACTGGCTGGTGGTCGTGCTAAACTCACGAACTGGTAGAGGTTAGGATCCAGGGCCCTTTGAGCCGGGTACTAGTGGCTAAGTTGTCTAGAGGCTTGCATCGTGACCTGATAAGCTTGGACTCAACGTCCACTGAAAGCGTTCTGCAGATGATGTTCAATCTGGAACAAAAAATCCTGTTTTCCACAAAAATATGGCAAACATTAAAAATATCTGTTAAGTTTTTGTCTCCTGTAAAATATCTAGAGGCAAATATTTTAAAAACTGCTTCATCGAAAATGTTTGTCATTCTGAGCTATGTTTTGGCTGTTTTCTTTGGAAAATCAGAAATACACCGTCAAAGTAAGAAGCGCGAATCACCTAAAAGCAACACCTAATCTCTATGGGGTGTAAGTCAACTCTCCTCATGCTTGGCCCGATCTGCAGTGGACAAAATTCATGCACATATTTCCTAACTATAATCATGTTCCCTTTCACAGCAACCTCCAATGGAGGAATAAAATTAGGGGAAAATGAGGAGGTATCATAATGCAAATAAAACCAAATTCGCAGGATTCAAAGCAAATTTTGTTGATGTTGTCGTAGTAAAAATACATACTATGCTTAGCTTTTTGTCTACATATTTCCCCCTCCCCATCATCAATAAGTTCTGGCAGAAGCACATGTCGACACGAGGTGTGTCAACCGAGCACTGAAGGTGATCCAGGTATTGATTCTCAAAAAGTGAAAGAAACGTGAAGTGACTTCACATGGTCAGAAGTGGCACTGGAAACTTGCGTAAAAAATGTTGAAACCGTTACATCGCTTGCAATTAACTCGAAACGTCAGGCTGAAATAAAAGTCACTTTGAATAAAATATCCATAGGTTTCGGTAGCACAACCAGGAAACTTATGAGGATATTTATCTGAGAATGCTGAATGGGTATTATAGAACATATGTTATTTATATATTACAACTACAAAGGATAAAGCATTAGCTTTGACAGAACATAAAAAAGAGACTCATAACTATGATTACTGGTAGGTAACACATGAAATGTAAATGCAGTTGAAGACTGAACGATCAATTCATGGTTGTTTACTCAAACCCAACTCTATATTTTTCGCCGGAGTCATCAATACTGCAGTCATCGTTTCATCGTTCGCTGTTCGTTGGAAGACAGAGAAACACTATCAGAAATTTTGTGTACAACAACCTAATGGTTGGCTCTGTATTGGTGCAAGAATAAACGGTTCTTTAGTCACCAACTTGTGTCTTGGTATTTTTGCGTTGGTTATTGAGCATAATTCCTGAAAGTCTTCCAAGGACAGTGTGAAGTCCAGTGTGGTTAGACCTGAACATAGACAGTATCTGATAATTCTCCTGGAATTATTCCTCTTATTTGTTGGCAACTCGTCTTTCCTCGCGTCTGCAAGTCTTCTTTGGACAAGTGTTATTTGGAACTTTTCTGGATCTTTTGGTCAAGTTCAATAATGCCTGGGTCAAAGAAAAGACAAAGTGTTTTGGAAGCAGACAGGAAAGTAAGTAATGATGAGTTGCCTGTTATATGTAATGATGTGTGTGATGCTAAGCATGATAAGACTGATATCCATGTTTCGCCGTCTAGGGATAATAGAAATTTTAAAATTTCTAAATTTGAGCCTCGGTGTTTTGACGGAAACTCAGCTGACTATCCACACTTTGTAAAGGAGCTTGAAGTCACTTTGAGTGGGTTCGCAATAAATGACGAAATGAAGTTAATGTATTTGTTGAGGTACTGCACTGGTGTTGCTGCAAGAGCCATACATTGCTGTACGGTTATGCCTCCAAACGAAGGATGTACTGAGGCGATGCGTATCCTGCGTCAAAGGTTTGGAAGAACTTCAGTGATTGTAAGGAAAGTATTTGAGGCTGTTAAAGCTAATGGTAGTCAATTACGAGATGACTTCAAGGCACTCAATGAGTTTCTGGATAATCTGATGACTTACAAGAATACGTTGATTTCGATGAATTGCATGAGCGGTCTGAACTCAAGTTCCGTCCTAGAGGTAATAGCGAGACGCCTACCTACTCGACTGCAAAGGAAATGGATGAAGATAAGCTCTCGTATAGAGGATGAAGGTATTGAGCCGAATTTTGATGATATTCTGAAACTGGTAAAAGACAGTGTCAATCAAGCCATGAGCAAGTTTGCCAGTATATTGCATCCCACCCGTAGAATAGAGCAGTCTGAGAGCAAAACGCAATCATTTATGACGAAAGGGTCTCAGAGAAGTGGATATCGAGAAAGCTTTATGGTGTCTGGTAATCCATATAAACTTAGTGTGTGTAATAGCTTTCGTGGTACATCCCCAACAGATAGGTTACAAGCTGCGAGACAAACACGGTTGTGATTTACACGTTTACAACAAGTGCATACAAAGGCGAACTGTGAATCAGTGACCAAGTTTAATAGTAAGCTAAGTGTCGGTGGCACAGTGGTTAGGACTCTCGCCGACCATGCACATGGTCCGGGGTTCGAGCCCACGCCGACGCACACCTGATATCTATGGTCGGCCTGCAAAATTTGGGCTACCGATATCACATGCTGAAAATTCCATACTTGCACCAAAAATACAGTGTGGAATCAAGCAGTAAATCAAAAAAAATCAAAAAAAAGTGTGAAGTGAGAGTCATCAAGTTCTGACTCCGAATTGTGTGAGGATAGTAGTGCGGTGAAAAAGCCTGTAGTTGCAACTGGTAAGCCATTGTTGAGTGGCGTGTAATAGACGGCACCACGAGTTGTGCAGAGAAGAGAGTTACAGTTTCAGAGTCCAGTTCTGACTCCACAAGTTTACAAAGTATTACTAGTCAGAGTGAAGGTATAAAACCTCTAAGGATATATGGGAAAGAATCCAAGTCATCTACTGCTGTTATGAAAGAGGTTGAAAATGAGGTCGACCATATAAGCGGCGGTAAAGTGGATATTTGTGACAATGATCATGGTAGTCCACTTTTGTCTTTGGCTGAGCATGATGAGACGAGTGGAATGCCTACTACTACTGAGTCAGACAAAGGTTCTGTACAACTTGAATGTGAAGTAGATTTAAGAGCAGATGCGATAGTAGAAGGTATGAATACTCATGAGACCATCAGTGTAAATGATCAGCGTGTAGCCCACCTATCAACAGATGTTAATGCTAAACTGCAGCTAATAATATAAGAGAGCAGTGGTGGTAATCCTACGGTTAGACAACTTTCTAAAGGTCGAAAAACAACAGCTTCTGATGCGCCACTAAGTTAATCAACTTGTGTCACTCAGTCGTCATTGGTGTTGTCATCCACAATGAAAGGGACGTCCATGAACTCAGGTGTCTTATGCTATGACTATGCTAGTATCGGTTCGTTCGAGGGGGCAAAAGTGAATGGTCAGTTTAGTGGGGAAAAGCCAAGTGTGTACGAGAGGGTAATTGTTACACTGACTTGCGCGAATAAAGGCATTTCAAGTTTCAAGTTACTATTTGAATGCTATTATCTTTGGTGTAAATTACTGTGTACCTACGCTTGGTTGGTCAGATACGTCGTATGTTTGTTAGTCATCTACATTCTACAATACAATGACATGGGCATATCACCGTTCAGAGGATATACATGATAGGTGGAAGTCAGGAAATGAACTCTGCGACGATTTTCCAACCTAGAGCGTCAACCTGAGAAGGGTTGTAGGTGTACTGCTGTATGTCCTACAGTTCTTCAAAGGTGGCTCGCCAAGGCAGAATCCGCAACATTTGATTGTACATATATTTGTGCTAGGTAATTGAGTGGGTACCAATTAATGTAATTGTTGGTTAATCTTGTTTGTGTCCGGACATTCTTCAACTTACAATCGGCAACCTGAGAAGGTTTGCAGGAGTACTGGTGTAAGTCCTGCGATTCTTCAAAGGAATTACATGGAGATGTGATCCGAGAGGTTATGTGTACCGTTTGTATATATATGTTGTGTGTCATGTCAATTGGTGTTTTTTGATTCACTGTGTTTACTTGTTGTTATTGCATAATCTTGTTAAAATTTTCGTCGTGCTTACTTCTGAAGTTGTTTCGAGTCTTCTACATCCGTGAATGAATTGATTGATGTTAAAGACATCAGATGGGTCGTATACGCTGGGGATGCTAATGCTGAGAATGACATGCACATGGAAATAAGGATTAATTGTGGAATCAATGATTGAGAATGAATGTTTCTATTTAGGCTGTGGTCCCACACGCCGGGGAGCGAGAGTTTAGACGACTGAGGCTTGCATACGTCACGGGTATTAGAACTCAGGCAGAATGAGTGACAAGCAATTGCAGTGGTAATTGGTACTGAGTAGATAAAAGGATGTGCGAAGAGTATCATGAGGTGCTGCTATGGTCACGTTGCGTTCTGCAAGAGTCATTCTAGCAAGTGGCGATTGTGTTGCAAGATGTCAAGAGGATGCCCTTACGTAGAAGACGTAGGTGGTCGCCGACGAGTGTGATTTGCTGTGTGTATGTCTGTGGTGTGTTGGCTTTTCTGTTTGTTTTTCATTTCAGCTTTGTCAGTGTGACCCAGGTTCTCGCACTGGCATCCAAGTCAACGTGTATTAGTTATATATACTTATATTTTTCGCGGGAGTCATCAATACTGCAGTGATCGTTTCATCTATCGCGGTTCATTGAATAGAGGAGACTATCAGAAGTATTATTGTGATTTATTGTTATAACATTTTTTCTTAGACGTGGTGTATAATAGCCTTATTTCTGGTTACATACTGGGGTAAGAATAAAGGATTCTCGAGTCGCCAATCTGTGTTCTGGTTTTTTGCGTTGGCTATTACACATGTTTCATGAACGTCTTCCAGGAACAGCTGGAGGTTTATCGTAGTAGGACCTGGACTTTGACAGTGGTAGTTTGATTCGCTCTTGAGGATTTAGAGTAATTTTGACAATCGTGAATCAGCTTTGTCGCGCATCATTTTTCCCGCAGTTTCAGTTCGGGACTTTTATCAGCTCCCGCATTATTTATGCCCACCGTGTCGCGCAAAGATTTAATGGCTGCAGATTGTTTTTCATGTCGAGAATGCACCCTTCAAAATAGTGGGCGACGTTTTTTGGATCCCAGAAACTATTCATATCTGTGGACTGTATCACCCCTTCCCTCCAGATGGGCTAAGGCTAAAATTATCTAGCGATTCATTGTGAAAATCTGGCTAGATTACGGTTTACGTAACATAATGGGCAAATATGCTAGAAGAACAAGCATCAGCGCTGAATACACTTGTAAGCTACTGCGAGAAGTCTAACTTTTAGGTTTATCTGGTAAACGTCTCGTTGCTAAGAAATGTCTGTTTAATCCATCTCCGGTTACCTCTGCTGCTACAACAGTAATGCTTATCTCTTGATCGTGGGCAGCTGGTACATTCTCTTTGTCTGTCTTTATCTTCTATGCTGTAGCAGTGATTTGTGAGCCTATGTCGGTTATACTTGACCAATATGCATAAAGCTGATCAAAAATCACCACAGAATTGATAAAACAAAGTGCTTATTATTTGAGTATTATGTGAGCCTCGCACGGTAATGAGATAGTGTATCAGAAAAACCATACGATTTCATGCGAATAATCAGGACTAAACACACTGGACTTCACACTGTCCTTGGAAGACTTTCAGGAATTATGCTCAATAACCAACGCAAAAATACCAAGACACAAGTTGGTGACTAAAGAACCGTTTATTCTTGCACCAATACAGAGCCAACCATTAGGTTGTTGTACACAAAATTTCTGATAGTGTTTCTCTGTCTTCCAACGAACAGCGAACGATGAAACGATGACTGCAGTATTGATGACTCCGGCGAAAAATATAGAGTTGGGTTTGAGTAAACAACCACGAATTGACCGCTTATTCTTTAACTATATTTACAAGTTTCCGTGTTACATACCATATATATCAGTGTGCAGAATATCGCTGCACCCTCACTTCTTAGGATAGACACGAGCATTTTTTAAATGGGTCCAAATCGGTTGACAAATCGTGTTGTGGGTCTCCAAATCCAACTAATCATGAACGGCTTAAGAAATTAGACCTATTCACACCTGGTTACCGTAGGCTTAGAGGGGACTCGGTTACTGCCCACATGATAACAAAAAGGTGCTCTGACATTGAGCATCAGATGGGCTTCCTGGTGGAAGTCCCAGGAGGATAGCTTACCAGAGGGCAAAAACAAAGGTGCGCTCCCACTTCTTTTGACTGCCAGTTCGCCGTCCATGAAATTCCTTAACTGCAAATGTCGCTACGGCACCGTCTCTGGACAGCTTTGACAGAATGCTGAACCATCATGCAGAAGCACAATGACTGCATCCAAATCGTCTATCCCCATAAAATTTCATACACTATTAAGTGTTAGACATCCAAACATTGCTTTACTTCTTCACATTCTCTGTTGTTTCACTCGCCTGACTACTCCAACTACTACACTTGCGCTTATAATTATTACTGATATTCTTTACATATATGTGCATATGTGTATATACTTCAGATATGATTGGCTGTCTGTTTTTACTTTTTCTATACTTATTTTCTGTCTCTCACTCTGAATAACACAATAATTCTATCTGTTATTGTTGTCTCTTTTCTTTTTTCGACGACACCACAGGACTAAATGGTAAAATGATCAACTCTATTCACATTAGCAACACAGTTTTAACACACTGTATACAACACACAACATATAACTAATTCCAACATTATTCCTTTTGTTGTCAACCATAGCTACGACAGTCGAGAGGTGGGACGAGCTACGCAGAAGTTAACGAAGACCAGGAACTTTAACCTCACAATCAAGAAGCGCGCATCAAGAAATCAAATCGACTTACATAACCTTGTAAAATAATATTGGATATTGGAACCTGTGTTAACTGAACTACCTACGGTTCCACATGTAGATAATTTAGGGGTTAAAAGAGAGCTTGAGGATGCTAGAGACGTACTCATGTTATACAGACTTTTCAGGAAACAGTAAGACTGCAATAAATAAAAGATACAAACAGCCAACGCTTGTTTGACTGTTTGTTTGTTTTAATGTCCTAAAAGGAAGTAACCTAAACTTATCAGTATATATTCAGATCAATCGACATAGGAGACCATATTTGAAATCTAGCAGCCTTTGTTTACTATTGGAGATGCAGATATTTGTCAAGACATTAACAGGAAAGACTATTACTTTGGAGGTTGAGCCTAGTGATACGATCGAGAATGTGAAGGCGAAGATCCAAGACAAGGAAGGTATTCCTCCAGACCAACAACGTTTGATTTTCGCTGGTAAACAGTTGGAAGATGGTCGTACTCTGTCCGATTACAACATCCAGAAAGAGTCAACATTGCATCTGGTTCTCCGTCTGCGTGGTGGTATGCAGATCTTCGTGAAGACATTGACTGGTAAGACGATCACGTTGGAGGTTGAGCCTAGTGATACGATCGAGAATGTGAAGGCGAAGATCCAAGACAAGGAAGGTATTCCTCCAGACCAACAACGTTTGATTTTTGCTGGTAAGCAGTTGGAAGATGGTCGTACTCTGTCCGATTACAACATCCAGAAAGAGTCAACATTGCATCTGGTTCTCCGTCTGCGTGGTGGTATGCAGATCTTCGTGAAGACATTGACTGGTAAGACGATCACGTTGGAGGTGGAGCCTAGTGATACGATCGAGAATGTGAAGGCGAAGATCCAAGACAAGGAAGGTATTCCTCCAGACCAACAACGTTTGATTTTTGCTGGTAAGCAGTTGGAAGATGGTCGTACTCTGTCCGATTACAACATCCAGAAAGAGTCAACATTGCATCTGGTGCTTCGTCTCCGAGGTGGTCAGTAATCCTAATGGATCTTTATGTTTGATTTAATTACAATGTGTTCTGCATAAACGTTTTGTTTTGTTTTTTTACCGCGTTGGTTTTTATGTTGACTTGTTAGTGATAGGGTTTCCAGTAAGTTCTCTCGGTCGGAATGCTTTTCCTCAGCGTAATCGTCAGCCGTAGACTGCCTTTAAAAGTCCTCCCGATGTGCTTGTATTTTTGGTTCTGGTTATCGCTCTAGGTAATTGTCATGAAATTTTTTCAAAATCGACTCATTGCCAAGCAGTTATGTGGCGAAGTGTCTAGTGCAGAGTCACCTTAAGTAGTATTCCTACATAAAAGCGTTGTTTTATGCAGTAAGTAATTAATTTCATTGACTGACTACGTGGTGTTGTGTTTGATTGCGGCATGCAATATTGCGATAGTTGTCCTCGCCGAAATAAGCACCACTGGTGGTACATTATTGCTAATTTCGTGTCTGAATTATTGTCTGGATGTCCTATTTAGAAGCATCACAGAATGGGCGGATGTTTCTGGTCGCTAACTACCCGTAAATATAGCTGTAAATTGGTGTATGCAAATCTTGACACCTGATGTAGTTAGTGTACTGCTGTCCTGAGGGGTGGTATGTTTTGAGCAGACTCATTTAGTTCGCATAATTCAATTTAGCAAGTGATTACTGGCTGTTTGTGACGCGTCGGTAGGTATTTTTCAAATTCACTAGTGGATAGTCACTAATAGATCCATGTCCTATTTCAAGCAGTCTAAATTCTCTAAAAAGAGCGTAAGTTAGGCCACTGCATAAGTAATCTGGATAACCCCGTGGTTTATTATGCTCTTGTGTTGCTCAGTGTCCAGTTTCTTAGAAAGTGTCCCTATACTCTTACACTAATTGCACTCACTACGGAATGAAGCATTTATCTTACAGTAGGTGTACATGATTTTGGTCATGTGAAATCTCATCAGGGTGTAGTCCTTAGTATATCGCCATATGTGTCATAAGGGTTTGGGAATGCCGCTATAGTTCGTATAATTGAAAGATTTTAGCTCTTAGTGTGCCAACACACTTGAATTTGACTAAGACTGTCATGAGGATTACAAGTATTAGCGTTGTGTTGTATAGTAGTTAGACGTGGGCAGTACCTCATAAATGCAATTTTACGCCGTACATGTGAGATATGTGAAATACCACCAAACACTGAATGCGCGTAAAAATATGAGAAGTCCAGACATCATGTTATATCAGAGAGATTCGACTACTGGGTTCTTATATTTACCTCTCAGTATTTCTCTATGACTCTGTGTATCGAACATAGGGTAATTTGGAGTTACCCACCCATCCTCACTTTACATGGATTGAAGTTTTCATAAAGTGATGAGCGCTGAAAATAACAATTTTTCTCATGGTGAGTAGTTAAGTGAAAGCATGGTATGTGTAAAGAAACTGATTGTAACTATCTAGCTGGCAATAATATAATTACATAGTTATGTATTTTGGTGGAAAGGTTATTCCTTTGATTGGGCACAAGTGTCATGTGTCTAGTCCTTTGTTTACTGCAGACTGAATTCTATCAGCCAAGCATGCGATGTGGCCGCCATGTTAGGTGGCTCGCCATCACCGTACACTCAGGATTGTTGTTACTAGTTGGTTGGAGACAGTCAGCATAAAGCACGAAACCTAGGTCCAAGGCTTCCTACCGATTACCTTCAACCATCTAATAACATAAATGTTATTCGTTTATTATTTAGATCACAAAGTGAAGTGGTTGTATGCTGAGTGTCATATCATATCACATGCGATACATTTGTAGACAAAAGATTGTGTTCTAAACGTCTTGTAGTAAATTGTAGTGTTCCACTGTGCAGTCTGTATAAGAAACAAACTGATGATATGGATTTGCATGCTGCCGCAATGTTCGATTTCTAAACATATATTTTAATTTTTTCAGGTTGTATAAAGTTGATAAGAGTCGATAAATTATGATCATAAGGTATTTTAGGAGTCGAATATTTTTGACGAACTCGAATGATACGATTATACATACATATCCTTCAACTTCCCAGTGTACTTTTTCGACCTAAGCCAGAGAACATTTATTAAGCAAAGACAGTACAACAATAAGATCATCCAAAATACGAAGTCTGTGTTGGGGTCGGTACTCATGAGCAGTGAATCTTGCTTTGGATAACTAGAGATCGTGGGTGAACAACCTAAAATAAGACAGGAGCGTGTCAGTAGCGAAGGATGCTTGACAGCTTAAGCAAACAATGTTGGATGATGAAATCTGTAATCTTATAATTTTGGGGAATTATTTACTAATACAATACTATCCGTAAATTTCGAAAGTAATTCATCAATATGTAAGGATCCTTTACAAGATGTTAAAATATGTTCAACCATAAATCTCTGTCACTAAAAATTTCTATATCAAGCTAATATTCTTAAATCAACAACGAAGCATGTCTATAACTAATCTGCTGTCATATCGACCTGTTTGTATAATTGATGATTGTCCGAATTACTTATAATTTACTGATTTCTTAGTTCATATCACGTTTTATGCGTTCATCCTGAATGGTGTTATGGCTTAGGTCGTTCACTAGTATATGTTGTCAGCATTTAATGAACTGATAGGGCTTATTTTCGAGGGCTGATTTGCAGGGTTTTCATTAATTTTAAGTTAGATTACAAAATGACCTCTTACTTTATTCTACTGTCCTAGTTAGATATCGCATGATATTCGCCGATTAGTGGTGCTACTTCGGACTGTGTATAAGTTGGAAGTAAATTAGTCATTGTATGCTTGATATTTAGCAACCTCACTATGAACCAAGTCACTTAATACTTGTACAGTGCATCAACTACATAATTTTAGAAGAGTGAACCTCATACGCTTCGTGCAGTCTGTCTGTCTGGATTCAACATAGAACTTGGCACCGAAGTGCAGCAGTTCGAGTTGCCACGTTCCAAATAGCACACAGAGGTAGACAAGAAGATGAGTGAAGAGAATCAATAGAGTTTGACAAGTATAAGAGTGAAACAGAATGGGTAATGGTAGAAAGGAATATGAAAGATTACAGAGACTGAATACATCTGCGCCATTGACAACGATTTTGAGCCATGTCACCTATTGTCTCCAGCCATTGATTCCTAGAGTCCCGAGGGCCCCAACCCGGGAGTCTGCATCTCCCTACCTGACTCAGTTTAACTGTCAAGGATTTCATGGATTGATGCCATGTTTTTGTTTGGCCACCACTGGCTCTTTTCCAACCTGAACCTATATCAGCTAACAATGCCCGTCGGGGGAGGCGGTGGTTAGGCATGCGCAGCACGTGACCTAGCCATCTTAGTCTATGTAACTTTATAGCCTCGTCGATTGATTTTCCCTCTTTGCCCAACACTCTACGCCTAACGTCAACATTACTTATCTTGTGAAACCACCTAACGTGAGACAGAGATCGCAGACATCTATGATCGAAAGCAGTCAACCTTTTCATGTCTTCAACGCGTATTGGCCATGTTTCAGAGCCATAGAGAAGGACGGAGCGAACTGATGAGCAGTACACACGTCCCTTGGTTGATAACCGGATGTCACGCCTACGCCAGAGATGGTGTAAGTCAGCGAAAGCAGCTCGAGCTTTTCGGATCCGTGCTGAGATTTCATCGCCAATCAGTCCGTTGGTGCTAATACAACTTCCCAAGTAGGTGAAGTGGTCAACATGTTCTATCACTTCACTCCCTATCACTAAGTTAGGGGTTGACGTGTCCAGTCCTGTAGCAGCATCTTACATTTTGCAGGGGCGAATCGCATGCCAAACATACGAAGATTGCTGCTCAAGGTGTTCAGAAGACTCTGCATTTTGTCAGCATCCTCCCCTAACAGGACTATGTCATCTGCATATTCTAAGTCCATTAGATTATTCCCTGGTAACAAGTCGATTCCTAAGTCACTACGTTCAGTTAAGGATACTTCCATTAGCATATCTATGATGAAGTTAAACAGAAATGGGGAAAGTGGACATCCCTGTCGGACACCACTGGTTGTTACCAATTCAGATGACAATTCCCCATAAGCCCTTACACGACTACGTGAGTTTGAATAGAGTGCCTTGATTAGTGCAATGTACTTTCTTGGCACTCCCTTCACAGTCAGACATTGCCATAGTACCTTTCGATCCACGGAGTCGAAGGCCGCCTTCAAGTCAAGAAATATGACAATTGTTGGACGCCGAAAAGTGTGTCTATGTTCTAGAATCTGTCGAAGAGTGAAGATATGATCTATGCACCCTCTACCTGGTCTAAAGCCTGCTTGATTTTCCCTTGTCTGTTCCTCCCGAGTTCTGCTTAGTCTATGCATGATTACTGAGCCTAGGATTTTAGAGACTATGTTCGTTAGGCTGATCCCCCTATGATTATCACACGAGGACTTGTTTCCCTTCTTGAATATCGGTATAATAAGTGACTTACCCCAGTCTGATGGTACTGTCTCTGATTCCCAGACTTTGCCTAGTACCTCAGTTAATCTACAAACTAGTATGTCACCCCCATATTTAAACACCTCCGGAATAATTCCGTCGGGTCCTGCCGCTTTGCCTCGTTTCAAATTACTGATAGCTTTTGTAACCTCACCTACAGACGGCGGACCAGTGTCTATATCCCATTCGGGTACGTGGTGGATGGCGGGGAGGTTCAGTGTGGCTGTAGGCAAGTTAAATTGTTCCTCAAAGTGTTCTTTCCAGCGTTCAAGGCGTCTATCCTGAGAGCTAATTAAGGAGCCATTTTTCTCAGAAATAGTCTCACTTATGAATTGCCTTCTCCCGCCCGATTCTGTGATGAGTCTAAAGAGTTGCCTAGTGTTGCCTATCGCCAATGCTTTTTCCATCTCTTTCGCCTTTGTCACCCACCACTGTTCACGGTCCTTGCGGAGACTTTTAGTAAGTTTCCTTTTGTGCAGCTTTCGCTCCTCATTGAATTCGGAGCTCGCCGGAATAAGTCTTCTAGCATCTATCAGTTCGGATGAGGCAGTCGAAATCCAGTGGTTTTTACTCACCTTTGGATTTGTCTTATTCACAGCTTTTACAGCTGTATCTATAGCTGACTGAATATTCTTCCAGGCTTCTCCAGGGTGAGCACAGCTGTCGATTCAGATATGCGTTTAGCTAGTTCTTCCTCAAATAGGGATTTAGTTTCCTGATCGAGCTGGGGGCGTGATGGTTTTACCGCCAGCTGTTTCCTACGTCCGTTCAGTCGTAAGCACACACGAGCCCGGACCAGTGCGTGATCGGTATCTACACACGTGTTCCAGAAGGAGCGACAATCTCCTACCGACCCACGCCAACGATAGCTTATTGCTATGTGGTCTATTTGTGTCCAGCGTTGGTTTGATGATGGGGGTCGCCAGGTTAAACAGTGTCTCTCCTTGTGTTTAAAGTTAGTGCTTACAAGAAACAAATGATTATCTGAACAGAACTGTAGGAGACGGTCACCGTTGTCGGTTCGCTGGCACGGAACTCCATAGGTGCCACCGACATCCTTCTCAGATTGACACAATTTCCCTACTTGAGCGTTGAAGTCACCAGCTAGAACGACTATATCTGAGCGTTTAGCCTTTCTCACCAAACTAGACAGCTTTTGGTAGAACTCATCCTTCGTTTCATCCGAACTGCAGTCAGTGGGGGCGTAGGCGGAGATTACGAAAAGGCATCGGCGAGTAGTGCAGTCCTTTCTCCTTCTTACTGATCCGTTCAGACGGACAGCACACATTCGGCTATCTACTGGGATCCAGTCAAGCAATGTCTTTTCTGCCCTAGTACTCAGAGCTATCCCTACGCCAGCTAATCCCGGTGAACTAGCTGTGGCATCTCCTGACACCCTCAAGGTGAATTTTGAAGATTCATCCTGTTGGCCAGGTGGGGTTAGGTGAATAACCACACTTGGGTCTTGTATGCGTGTTTCTGAAACACAACATACATCAATGGCTCGAGATGCCAGGGTCTTAGCTAGTGATGCTTGTTGTCCTATTTGGCAAAGTGTCCTAACATTAAATGCTCCTATATGAAATTGGTGGCGTGGCTTTAGGAGACTATCCGTGGTGGTTTTTTGGCTTTCGTCGTTTTTAGTGGACACAGAGTGAAGAGGGAGTGAGGAGCCATCAAGTAGAGGAGTTGCATCACTGGGGGAAGGTAAGGTAATAGAGATGAAGATGAAGACAAAGATAAGTGAGGATTAGAGAGGTTTTGTGTGCGTTTTGGATTGTGAGGGCGATTGTTACTTCCCGGCTGCCCACACCGTGGAAGTTGGTTGCGTGACCGCAGAGCCCAGGGGACAACTGCTTGAGGCCGGTCACACGCGGCCTGTTTTTGTTCGTTCTTTGTTGTTTTGTGTGCCTCAGTAGCATACTTATCACTCCCGCCCTGTGACACGGCAGCAGGAAGCGCGGTCGTTGTTAATCCGGGCCACGGCCGATCCGGCATGAAATTTTGTGAATTTGTTTGGATCATGGTATTGGATGAGGTAGCTGCTTTTTGTTTAACCGCTATCCAAACAACCTGCCTGGCATGGTAGAACCTCAAGAGACATAAGTCTCAGCCAGTATAGCTTGATTAGGTCATTGCGGTGTTCAAGCCCGACCACCACGTCAAGGTAGCAGCTTTCGGTCGTGCAGTACTGAATGCTAGAAACTGTGATGTAACCACTAGAATATTCGCTAGTTCAAAGACCATCAACAGCCTGCTTATTTGAACTGTGCTTGCTACACTAATTTCTGTTATATATAAAACAGTGAGGTCCGAATCAGAGTGAAACATAGAAGAATGGAGATATATGAATGATAAGTCGATAGTTTCATAATTCAGATTATTGCATGTAAAAGTAAACACCGAAGATAGTCCACATATATTCCAGAGATAGGTAATTATTACAAAGTAACCACCAATACTAAGACTGCGATGCTGCTGACTTGTTATCATATAGTTGTGGAGTTTTGCGATTAGGTAACATTCAACTAACATTAATGTGGTATATTATCGTGCATAAATCAGGCACAAGGTAATTTCTCCTAATACACACTGAACACAGAGGTCATTATATGCGTTTGGAGTATTGGAACGAACCCTGGGCTTACTATTATTATTATTTCCTCAGGTTCCGAGTGGAACATAAGAACTCAACAACACATTGCCACTTTGTTCTATTCTCTACTGTCCTCTTCAGCTGGGTCCACGATTGACCAAACTCTCTCATCTCTTCTTCACACAATCTCCGCCATGTCACCCTAGGAGAACCCACTGGTTGCTTCCCATTAGGATTCCACTCGAGCGATGGCCTGGCGCGCGACATCATACGACGGCCTCCTCAAAGTACGCCCGATCCATCTCCATTTTCTCCTACATATTTGTTGAGCAACCGGCTCTTGGCTGGTTCGTTCCCAGCCCGAGTTTCTTGTTGATAATTCTTTCTGACCACCCGGCTATTTGATTTTCACTATGGGGCCAGTAAAGGTGGCTGTTGATAAAAGTCTGTAGCAGGTTGTTGAAAATCCTTTTCGTGATGCTCCAAGTTTCCGACGCGTATAGAAGAACTGGGCTTACTGGTGAAATTAAAATATGTGTAAAATTTGGGCACTGTGATAGTATGTAATTCTGTACTAGTCTGTTTATTAGATATATCTCACAGTGAAATAGTATTATTTGCCGAATGATGTTACGAATACAATTTTCACAATCATTTCATTAATTGTGAATACATAACTTCGGAACTTTCGTTTTATAGTTTTGAAAGCAAAATACTTAGTTCAGCGAAATGGCTCTTTTTGGCGAATTCATTTTCTTCAGCTGTACAATAGCACTTATATACCAATTTGTCATGAAAGAGGGTAGAAGCAAAAGTGATGAGTTATCACAAACACGATTGGTAATGTTGGTCAATGCATAAAAGTAGTTGAATAAGCATAATATAGTTACGTGATAAGATTAACAATTTCATGGGCAAGTTGTAATCAGGATGCACGTAGAAATGAATAAAAATATGGAATTATGTAAGAGTTCTAGAAATTACAAATGTTATGAGGAGTAGGAAAAAAATAACAAGCATACAAAAATCAAGTCATTAGAAGTCAACACGGTTGTTACCATGATAGTAGAAGTGCTTGGATGATTTTCTCTTGCATACATGTGGCTTTTTCAACTGAATGGCTATGGCTTTAGCAATACACGAAAGAGACGAAAGCGTTATTCTTCACTTTGTAGATCACTCTAAAGGAAGCGTTTGTTGAGATGGAATGACCAGTGTTGACGAGATGTTCGATTATGGCACTTCTCATACAGCCACTATTACCTTTCCGCAGCCATGCGGGATACTGCTCTTGAGCATTTTTGGCTAGGATACGAGTCGGACGACCAATATACCAGGCTCCACAGGAAGTGGTCGAATGCGAGATCTTGTCCTTAAAGTTTCTGAAGACCGATGGACGACTGGAGAACACTACTGCTTGTGTTGCTGCGAAGAATGTTCACTTAAAGATATCTCAGGCTAAGTGCCCCTTGAAATCCAGGTTTATGTAATGTTTCTTCTTTGGAACAAGCAATGTTTCATTCATCTGGACTTTTGGTTTCATATTCTTATCGATAAATCCTGGTGGGTATTCATTTTGGATGAAGGCTTCTTTCAGATAAACTGGTTCTGCTTATAGGGATTCAGGACTGCATATGCGTTGGGTTTGTGTGGCAAGGGATTTAATTCGATCTCATTCTCGTTCAACAGACACCCAAATATAGAAACTTTTTAGTTGACTATTTTTAAGATGATCTCCAATGAACTGAAAGTCTTAAGGTTCCGTCGTGTCGTCTTGTTAGTTCCATATCAAGAAAGAGAATCTTACATTCGTTTTCTATTTCTAGAGTGAATTTTATTGCAGGATTGTAGCGCTTAACTTGTGTTATAACCATTGTCGCAAATGATGAAAATATTATCTACGTAGCTTTTACACATTTGTAAATTGTCAACGGTCGACTTTAAGGCTAGTTATGAAACAGTCTGCTAATAAAGGACCCAAGGTGGATCTCATTGCAATATCATCCTTTTGTCTGTAGATGGTGCTATTGAAAGTGAACTTTACATTGAGAGTACACCTCAGTAGCAGTTCTTTCAAGACATGTTGTTGGTATTGCAATGTTGAACTGGTTGTCATCTACATAT
The DNA here is from genome assembly GCA_944472135.2 of Trichobilharzia regenti. Taxonomy (NCBI): domain Eukaryota; kingdom Metazoa; phylum Platyhelminthes; class Trematoda; order Strigeidida; family Schistosomatidae; genus Trichobilharzia; species Trichobilharzia regenti. Next base: position 69,419,628 of record OX235263.1, read on the forward strand.
TTACATATAAAATAGATAGTTTCCGTAAATGGGACATTGGTGAGCGTTGATTCAATGTCGAAAGAAAGTATGCTTTTGTTAGTAACATTAACGCCTTGCATGCAATCGATGAATTGGAAAGTGTCACTAAGCTAGTACGCGCATAGATGTTCTCTTACAGGTTCAACAATATCAGCCAACCATTTTTCAACAGAAGGATAAAGGGAACCTGATATATTTAGAATTGGATGGAGTGGGTGGCCAAATTTGTGTATCTTTGGTAAATCATATAGACTTAGTATTATTGAACCTGTTGGTTGGATTTGATCATAGAGACCACAACTAATTAGCTAATCAGTTTTCATTCTTCTCATTTTGTAGGCTGTTTCTCAATCACTTCAGTTTCGTTTCTTCCACTAGGAGGTTTTCTTTACTCCTTCCTATTCGTCACTTTATATGAAATTTCATCCAGTAAATAATATTGTTTTACTGTGTGATATGTGCGTCGGTGGCATAGCGGTTAGCACGCTCGCCGACCATGCACATGGTCAGGGGATCGATTTCCGGCCGGCGCACTCCTTTACCTCGCTAAGCCAGAAATAATCCTGGTAAAGAGGAAAGTTTCGGCATGAGGCTAGCAACCCCATCCTGTAAAATAAACACTGCTACAGAAACTTCAAGCCACTAGCTTGAAGCCCTATGTTCCACTGGGGAACGTGAAGGAAAAATTATTATTTATTATTTACTGTGTGATATATCTTAAAAAAAATTAATGATCAACTTCCAGCATACTTTTAATCCTTTTGATATCTGACTACATACAAGTTGTAATGCAGCTGTCAACTTCAAATGAAGTCCATCGATCTGTGGCGACTGTCATCATGTAAGATGCCTTACTTTACTCCTCAGCCTACGATAAGTACTCAGCATCTGAGAAATGGACTGCTTCATCTCTGTTGCATTTAAGATATTGTTTCTACTGTGTCACTTCCTAGAAGTCTTCCTGTGCAGAATCAGTGTTGAATAATAAAATCACACACCAGGTGGCATTTTATTTCGTTATCTCTCAACTCAATTAAATCAGAGTTTATACATCAGCTTCAGAATTGACTTGAACGCCAACAATTCTGCATGTTGTAATAAAGCTCCTCGACAGTTCACATTTCCATAGAGATTTATTAGTTGAGATATACAGGCATCGGATAACATAGGTGTCGCGGTGAAATAGTCCATCTCAAGAGATTGAGAAATGCATATTTCACTGATACGTGATACATTCATTGGAAGTTAGATGAATGTGAATATCAGATGGTTAGAATTGATGTATTCCGATGGAAATTATCATTAATTACTACCTACACTTATGATTATTCAAATTCCATACATGGTCTTTCTTCTGCATCGTATATATTTCATTATTGTTAATGTGTTGTGGGGATGTTTTGCGTCATCAAACTATAACTTTATGCCAACAGTTTGAACAGACGTGAAGGTGTGATGTTAGCCGATGCATGGCAAATCCTGACTAATAAACAAAGTAAAATTTGATATGTATGATCAAGTAGTCACACTTAGTCAAATTCCCGACTGTCTACGTCTTCTTATGGAGAGAATAACAAATCTATAAAAATTAAATTATATTTATAAAAATGTCAATTATTTTGAAACTATCCGGTCAAATCTTGATCACAACTCATATGAGAATAGCAAATGTTATATGACTGCTCCACCCACACACACACACACACATACACACACCATTGTATCCTGCATATACTGCATACACACATATATTTTAACAAAAGTAGACAAATTTTGAAAGCCTGAGGTCAAAAGTTTTTTGATCATAGTTCATACAATTTTTGTTTTGTTTTGTTTTGTTTAGCATACCTATTGATTGTACTATTGTACTTTTGTATAAACATACAATTCTATTTATTTATGTTTGATACATGTTGATACCTGTTGCATGATTCATGATTGGACAAGAATTTTAAAAACAAGATGTGTCCCTTTATATATAAACTTTGTTATGTTAATTTCGATTAATTTCCCTGAAGAAGTTCGGACCAGATTGCCGAACGAAACGTTGGAATTAATCATTTCAATTTCGCTGAGATTTTACAAATATAACTTTATAAATGTCTACTTCTCACTCAGCGCTCAATTATTTTGCAACTATCCGATCAAATCTTGATCACAGTTCGTATGAATTGCTTGTCAGTTTGTTTTAAAATGTAGATTTCCGACATGTCACATGTTTCAAAAATATTTTTCTTAAAGAGATTCATTGAAATCAAAGAAGTAATGTAGATAACTTGAATCACACGACACGTAGACGACAATTTCATATGATTAATTTTGACTCATTACCTCATTGTTGGAGTATCTAGAAGCTATTTTATGTTGATTCATGAATAAAGTGGTGAGCATTACAGAGACTTAGTAAAGATATTCATTGGAAACTGGAGAAATTATTTTCCTCAGTTATATTGTAACAACAAAAGACAAGGGTCAGGCAACAGATCATTTATTAAAGAAATCAACACATATTTATAGATTTTCATGTACATCATTATAGATTATCGTTAGTAGAAAAACACAGTCTTCTGATTGGTTGTTTCTCCACAGAAAGTTAATCTTTCATCTCTTTGTTGCTGTTTCTTGAATGTCAGGTCATCTATATACTAACTGTATCCGCCTACGCAAAGTCTTTGTTCTCATTTTTCTCACGACCAATATTGGGGACATAAACATTGACGTAAATCAATGTTCACGAAATTTGACTCACAGCCAGATCTTACCAAACATCAGCTTGCTATGAGTAATAGATTTAATAGACTGAACAACTTACATTGGTTGATTTGGTGACATCATTCATTGATTGTGGAGTCGTCGAAAACCTTGAAGTAGTTAACATAACTCAGCATTGTTTACTGATATTTATGATATCTTGTTGTTTATTTTGCTCAGCTGACATGATATTCATCTGCTCACATATTAGTTATCAGGGATAGTGCTTAACTGTGGAGTTTGGATTTATTTAGTGGACATCAGACTAGCCTTGGTTACATCCTAGGACTCTTCGGAGGGATGCACAAGCATTTCATCGGGTTGCGCTGTCCTAAAGTAGACTGAAACTCAATGCCCTAAGTGGACTGGAGAGTAAAGATTAACATTTTGAATAGATGAATGCTGTATTTGGCTGTGGATAGGATCACCATCTGTCCATGTGATGCAATCACATCCAGTTCATGAGTCATGAATCGCAATAAGTATTTGTTCTGTCATTCATCGTTAGTCTCCACCCAGAGAATAACAGCATAAATTACTTTCATCTAGTTACAATATTTAATGACTGAAGTTCATTTCGTACGGTACGAGTACCAGACACAGGATTTGCTAACCCCTCTGTAAATTTATTTAGATCATTATATCACCTGTTCATCACTGCAATTTGCTAGAATCTTATCGTCTGAATAGTCATCATGGTTAATCGGAATCTTTGAGACTTCCGATATGAAGACATGTATAACAGAGGAGAGTGGAGACTTCTAAACGGCTTCTGCAATGTGTATCTCTGTGACCGAATGTTAGTCAAGTATGTTGGACACACGTAGATTATACCTGAATTATGCGTAAAATTCCTGAAGAATTAGACAGAGAATTCATGATTTTCAGAAATAATAGCTGTTCAGACGAGTATCTGACTGCAATATCCTAATAGTCATCATTTATGAAATTTCAGAAGCTACCAAACCATTTCTTATTGTCAATTTATCATCCTCAGAGGATCATAATGTTTGTCATTACCGTGTTGTAAAATTTAGTACTACATACCTTGGTAAAGTGAACAAGTGAAGTCTGTAACAATACGATTGTACAGCTTTTTTTTCAAAAAATGGAAACATTGTGCACAAATTTCGTTTAAAACGATTCATGTTGAAATAGACATAACTTCGGAGTACAATATAAAATACAGTATGCTACTCAACGCTTCATATTCTCACTGGTCCATAATGTCGACTTGCTCCAATACTAACCGTGCTGTATCCTTCGGATTTGCAGGAACCTCTCATCCTCATCCGAAGACCGTTCTACAACCGGTGCACACCACCCACTAGTAGACACGACTCCAGTAGTGACTACTTCTGTGGATTATATTGATAATTTGAAGTAGTGGACTGTATCTGTATCGCCAAATGACCATTAATTTACATAACTCGTTGACTATACTTATTTAACAATATACCGTTACGCTTTCATTTCATTCACTTGGATTTTTATTGCAATATTTGTTCCGTTATTGAGCTTGCTATTAAGTCCCCTACAAACATCATAGTTTTACAGAAATAGCTGAAGAAAAATGTCTTTTCAGACTGTTTACACACTTTTAAAGAAGCTGTTTTTACTCTTCAATAACAGTTTATTGACTTTATTCACACATTAACAACAGTCTTCACTAATCAATAAGCATCTGGATATTCCAGATGATAGACGCAGAATCTTAGCCAATATTATGCCATTTTGAAGTCTGAGTTTTCATATGACATCACTAGCATACTGCTTGTGTCCGTGGCATAGCGGCTAGGACGCCCGCCGACCATGCATGGTTTGGGTTCGATCCCCCCCCACGCACTCCTTCATCTCGCTAAGCCAGAAATGATGCTGGTAAAGAGGCTAACAACCTCATCCTGTAAAATAAATAATGCTACAGAAGCTTCAAGCCACTAGCTTGAAGCCCTATGTTCCACTGGGGAACGTGAAGGAAAAAAGCATCACCAACATGCTAAACAACCTGATTAGAGATCTCGTTTGTTGTCAGAAGTAACTCGCAAAGTATTTCGTAGATACTTTCAAATAATCAAGGCAATCAATCATTGAGAAATCACATTAATTCTACTATTTGAAGCAGCATTAATTTCTTTCGAGGTTATCGGTTAATCAGTAACAGAGATTGAATACCTACACTCTTGTGTACACAAACCTTAATGCTCTGTTCATGCATACGTTATGTAGGGGACTTTCTAGTGAGCTCAGTAACACAACAAATACTACAAAAAATCCAAGTTAACAAAATGATAGTGTAACAGTATATTATAAAAATACAGTAATGTTATATAAATTGATAGGTTAATTGGTGATACAGTTAAAGTCCGCTGCTACAAAATATTAATATCATCCACAACTGTGTTCACTGCTGGAGTCACGTCTACTAGTAGTGTGGTGAGAGCAGGCTGCTAGCCGATTGGTTGACACTAAGCTACGTTAATATGGGCCGTGAGAAAATATGAACAAGGCTGAGTCAACAACCAATCACAGCAAAGTTAACGTGGCAAAATATGATTCGCAGATAGAGAACTCTATTTGTCAAGGAATCCCGAAACAACCAATCAGATGACTGCGCTTGTCTATAATAATGTATGTGAAATATGTATAAATACGTGTTGATTTTCATAATAAAACGATCTGTTGCCTGGCCCTTGTCTTCTGTTGTTACATTTGGTGTCGCTGCCTACCGACAAATGGAAAGCCTATGCCCTGCTGTTTTCGATGGAGACATATGGATCTTCGGGCAGGACTTCAAGGCTTCTGCGCAGTTGAGTGGCGTTCAAGATCTGTCAGCGATGGAGCTGCTACTTGGGACGCTGCTGGGAGGTCGGATGAAAGCAGCATATGAAAGTGTGAGCCGAAGTATGGACGAATGTTCGACAGGGTCAGGCAAACAGTTTCCAAAGTGGGAAGGACCATATATGGTCACTTCGAGATGGGGTTACGCAGACACAGTCGCAATGGCGAACAATAAGAGGCGCGTGAACGTCAGCGAGCTCCAGAAGTGGATACAGCGAGACAAGCCAACGATGACGCCTGCATCAAGTAGATCAAGCCGACTTCAGTCGCACGTATTTGACGGGGGGACGAGTGTGGTGAGAGCAGGCTGCTAGCCGATTGGTTGACACTAAGCTACGTTAATATGGGCCGTGAGAAAATATGAACAAGGCTGAGTCAACAACCAATCACAGCAAAGTTAACGTGGCAAAATATGATTCGCAGATAGAGAACTCTATTTGTCAAGGAATCCCGAAACAACCAATCAGAAGCCTGCGTTTGTCTGCCTAACTTCTGATAAACAACCAATCAGATGACTGCGCTTGTCTATAATAATGTATGTGAAATATGTATAAATACGTGTTGATTTTCATAATAAAACGATCTGTTGCCTGGCCCTTGTCTTCTGTTGTTACAGTAGAAGCTGTGCACCGGTTGTAGAATAGTCTTCGGATGAAGATGAGAGGTTCCTACAAAATCTGAAGGATACAACATAGTAGTAAAAAAAGTAGACGTTATAGACCTGTGAGAAGACAAAACGTCGAGCAGCACACTGTATTTTAGATTGCATTCCGCACTCATGTCTATTTCAACATGAATCGTTTTAAACAAAAGTTGTGTACAATGTTTCTTATTTCAACATCTTACAAGTATGTGTACAGTCGTTTGATTAATGCTATGACCATAGTTATGAAAAGACTCTGCTACGAGTGTGAACTGGTGAATTTTTAGTAGATTTTCTTATTTGAGAAGCAGCTCTAACAGCCGATAAGAAGTTAGTTATGAAGGAGATCACATACACACGTAGATCAGGAGTAAACTCTGAAAAACTGAGTTTCTTCGTTTGTTTACCTGTCTGTTTAAGCATGCTGTTATGGAAGAGGTTACAATAAAATAGTAAGAGTAATAGATCAGAAAAGGAATGTATTAGTCAGACGTAGGCGGATGCATGATTCAATGAGATATTTTAGAAGTAAGGGAAATAAGGTCAGTCAGGTGTATAAATGACTAGTCCACTCCACACAGATTATTTGTATGTGGTATGCGATTAAGTGAACAATGAATAAGGAGCTACCGTTCCTATCATAAGCAAGAAAACACAACAACTAATCAACAGAAATCTCGCTAAAATTTACACGTGATCTACAAATCTTATAATATCAGAATACAGATGGTGCCACTAGTTTAATTGCTTCTCTAATATCCAGAAAGATGCAGTCTCCATAACTTGGTTTATATTTCCCGGCTGTTGATGGCATGTAGAAATGAATACTTCATGTCTCCTAACATCCTTTCTGTCAGTCTTCCTATCCCTGCTAACTGTATTTAAATGTTATCCTACTGATCAACCACTGTCTAGAATTCGACAGATCAGCAATTCCAACATAGCTGACATTAAATTATCCCTTTTGTGAAATAACTCACATTTCGTCGGTATATTCATTCACCCAAAATGAATGTGTAGTCAAGTCAATCTAAATCAACTGAATCTGTTCTCACTTGCACACTGACTCCTAAAATATCAAAGTGAAACAAATTAGTTGCTTCCATCAATTTGTTTCTGTAAGTACATAGAAGTAGTGGTAACAGTCACCATCTTCGGAGTGCTGATGACGATGAATATGCAAGGTACTGGTATTGCTGTTGGGAGGCCAAAATTTATCAGCCATAACTAAACGTAATTTACCTGTGTACCCAATAACTCAGTACTCTACCTAACCTGTAAGTACTGATGACAGAACGCGTATTTAAAAGACTTCGTTATTAAGGAAATATCCTCTAGTGCTCAGGATATTTAGGAAAAATAAAAAGGTGAAGATTATCCGAGTAAAAAGATCTAAAACTTATCTAACAGAAATGGTTTTTTTACAAACCGAAGGAATGTGCGTATTGACAGAACAATAGAAAATCGCTAAATGGCGTTTGGGCGAGCTCGTATATGTACACATTTAAACAAAGTCTCGAAACATTGAAATTTATACTGCAACACAATCTCCAGTCTCAGAAAACTGTAATCAATTTTGAGTATAAATCCTAGCTTGGGAATCGTCGGCATTACTCACCCATTGGGATTTGAACCCACCACCTTCCGGTTACATGGCAAGCTCGTATACCATTCAGCCACTGGGACCCAATTCAATGGCTCATGAATTCTAGCTTATACCAATAACAAAACTCGGAGAACATGAAGTGAATCCTCATCCTCATACTGACCAACAGATCGCATCTATTGCTTCACACAACTACCCCTACAACGAAAATGTTCGATGCTGGATTGATGTGGTGGGTGAATTACGTGAATTCATAAAAACTCAACTATAACTTCTACATTCAACTCGAGAAAATCATATCTCAATCTGAATTGAAAATTGAGTTTTGTTTATTCAGATTGATGTTTATTTTTCATAATCAGAATATGAAGTATTTACGTCATGAAATGAATCCAGACAATGTCCTAAATTCAGGTCGAATGAAGGACATTGTTAACCAATGGGATGACAGCTTTGTATATATAAATCGATAGTTACTAGAGGCTATCTGTAGGCATTTGTCTCAGTCGTTATTTCATTTTGCACAGAATATTTGTTTTACCTTTTTTTATTCCTTTTCAGCTAAGATTCAGTCAGCTGCAAACTTCGCGAATAAGACTGATGCAGGTAGTCTTGAAAAATAGTGGAACGTCATTTCCGCATTCAGTGTGTGTTGTCAGATGCACAAACTGTCTCTTCCATTGTCTCCGTGCAGCGATATATGAGCGCAGTTCTCTTCAATAAGTCTATTTTTATGACAACAGGGACACTGATACACAGCAGGCTGTTGACGATGATTTCACTGAATATCACTGTCGAAATGAACAGATTTAAAACAAACAATCCCTAGACTTGGTAGTGAATGAAACACCTCACCTCAACAGTAGTGACGTCCACAAATATACTGTTTTATTGATGAAGGGATGAATTTTTGTTTGTCAGTGTAAAATTCTAGTCTACTAGACTGATTGCATGAAATGGTTCGGGTGACAAGCAGACTAATTTAGTAGTGACAATCGTTTCAGCTGGAGATCCAGCCTTATTGCATAAAAGATATTTCATAGTTGTGGATATCCATATGATTACAGTATTTCGTTTAGGTTTCTGTCTTTTTGGTTTCCTTAACTATTTTCATCCTATTCGTGAGAGTAACAATGGAGTCTTAAATTGTCCATGCAGACAGTGAATTATGATACCCTTGCACTCCAAATAGAAAATAGGAGTTCAATGTTTCATCCCCATTTAATCCCATTCTCTTCAGTTCATTTTAGTTGACTGCACAAGTGACAATAAGCTCCTCCTCACGCGGTCTCCTCCATATCAGCTTCAGACTACAGCCTAGCTCATTATTTCCCACTCAAGTTTTACAAGACGCCCTACCTGTTTTATGATATCAATCAATATTCTCTTCAGCATATTTCTAATTTATCTCCTTTTTCTTAGGCATATTCTTTGGGCAATGGGTTCTTGGAAACTTTACTGTCAGTGTTCCTTGTTGATAAACCCTTCTAGCCATCTGGTCATCAGTATCAAGCCCTTGAACGCAGACGTCGACAAAATTTTAAATTCTGTTTGAAATGCTTTTGGTAACAGGTGCGTCAAGTCTCTGAACCACATAGAATAACTAACTTGACACACTTGTTGGAAATCCGAATCTTGCTCTCTTAGCTGGGTTCAACAGATTTTTACACTGATTCCAAATTATTGAATGTATGTGTAGCCTTTTCTATCCTGACTCTGACATCCTTATCCATGTGGCCGGTAGTTGAAACTATTCTGCCTACATAGGTGAATGGGGTGACCTGCTTCAAATTTCTCAAGTTAGTGGTGATTGGTGCTTGTTGTTGTTGATCGTGGTGGTCATTTAGTTATGTTCATTATCTCTATATTCTCTATGCTCACTCGAAGTGTAGGGGACTAATATTAGAGTTCACTAACATTCCAAATATAAAAGTAATAATCCAAGTCAGTGGAGTGTTAAATCACAATATATTACCAAAAATACAGTGACGAGTTATAGCAACAAAAAGGATTACTTGGTTATACAGTATAAGTCCTCGGCTACAAATTAATTATATAATCCACAGGCACGTTAACTGTTTGGACTGCGTCTGCTGTAGCTGCTGTGTTCCGGTTGTAGAAATGTCTTCGGTTGAAAGTAGTAGGCTCCTACAATAAATCCGAAGTATACAACACGGTGTGAGTGGAGCAAGTAAGCAGAAGGGACCAGGGAGAAGACGAAGTCTCCAACAGCAGAGTGTATTTTTCAATTGTACACGGAAGTTATGTATATTTCAACAAGAAGCGTTTTAAACAAAAATTATGTACAATATCTCGAATTTATACAAGTAACCAAAAAGTGTACAATCACATTGTTACGTACTCAACACGGCTCCCCCCTAGAGGTCCGGAGAGACAACCGGGAAATGATAAGTAAAACTATGAAGTAAATAATAATAGTAATAGCAACTTTTGGATAAAAATAGGGATATATTACAACATGCATAAACGCGAGAAGGTATGTGAGTCATGTAAAGTCTGAAAGCATATACAATTGGTTCAGCAATAAAAATTGAAAGAGAAAGTCATGTCACTTAAATTTGCACTAACCATGAACATAGATTTTTAATGTATAAAGAAAAATATGTAAATACACAGTAATTAAGGAGGGGAAAGAAACATTAAAAAAATATGGATTAAAGATCAATAGTTTTTGGAAAGGACACTACCTGTTTTTTCGGTGAGGTACATATAAATAAATAATAGTGATAGTAACATCAAAGTTTACGACGAAATACTAACCGTCATGATGATAATGTCTAAACGAAAAAGATAATAATAATTTTTAATTATTTTTCTTTTGTTAGTCCTCAAAATGAACGTAGCGAGCCGGTTTACTGATTTGCCGACCACTACGTGTGTGATATGGAGGGAGGATAAGACTTGGTGCCGGTGGAGTGGATTCGGATGTTTGATTATTTGATTGCGCAGCTGCCGATGTAGATTCGAAGTCGTTGTCGGTGTATGCGGGTTTGATTCGATCAATTGAAACAGTCTCTCGTCTTCCATTCTTGTTCACTGTAAAGTGTTTGTCTGAACGTTTAATAACTTGAAAGGGTCCTTCGTATGGAGGTTGCAATCCTTTTCTGATGGCGTCGACTCGAATGAAGACGAATTTGCAAGTTTGTAGATGTTTGTTGATCTGATCTCTTCGGGGAGATTGTCGAGGTGCTGTTGGTTGAAGTTGAAGCATTTGTCTAGTTAATCGGTTAGTGAAGTCGGCAATGTTCACGTCTGTGGAATCGGCTGAGGGGACTAGCTGTCCAGGCAAGGTTAGGTTGGTGCCATAGACAAGTTGAGCCGGTGTACATCCTAAATCTTCTTTGATAGTAGAACGGATACCAAGTAAAATCAAAGGTAAGTATTCACTCCACTTAGATGTATCATTCTGCGCCATCAGGGAGCTTTTCAGTTGTCTGTGGAATCTTTCCACTAGACCATTCGCTGCCGGATGATAGGCTGTTGTGGAGATATGTTTCACTCCCAGAAGTCTCGTCAGTTCGCGAAAGAGTGTCGATTGGAATTGAGGACCGCGGTCGGATGTAATAGTAGTTGGTACACCGTAGTTTGACACCCAACGGTCGAGAAAAACTAAAGCAACGTTTTCAGCAGATATGTCGTTTAAGGGGCATGCAATAGCCCAACGAGTAAATCTATCAATCGCTGTCAGGATATGTGTATATCCCCTTGATGTTGGCAATGGTCCCACGATATCTATATGGATATGCTGAAATCTCCTTTCGGGTAATTTAAACGTCTTCGGGGTTGTAATAGTGTGGCGGTGTACTTTGGAGCATTGGCATTGGATACATTCTCGTGCCCATCTCCGAATGTCAGAGTTCATTTTAGGCCACACGAAGCGTTCGCCGATCAGCCTGACCGTGGCGCGTACTCCAGGGTGGGAAAGCGAATGTAAATGTTCGAACAATGCTTTTCGGCAACTGAGAGGGACAAATGGACGATTAGTGCCGGTAGATACATCGCAGACTATGGTTGCATCCGATAAGGGGATAGGCACATCTTTGAGTTGTAAGGAAGAGTTTCTGCGGCAGGTTTGGAGTTCAACGTCATCTTTTTGTAATTGAGCCATACGATCAAGACTGATGTCTACCGACGTTTGGAGCTGGTTAATGTCACTTCTTGAAAGAGAATCGGCTACCACGTTCGCATCCCCTTTGATGTACTGAATGTCGGTTGAAAATTGGGAGATATAATCCAACTGTCTGGCTTCTCTAGGGGAGTGTTTATCAAGTGAAGTAGTGAAAGCATGACACAGGGGCTTGTGGTCAGTAAAAATAGTGAAATGCCGGCCCTGTAGTAAGTAACTGAAATGCTTCACTGCAAGATATATGGCCAGCAATTCTCTCCCAAAAGTGCTGTATCGTGTCTGAGCCGGTTCCAACTTCTTAGAAAAGAATGCGAGTGGGGTGACTTCGCCCTTCATCTTTTGTTGTAATACTGCCCCCACTGCTACCTGTGATGCATCTGTACATAAAATGAGTGAAGCTTCTGGGTTGATGTGAGATAACATTACGACGTTGGATAAGGCATCTTTTGCATTATTAAATGCTGCTTTTGCTTCTTCAGACCACTGAAATTTCTTCGAATTGCATCTAAGTAGGTCGGTCAGTGGCTGAACTATGGAGGCACATGATGGAATAAAACGTCGGTAGAAGTTGAACATCCCGAGAAAACGTCTAAGTTTCTTTAAGGAATCAGGTTCGGGAAAGTTCTTAATAGTTTCTATCTTATCTTCGGTAGGTCTGATGCCTTCGGCAGTTATTCGATGTCCTAAGAATTCAATGGAAGGGGAACCAAAAATACATTTCTTTGGATTGATAACAACTCCAAATTGTTCAAACCTTTGAAATAACAAGCTTAAGTGTTGCATATGTTCTTCCGTCGATGAGCTGGCAATTAAGACATCGTCGATATATACAAAGACGAAATCAAGACCTTGGGTAACTTGGTCCATAAAACGCTGAAATGTTTGAGCAGCATTCTTTAGTCCGAAAGGCATTCTCAAGAATTCGAATAATCCAAAAGGCGTAATAATTGCTGTTTTTGCAATGTCTTCTGGAGCGACTGGTATTTGATGATATGCCCTCACCAAGTCAACTTTAGTAAAAATGGTCTTTCCATGTAAGGTCAAGGAGAAGTCGTGGAGATGAGGTATAGGATAACGATCTGGTACCGTAGCGTTATTCAAAGCGCGATAATCTCCACATGGTCGCCAGTCATGATTAGTTTTAGGTACCATGTGCAGAGGTGAAGACCATGGGCTGTTAGATGGTCGTATGATACCTAACTGCATCATATGTTCAAATTCCGACTTAGCTGCTGCTAGTTTATCGGGTGGTAACCGTCGTGGACGTGCCTTCACAGGTTGTCCTGTTGTGATGATTTTATGCGTAACTGTATGAGATATATCTTCAACATTGTATGATGGTTTAAGGATTTTAGGAAATCGTTGCAATAAAGCAGAGAACATTTCACTCTCCGGCTTTTCTATGCAGATGCTATGAACAGAGTAGTCGCATGTAATACCATGGATCTTGAGTTGGGTGCAATTGTCAACCAGTTTTTTCTTGCTGATATCAACCAACAGATTGAAGTGACTTAGAAAGTCTGCACCTAGTATAGCGTGACGTACGTCAGCTACTATGAAGATCCATGTGAAACGTCGGCGTAGTCCCAAATTTAAAATCATTGACTGTTCGCCATACGTCTGTATGTTGGTTTGGTTGGCAGCACGGAGTGAAAGTTTTCCAGGTATTTTGGCTGATCGCCTGGATAGTGAGGGGGGGATAACACTGACCTCGGCGCCTGTATCTACCAGGAATAATGTGCCGGTAGTCAAATCCCTCACATAAAAAAGGCGACTGTGGTGATTGCCAGTAACAGCTGTCGCCATCACTGTCTGGCTGAGGCGTTTCCCTGAGCCTGGTTGGCTTCGCTAAAGCTGCACGGTTTTACACATTTCAGGGCATGACGTCCAAACTTCCAGTGATACCAGCATATATTGCTATCCCGAGAAGACGTGTAAGAACGCTGTCGTGAGAAGGATCGTCGTCGTGATGGTGACCTTCTCTGTGAGCTCCGTCTCCGGACTTGTCGATCAGACTTATTAGTTTCCAAATTGTCAATCCTTGCCGCTAAGTCTGCAATGGCGGCGAGTATCGGTGTGTCTGCCGTGGGTGTGGAATGACACGGTGTGGCACTATCAGATGCTACGTGACTTATGGTGTTATCAGATAAAACATCCATAATACTATCTGCCATGTCACTTAGTTGGTCTAAGTCATATGACTTTCCTGAGATGATTAAAATTTGCTGGACATTTCTAGGTAAACGTTGCAACCACATCTGTTTCAGCACGACCTCGTCTACTTTATGATTTCCGATTAACTGGCGCATGTGCCTGAGTAGCTGGGATGGTTTACGTGGGCCTAGATCACAGCCTGTGAGCAATTGTTGGATTCTTTTCTCATCCGACAGACTGGTACGTTGTATGAGGAGGGCTTTAAGTTTATCAAATTGATGTTCTGTCGGAGGATCTTCGATGAAATCGCTGATTTCTGTCAATACTGACGGAGGGAGTTCTGCCAGCACCATACCATATTTGGCTATTTGGGACTTAATGCCCCGTGCTTCTAGCAACGGTTCAATTACCGCAAACCAAATCCTTGGTTCTGCGAAACCGTATTGGGGTAAACGAAAATCAGTGATGGCATTTATTGTGGCATTTGTCTCGCTATTAGTTGTCTGCTCATTTGATGTACCGGACTGAGGTGATGACATTATGAATATGGGGTTATTGGTACAAATTAGGATACAAATATAAACCACACACAAAATCACAATGAATATAAAAATAGCAAAAATAAGAATATGAATATGCCAAAATAATCCGTGTTCTTATCGGGCTCACCAATTAATTTGTAGGGGACTAATATTAGAGTTCACTAACATTCCAAATATAAAAGTAATAATCCAAGTCAGTGGAGTGTTAAACCACAATATATTACCAAAAATACAGTGACGAGTTATAGCAACAAAAAGGATTACTTGGTTATACAGTATAAGTCCTCGGCTACAAATTAATTATATAATCCACAGGCACGTTAACTGTTTGGACTGCGTCTGCTGTAGCTGCTGTGTTCCGGTTGTAGAAATGTCTTCGGTTGAAAGTAGTAGGCTCCTACAATAAATCCGAAGTATACAACACGGTGTGAGTGGAGCAAGTAAGCAGAAGGGACCAGGGAGAAGACGAAGTCTCCAACAGCAGAGTGTATTTTTCAATTGTACACGGAAGTTATGTATATTTCAACAAGAAGCGTTTTAAACAAAAATTATGTACAATATCTCGAATTTATACAAGTAACCAAAAAGTGTACAATCACATTGTTACGTACTCAACAGAAGTCCTGTCTTCGCTGCTTCTACTGACAACCTATTGATTTTCGTATGTATATCTTCGTGTTTGTGTGACATTAGACATAAGTCGTCCAAGAAGTCCAGATCTTCTAGAGTCTTCTTCACATCGTTCCAGTATATTCCTGTCTTCTCAATCGCTATCCTCTTTTGCATAATCCCATCTACCACAGTCAAGAATATCATCGGTGACAGTAGTCAGTCTTTTCTTACTTCTATCTTCATTTCAAAGCCTTCACTGAGTTTTCTGTTGTGAATCATTTGACATGTGACATCATATAGCTGTTGAATGAGGTTGATAAGGGTTTGGGGTGCTCCATAGTGTTGAAGCAGTTTCCCAATTACTTCTCAGTCGACTCTATCAAAGGCCTTTTCAAGGTCGATGAAGCTGAGTTGGAGGGTCGACTGCCACTTTAGGCTCTGTTCGATGACATTTTTTCTTAATTCCCTCGGTTCTGGGAGGAGTTTTCCATCTAGGGCACCTGTTTCTATTTCCAGAAAGACGCTAATTGATATTTTGCTTGGTGTGGATAGGAACATGATTTCACGCAAGTTACTGCAAAGATTGAAGTCACACTTATTTTGGAGTTTGACAAGATATTCATTCTTTCAGTCAGCAGGTAACTTACCTTCATTGCAAACTTCCTGCAACAGTGGCTTGAGGATATTCTCTGGGTGTATTTTTAGTAGTTTCGAGGAAATTACGTCTGATCTTGCTGCAACCCGGCTTTTATTAACTTTAGTGCATTCAAGACTTGTGTTTCTGTTAGATTACTATTCACTGGCAGTTCTGTGCCAGCTAGTTGGGGGGGGGCGGGGTATTTCTAGATAAACCGCAGGTGGTGATTGGTTAAAGAGTCCTTTGAATTAAAAAAAAACAAAACAAGAAGTTCAACGAAGATATCCTTTTGACGATTTCGTTCTCAAAGGCCGTACAATCATACTTATATACATCAGTTTACATAGATACAATTATTATTTAATTCCAGATAATAACGAAGGGAGAGATTAAAGGTTATGATAATTTTTAAATTGATATGAAAGCTCGAGGGTGTGAATATAAATTACAAGGAGATTAGAAACAAAATTATACAGGAATAAGAAGCTGTTTCTTTAACGAATAAAGGTGCGAATGGGAGGAGCATGAAAACAAACTGAAATAATGCTATTTTACGGTTGAAAATGAAAAAAAATGAAGGGGATGAAAAACGGGACCAAAGGAAACAAACCGAACGAGACCCATGGTAAATGTAGAGTCTGGACAAGTTTCTTTTGAACATACGTCTCCGGGTTTTCCTATTCACATGTAGCGGGCTTCTGCAGAACAGGGAAGTCGGAAACACACCGCCTTTGGTAGATTTTTGTTTATTTTGTAAATGAATCTGAATGACGAGTCAGTTGGATGCTGTGACAGATGTAGACGAGTTGTTCAATTATAGTGATTCTAACTGAACCAGTTCTTTCTATTTACAGCCATGCTGAATTGTGTCCTATAACACTTTTTAATAAGACCCGCATACAACGACCTATGTATCTAGCTCCACACGAGTAGGTGAACTGATATATGCACACTGAGGTGGTCATGTGAGGAAGTTTACCATTCACACTGCTTTGAAGCAGTGGGCGGCAGGAGAATATCTTTAGGGAACTAGAGATTCCCTTAAGTTTAGATTCAAATAGTGTTTTCTTAGGTAATGAACTGCGTTCTTCTCTTTTGGCTTTGGTTTCATATTCTTCTCCACGAAAATTGGACTAGGTATCCATTTTGAGCCAGGATATTTTTGAAAAATGGGAGCCCTTCTTTTAAGCAGTCATTGCTGAAAATTCTTCTGATACGGTGGGCCAGTGAGATAATGAGAACTCTTTTTCGACTGACAGGTTCCCAAATATAAAAGATCGTCAGTTGGCCATTCCACGATGATTTTCTGTGGATAGATCTTTTAGGGTTCCATCACCTCTTCCTGTCAATTCGAAAACCAAAAATGGAATCTACGATTCATTTTCTACTTCAATTGTGAATTTAATTGAAGGATGACACTCGGTAAACTCCTGTGAGATACAATTTAGCACACATGGCTTAATCTCTGAGATACTCATATGGCTGCTGGTACGATCAACCCGTTTAATCACATAATGATATACCGATTAATTAGATTTTGAGAAGAACCCACTAAACTCATCTTAGCCGCTTACAAGAGCAGAACTGTATGCAGTATCATCCTGTGGCGCAGCTACTCAGGTGCGCTCTCCCCTAGTGGACTATTCTTACCATTAGTACATATAGTGGCTTACATCATAAGGCATGCGACTAGGTCATTCAAAAGGCATAGGATTATGAGTGAAATAGTATTTGGACACATTTATCCTAATGTATTTGAATATCCTAGCAATTTGTTTTATACAATCAGTCCGTAATATTTATGTCCACGTAAGCATAGTTAATCCGACTAATAACCACGTCAATCAATTATTCACTGCATAGACTATCCCAATGTGACTCATCTAGCATACAAGACTAGCTAGACGCTTTATTATAAACAAGAGTAGGAGGCATAGCAACGCTGTATTGATACAAGACCCTATGAACTAAGCTAGTATCCACCCAATTAGATAAGTTCTTTATTTATACCAGGTAATTTTGAATACGCTCATGAGAAATTAAGCAGTTTCTACTCAAATCTATTGGAAATAAGTAAAGTATTCCTAAGATGTTGCCATTTAATGTGGTTTTTGAGGAAACAACATTTACAGTCAGTTAGTGAAATTTCTTCTGTAACCTTTAACAGAGCCACCTTTTCACTCTAAAAAATATCACCTTATGTATGACAACGACAATCTTTTGGTTTCATATGAAAATAAATACAAACAGCTATTAAAAACAGAATTGCTAATATTAATCCCATTTCTAACTCTGTGATTATAAAGCTAGCGAAGAACCATTCTACGCCCTTATAAACTATGATTGTCTGCTTCAAGAACGGCGGGATTATAAAGTTTCATACTTTACTAATGGTACTATTTTAGTTTTGCAACTATTGAAAAATTTCCCTATTCTCATTATCACAACTTGTAAATCAGAGAAGTCAGTAGCTTGTTTGATCATGGGTTGATGTCAGTCAGAGGACGATTGGAAACCACAGAAATATGATGTTTGCTAGTGACTGGCTACAGGACGAGGTTTCCTGGAGTTCCAGTGAGAGATGGAGAAAATTAGGGTCTACCAGGTCGGGTGTGAGGGCATATACCAGCCGATGACATTGTCTGATGGATGTGCTGAAATCATGAATTGGTAGAAGTTGGAATTCATAGACCAGTGGATCAGGTCCAAGTGGATGGGTGGTCACGAGCTTTCCTCGTAACCCGAAATACCTGAGTTCGAACCTGGGCGGGTGCGTAGTACTGAAGAGTCTCGAAATGGGGTGATTTGGCCGTCAAGCATTCCCCACTGGTTTCCGAAGGTTCTCTAACGGATATCGATCCGTGATCAAACTTGAAACAAGGCAAATCCTTTCACTTTAACTCTTGAAAACTCAACACCATTCGACCTGCGTATTCAAATGCCTGTATCTAGCAGGCTGCTGAGATCTTTGAACACTTAAGACCTTAGTTAAGCTAGAACTCCTACATACATGAATATCTAAGCCGAGTGTCGAAAGTCTTTAACCACCATTACTTCCTTATATCTTGCTTATTGTTTATCTCAGTCATTAGTTTCAGTTATTGTTTGGTGACATAGCTATCAGGACGCTCGCCGACCAGTCCCCGGCTGCCGCACTCCTTTATCTCGCTAAACGAGGAATAAAGCTGGCAAAGAAGAAGTGTCAGGCATGAGGCCAACAATCCCACCCTGTAAAAGTAAACACTGCTACAGAAACTTCAAGCTTCTATCTTAAGCCTTATGTTCCACTGGGAATGTATTATTGTAATTATTATAGTTCCTTGGGTTCCTAGTGGAACATAGGGCTTCAACTGCACGTCTCCACTTGCCAATTCTGTCTTCTGCTGTACTTTTCACCTCCATCCATGTTAGTCCATACTCTTTCAACTCATCTTCACACGATCTCCTCCATGTCACCCTTGCACCGACGCCCCACTCACTGCTTCCCTTTCGGCTTGGTTCCACTCGAGCGATGGCCTGACGCCCGCGCGATGTCACCCAGTGGCCTCCCCACTCAGCGAGTGTCCAATCCATCCGTATCCACTTTCTCCTGAATATTTGTTGGTTGGCGATTGGTTCCTGTTTCGTTTGTTAGTGCCCATAGTTCCTTGTTGGTGATTCTTTCCGGCTCGGCCATCTGATCTTCAGTATAGATCCTGCGAAGACAGTTGTTGATAAAGGTAACGTCTGCAACAGGCTGTTGGAAATATTCTTCGTGACCCGCCCGTCAAGTTTCTGATCCGTATAGGAGAACTGACTGACTTGACGTTTGTATTGAAAATACAACCGAATTTTGTTGTTGATTCTGGCTGAGTGACGAAGATTTCCAGATTAGTCGGTTTCAGGTTGATGAGTGTGTTTCTCGCTCGATTTGACATCCTCGTCCCTTCTGACTGTCTGTAGTCGAGACAATGCTCAGTGCTAGATAAGTGAACGAAGTAACCTCTTTCAAATCCCAAATCACCTGTTGATGGTGATTGGCGCTGGATGTTGCTGCTGCTGCTGTTGTTGTTGGTTGGTTGGTTATTTTCATAACCTCCGTCTTGTCTATGTTCACATGGAGTCCTGTCTTCTCCGGCTGTTTCTTCGACCAGTTTGTCGGTTTTCGCTTGTAAGTCTTCGATTTTGTGTGACATCAAACATAAATTCGATATTATAAATGGAAAAATATGTAACTTACTTAGGAAGGTATTTTGACTCAAACAGCATAATTGTGAAACAAGAGATATGAATGCAAGATAGTTAATAATCTAACGTTCAGAGTTTGTCTATACATAATGGGATGGAAATTTCAAGAGGAGAAGTTATGAGTGGATATAAATGATGAGTAAGAGAGAAGTTATTATGCAAATAAGTGATTAAGTAAACTGAAAAATTGGCAATTAGTTTAGATTTGATGGTCATAATTAAAAATATATTGTGATGCTCCAAAAATACGGAAATAGAGGAGAGAAGTCTAGTTACAAGAGTAGTGTGGGTTTATTCACACTCCCTTTCTGTATGCAGAGAATTCGTCGAAATCTCCTAATGGAGATGAATTCTTTGAAGCGAAGTAGCCTTACCTACAAAGTTAAATAATCATCAATAAGAATCCTAAAAAATAACTGAAGGGTGCATTGTAAAGGACATTTCTCACCGATGGATTGATTCCTCTTTGTAACACGAGATGATCTCTAATACAGTCCAAAGTAGATAAGTATCTTGCATATTTCGATTCCCGCTGTAGTTACTTATTCACCTACACTTGTGGTAGGAAATACATTAGAAAAAAATGAGAGGAGAGCACCTACTATATTTTCTGAGTGCATCTCCAACAACATTCGTATGAAAAGTAAGGAAGTGTCTGCAACTGTAGTTGCCAAGCACCTGAATGACACGGGGAATACATCCAGTGTCAAAGGCAAGTAACCGTCCTCTTGCCTGACTTGGTAGACCCCTCTGGTTACGACTTCTCACTGGAACATAAGGTAACTTCTTTTATAGAGCCAGTCGCTAGTGATCATCAGATTGATTAGCAAGTGTTGGTTTGCACGGATCTGATTAGGTCCTCGGCTCGAACCCCGATGGCTATGTACTACTGAAAAGTCCAAAACTGGGACCAAACCGAGACATGTGGGCAGACAAGTAGACACGTGAAAACGTTGGCAGAGAAGCGAACGCAATGAAGACGTGCAGCTGAAGTCTTATGTTCCTCTGTGAACTAAAGGAAACAATTATATAACAATAATAATACAAGAAGGAGGTGGGGACTGATCGTATACACTTGCAAAGTTTAATGCTAACCATACTGGTCTAAGCATGGAAAATATGACGTTTTCGATGAAAATATAGCATTGTTCAAACATTGGTGTTGTTGTGTTTTTAATCAAAGCAACCAGACTTTAAGGAAGCGTAAAATACGAATAAAACAGTAGGACTTGGCTTCACTAAAGGCCTAGGTAGTTAAGATAAATCAGAGTATAATGGTACTTAGATGAAAAGATTATCGTGAGGTAGATAAGTAATATTTCAGTGAGAAGTGAATTCAAAGATCTGGAAGATTAGAACCCGTAGGACAAGCTGACCTGTAAGATGCCTTAGAAATTTCTGTAGTGCCCATGGGGTAGCATCTTGCCAAGAATCTTAACAGGCTTGTAGATGTTAGGAGTAAAAGCATTTTCTTTATAATTTAGATCTGTACAACCCTTATTTTTTTTCTTTTTTTCTTAAGGATCCGGACTAATGTTGAATTCTCAAGATGTAAAAGAATGCATGTTGTTGTCCTACAGATAGGAGCGATTCACATTTGTGACCACTACTATATCTGCTGATCAGCATGCGCCACCCTCCCTCCTTTTTGATGTTAAGCTCTGAGGTATTTTGGTAATAACTGTGGTTGTAGCACTGAACTGCTTTGAGCCCATCCCAATCATTCAATATGCTGCACATTAATAGCTTTCATGACAAGTGCTTCCCATTAGGTCCACCAGATACATCGATATCTGAGAACATTCTTAGCAGCATCACCTTTATACGTATATATATATATATATATTATATATTACTTTACATTTCCAAAGCTGGAAAAGCAGCTAGACCAGATGGAATAACCCGTGAAGCAGTGAAAGTGGATGCAGAAACCACAGCAGATATGCTGACTCCATTATTGCAAAAGGTCTGGAAGGAGGGAAAGATGCCTACTGACTGGAGGAAAGGTTACCTCGTGAAACTACCAAAGAAGGGCGACTTACGCCCCACTCTGCAAGAACTGGCGAGGAGTCATGCTCCTGTCGACGCCAAGTAAAATCCTGAGTCGCATCATCCTGGAGAGAATAAAGGACGCACTGGAGACAGAACTCCGACCAGAACAAGCTGGATTCAGGAAAGTCAGGCAAATCATGTACTGACCAAATTGCAACTCTACGCATCATCATCACAGAACAAAGCATGGAATGGCGATCAAACCTCTATCTCAACTTTATAGACTTTGAGAAGGCCTTCGATAGCGCTGACCGCGAAGTAATTTGGAAACTACTCGAGTACTACGGCGTACCCCAAATATTTATCAACCTTATTCAACAGCTGTACGACAACGGCACATTTCAAGTGATCCACAATGGAAAACTCAGCGAGGCGTTTGGAGTAAACACAGGAGTCAGACAAAGGTGGTTATTATCACCAATGATTTTCGTAATTGTGGTGGACTGCATCATGCGTCAAACAGTGGGAAACCAGAAGACAGGAATATCCTGAACCGACGCGAAAAACCTAGAAGACCCGTATTTCGCGCGTGGATGATTTATGTTTGATGTCACACAAAATCGAAGACTTACAAGCGAAAACCGACAAACTGGTCGAAGAAACAGCCGGAGAAGACAGGACTCCATGTGAACATAGACAAGACGGAGGTTATGAAAATAACCAACCAACCAACAACAACAGCAGCAGCAGCAACATCCAGCGCCAATCACCATCAACAGGTGATTTGGGATTTGAAAGAGGTTACTTCGTTCACTTATCTAGCACTGAGCATTGTCTCGACTACAGACAGTCAGAAGGGACGAGGATGTCAAATCGAGCGAGAAACACACTCATCAACCTGAAACCGACTAATCTGGAAATCTTCGTCACTCAGCCAGAATCAACAACAAAATTCGGTTGTATTTTCAATACAAACGTCAAGTCAGTCAGTTCTCCTATACGGATCAGAAACTTGACGGGCGGGTCACGAAGAATATTTCCAACAGCCTGTTGCAGACGTTACCTTTATCAACAACTGTCTTCGCAGGATCTATACTGAAGATCAGATGGCCGAGCCGGAAAGAATCACCAACAAGGAACTATGGGCACTAACAAACGAAACAGGAACCAATCGCCAACCAACAAATATTCAGGAGAAAGTGGATACGGATGGATTGGACACTCGCTGAGTGGGGAGGCCACTGGGTGACATCGCGCGGGCGTCAGGCCATCGCTCGAGTGGAACCAAGCCGAAAGGGAAGCAGTGAGTGGGGCGTCGGTGCAAGGGTGACATGGAGGAGATCGTGTGAAGATGAGTTGAAAGAGTATGGACTAACATGGATGGAGGTGAAAAGTACAGCAGAAGACAGAATTGGCAAGTGGAGACGTGCAGTTGAAGCCCTATGTTCCACTAGGAACCCAAGAGTACAATAATAATATTAATAAATGTCATTTATTGGGCTACTAGCAAGTTGTATAGAAAACCTACTTCCACTGAACAGTGTACTCGCTTCCTGATCTTCGTACCCATACAATACAAAAGTAATCTGGTTAGATGTCTGGCTTACCGGACTATAGTTATCTGTTCAAATAAGACACTGAACGAAGAACTCGGATATATACCTTATCCACTAAGTAGAAACGGATATCCAAATAAATTCGTGAATAAACACATGAACTCAGAAATTAAAAAGTTGGAGTTGCCAACTGTCCCCAAAAGTTAGTCTTCGTAAAGTCAAAATTCACGGGTGATGTCAATGGTGAGATCTTATCACAACATCTGGGAAGGGCCTTGAAAAGGTCTGTCAATGCAGCTAAGCTATGCTGTGTATTCACTAGCCGACGAATACTTAGTTCAATAAATAAAGACAGACTGCCCTGTTTCGCCTCTTCCATGTGTATTTACCAGTTTAACTGATCCTGGGAGAGCTTGTTGCATAGAGCGTACGATCAGGCAAGTTCATCGTCGAATCCCTGAACACCTTCCATCTTGGTTTGGCAAAGGTCCGAATAAAGTTATTTGCAGCTCGGTAGTGATCCATCTCGTCGATACTGGACGTCAAATTGACTCTAACAAAGCTTTTAAAGTTATTTATCGTATATTACCCAACCACTCGCCGCATGGTCTACGAGTACAACTTTTACAAACAGCAAAGGCAATCGGAATTAATCTGAACAAGCCAAATCTGTATGTTCAAAGGGAATTTGTACAGACCCTTTCTTTGCAATGGTCAACTATATAATATGTATTAGGCTTTAAAACACGAGTTTTTCCCCTCCACTTGTAACTATCTTTCGACTTTGTTAATTCTTACAATTCTGTAACTCTTCTAAGTTATCCTATTCTTCTTAGTCACCATTGCTATTTTGAGAATTTCTTGATTATGTAACCGCTTGTTGCCAATGCCTAAGAATCAACCTATCTTGATTTCCGTAATTCATTAATTTTCATCCCTCTTTTAAAACTTAGGTATCCCTTGTTACTAACATCTATTAGTTAATTGTTTTGATGACTTTTAACCTCTTAATTTCACCCACTCACTTCGTCTATACCTAAAACTTGATCTGTAAACCCATTTTGATGTAAATAACTTTATTTGATTGAACTTTAGATTTTCCCATCGACTGACTGGATCGAAGTGCTCAGTCTCAGGTTGACGTGTCGGCGTTTTGTGCAGATGCTTCAACGATGTCTGGGTATGTAATTAGAATTTAATTGGTGGACGGTGACTAGCAATGGAGGTGACTCTGACTCAAGTGGTCTAGTGGATAACTCTTTGGCGTTTGAAACTATGGGCACTGGGTTCGAGCCTCGGTGGGAACATCATCACTCACTAACTGGAAAGTGCAGGTACATCCAGAAGCTGACAAGTCCCAGATAAGACGAAATGCGCGTTATCATGGATTTCACTGCTAGTCACCATCCACCAATTAAATTCTAAACAACTATATATTAGTGTAGAGTCGGCCGATGATGAGGAACTAATTGGAAAGGAATGCATATTTCTTCGCTCAATCTGTTATTTTTTCTAAATGTGTAAATGGGAATTCGGAAACTTATGAAAAGTCGTGAAATAAAAACATGAACTCTTTTTATCTTGTAACTATGTTTGTTCTGTCTTTGTTCAAACAGATCAAGGGATGTGACTGTATGAAATCCTGTTGACAATTTTCAAACAGTAGGAAGGAATCAATAAGGCAAATAATTAAGCAGTATCACCAATAAAAAGGAATTATGAGTAATAAATGTGAATAGCATTCAGCTGGGTATCGTAACACATGACGAGCAGACTAGTTCTAACATTTGGCATAAGTACATTGCACAGGCGAACATTCTATCGAAAGCATTGTGTATGGAATGAAAGATTCAGAATGAGAAATTATCGAACTTATGCGACGCCTCCAATAGTATTATTGATTATATTAGACAATGCTTCAAACTGCTGCAGATAGCTGGATGCATATATAAAGTTTTGCAACAACTCATTCCACTACACATAAAATAGTATAAACGCACTTTACAGTCATAAAATACAAAGAAGTCATAGATAAATCCTGTTAGAATGACAAAGAGATAAAACAATCAACCTGCGAGTATTAAATCGCTATGATGAGTACATCGAAGAAGACACATATAGTTAAACTACTTAAGTGCAATTGATACAGACAGCCTCTACTAACTATCGATTTATATTTACAAAGCTGTCATCCCATTGGTCAACAATGTCCTTCATTCGACCTGAATTTAGGACATTGTCTGGATTCATTTCATGACGTAAATACTTCATACTCTGATTATGAAAAATAAATATCAGTCTGAATAAACAAATCTTAGTTTTCAATTCAGATTGAGATATGATTTTCTCGAGTTGAATGTAGAAGTTATAGTCGAGTGTTTATGAATTTAGAAAACAGAAAAATTGAGCGAAGAAATATTTACTTTTCGATTAGATCCTCATCTTTGGCTTTACTCTAATATATATAGCATTTTAATTACAATTCAACAGTTTGCCAATCAAGTGGCGATAAGTTTGTTAACAATAATTAAACAGTGTCAATGGGTTAATAGTTAACGAAGAAAATCAATACAGATTTAAAAAGTGGAAATGGATAGAATAAATTAATTTTACAAGAATAACACGTAAATTAAAGATAAAGTGGTCAAAATAAATAATTTAGACAAATATAATTTTATAGGTTTAGGGGGAGGGTGTTTATGAATTCATGTAATTCACCCACCACATCAATCCATCATTGAATATTTTCAGTGTAGGGGAATCTGTGTGAATCAACAGATGAGACCTTTTGGTCAGTCTGAGGATGGGAGTCAATTAATGTTCTCGGATCTTAGTTATTTACAGAACGTAATTACCCGCCTAAATGTTTGAACGTGTCTTTCTTCCCCTAAATTCACTTTCATTTGTTATACTGACGGCTGTTTTCAATTTACTGATTGTCTTTTCTCTGGTGAATGGTTCGAATCTTGATTGTTGACTTTCATTTACTTTAGTCCATTTAGTTGTTCTATTGTGTGCGCCTGAAATTATTAGTTTTAGCATTGCCTACACATTGGTGTGGAATCATCCACTCGATAAAAAATGCATTGGTTGTCTTTTCTAAGGATTTGTGGTGGGAATGTTTGGTACAAATCGCGAGTAGAAGGAATATGTATTGTGGAGTGGAAGCTCTCCAGCTAACGAATTTCACCTATTTCCGAGCACACAAGAGTATATTGTTTTC
This sequence comes from Trichobilharzia regenti, assembly GCA_944472135.2. Taxonomy (NCBI): domain Eukaryota; kingdom Metazoa; phylum Platyhelminthes; class Trematoda; order Strigeidida; family Schistosomatidae; genus Trichobilharzia; species Trichobilharzia regenti. The sequence continues at coordinate 69,446,577 of OX235263.1, forward strand.
GAAAGCGTTTGAAATCATAGAGAGGAATGGAGCTTGGAATGAGGAAGGAAATCATTGAGTGTCTGTCAAGCTTCGATAATTGACCGAACCAAACTACCTTTTTAATACATTCGTTTATCTCGAGAAGATCTGAGTGGTGATTTTCTGTTTTTCGAAAGTGGTCATCTGTACTCAGATTTCCGTTTAGCCTAATACAACTCTAAACAGCACAGTGGTTAGGACTCTCATCGACCATGCACATGCTCCGAGGTTAGAACCCCTGCCGACGCACACCTGATATCTATGGTCGGCCTGCAAAATTTGGGCTACCGATGTCCATGCTGAAAATTCCATACTTGTACCAAGAATACAGTGTGGAATCGAGCTGTAATAAAAAAATAGACTACTTAGAAGAACACTGTGTGCTTTGATACACGTGTTCATTCATAAAAGTTTATTATTTGACACTTTCCGAACTGTACCACCACTACATTACAATTACCTCTATAAAATCAGGTTTATATATATTAAGTGACAATTACATAGGAACATACACACATGAACACACGTGCAGACCCTGTCAGATGACCTGATATCATCTACAGGTGACCATAACTCAGTGATTTCACTCTGAAACCTAATCACCTTATTCTGGATAACAGTTGTTTGATTTATTTGTACAAACTTTGACAAGCTTACATAGTAGGTAAGAATAAATACAGCTGTCATTTCTGATATTAAACTGTTTACAGAATTCCCATTGAAAATGTTGGAATACAAAATCACTAATCGTTCATTAAGAGACAGGTTGTTTGAATGTCTTGTCCATGTTTATTGATGAGGTGACAGGATATTTGAAGTTATGAATTTATTCTCCAGTAAATTTGATACTCGAGTAGAATATATATTTTGATTTATACTCAAAATTCATTACAGTTTTCTGAGAGTGGAGATTGCGTTGCAGTGTAAATTCCAATGTTTCAAGACTTTGTTTGAATGTGTACATATACGAACTGGCCGCAGTGACATTTAGCGATTTTCTGTTGTTCTGTCAATGCACATTCCTTCAGTTTGTAATAAAGCCATTTCTTAGAGAACCATTGGAAAACCAGCTGGGAGTACTGGACAGCTGTTTCGTCCTAGTTTGGGACTCTTCAGCAGTACGCACCCACCGGGATTCGAACCCAGGACCATCTGTTACAAGGCGAGCTCGTATACCATTAAGCTACTGGTATACCAGCTCGCCTTGTAACCGGATGATCCTGGGTTCGAACCCCGTGGTGTGGGTGCGTACTGCTGAAGAGTCCCAAACTAGGAAGAAACAGCTGTCCAGTACTCCCAGCTGGTTTTCCAATGGTTCTCTAACTAATGTTAGCTCATGATGAAATCCTGAAACCAATCAAATCCCTACAAACCAACACTTGAAAGCTATTTCTGTTAGATAAGTTCCAGATCTTTCTCCTGGGATAATCTTCACCTTTTTATTTTACTGAAATATACTGCGTACTAGAGGATATTTCCTTAATAACGAAGCCTTTTAAATATGCGTTCTGTCAGCATTACTTGCAGTTTAGGGTTAGGGTACGGAGTTATTGGTTGCATACGTAAATTACGTTGAGTGAGGGTTGGTAAAGTGTAATTCATCAACAGCACTACCAGTACATTGCGTGTCCATCGTCATCAGCGCTCCACAGATGGTCACTGTAAGCACTATTGATTAATGTTAACATAGACAAATCGGTGGAAGGGACTATTTTTTTCTCATTTTGATGTTTTAGGAATCAGTGTGCAAGTGAGAACAAATTCAGTTGATTTAGATTGACTTGACTACACATTCATTTTGGGTGAATGAATATACCGACGAAATGTGAGTTATTTCACAATAGGGATAATTTAATGTCAGCTATGTTGGAATTGCTGATCTGTCGAATTCTAGAGATTGGTTGATCAGTAGGATAACATTTAAATACAGTTAGCAGGGATAGGAAGACTAACAGAAAGGACATTAGGAGACATGAAGTATTCATTTGTACATACCATCAACAGTCTGGAAATATAAAGTAAGTTATGGAGACTGCAGTGCATCGGTGGTATAGCGGTTGGGACGCTCGCCGACCGTGCATGTGATCCGGGGTTCGATCCCCGGCCGACGCACTGCTTTACCTCGCTGAGTCAGAACTAATGCTGGTAAAGAGCAAAGGTTGGGCATGAGGCTAGCAACCCCATCCTTCCTGTAAAATAAACATCTCTACAGAAACTTAAAGCCACTAGCTTGAAGCCCTATATTCCACTGGGGAACGTGAAGGAAAAAATTTTTTATGGAGACTGCATCTTTCTGGATATTAGAGAAGCAATTAAACTAGTGGTACTATCTGTATTCTGATATTATAAGATTTGGAAATCACGTGTAAATTTTAGCGAGATTTCTTTTGATTAGTTGTTGTTTTTATTTTCTGTGATGCGAACAATATCTCTGTGCCTATCACATGATGTATACAAATAATCTGTGTAGAGCTGACTAGTCATTTATACATCTGACTGACCTTATTTCTCTTACTTCTAAATTATCTCATTGAATCATGCATCCGCCTACGCCTGACTAATACATTCCTTTTCTGATCTATTACTCTTACTATTTTATTGTAACCTCTTTCATATCAGCATACTTAAACAGACAAGTAAACAAACAAAGAAGGCCAGTTTGTCAGAGTTTACTTCTGATCTACGCATGTTTGTATTCATCTTTATAACTAACTTCGTATCAGCTATTAATGTTGCTTCTCTCATCAGTAACCAATGTACACTGGAAGCAAGTCTCTTAATAACTATGGTTATAGGATTTTCTAAATAACTTATACATGAACATAGAATTAGTGTTTCTGTACATAGGAGTGTATGTATTCACTCTGTGTTATTGATTAATCGATAACCTCGAAAGAAATTACTGCTACCATGATTAGAAAAACTGACGTGATTTGTTAACGATTGATTGCCTTGAATATTTGAAAATATCTACAAAACTGTTGACGAGTTACTTCCTTCAACAAAAGATACATCTCATCGAGTTATTCAACATGCTGGTGATTTCACATGAAAGTCTGTACTTTAAATTACATAATTCTAGTTGCAATTCTACGAAAGTCATCGTAGTTTTTGGTTGTTCACAGTTTAGTTAGCACTGCTGTTATTATGCTAATAAACATAATAAACTGTAATTGAAAAATAACAGTGATTAATTGTATACTGCATACACAGTCTGAGAAGACATTTTTCAGCAATTATTTCTGTAGAACTATATTCTTTGTAGGGTACTGAATAGAAAGCTCAGTAACGGAACAAATATTGCAATAAAAATCCAGGTTAATGAAATAATATTCTAAGGGTGTATTATAAAAAAATACAGTTAACGAGTCATATAAATTGATGGTTACTTTGTTATACACTTAAAGTCGACTGCTACAAATTATCAATATAATCCATAAAAGCTTTCACTTCTGGAGTTGAGGCTACTAGTAGAAGCTGTGTACCGTTTGCAGAATACTCTTCGGATGAGGATGAGAGGTTCCTGCAAAATCCAAGGAAACACAATACAGTTAGTATTTAAGCAAGTAGACACTATAGACCAGTGAGAAGACGAAGCGTTGACCAGCACACTGTATTTTAGATTGTACTTTGAAGTTATGTATATTTTATAATGAATCGTTTTAAAAGAAAGTTTTGTACAATGTCTCTATTTTTAACATCTAACAAAAACACTATACAATCGCATTCTTGCAGACTCCACACGTTTATTTTACCAAGGTATGTAGTACTAATTTTTACAACACGGTAATGACAAACATTATGATCCTCTGAGGATGATAAATTGACAATATGAAATGGTTTGGTAGCTTCTGAAATTTCATAATTAATGAGTAGTAGGATATTACAGTGAAATATTCGTCTGAAAGGTTATTGTTTCTGGAAATCATGAATTCTCTGTCTGATTCTTCCAGAATTTTACGCATAATTCAGGTATAATCTTCATGTGTTCAACATACATGACTAACATTCGGTCACAGAGATACACACTGCAGAAGCCGTTTGGAAGTTTTGACTCTCCTCTGTTAGACATTTCTTCATATAGAAAATCTCAAAGATTCCGATTGACCATAATGACTATTCAGACGATAAGATTCTACCAAATTTCAATGATGAATAGGTGATACAGTGATCTCGATAAATATGCAGACTGGTTTGCAAATCTCTTGTCTGGTACTCGTACCATACGAAATGAACTTCAATCATTGATTATTGTAACTACATGAAAGTAATTTATACTGTTATCCTCTGGATGGTGACTAACGGTGAATAACAGAAGGGATACTTATTCAGGACTAATAACCTGGATGTGGTTGCATCACACTGAGTGGCGTTGATCCTAACGGGAGTCAAATACAGTATTCATCAATTCAAACTGTAAAGCATTACACTCCCATCCACACAAAGTATTGAGTTTCAGTCTCATTTAGGACAGCGCAATCCAATGAAATGCTTGTGCTTCCTTCTGGAGAGTCCTAGGATGTACCCAAGGCTATTCTGAAGTCTACTAAGGCCAATATCTAAGTATTAACATGAAAATAAATCCAAACCCAATAGTTAAGTACTGTCCCTTGAAACTCATATGTGAGCAGTTGAAGATTATTTCAGGTGAGCAAAATAAACAAAAAGATATCATAAATATCAGTAAACAATGCTGAAGTACGTCCACGGCTTCAAGGTTTTCAACGATCCCTCATCAACACGATCATTGTAAGTTGTACGGTGTGTTAAATCCCTTACTGAAAGTGAAACAACTGAGGAAGATAATTTCTCCACATCCCAATGAACATCTTTACTAAGTTTCTGTAATTCTCCCTGCTTTATTCATCAATCAACATAAAATAGCTTCCAGGTACTCCAACAACCAAACAATGAATCACAAAATAATCATATGAAATTATCTTCTGCATGTCGTGTGATTCAAATTATCTAAATTACTTCTTTGATTTCAATAAATCTCTTTAGAAATGTTTTTGAAACATGTGACATGTCGGAAATCTACATTGAAACAAGCATGAATTTAAAGTTGGATGACGCAAATCTTCACCGTAACTCATAGGCAATAATGGGATACATACGATGCAGAAGGAAAATTAGCCACGGAATTTGAATTATCATAAGTGTAGGTAGTAATTAATGACAATTTCTATAGAAAGACATTTAATCTAACCATCTGATATATATGCTGATGAATGAATGACATCATGTATTAGTAAAGTGTGTATTTCTCAGTCTTCTGAGATGGACTATTTCACCATGACTCCTATCTTATCCGATTCCTGTATACCTCAACTAATAAATGTCTAAGGAAGCGTGAATTATCCAGCGGTTTTATTACAGCATGCGGAATTATAGGCGTTGCAGTCAACTCTGATTTAATAAAGGTGAGGTAACAAAATAAAATGCTGTTGGGTCTGTGGTTTTATTACTCAACACTCATTCTGACATGAAGATTTCTAGAAGGCGACACAAACAATATCTTAAATGCAACAGAGATGAAACAATCGATTTCTCAGATGTCGATGACTTATCTTCGGCTGAGGAGTGGAGTTAGGCAGCTTGAGAAAACGACAGTCTCTACAGATAGATGAACTTCATTTGATGGAGACAGTTGCATTACAAATTCTATTTAGTGGGATATAGAAAGGAGTAAAAGTGAACTGGGAGGTGACGAATAAGCCCAGTGTTCCTTCCATTACTGGAAATCCATATTACGGCCTTTGTCTTAAGTGTATATTTGAAGAGAACAGATGGTGTATAATTTTTACATGATAATATATTACCTCTATGTTAGTCAAAGCTATCGAAATGGCACATATTCGTATAAATCCACAACTGCCAGTAACAAGTTGGCGGAATAACAGTCTTAATATTGGTGGTTACTTTGTAATACTTATCTGTCTCTTTGATATATTTGCACTGTCATCGTTGTTTATTTCTACAAGAAATAATCTGATTTGCCAGACTAGAGGTTCATCACTAAACTATCTTCATTCTTCAATGTTTCGCTCTGATTTGGACCTCATTGTTTTAATCCCCTTTAAATAAGATTTTATTCTGATAAAATCATACAGTGTTATGTAGTAATATTTACTGATGACCACGTTTCAAGCACAATTTATTACCTCTTATAATCATATCAAGTCACTCACACAACCTTCTTCTCCATTTATATACATGATTAAAAATTGATAAGACATCTGAATAATATCAAATATAAGATAAAGTGCATTCGAAATAATATAGGTGTTAAATAACCATCCAATAGAATTCATTTGAAAGATCAAAAAAGGTCAAAAGAAAACAAAAATAATGGTGAAACTAGTAATGATGATATAAATAAGAGAGAATATAAGGCATCTACAGTAGTTTGACCAGATAAGAAGGGGAAACCTGAGATCCTACGTAGGATTCTCAACAAAGCAGGAATCAGGGTGTCATTCAAAGCTACAAACTCACTCAGTCAGGGACAAGCTCTGTAGACTAAAGGACCCTGCACGTTGATCCAATTAAACAAAATAATATAATTTACAAAATACCTTGCAATGACTCTGAGTTGATTCAACTAAATAGGACAAACTAGTAGATGAGGAGTAGTGCGATCGCCTGTCAGAACACAAGAATTTAGCGAAGGTCACAGTGATTGATCCCACCCGCGAAGATAAATAATTTAGAAAAAGGCTACAACCACACAATAGAGTGGGTGGGAGAGGGTTAAAATCCTAAGAAGTAAAATAAGTAGGTGGAAATTAAGAGAGAGTTTGAATACTGAATCCTTGACCATCGAGTCTACACCAAAAACATGCTACAGAAATGACTCGATGCAAATACCACAGATATGGAAGATATTATTACCACCAGTCAAATCAGAGGACAATAAATAATCTTAAAACTATATTTCAATTCGCGTACACCAGAAGATTCTAACAAGTTACTTATTTTTACTGTGAAAAACATATTATTTCCCATCTGATTGTATTTGATCAATAACTCTCATATTACTACTTCTGAATATAGGTTATCTTATATTTATTTTTATTTAATTGTCTAATCAATTTCACTAATGTATATAAGTGTACCCGCTCTGGTGGCAAAGCGGTTAGAACGCTCGCCGACCATGCATATGGTCCGGGTTCGATTCCCGGTCGACGTACTCCTTTACCTCACTTAGCCAGAAATAATGCTGGTAAAGAGGAAAGGTTAGGCATGAGGCTAGCAACCTCATCCTGTAAAATAAACACTGCTACAGAAAGTTGAAACCACTAGCTTGAGGCCCTATGTTTCACTGGGGAACGTGAAGGAAAAAAATATAAATTAAGGAAGTTGATGTGATTACGACCAGTAATAAATTGTGCTCGAAACGTAATCATCAATTAATTTTACTGTACAGCAATGTGTGATTCATCAAAATAAAATCGTATCTATAATGGAGTTATACTGCACCACAGTGCCCAAGTTTTATCCTTATATCTCACTTTTTTATATATGACAGAAAGTAGTGTAAAGAATGTCCTGGTGGTTATGTCACAATTCCAATAAAGCGCGAAGTTTATGGCACTCACACTTCTAAATTTATACAGTCGATGTAGTGTACAAGTATTAGGTGACTCGGTTCGAAATCATCAAGCATCCATTTGTGGTGGCAGAAGACAAGATTAATCGGCAACAGGATTATTGGCAACTCAATGTACAGATATAGGCAAAGCATACCTACCATTTATTAAAATCACGATCGGCATACATCTTCAGTGTTGTACTGATTTCGTCTTCCATTCATACTTTCTATGTTATTTCAATAGCATCGTTTATTTCTTCCCTTCACCATTAAATCCATCCCTCTGCAATTCGATATTCTTACAGATGATATATATATTTACGTCTGTAGGTATATACTACTTATATACTTTGTCAGTAGCATACAACGTACACTGAGTATTTATTCTGAACCTATTTTCAACCTGAGTTAGCATGTTGTATTCAGAACAATGGAATAGGATAAAATAAGATTTCTGGTTGTTATCTAACGTGAATTCAGTGAAGTCCCTGCATATAACACTTAAAAATAATCATTTTTAGTCCATTAAAATGCTGACAACCTATATTGGTGAATGATGTTAGCCATAACACCTCTCAGGATTAACGCATAGAACATGATAGGAACTTAAAATTCAGCGAATTCAAAGTAATTTGGACGATCGTCAGTGATACATACAGGTCATTATGATGGGAGAATAACTGATGTACGAAGATCAGCTTAAGATAAACAATCGAAAGACAGTGATATGTGATTGAACATAATTTAACATCTAATCAAAGATTCCTAAATACTGATGAACTACATTCAAGATTTATAGATTCTATTTTATTAGCAAATAATTTCCTAACATATACTGGATCACACATTTCGACACCCAACAATGAATGCTTAAGTTGTCAAATATCATTCCCATTCGGAACACTGATGTTTTACTTCAGTTCGTTCGCCCGCGATCTCTAGTTAGCTAAGCAGGCGTCACTGATCATGAGTACTGATCTCAATACAGACTTCTCATTTTCAGATGACTTTGTTGTGTCACTGTCTTAGCTTAGCAAGTTGAAAAAGTACTCTGGAGGTTGAAGGATAAACTGCATTTATTATCGTATCGTTCGTGCTCGTCGAAATTTCGTCCTAAAACATCATGTGATCTTAATTTGTTACGTGGCTTCGGTGACACAGCGGTTAGGACGCTCACCAACCATACACATGGTCCGAGGTACAGTCCCCTGCCAACGCACACCTGATATCTATGGTCGACCTGCGAAATTTGGGCTACCGATGTCCATGCTGAAAATTCCATACTTGTACCAAAATACAGTAGGGAATCAAGCTGTAATCAAAAAAATAATAAACAAATAAATCGATATTTAGAACTTGAACACTATGACAGCATGTAATCCATATCAGTGATATAAGAATAGAACTTATGCACTGTGTTAGAGAATAATTCCATTGAGGATAAAATTTATTTGGATAAAGTCTTACAGTGTTTGCTATACAGTAATATCAGCTGATGACCACGTTTCGGACACAATTTATTGCTGCTCATAATCACATCAAGGTACCCACACAACTTTACAACTTCGTTTTTATGATTCCACTATTTCTCATCTCTTGATTTGACTGGTGGTAATAATATCTTCCATATCTGTGGTATTTGCATCGAGTCATTTCTTTAGCATGTTTTTGGTGTAGACTCGATGGTCAAGGATTCAGTATTCAAACTCTCTCTTAATTTCCACCTACTTATTTTACTTCTTAGGATTTTAACCCTCTTCCACCCACTTTATTGTGTGGTTGTGCATTAATGCGCGCAGAGCGATTACTCAGCCTTTTTCTAAATTATTTATCTTCGCGGGTGGGATCAATCACTGTGACCTTCGCTAAATTCTTTTGTCCTGACAGGCGATCGCACTACTCCTCATCTACTAGTTTGTCCTATTTAGTTGAATCAACTCAGAGTCATTGCAAGGTATTTTGTAAATTATATTATTTTGTTTAATTGGATCAACGTGCAGGGTCCTTTAGTCTACAGAGCTTGTCCCTGACTGAGTGAGTTTGTAGCTTTGAATGACACCCTGATTCCTGCTTTGTTGAGAATCCTACGTAGGATCTCAGGTTTCTCCTTCTTATCTGGTCAAACTACTGTAGATGCCTTATATTCTCTCTTATTTATATCATCATTACTAGTTTCACCATTATTTTTGTTTTCTTTTGACCTTTTTTGATCTTTCAAATGAATTTTATAGGATAGTTATTTAAGACCAACGCTTCTTCTCTCTGTTGTATTTCATCATTTAGTTCTCCTTTTTGTACTACTAAGTCCTATTGCTTGGTTCGCTAGACACTCAACTAAGCCAGCCTTTACAGGTGACGGATGAGATGAATTAAAGCTGAAATATCTAATAGACATTAACACACAGCTATACAATAGGGTGGGTGGGACAGAGTCAAAATTCTAAAAAGTAATCTAGGTAGGTGCAGATAGAGAGATGTTGATTACTGAATCTTTGATCATAGAATCTACACCCAACATGTGCAACAGGAACGACTCAACACTCTTATCAGAAATATGGAAAATGTTAGCACCAGTCAAATCAAGAGGTGAAAAACAATGGAATTATATAAACAAAGTTGTGAGAGTAACTTGATATGATTATAAGCGGTAATAAATTGTGCTTGAAACATGGTCATCAGTAAATATTGCAGTATAACACGGTGAGACTTTATCAAAATAAATTTTATGCACAATGGAAGTAATTCCATATGAGTTTGTTTATCATTCAGATAACAGTTTTTTTTTCCTTCACATTCCCAGTGGAACATATGGCTACAAGCTAGTGTCTTGAAGTTTCTGTAGCAGTGGTGATTATTTTTACGGGATGGGATTGCTAGCCTCATGCCTAACCTTCCCTCTTTACCAGCATTATTTCTGGCTTAGTGAGGTAAATGAGAGTGTCGGCCGGGAATCGAACCCCGGACCACATGCATGGTCGGCGAGCGTCGTAACCGCTGTGCCATCGACGCACTCAGATAACAGTGTACTGTTAATATTTCCTGGAGGAGGTTTAGGACACAGACATTTGTTTTCACTTGTTTCATATCATATGTAATATCTGACCAAGTAAACAAAGGCTACACTTTTTGATCTAAATAATAAACAGATAACCTTTCTACCAAAGAAAACAATAAATAACTAACTATGTACTTTGAATAATTATATGTAACCTCAGATATTGTTGTCAGTTTCGCAGTTATACAGTTATGAGCATTTTCTTCATACATTCCATACTTTCTTTTAACTATTTAACATGAGAAAAACCTTATTCTCTTATAGATCTATCACTTTGTCAATAAAAACTATGACTTATGGAAAGTGAAGATGGATGGGCAACTCTAAATAACTTTGTGTGCATTAAACAGAATAAAACTGATACTGAGTTCCTTCTCAAAACGTTCACTATGATACACCTAAAAACTGAGTTCACATACGAAACACAGAAAGACAATACTTTATCATTTCTTGACGTCCTGCTAACAAGAAGCCAAGATGGGAGTACTAGGCGGGTTGTTTCCCAGGAAAAATATCATGGGTTGATCAATGCATCCATTTCAGATCATTCGTTTCTCTTGTGCACAAACGAAGTTTTCTCAGCATCTTGGTTTTCCGAACTGGAAAAATATCCACAACCGACACTCAAGACAATGACACAAGGAAAATAAAAAATTACTATATGAGAACGGGTATCCAGAAAAAATTTGTCGAAGTCTTCATGGTGAGAACAGATAGAAATGCTTGCAAAAGGTGTGGAAGACATATATATATATATATATATATATATATATATATATATATATATATATATGAATTTGCCGTTCGATGGAGACGCAACTACTGAATTACTGGCATCGACAACCCGAAGAACAGTGGCTAAAACATCCTTTGTTGCAACACTATGTTTGAAATTCTTCACTCGTGGTAAAATTCCAACGCACGTGAAGGATAGACTACTGAGTCCTGCCACTTCATTGGGCATTGATACACTTAACTGTTCTTGTGAAGGCAGTCAAATAGATAGAACGACTCGACCAAACCACCATCGCCTTCCTGAGCATTATCCAATGTAATTAAGTAAAGGAGTCGTAAATTCAATCAGTACTTTTATACTGGCATGTCTTGTAGATACGGAGCATAAGGTCGATAAAAGCTCAGCCTTTAAAGTTCTATCTAAGGTGCCACCTTAATTCCCTAAGTTTGTATGCCTTGGATTGCTAAGCTTAGCTAAGGTAGTTGCAATAAAAATATCTTCAACCTACTCTCTGTGTTCGAAAAAAGTTTTCTCAATTCCTTTCTCTTCCATGGCCTTCAACCCCAAGCTAGAATAGTTATCTCTCCCGATGATACCAGATAACCGTAAATATTATATTTTGTTTTAACTTACATCCTTGAACTCTGATTCTATTTGATTATTTTGATTTGTAAGACAAAGGCCAGGCAACAGATCATTTATTGAGAAAACCAAGATATATTTATAGATTTTTAAGTACATTATTGTCAGCAGAGAAGCAACGTTTTCTGATTGGTTGTTTTTTTGCTGAAGGTTATTCTGTGCTGCTTGTGACCGCTCCTCAGAAGGTTAAGCCATATATCTGCGGATCGTATTTGCATACGTTAAGGCTGCTGTGATTGGTTGGTGAGTTCCTTAAGGTCAAGCCTGTTATTGTTTTTTAACAAGATTCCGATTCGGGAAGTAAAATTGACGTAAATTTCTGCCTATAATTTTGGCTTGTTCAAAACCAGCTCTCACCACGGATTCACATTGTTCCTAATGTCTGTGATTAATATACAATTGGTGGATGGTGGCTAGCAGTGGAATCCAGGATGCGCATTTCGTCCTATTTGGGACTCGTCAGCTGGACGAAATGCGCATCCTGGATTCCACTGCTAGCCACCATCCACCAATTGTATACTAACTAAATGCCCGGACATCGTTGAAGCATCTGCACAAGAAGCCGACATGTCAACCTGAGACCGAGCACTTCGGTCCAGTCAATCGACTGGAAAATCAAGAATTCAATTCAATAGTCCGTGATTAATGTTTAATTGTGAAGCCTAATGAAGATTTACCGAGAATACACTATTTGCTGAAATCGTGTTTCATAAATGCTGAAGAAAAACAACATGAAAACTAACATTTGCTTTTGTCTATTAGTTTAGGAAGACTAAACATTTCATTTGTGCGGAGGATATTCATTCCTAATAATATCACTAGTGTTCACATGTAAATGCGCCATCAAACGCTAAATTTATTTATCATTATGTTATTCCTTTACGTTACAAATGGAACATAGGGCTTCAACCTTTAAAGTTTCGGAAGCACTAGCTTTACTTTTAAGGCAGAGAGTGGGTGGGGTTGCTAGTCTCACTCCCAACCCGCCCTCTTTGTCGGCCTTACTACCGGTTTAGCGAGGTTTAGGAGTGCGTCGGCTGGGGATCGAACCCTGAACCACGTGCGTGTTTGGCAAGCGTTCTACTGCTGAACCGCTGACTCACTAATATAATTAGATGGTTGGAGGCAATCAGCAGGAACCCTAGCCTGACCTAGGTTTCGTGCTAGTTGGCACTCATCAGCAAGGCGTATCTGCTACCTTGATGAAATTCATGTCCCTTCTGAGATTCAAACCTACGTCATTCAGTGAGTACTGCAGTCGGAGACGCTACGACTGAGCTATTTGGGATCACCAAATGCTAATTGGTACTATTTATTTCACTCAGGTACAGCTATACATTGTATTGATAGGGGAATTTCCTTGTCCAACTTTTGTGTAGCGAAACACAACGCTAATATTCACGATCATTACCACAACAGAGAGCAGACGCAAATTGAAGGTACACTAACTATAAGCTCACAGATTTCAAGTATTTGTATGTAGGGATTTGACTTATTGGTTAAAGGGTATCATCATCAGCTGAAATCGGTTAGAGAAGCATTGGAAAACCTGGGGGTGCTGGCTAATTGTTTTGCTCTGGTTTGGGACTCTTCACCAGTACGAACCCACCACCAGGATTCGAATCCAGGACCTTCCAGTTACGAGGCGAGCTTGTAGACCATTAAGCCACTTATACCTGATGCAATGGCTCACGAATCCCAACTTCTGCAAATTCACAATAACCCCGGCTTTTCAAATTATTCTCTAACCAACGTCAGCTGATGATGTAATCGTGTCACCCATCAAATCCCCGCAAATCAACACTTGGATATCAGTCTGATGCTCACTACCGACTGGCCTTATTCAGCTAGGTAGTTACCTGGGTTCTAGTGGGAAGTCGTGACTGGTAGGGTGCAGCAAGTTGGGTGTAAAGACAAATATTTGTGAAAGACATTGGCTAGCGGTTGAGGTATGTCGTGAATTGGCAGGAGTAATAATGCGCGGACCATTGGATTGGGTCCCAGTGGCTTAATGGTTTATAAGCTCGTCTCTTAACTGAAAGTTCTTGGGCTGGAATTCTAGCGGTGGGTTCATACTTTTGAAGAGTCACAAACTGGATGAAACTGGTGTCCAGTACTCCCTGCTAGTTTTCCAGTTGTTCTCTAATTGATGTCAGCTCATGATGAAATCGTGTTACACTTTTTGTTCAAGTTGTGACATTTATGTTCCGATCGATGACCTTATGTGGCAACATATTCACACACACACACACAAATGATTATTTATATGTCAGCTGAAAAGTCTGGTATAACATATACCACATATATTTTGTACTATAGATATTAATATTGTTGTAAAGATCATATGAGACGATATTTTAAATATTTGTACGTGTTTAGCATAGTTTTTTTTTGGTATTTTTTGTACACCATTTTCATATGATCATACACCGATCAAAAGCATGTGATTTTCAAATAAATAATTTTAAAAAATGTAGACAAAGAAAGCATATGATCACTTAATTAAATAAGGGTAACAAAGATATAGAATGCAAAAATGTGAAGAACGATTTAACTGAAAACGCTTTTCTATATTGTTAGTGTGTGTGTGTGTGTGTTCGTGACTCTATGCATATGACGGTAAATATTTTACTTCAGATATTAGATTAGATTATTTTATTCGTACTCAAATCTGTCATATTAAAATGTAGCAAAAATATTCATTCAAACATCTATAAAACACAAAATAATTGAGCGAAGAATATCCTTTTCGATAAGTTCCTTTTCTGGCTCAACAGGGCCAGGAATTTATGTTCACCTAACAAGGTAGAAGAAGAAGCAAGCTTTGTTGAAAAATGCCTTAAGGAAAACAGGTATTCAAAAGGATTTGTCCTAAAGTACAGCTAAGAAAGAGATGAGAAAGAGAAGTATCCAACAGTTGAAAAGAAGAAAGTGTTCATTTGCCTCCCATACAAAGGAGAAACAGTATCGCAAAAGATTGAAAAAAGTATGAAGGGAGCAATAAAGAGATGCTTCCCTGCAGTCAATCTGGTGACACTAAATACAGTACTACATGCTCTATAAGGCAATCGGAACTGGATAAGTACCGTGCTGATGTTACCTCCAACTACATTTATAAATTTACGTGTACCTGCGGCAGCAAGTACATTGGAAGGACAGAAAGAAGAGCTTCTATCCGGTTTTCAGAGCATATTCCAAGAAACTTATGCCTAAAAGGAAGCAGATATTTACAAAGTGCAATTACCAGACACCGTGTGGATACGGGTTATTCCGGCGAGATTTCCAAATCCTTCAAAATATTAAACATACAAAGGACAGCGAATCTAGTACGATTTGCTGAAGCAATTACAATCAATCAAAATTATGCATACAGAAACAGAGTGTGGTCAATCTCTCACCTCCTTGGTAACCATATCACTTTCATTACACTGATTAGTCATACACACTAGTGAGCTCAACTCACTAAGCAAGTTTTCAGATTGATGAACCTTGACCTTCTTGAGTTGCTATGTTGACACTGTTCATTAGATTTTTCTGTTTTCTGTCTTCTCTCACCCCCTCCGTTTTTTTTCTTTCTTCTTTCATAGTTTGATAGTATATAAATTGATGGTGACTTATATTAGAATACTTATATTCCAGATGCGTTCGCCTTATAATGTCTTCTCTATTACCTTTCAAACAATGAAGTAGTTAGCAGCTGATGAGAACCTGTGGAATAGAATGATATCATTTTATACTGCAAATCTGGTCTTTCTTTCTCTATCAAAAAAGAATTATATATATATATATATGGTTATATACATAGAATATTCTAGATTGGTAGTCAATAACGAAATTAGTTTTTTGAATAATATTGATTTGTAAAGTATGATCAATGGAATTACAGTCCATTAAAGATGCTTAATAATAATAACAATAATAAAGATATAGTAGCAAATAGAATATCAACTAAAATTAGGAAAATTCCACAAAAACTGAGGATCATTCAAACCTAGATGGCCAAGTTAAGGATAATGTCTGAACTAACTTCTTTTGAATGCACAAATTAGGCTTGTTAATATGGATCCCAACAGCTAGCCTCAGCAATAATTAGTAGTCGAACACTTAAGGCATAATTGAGATTCTTATGTCAGTAAAATAAAACTATTTATCTTAGCTATGATGTATAAGTTCGGGGGTAGATCTAAACTGGTGAACAGTATGCAAAGAAAATGAAATGACGCAAATACAGTCAGCATCTATTAAAAAGTAATTTTTGAAGTTGAAACAATGACAAAAAGTGAAATAAACATTTTTATTTCACTCCTGGTATGTGTCAGTGGTACAACGATAGAATTAGAGCTAATCATGCACGTGGTTCAGGGTACCATTCCTGGATGGTGTACACCTTTACTTCGCTTAGTCGATTATAAACCCGACAAAGGGGTAGTGATAGGCGTGAGGCTATCGACCTCAACTCGTAATAAAACACCACTTCTGCTAAAAGTTCAAAGTTAAAGTTTGAAGCCCCATGTTCCACTCGAAAAACAAAGTAATAATTTTATTTAAAATTCCATTTCCTGTTCGCCGTTGTATAATGTATAACTGGGATGGCTTGAAATTAGTGAAATCACTCTGACAAGGTAAGCAATATAAATGTTATTCATCGATCGATTAATCGCTTAAAAATCACATCAACAGACCCAAAGTTAACAAATCTTAGTAGAAATAAAAACACCAAAACACATCAGAAATATTTAATTGTGAAATTTATTTTGAAGTTCATAAAGCATTCCAACAATGACTATCAAAGAGTGTTATTAATACGGCCAACTTAAACTTTAAGCACTGAAGGAGTGCTACCGCGTCAATGAACTTGGAATGCTCAGTCAGCAAGTTAGTGAAACCAGGTCAAAATATACTATGATCATGAATTAAATATGCTTAATGAAGTGTTGTAATGTTAATTGGGATATCTAGTAAGTTTTAGGTTAGTTTCAGGAGAAAGATTAATTTAAGGTAGCTGTTTTAATTCTTCTCGGAACTGCTTCGTTAGCTGATTGAGGACTTTTGCGTTTGTACTGAAGTACTGATGGCAGCGGTTAGGATTCTTGGCTTTCACCCAGGCAGCCTGGGTTCGACTCCCGGCGCGGGAGCGCTTTGTGCGTCGGTGGCACAGCGGTTAGGACGCTCACCGACCATGCACATGCTCCGGGGTTCGATCCCCGGCCGACGCACTCGTTTACCTCGCTAAGTCAGTAACAGAATTGGCAAAGAGGGAAGGTTGGGCGTGAGGCAAGCAACCTCATTCTGTAAAAAAAACTGCTACAGAAACTTCAAGAGTCTAGCTTGGAGCCCTATGTTCCACTGGGAACGTGAAGGAATAAAAGAAACTGGTGGCAGCAATCGATGATTGTTGATTTCACTAGTCGTTCGATAGTATCCTGTTCAAAAGGGTTCAAGAACATTATCCTGAATGACTAGAAAATGGTTACATCGGTTGTATAAGGAGTGCGATAATCGAACATGTCATCAACACTGGTCATTCCTCTCAACAAATTCCTCCTTCAAAATGATCTACAAAGTGAAGAACAACCTACGAAAGGGAATACGCTTTCGTCTCTTTTGTGTTGCTGAAGACTTAACCATTCAACCGGAAAAACTAGAGGTATGTATACAAAAGAAAATCATCCAACCACTTCTACATCATGCTAACAACCATGTTGACTTCTACTGACTTGATGTTTGTATGCTTGTCATTTTGTTCCTACTCCTCATAACATTTGTAATTTCTAGAACTCTTACGTAATTCCAAACTTTCCTTTGTTTCTATGTGCATCCTAATCACAACTCACTCATTAATTAAACTACTCGTCCTATTACGTAACTGCGTTAAGCTTATTCAACTTCATATATGTGTTGATTAACATCATCATTACTATTGTTTCCTTTAACCCCTACAGGAACTTAGGGCTTCAGCCACACGTCTCCTTTGCGTTTGGTTCTCTGCCAACGTTTTCACATGGTTCCACGTCTGCCCCCATATGCTTTCATCTATCTTGTCTTCTAAATGGAATTGTAGTAAACTATGCTGATTGGATAAGGCGATTCGCTAACCTATGCAAATACATAAGAATAAGTGTGTCACAATTGAATGCCACATACAATATACTGGTTGCTGTAAATTATCCAAATGTATTCATCAGGGATATATTTGTATCAAAGCTGTAATCCTTTTGTCTTTACCACTGTGATATCATTACTGCATACGTGTGTTGTTATTGATTTTTCATAACTTAGCCCAGGTGAATCACTGCTGCTTCTTGAAATATGGGACTTCTGTAAAGAAAGCAGAAGTTAAAACTCATGAACCATTGCTAGTGGCCAAATCGTCTATGTTGTCTTTCGGTAACCAACCTGAATTTGATGGGTTTGATTCCTGATTGAATCATGAGTGTAAACTACTCAGGAGTCCAGAACTAGGACGAAACAGTTGTCCAGTGTTCCTTGATTTTTAACTGATGAATGTTGGTTCATAAGGAAATCTACTTTGATGATGACATTTTCGATCTAAGTTTATTAATGCTAGTCTGTTATATCTCAAATATCACATGGAATTTATTGGGGTGACTTTAAAAGCCATCTATATTTTCAAAATACCCATGTGTTATGTTTCGCAAAATGTTGAGACTGACATAAGGACACCGAAATAATAGAGAAGATTTGTAGCTCAGGTGAATGATTTGCAATTAATAGTGTTCTCTGAGCTAGTTGGTTTAGTTGGGTACGTTACGTTGATGATACATTTGTAATAATTAAGAGAAATGATTTAGAATATACCAATAAATTAATAAAGAACATATTTGAAGACATCAAATTCACAAGAGAAGAAGAATTAGATAACAAAATCCCATTTTTAAATGTCTTAATCAGGAGAACCAACACAGGAAATTAAGGAACACAAGTATAGAGAAAATCAACGCACACAGATCAAATACTCAACTATACTAGCAATAAACCAATTACTCACAAACGAAACTGTGTGCAGACATTGTTTAAAAGGGTTCGAACACAATGCAGCATTCCAAAGTTGAAAAGAATGGAACAAGAATAGCTACAAACGGTCTCCACAAAGAATGGTTATACACAAAATTTCATCAAAAAGTGTTTAAAGTCGAATCAAAACACCAAAAAAGAACCATCATCAAAGACCAAAAGGGAATTCATCCAACCATACAAGAGAAATACCTCTGAAATAACAGCTAGAATAATGAAACCTTTGATATAGATATAGCACACAAACCACTCACATCGCTTAATTTGATATTATGCAAACCGAAAGATCCAACAGAAAAAGGGGATAAAATTGTAGGAACTGTAGCAGACATTACATCGGCCAAAGTGGGCGTCCCCTTCGAATCAGAATCCAGGAACACAAATCAGCCGTGAAAAGACACGATATATATTCTTTAGTATCAATGCATATAGACAATTATGGACATCAATTTGATTGGGATAATGTCGAAATCTTATACAGAGGAAACACCAAGAGTGCCAGGGAACTCCTAAAAGGCTGGTACTCAAACGAAAATGCAATCAACAAACACGTTAATATAGATGAAATATACTAACTAATAAAAAGTAAATCAGGTGACCAAAAAGTGTAAAATCGAAGTCGACAGAAAATGGTCAATACATATGTAAAGATGGCTACCGAGAGACTCAATTATATCACTCATGAAGAAATTTAAATCATTTCACTTTATGCTAAATATTGCGCTGAAAGGGGATGTTGTCCGGAAGGACGACGAAAGCTCCGCAACTAAACCAACCAGCTCAGAGAACACTATTAATTGCAAATAGGGACACCGAATTGGAGACAGACGCGCTGATCACGAATATCGCTTGACTATGCCAATAACATTATACGAAAGCTAACCAGCCTGCACTACTTATACGAGAACACACAACGACGTGAGCCGTAAAAAATATCTCACACAACAATATATGATACAAAATATCATCAAGGATATTTCAATTAGTGTGTAATCATGATTAATATATTACTGGGAGTTATTTTATGCCGGCCAATTCTGATTGGTTTATTTCCAGACTGGGTATTGGTCAGTTACGTAGGCCAAAATCTGATCGGTTTGTTTCCAGACAGCACATCAACCACCATATCACCATATGACTTTGATATCTTGGTGATCACTTCATACCACGCTTATTCGTTAAAGCTTCCTATTGTCACATGACTAGGTACCATAACTATAGTAAATATAATCACCAAGGTTGCATTTGAGGGCATTTGATTTCATACATAGTATTTTGTCAATGTTTATATTATTTGTTAGAGTTCTTAACTGATAAATATGCACCATAACTGAATTTAGTTTAAAAAAAAGTAATGGAGTAAAACATTCGTCAAACTGAGGCCAACAGTAGGCATAAGGATGCGACAGTGATGCAGAACTGATATCTGTTGCTCTAGATGTAGGTCTTTCTGATTAAGCAGATTACATTTTGACATTTTAGAACAATAAACTTTCGTCTCCAGTCCCAGTGGAAAAACCAGTGTAATGTGGCATGCAATAATGGTTAAGTGATAAACGCTAAACAGGATGAAATCCGTGTTCTGTATTGTAATACTGGTTATTGTAAAGTAAATATTATTATTATTATTCTTTAAAGCATATAATTCAGACAGTCTGATATTTTGTTTTTCTGGAGGTTTTTAATGTTTCCAACAACTATATCATTTCACGTTTTTTCTTTTTTAAACTTACCATATTATTAACAAAACTTTACTTCATCAAAACAAATTTATTATCCTTTTATCTGCTATAAGATTCAAAAACGGTGAATTTCTACTGAACATACTGTTACTCTGACGGTAATCAAGAAAGACGAAAGGTGAATGTTGTTTTAAGAAAGGTGCACCTCTTTCATAGATTAACTGTCTTAAGTCAAGAATTCTTATCCAGAATTACTAAATAATTACAAGTCATATTTAAAAATGAACAGATCGCCTTCGAAATATAGTTTGTATAGATCATAAAGTTGTATAAATAGGAACTAGATCAATAGGAGAATCTCTGACCTCAGTACTGAGCGTAACAAATTCATATTCTATTTAAGTGTTGGTTTGTAGGGATTTGGTTGGTTTCAGGATTTCATCATGAGCTGACATTAGTTAGAGAACCATTGGAAAATCAGCTGGGAGTACTGGAAAGCTGTTTCGTCCTAGTTTGGGACTCTCCAGCAGTTCGCACCCACCGGGATTCGAACCCAGGACCATCCGGTTACAAGGCGGGTTCGTATGCCATTAAGCCAATGGGACCCGATCCAATGGTCCTTGAATTCTAACTTCTGCCAATTCACG
The DNA here is from genome assembly GCA_944472135.2 of Trichobilharzia regenti. Taxonomy (NCBI): domain Eukaryota; kingdom Metazoa; phylum Platyhelminthes; class Trematoda; order Strigeidida; family Schistosomatidae; genus Trichobilharzia; species Trichobilharzia regenti. Next base: position 69,467,989 of record OX235263.1, read on the forward strand.
ACATAGCGCGACCTCTAGCCAATGTCTTCGGCGAGTATTTGTCCTCATACCCGACCCGCTGCACCCTACTGGTCACGAAGTTAAAATGCAAGGACCATTGGATCGGGTCCCAGTGGCTTAATGGTATACGAGCTCGCCTTGTAACCGGACGGTCCTGGGTTCGAATCCCGGTGGATGCGAACTGCTGAAGAGTTCCAAACTAGGACGAAACAGCTGTCCAGTACTCCCAGGTTTTCCAATGGTTCTCTAACTAATGTCAGCTCATGATGAAATCCTGAAATTCATATTCTCTTAGAAATATGATTCCCTTCAAAGTTCCAGTAAACCACGGAAAATACAAATTTGAACATAGGAATTAATAAAGAGAGTTGCAGCGATGAAAATTTTCTCTTCGACGAAGTCATCAACTAGGCTGTACATTCGTGTATTTATGATAAATTGATGGGAAAGTTCCAGAATAATTTCCGGTCAAGGGTCAAATTAATAAAATTACAATGAGGAACTAAAATGCCATAAAAAACAGGGGGATGGATAAAACTCAAACAAAGTAGCATCATAGTTACTGGGATGATTGACACATTGTGCAATTAGGGATTAAATATGTAGAAATAATAAGGTGACAAATTAGACAGGAAGTTCGGATATGAAAATATGGTAATGTAAATAGGGATTAAGAAAAACTCAAAAGTAACATGAACAAACAGGAAGTTTAGATAAGAAAGGCGATGGGATAGTCACTATTAAAAGAATTACCTGTTTATGATGGCCATGGCAGGTACAAGGATTGGACGTATTTCTTTTGGATACATAGTGTAGGTTTGAGCTTTTGGATGGCTAGTGCCTCGGCTCTGCCCAGATGTCTTAATTTCACTCCCTCTGATAGGTTTGATCGAATCTTGTATATGATTTTGAAGGATATTTCGAGTGGCTCTGAGTGTCCTGAATTGACCAGATGTCCTGTCACTGAACTATATACACATTTTTGTTCAGTGACAGGACATCTGGTCAATTCAGGACACTCAGAGCCACTCGAAATATCCTTCAAAATCATATACAAGATTCGATCAAACCTATCAGAGGGAGTGAAATTAAGACATCTGGGCAGAGCCGAGGCACTAGCCATCCAAAAGCTCAAACCTACACTATGTATCCAAAAGAAATACGTCCAATCCTTGTACCTGCCATGGCCATCATAAACAGGTAATTCTTTTAATAGTGACTATCCCATCGCCTTTCTTATCTAAACTTCCTGTTTGTTCATGTTACTTTTGAGTTTTTCTTAATCCCTATTTACACTACCATATTTTCATATCCGAACTTCCTGTCTAATTTGTCACCTTATTATTTCTACATATTTAATCCCTAATTGCACAATGTGTCAATCATCCCAGTAACTATGATGCTACTTTGTTTGAGTTTTATCCATCCCCCTGTTTTTTATGGCATTTTAGTTCCTCATTGTAATTTTATTAATTTGACCCTTGACCGGAAATTATTCTGGAACTTTCCCATCAATTTATCATAAATACACGAATGTACAGCCTAGTTGATGACTTCGTCGAAGAGAAAATTTTCTTCGCTGCGATTGTCCTTTTATTGTTCCAATAAACAAGAAATTTAGACATTTTGAATAGTGATTCATAAATTTGACATGGGGCATCCGCATGACATTTTGGGTTGTCTAGGCTGCCCAGAGTACATATGAAATGAGAAGAAATGATATAGAAGTAGTAAGAATCTGTGAGGGCAGATGAGGTGAAAGTGGGATCTCCGAATTGTTAACTGGAAAGTCAGTGGTCTACTCTGGTCGTCCAGATGACGACCACGAGCACACTGGGGGAGTGGTTGTCAACCTATCTCCGCCAGGATAATGACAATAAGGTTCTACTTAAAAGGTAGGTTAGTTATAGTTAGTTATTCAATGCTACCTGTCTACAAACAACACAGACGAAAAGAAGGAGTTGTGCAGACAGCTGCAAGCAGTAACAAACAAGACCTAAGATGGTGAATTCATAATTCCAGCCTTTTAATCGTTGGAAAAGGCAAATAATACCTTCATCACTCCCAAACCAATTTGGAGATGTGCTGCACTCTGCAGCGTAAAGAACCAGATTCAGATTTTGAACACAAAAGTTAAGTCAGTCATTTCTTCTATATAAGTCAGAAACTTGGCGCACTCATCACGAAGAGCATTTCCACCCAACTACTGCATACTTTGATCAACAGTTACCTTCGTTTCATATTGAAGACCAAGTGGCCAGAAGGAATCAGAAAGAAGAAACTTTGGGAAACCTCATGAAAGTCAGTGAGTGAGTTGTCCATCGGTGACACAGATCAGACCCTGCGAGGAGGAGATGAGAGCCTATGGGTAGTCGTGGGGTCAGCCAAAGAGGACCGCAGAGAATGCGGCAAAGTAAAGATGTACTGTTAAAGCCCTATATTTCACTCGGAACCCAATGGGACAATGATAATAATATAATAGATGATTTGGTGATTGTAGATAACGTTTATAAGCACGAGGATATCCACAAGGCGAAGTAGGCTTCATCAGATGGACATATTGGAGGTCATATAGACTTCATCTCAATCTCAAGAAAGCAAATGTTGGATTGAATTGTTTGCAGATGTCAACAACCCTGACAACACAGTCTGCGTTTTACAAGAGTTAAATCACAGGTAACCTGGTTTAAAACTTTATCTGTTTTTGAATCATAAAAGTAGTACAATCATATAAAATAATTGTCCTTCAAGCAAAGCTGGAAATATACCAAACAGTATTGACGAGTGAAACAAAATGTTTAATGAATCACATTCACAAGTGTATAAAGAGATAAAAATAACAGACGCATATAGTTTACCCATAAGTGGTTGGCGCTTACATAACAATCGCGTGACAAGCATAGTTGGCAAGGTAGAAGTGACATTTGATAGATAGACTGTCACGATTTTTATTTGTTGCAATTCAAATTGAAGATACAGCTTAGTGGACATAAGATCAAGAAGAGGAGTAGATAATAATAATAATAATTTACTTTATTACAAAGACAGTACTTGTGATACAGAATGGAATTTTCAGCATTAATCACAATATTGCATCTAATTTCCTCAAATTATAAATAAAATTAATCACACAGAAAATTTTCCACATTTACAATAGAGGTAATGTCAAAAACATGCAGGATATAAAATGGAAATAATAATAATGATAACAGCTAGGGTAATAATAATAATACAAGTGAAAATTACTGTGGGCTTGTTTCACACAATATTGACAATATGGTATAGAAATCCTAACATGTTTAAAAATATTGAATATAATCTTCTCTTTACATGATATGGTGAGGGGAAAAACAAAGATTACAGCAGTCATAGAGATAAGTTGGTGCTTGCGATTATGAGAGTAAAACAAACAAAGAAGCAACAGGACCATAAATATAATAGAAACAATAAAAGTATAACTTGAAGGTATATAAGGATGGATGGAGGAAATTGTTTATTTACTAGATGAAAAAAGGTTAGTTAGTTCTTGCCTGACGCTATTTTCATCACATAAAATACGTGCCAAGTATGGTATCATAGAATTTCTATACTTAGACGTGGGAGCATACAGTTTTCTGAAGTTACTTCTTGTTCTGCCTGAGGAGATGCAAGGTGAAGGCTGAGGGTAAAGTGGATGCTCCAAGTCAGACAAAATCCCTTTAGCAAATTTATTGCACGAAGTCAAGTGCCCATCGACAACGATGTTAACTATGTGGTCCACTGGGACACAGATCATGATCTGGAACACGAAATCTCCAAGATCAAGTTGTAAGCCTCGAAAGAGGCTGCAGATAGATCATAATTCAAGCTCGACACTCAAAAAGCTGAAGAAGAAAGCTGAAAATGAAACCTTTGCAGAAATTATCAGGATAAAATTTGAGGTTTTGAGCAGCATCACCGAGAAAATAAGCGAAGAAGAACGCAGAAACTCTCTTAAGTCTGCGTAGAAAGAGACCTGTATAAACGTTAGGCAGCAAGAAGAGATAAGAGGAAGGATGGCTCTCTGTAAACATCTGGAAGCTGATAGTAGTGGAAAGACAAAATTTGTTTTCATATCACACTGACAACTGACGGAAAACAGTCCGGTAGCTAGGATGAGATCGACTCAAATGAAGCTAGTGAAAGACTTCTAAGGAGTCCCAATTACCAAAGCGGTTAGATAAAGGAAACACTGAGGCGATCCCTTCAACGAACTCTTGAGTTGACTACCATCTACAGCCCGTTGAGAAATACCACTACCATTTATAACAGAGAATTGCCAGTGAACACCAGTCCTACGACAGAAGCAGAAACCTTGAATGCAATGAAGTTATTGAAGGCTGAGACGGCAATAGGACCGAACAGAATCCTTCAGGGAGCATGGAAAATGGATCCAGAGACCTCAGAGTATGTGTTCCCACCATTGTTGGAGTTTGTAAGGAAAAAAATCTGCCTACTGATTATAAGGAAGACTATTTTGTCAGACTACCAAAGGGAGGCATAAACTTTTTAAAAAAACTGGCACGGGATAGTGCTCTTGTCTATGCCAAGCAAAATATTAAGTTACATCATTTTAAAAAGACTGACAGATATTGTGGATGGGAAACTCCTCTCAGTGCCAGCTGGATTCAGGAAAAACGTCATCGGACTAGGGAGTTAGTCGTCTACCTCAAGTTTGAAAAAATTGATCACTCAGTAGTTTCAACACTGCTGCAATATTAATTTTCTTCAATCATCTGTTATACTGTATGCATATGAGTGAAAATACCAGCCGTAAGACAGATAAATAGCCTCATTTTCCTATTGAAATTGCTAAGACGATAGGATCTCCGCGACATTATATATATATATATATATATATATATATATATATATATATATATATATATATATATATATATATATATATATATATATATATATATATATATATATAACGTTGATACCGTTAGCATATATTCACAAGTAGGCTGCGTACATGTAACCTTTTACATGAAATAACAGAAGCTAAATATTCAATAGGACTGCACATTACTAGAATTTACGAGCATATATTTGTAAGCTGTATCAGCATAGGTGAACGATTAGTTTCCAATCACTCCAACGTTGATTCCAAGTTAGACGAACACCGTTTAGGATATATTGGCAAATTCATTCAATAAATTAAGTCAAGTAGACATATTTGTGTCTGTTCAATATGCCGTATAATCTTTAAAGTTGAAAAGTATCACCCACGGAGAATGTAATTAAAGTCACAAGAATTAGGAAGAGTGACTGATGAAAGCATATTAATAAACAGCCTGGAACCACAGTATGCACCTAGCAAGTAACCACGTTTATTTCATGAAAACTGATGCCATTACCTGGTCGCCTAAACCACAATAATTAGAATAGGTTGGAAGCCGCAGCAAACGAACTGCGGATACACATAACATAATCGGTTAACAATTCAGAAATCGTCTCACGACTCTGTCTCTATTACTAAGATTCGAACATATTAATCCGAGTGATTTTAACATATACGAACAGATATAAACGGTACTATTATCAAGTCGGTAACTTATTTCAAATCGTTACATCACTAATCCATTGCAACTTCTTGTGAGGAAGGAAAAAACAGAACGTGACCAAAGACCAGTGTACATAAAATACTCTCATATTCTACAGTTTAGTTGTTAATGAACATAGCATTTCATGTCATACAATCCTTCTATCTGTCTGTTTTCGACATAGAACTTTGCACATATGTGTGGTAGTTCAAGTCGCCACACTCCATGTAGCACATAAAGCAAGAGAAGAAAGTACAAGAAAAGCATAATGGAGACAGTGAGCAGAGGTGTGAGACAAAGGAGTAATAAAGAAAAACAAAACAGTTTCATTGGAAATCATAAGTCACAAGGAGTGGATGCATCTGCGCCACTGAGAACGGTTTTGAGCCATGTCACCAATTGTTTCCAACCATAGATTTTTACCGTCCCGAGGACCCCAGCCTGGAAGTCTACGCCTTCCTACGTGGCTTAGACCAACTGTTGTGGATTTCATTGACTGGTGCCAAGTTTTTGTTAGACCGCCGCTAGCTTTTTTCCAGCCTGCCCCTATATCCGCTAACATTGCTCGTCGAGGGAGACGATGGCTTGGCATACGTCACTCATGTCCTAACCATCTCAGTCGATGTAGCTTCACAGCCTTGCCGATTGATTGATTTCCCCTCCTTACCTAGCACTCGACGCCTTACCTCACATATTGCTCACCTTATTATACCATTTCACACGGGAGATAGAGCACAGGCACCTACGGTCAAAGACAGCTAATCTTTTCATGTCTTCCACTCTCAATGGCCAGATCTCGCAGCGATCAAGGAGAACGGAGCGAACTGCTGAGCAGTACACTCGCTCTTTGGTCGAAAGCCGGATATCACGTCTACGCCAGAGACGGCGTAAACTGACATATGTGAAACTAGCCCTCTGTATCCGTGCTGAGATTTTGTCAGAGATCAACCCGTTGAGGCTGATGGTAGTTCCTAAGTGAGGCGGTCAACGTGCTCCACCACTTCACTCCCTATTTCTAAACTAGGAGTTAATATAGTCCAGTTCTGTAACATCATCTTACATTCGGCGGGAGCGAATCGCATGCCACACATTCGTAGATTGCAGCTCAAGGTGTTCAGAAGACTCTGCATTTTGTCAGCGTCCTCGACTATACCGTCTGCATATTCCAAGTCAGCGAGATTATTCCCTGGTAGCAAGTCAATCCTCGAGTCTCTGAAGTGAGTTAGGGGATAATGGGTATCCCTGACTGACACCACCGCACAATCCTTCTAGGTTTCCTAAAATACTACTGATTGAATAAAGTATGGAATACAAATATTTGTGAGTCGACGATAGTAACTGCGTTCTCAGTTATCAATCGAGATACACACTAAATCAACCATTCCATTTATCTAGAGATAATTATTTGAATGACCATTGCCTTAACGCCGAATAGTCAGTACTGAACTGTATTTGTCAATATATGCCGTTGCATCGAATGCAGAGTCAGTGAAACTGCTTTCTAGAATAAGTAAGAGTTCCACCACTTCTAGCCTACTCCTCCGCTGTATTGCATACCACAAGTATAAGTTGAGACCTCTTAACATGTTATCGTATTCTTAAATGTTTTTAATAGGATGAACAGTTGATCGGGAACCAAGAACATTTTGACTTAAAAAATACGAAATCTTTACAAAATACAGTATGTGAATGAAAAGAAATACCCCTATTGAGACTGCCTAACATAACTTTACGACGACTTCACCAACGAAAGCAGTATTACCCAATATCAATACAGACCATGGAAAGTTAGGAAATGCTAAGTGCACCACTAGTGCACGATTTCATACATTTGGTTCCCTTGATAAGTTTCGATAAACAAAGATGGAAAAAAGTCATATTCTTGAATGCTACTTCCTGTAGAGTTCAAACGTGTGAGCTGTTAATTCTATTTGTCATGACTCGATGTAGTTGAGATGACCTATTTTGCTATTGAGAATGGTTCATCTATATAGAATTACAAAGTAACTCATCCACATAAGTTGAAATTAAATGCACATGAGGACCACCTCATGTTTGAATAATGAACAACAATGTGCTATTACAATAATTCTACGTGAAGTAATACGAATTAAGGCGAACTGCCCTCTGCAGTTTGTGAAACACTATTTTTGTCTAACACTACGGAACTTTAATTTCTTTTTGCTTCTGTACGAGCAGTAATAAAATAAACACAAAACAAAACCTATCAAACATTTGCACTGATATTAGATATGACATACATGACTTGATTATAGCATTAGCGTATGAACTAAATACACACTTTTGGCTGAAATATCTCTTACGGAACTGTCGCATGTCATAATAATAAAATACGGACTTAGAGAGTAACTTATTATTATTGTCACCAGCCATCACACTGTCTCATGTCCTGCAAACAACGCATAAGTAACATACTGTCATAACCGATTAGTGCCAGAACAGTCCCACGATAGTGAATTGTGAACACACCACCGCGTCCTTGCGTATCACACTAACCGATACGAAGAGCACCGATGCCATTATGGGATAGTGCCTGCGTTCGACCACGATTATACAAACCACCCGCAAATCCTGTAGAAAAACGGACACCCAGATTTACGCGAATACAGGCCGACCCAAATCATATGCAACAAGCAAACCGTACCCAAGCACGAAGCAAGATCACTCTAATACCTGACGAACTCAAAACGCAATGAAAAAACTACGAAATGAAAACTACAGATTGAACTAAAATTAAAACTAAAATATATTTAAATTAGCATAGTCAATGAAAATTATTAACCACCACGAAGACGAAGAACCAGATGCAATGTTGACTCTTTCTGGATGTTGTAATCGGACAGAGTACGACCATCTTCCAACTGCTTACCAGCAAAAATCAAACGTTGTTGGTCTGGAGGAATACCTTCCTTGTCTTGGATCTTCGCCTTCACATTCTCGATCGTATCACTAGGCTCCACCTCCAACGTAATCGTCTTACCAGTCAATGTCTTCACGAAGATCTGCATACCACCACGCAGACGGAGAACCAGATGCAATGTTGACTCTTTCTGGATGTTGTAATCGGACAGAGTACGACCATCTTCCAACTGCTTACCAGCAAAAATCAAACGTTGTTGGTCTGGAGGAATACCTTCCTTGTCTTGGATCTTCGCCTTCACATTCTCGATCGTATCACTAGGCTCCACCTCCAACGTAATCGTCTTACCAGTCAATGTCTTCACGAAGATCTGCATACCACCACGCAGACGGAGAACCAGATGCAATGTTGACTCTTTCTGGATGTTGTAATCGGACAGAGTACGACCATCTTCCAACTGCTTACCAGCAAAAATCAAACGTTGTTGGTCTGGAGGAATACCTTCCTTGTCTTGGATCTTCGCCTTCACATTCTCGATCGTATCACTAGGCTCCACCTCCAACGTAATCGTCTTACCAGTCAATGTCTTCACGAAGATCTGCATACCACCACGCAGACGGAGAACCAGATGCAATGTTGACTCTTTCTGGATGTTGTAATCGGACAGAGTACGACCATCTTCCAACTGCTTACCAGCAAAAATCAAACGTTGTTGGTCTGGAGGAATACCTTCCTTGTCTTGGATCTTCGCCTTCACATTCTCGATCGTATCACTAGGCTCCACCTCCAACGTAATCGTCTTACCAGTCAATGTCTTCACGAAGATCTGCATACCACCACGCAGACGGAGAACCAGATGCAATGTTGACTCTTTCTGGATGTTGTAATCGGACAGAGTACGACCATCTTCCAACTGCTTACCAGCAAAAATCAAACGTTGTTGGTCTGGAGGAATACCTTCCTTGTCTTGGATCTTCGCCTTCACATTCTCGATCGTATCACTAGGCTCCACCTCCAACGTAATCGTCTTACCAGTCAATGTCTTCACGAAGATCTGCATACCACCACGCAGACGGAGAACCAGATGCAATGTTGACTCTTTCTGGATGTTGTAATCGGACAGAGTACGACCATCTTCCAACTGCTTACCAGCAAAAATCAAACGTTGTTGGTCTGGAGGAATACCTTCCTTGTCTTGGATCTTCGCCTTCACATTCTCGATCGTATCACTAGGCTCCACCTCCAACGTAATCGTCTTACCAGTCAATGTCTTCACGAAGATCTGCATACCACCACGCAGACGGAGAACCAGATGCAATGTTGACTCTTTCTGGATGTTGTAATCGGACAGAGTACGACCATCTTCCAACTGCTTACCAGCAAAAATCAAACGTTGTTGGTCTGGAGGAATACCTTCCTTGTCTTGGATCTTCGCCTTCACATTCTCGATCGTATCACTAGGCTCCACCTCCAACGTAATCGTCTTACCAGTCAATGTCTTCACGAAGATCTGCATACCACCACGCAGACGGAGAACCAGATGCAATGTTGACTCTTTCTGGATGTTGTAATCGGACAGAGTACGACCATCTTCCAACTGCTTACCAGCAAAAATCAAACGTTGTTGGTCTGGAGGAATACCTTCCTTGTCTTGGATCTTCGCCTTCACATTCTCGATCGTATCACTAGGCTCCACCTCCAACGTAATCGTCTTACCAGTCAATGTCTTCACGAAGATCTGCATACCACCACGCAGACGGAGAACCAGATGCAATGTTGACTCTTTCTGGATGTTGTAATCGGACAGAGTACGACCATCTTCCAACTGCTTACCAGCAAAAATCAAACGTTGTTGGTCTGGAGGAATACCTTCCTTGTCTTGGATCTTCGCCTTCACATTCTCGATCGTATCACTAGGCTCCACCTCCAACGTAATCGTCTTACCAGTCAATGTCTTCACGAAGATCTGCATACCACCACGCAGACGGAGAACCAGATGCAATGTTGACTCTTTCTGGATGTTGTAATCGGACAGAGTACGACCATCTTCCAACTGCTTACCAGCAAAAATCAAACGTTGTTGGTCTGGAGGAATACCTTCCTTGTCTTGGATCTTCGCCTTCACATTCTCGATCGTATCACTAGGCTCCACCTCCAACGTAATCGTCTTACCAGTCAATGTCTTCACGAAGATCTGCATACCACCACGCAGACGGAGAACCAGATGCAATGTTGACTCTTTCTGGATGTTGTAATCGGACAGAGTACGACCATCTTCCAACTGCTTACCAGCAAAAATCAAACGTTGTTGGTCTGGAGGAATACCTTCCTTGTCTTGGATCTTCGCCTTCACATTCTCGATCGTATCACTAGGCTCCACCTCCAACGTAATCGTCTTACCAGTCAATGTCTTCACGAATATCTGCATACCACCACGCAGACGGAGAACCAGATGCAATGTTGACTCTTTCTGGATGTTGTAATCGGACAGAGTACGACCATCTTCCAACTGCTTACCAGCAAAAATCAAACGTTGTTGGTCTGGAGGAATACCTTCCTTGTCTTGGATCTTCGCCTTCACATTCTCGATCGTATCACTAGGCTCCACCTCCAACGTAATCGTCTTACCAGTCAATGTCTTCACGAAGATCTGCATACCACCACGCAGACGGAGAACCAGATGCAATGTTGACTCTTTCTGGATGTTGTAATCGGACAGAGTACGACCATCTTCCAACTGCTTACCAGCAAAAATCAAACGTTGTTGGTCTGGAGGAATACCTTCCTTGTCTTGGATCTTCGCCTTCACATTCTCGATCGTATCACTAGGCTCCACCTCCAACGTAATCGTCTTACCAGTCAATGTCTTCACGAAGATCTGCATACCACCACGCAGACGGAGAACCAGATGCAATGTTGACTCTTTCTGGATGTTGTAATCGGACAGAGTACGACCATCTTCCAACTGCTTACCAGCAAAAATCAAACGTTGTTGGTCTGGAGGAATACCTTCCTTGTCTTGGATCTTCGCCTTCACATTCTCGATCGTATCACTAGGCTCCACCTCCAACGTAATCGTCTTACCAGTCAATGTCTTCACGAAGATCTGCATACCACCACGCAGACGGAGAACCAGATGCAATGTTGACTCTTTCTGGATGTTGTAATCGGACAGAGTACGACCATCTTCCAACTGCTTACCAGCAAAAATCAAACGTTGTTGGTCTGGAGGAATACCTTCCTTGTCTTGGATCTTCGCCTTCACATTCTCGATCGTATCACTAGGCTCCACCTCCAACGTAATCGTCTTACCAGTCAATGTCTTCACGAAGATCTGCATACCACCACGCAGACGGAGAACCAGATGCAATGTTGACTCTTTCTGGATGTTGTAATCGGACAGAGTACGACCATCTTCCAACTGCTTACCAGCAAAAATCAAACGTTGTTGGTCTGGAGGAATACCTTCCTTGTCTTGGATCTTCGCCTTCACATTCTCGATCGTATCACTAGGCTCCACCTCCAACGTAATCGTCTTACCAGTCAATGTCTTCACGAAGATCTGCATACCACCACGCAGACGGAGAACCAGATGCAATGTTGACTCTTTCTGGATGTTGTAATCGGACAGAGTACGACCATCTTCCAACTGCTTACCAGCAAAAATCAAACGTTGTTGGTCTGGAGGAATACCTTCCTTGTCTTGGATCTTCGCCTTCACATTCTCGATCGTATCACTAGGCTCCACCTCCAACGTAATCGTCTTACCAGTCAATGTCTTCACGAAGATCTGCATACCACCACGCAGACGGAGAACCAGATGCAATGTTGACTCTTTCTGGATGTTGTAATCGGACAGAGTACGACCATCTTCCAACTGCTTACCAGCAAAAATCAAACGTTGTTGGTCTGGAGGAATACCTTCCTTGTCTTGGATCTTCGCCTTCACATTCTCGATCGTATCACTAGGCTCCACCTCCAACGTAATCGTCTTACCAGTCAATGTCTTCACGAAGATCTGCATACCACCACGCAGACGGAGAACCAGATGCAATGTTGACTCTTTCTGGATGTTGTAATCGGACAGAGTACGACCATCTTCCAACTGCTTACCAGCAAAAATCAAACGTTGTTGGTCTGGAGGAATACCTTCCTTGTCTTGGATCTTCGCCTTCACATTCTCGATCGTATCACTAGGCTCCACCTCCAACGTAATCGTCTTACCAGTCAATGTCTTCACGAAGATCTGCATACCACCACGCAGACGGAGAACCAGATGCAATGTTGACTCTTTCTGGATGTTGTAATCGGACAGAGTACGACCATCTTCCAACTGCTTACCAGCAAAAATCAAACGTTGTTGGTCTGGAGGAATACCTTCCTTGTCTTGGATCTTCGCCTTCACATTCTCGATCGTATCACTAGGCTCCACCTCCAACGTAATCGTCTTACCAGTCAATGTCTTCACGAAGATCTGCATACCACCACGCAGACGGAGAACCAGATGCAATGTTGACTCTTTCTGGATGTTGTAATCGGACAGAGTACGACCATCTTCCAACTGCTTACCAGCAAAAATCAAACGTTGTTGGTCTGGAGGAATACCTTCCTTGTCTTGGATCTTCGCCTTCACATTCTCGATCGTATCACTAGGCTCCACCTCCAACGTAATCGTCTTACCAGTCAATGTCTTCACGAAGATCTGCATACCACCACGCAGACGGAGAACCAGATGCAATGTTGACTCTTTCTGGATGTTGTAATCGGACAGAGTACGACCATCTTCCAACTGCTTACCAGCAAAAATCAAACGTTGTTGGTCTGGAGGAATACCTTCCTTGTCTTGGATCTTCGCCTTCACATTCTCGATCGTATCACTAGGCTCCACCTCCAACGTAATCGTCTTACCAGTCAATGTCTTCACGAAGATCTGCATACCACCACGCAGACGGAGAACCAGATGCAATGTTGACTCTTTCTGGATGTTGTAATCGGACAGAGTACGACCATCTTCCAACTGCTTACCAGCAAAAATCAAACGTTGTTGGTCTGGAGGAATACCTTCCTTGTCTTGGATCTTCGCCTTCACATTCTCGATCGTATCACTAGGCTCCACCTCCAACGTAATCGTCTTACCAGTCAATGTCTTCACGAAGATCTGCATACCACCACGCAGACGGAGAACCAGATGCAATGTTGACTCTTTCTGGATGTTGTAATCGGACAGAGTACGACCATCTTCCAACTGCTTACCAGCAAAAATCAAACGTTGTTGGTCTGGAGGAATACCTTCCTTGTCTTGGATCTTCGCCTTCACATTCTCGATCGTATCACTAGGCTCCACCTCCAACGTAATCGTCTTACCAGTCAACGTCTTCACGAATATCTGCATTTTCTTGGGATTTGATTAAAGATATGAAGATGGATGACTATGGCACTGACCGCCTATTTATAGTGTTTGTGGAAGGTACTTCCTAATTAGGTCATTAAAACAATGCCATAGTACCTTCTTTGAATAATGTTATCATATGGTAATCATGAAAGTATTCTTCATTTCGGTACCATATTCGATAAATCTTCATCAATAGCCATGACTCTTTTTTAGTCTGAGTAGGGATATCGTACAAGTAATTTTCATCAGGCATTGTGTTCACTATCATTTTTGGTAGTTGTTTTTAAAATAACAACCTCCCATAGACATTTAGGTCAATTCTGTAACACCTTATGCGAAAGGATGGAATTATGTTGATCATGTTTTATGTAGATTTCTCTTCAAGTTATATGTTTGAATTGAATGCACTTTGACTACGTGACTATGCCCACTGTGCATTTTGAAGAATTTAATAGTTTTGGCTTGTCTTGTAACTGGGCTTTGTAAATGTTTTCTCTCCTTCACGCACGAACTCATTGAGGTGGGCTCATAAAACTGCGAAGGATATTTCCTTATAGTTCGTCCAATCTACTTACCATCACAAGTGCACGTAAATTTGTAACTATACTGGGAGGTGGCATCAGTAGGGAGTTTTTATAGTTCTAACGTTTATATTAGGCATACAGTGAAGTGTATTGTCGTAGGTTTTACCTTTGCAAAATATTTTTTCTTTTTTTCGTTAGCAATCCCTCAGGATAATTCTTTCTCTTCTATGAATGAAGGACGTACACAGACGTTTTTCTGACCCCTAGGTGTTTCGTGTTTGCAATCCTTGTTTTCCACGAACCTACTGGGGTTCTGTGGTGACCAGACGAATTAGCATTTCGGTACGAAGCTACTATTTTGATTCCCAAATACCACTGCCCTCCCTCAAAGTGTTTCTGTCTGAATGAGCTATGGTTATATCAGAAGTTAAAGACTAGCCCCTGACTAGAAGGAAAACTTTTTCAGATAAAATGACTTCAAACATGGCTTCCAACATATCTAAAATTACGACACATCAGTAGGTGAATAAACTAACTGTATCAGTACCAAAATGCAGAACATCTGTGGTGACAGCAGGCTGCTAGCCAATTTGTAGACATTAATCTAGGCTGATTCAACAACCAATCACAGCAGACTGTGTTTGTCTGCTTAACTTCCGAGAAAAACAACCAATTAGAAGGCTGCCTTTTTCTGCTTACATAAGCCTTATTAATGTACATAAAATATATATAAATACGCGTTGATTTTCGTAATAAAACGATCTGTTGCCAGCCCTTGTCTTCTGTTGTTACATTTGGTGTCGCTGCCTCCAGAAAATTGAAGATCCCGTGGCCAACTGCGTTTGAAGAAGGAGACATACAGAGCTTCTTACGTGACTTCGAGGCCGTCGCTGAGCTGGTGGGTGTCAAGGAGCAGGCGGCGAAGACAGTTGTTCTGGGGACGCTGTTGAGAGGCCGAGCGAAGGCGGCATATGACAGCGTAGACAGGTCAAATGGCACAGTGTCTTGGAAGAAATTGGTTGAAAGTTTGGTGTCGGAGTTTGACAGCGCAACAGACAGACAGCTAGCGATGCAGCAGTTCCGGTCAACGAAGCTGGGACCTGATGGAGACCCGTTAGTATTGGCGGTGACATTGACGAATTTACTTCGACGGGCGCTTCCCACGTTGGATAAAGAATCAGCAGAGCAGTTACTATCTTCCCAATTCATCGAGAGTGTCCCAGACCACATTTCTCAGCAATTAAAACTGGTTAACGCAACGCAACCGATGGATATTAGTGAGCTAGCGAAGGTGACCAGACAGCTGCTGAGCACAACTGTAGCCGCTATAGAGCAGCCAAAACCAAATGAATATGAGCAGAAAATTGAAGCATTGCAGCGGGAAGTGGCGGCGTTAAAGTTGGGTGATAGAAAAGACCGATGTTTTGAATGCGGTAAGCCGGGACACTGGAGAAGATACTGCCCAGAAAGGCGAAAAAGAAAAAATTTCAGACGGTATAATACTTGTTCTTTCTCTCGTATGAACCTAGATTTAGTGGGCGCTATTGAGAAAGGGGCTGTGTATTCGAAGTTGCGAGTGAATGATCGAGAAGTAGTATGTTTAGTAGATACAGGGGCGGCCGTGTCGTTAATAGAGAAGAATTTATGTAAGAGTGTTAGTCCGTGTTCATTGACAGTACAAACAGTAGGCGGGCATGTGTTGCGTATAACGGGTAGATCGAACTGTACGGTCGTTGTTGGCGGCTGCGAGGTGACGTTTCCTTTCATTGTTGTACCCGAACTACAGCGAACGATATTAGGAGCGGATTTTCTGCGTGAGATTGGTGCAATAATCGACACGCAAGCGAACGTGGTGATCACGAAATACGGGCATATCAACATGTATGAGACCAGCGAGATAGCAGCGGTGAAGCTGTCGACGGTATACAATATGACAGATTTAATTAATAAATACGATCATCTGTTCACTGGAGATGGCGACCCATACGGTTATTGCGACAAGGTGAATCATGAAATTCCGTTAAGTGATCCAAAAGTAAGGTCATTTACAACGCGAAGAATTCCATGTCATCTGGAAGGCGAAGTGGAGCGACAAGTGCAAGAGATGTTAAAAGACGATATTATTGAGGAAGCTGATAGCCCGTACAACTCTCCAGTGCTGTTAGTAAAGAAAGCGAATGGGAAGTATAGATTCTGTGTTGATTTTCGACAGTTAAACAGTATGACAGAGTTAAGACCGTGTGCCATGCCAACAGTGGTAGAAACTTTAGATCGCCTACAAGGCGCGAATGTGTTTTCGGTTTTCGATCTTCGCTCAGGATACTGGCAGATACCGATAAAACCAGGTGATAGAGATAAGACGGCATTCATCGTGGGCCAGACACAATATCGATTTAAACGCATGCCGTTTGGACTAGCAGGTGCACCGTTTACGTTCAGAAGGCTGATGATGCTATTACTTAAGAACTTGAAAAACGTGGAGGTGTATGGTGATGATCTCGTCATATACAGTCAAAACGAAAACGATCATGTGAACCATGTAGAAGCCGTGCTGCGACGCATCGAAGAGTTTGGACTGCGCATCAACAAAACCAAGTCCCAGATAGCCAAAAAGAATGTTACTCTGTTGGGACATAAAGTGGGAAATGGTGAGATTAAACCACTACCGGAGAAAATTTTGACGATTAAAACGATTCCAGCCCCGAATTCAAAGAGAAAATTGAGGCAATTCTTGGGTAGAGCGGCGTTTTATAGTCAATTCGTGAAGAACTTCAATGAGATAGCAGCCCCTCTGCACAGGCTACTAGGTGAGCCGAAGTTTGTTTGGTCGGAGGAATCGCAGAGGACATTCGACAGAATTAAACAAGTAAACAAGTATAGCTGTACATAGTCAGTGATTCCATATGAGGTCAAATACTGTCCATTGAAATTAACATATCTACGTATCAACGTGAATGTAGGATAAAAACAAATAATTTTCCATTTCTGCACCCTAGTTTTGTTCGCCTCTTATTGCATTCCCTACATACTTGTATCAGTCCAGAGGAAATTTTACTGTAAAGGTCTGGGTCCTCTTCTTCTAATCGGTCTGCAGTGGGAGCATTTGAAGACTTATATCAATCGTTTTGTTTCTGTTTGCGGAAAACTAGAACCATCCTCTGAAACTTATGCAGTGAAGTCTAGTTTATTTTTGTTTTTAACTTCTCCAGTTTATCTGGTATAAGGTTAGTGTGTCCGCTCGAAATCAGTATTTGTACTTCTGTTTTGTGCCGAACACTTTCTGTTCTCCTTACTGCTCACGCGAAAGTCCGTTTTGCGGGAGATCAACGACATTTAGGTACATGTTGCTTCAACCCAAAGAATCTACGCTTAATACCATGACAGTTAAACTGCATTAAACTTCCATAAACCTATAGCTATGTTTTATCCACCCACGCTTGAAATCGTCAGGGACAGTTTTGACTTTCGATTAAATATAATTCCTGATGAAGACAAGTGATTTAGGTCAGAAGGATTCATTGCCACATGATAGTGTGACAAATATTTATTGAATGTTTCTTTCATCAACTATTCACCTTCTTGAAATCTTGATTATTGTTGTCGATAACACTTCTTGCCAAATCGTTTGGTCAGGAATCCCTAAGTGATAGGAGTTAAGGCATGACGTGGTGACTTCAAGGCATTTCGGAGTACCGACGGTGTCAATGTAGTTGAAGGTTGAACGATCAATTCGTGGTTGTTTGCTGAAACCCATCTCCTCCATATTTTTCGCCGGAGTCATCAGTCCAGCAGTCATCGACTTATCGTTCGCCACTCAGTGAAAGAGAGAAAACTATCAGAAATCTTGTGTGTAATAACCTTATTGTTGGTTACATATTGGCGTGAGAATAAAGGATTCTCGAGTCGCCGATCTGTGTTCTGGTTTTTTCGTGTTGGTTAGTACAAATTGTTTCTGAAAGCCTTCCAGGGAGAGCGTGAGGTCCAGTGTAGTAAGAGCTGGACATTGACAGTTTCTGAGAATTGGCTGACAGACAGTGTCACTTGAGATCCGTTGTGGGGTAACACGACAGAATAGATGGCGTCGCCGGGTCATAGTAGTGTGAGATTTCTCATAATGCATATGAAAACCCTTTAACTATTAGGAAAATGAACCAGCCCAAACTCTGAATTACATCCTGCATAGTGGTCCAGCAAAATCGCCTTGAACAAGGCGCGATATATTTCTGGTTGTGGCGAAATTATACTTCTGCCTTGCTTGAATGTTTTGCTGCATTGGAACATTAACTGTATCCTTGAACAACCTCTTTGATATATTTAACGAATTCGAAACAGTAAATACTATTGCGAGCAACCTCAATCATCCATATGATTCCTGTGTAAACATGGCAAAAAATGTGAAGTGCATTGTTTAACATAGATCCGCAAAAATCACTCACTCTGAAAGAACCGGTATTTCCAGTGAAAATAACCTTGTCACCACCTGCTGTAAATTTAGCTGAAGAAATTGAGAAATTTTCGTATACACGGTCTCTTAGAAGTGCATTATCAAAACCGTCAACCTATAGTAAGATAAAACATAATACAACTGGCAGCTAAAAATTCTATCACTGTGCATACATAATAATAACTTCCAATGAAGCTTTGCTAGACCGACAAAATAACTGAACCAAACCAATATGACCAGTTTTAAATACACACGCACATACAGTTCACCGACTAACACATAAGGGAAGGTATTATCTGATGAAAATGGGAAAGTTATGTCGAAATAATCGAGAAATAACCACTCGGTGGACTTCAGAATTACAATTTACAGTCTACTTCATGATAATACAAATGAACGGATGTCAAAAGCTTCTCTGCAGTGGTAGAGACAACTGTTTTGTTGTTAATCAAACTGTATAAATACGTATACCTAATTTACCTATATTTATTTACATTTACTGAATTTTCCTTGTGTTGGTGTGAAGTATAGTCCCTCGAATAAATGTACCAATATGGTATATAATATTTTCTTCACGACTCAGTGGGTATTTTTGGTGGTTTTTAATGACTTTATACCCTACTACTACTACTACTTCCATATATCACTGCATACAAATGAAATCAGTACAAACTTATTATGTAAGGGATGCCGAGCACAAATTTAGTGCTGGACGGAATGAAACCTGAACCCGTCACTTATTGACTGGGAGTGCTTCCAAAAATGAGAAGCAGACATTTCATAACTCAAATCTAACCCCAAGTCAATTTCATAGGATGCATCGTCATAAAGAGGCCAGTACAACTGTCCAAAAGCCGGTAACTGTAAGATTGAATACCGCATCACGTGATATTCCCTACTACAGGAATATTTCCATTGGGGGCACCTAATTACATAGTCCAGGTCAGCTTCAAGTATAAAGTGACCTTTTACTGCAACAGAGTTAACACTGATCCTCTACCTAAATAGATAGAACAAGCAGATCAGTCTCAAAACAACTAAATTTTAAGAAAAACGGAACAATCCCCGTCAGAATTAGATTGTATGCATCATCAACTGACGAAGCACATTGTCAACTATGAATATGATACTGCAATTAAAAATGTCCACATAATCAAGGATGAGATTTTCTGTAATAATTTCTACGACAGAAAAATTCTCACCTAAATTGATCTACTGGGTCACTGATAGGTTTGTTCTATGTGGGTCCTGTAGTTTTACTTCCCTATGACATCTGAACCAGTTTATTTTCTTGTGGCACGAAAAGTGCCTTCCATTTATTATTAATGTGGAATCTTAACAACAAAACACTATTAAAATCCCACTTTAAAGAATCTACTGGAAATTTTCCGAATAACTTTCTATTTGATAAGATTGCATACGATTAAATTAGCATTTAAAAAACAATAAGTCCACTAATTTATTTACTATACTCAATAAAAACGAACTTTAGAAGTTACAGTTTACGCTTAAATACCTTGAAAAATGCCATAGTGCTATCGACGCTTGCGGTCAAAAGCATACGATAATGTGCATTGAATTCTGTTGCTACAAGAGAAGCCATTGATCTCCTCTCACGGTTGGCATCACAAAGTCTTCTCACTCCAATTTCTTTTCCGTAAGGTAATGAACTGACTTCTTCTAGGTTGAAAGCAGCAGATTTACGAGCTACAACACAGCTATCATCGTCCGATGCATCATCTAAGCATTCCTTATTCACTTTACTCGCAAATATATCTAATGCTCGTGGTGGTCTGGAGATAAAAACAATACCCAACATACCGAACTAATGTATTCGACAAAGTATCGTCATCATCATCACTCCACGCAGCTTTTAAAGCCTGTTTTTGAGAATCGGGTTTCTCAACAGCTTTGATTTTCCGAGACTTTTGACTTTTCCTACCAACTTTTGGCCTCTTGTACTGAAAAGATAAGAGAAAATACTGCTTACGGAAATTTCAGAGACACTAGTAACTATTTGGAATTCATCGGCAGGATTAGCAATATTAAACTTTAGCATTATACAACCACGCGCTAAAATCCGAAGCAGGCGCTGTTTATCTCAAGGACGAGAATACTGAAATATCTTTCCTATCTTCGGTTTCCTTGAATAAAACATCCTGTGCCGAAAATTTTCTATGAGAAAAAGCTCAAGAACATTTTCAAAACCTACATGATGTCTTCGCAAAGTTAAAATGCTTGGTTTTATGCCCCTGGATGACTTGAGAAACCTCCATTAATAAATCATGGCTAACAGCTGAAATCAATGATACTGAAGTTAACCTACGAGACTGCCGTTTGCAACCCAAGCAGGTTAACCCATAGAGGTGGCGGATATGTTGCCTCACAAAAAAAGAATTTAGCTTTGCGTAACTAGGCACCATCACAAAATTCGATCATTCAAGCTTATACATATCCCTTGTAATGCAAGAAACAGAATAGTAATGCCATCGGAATGCGTCGCACCCCCAAAGGCACCGGGAAAAACTTTTATTTTGTGTTGGAAATTAGGCTTATGGATATCAAAGTGCCAATGCCTTAAAAGTGAAGATTCCTAGGCCCCCTTACACTGGAAACAAATCTGTTACAGTAATTTGTCATTTGCGAGTGAATTCCAAATTCATCTAGTTCAGAGTGCAATAGAAGGGCCAAAGAAACAGTTTGATGACATGAATTTCAGGAGCGAGACTACGCTGAATGTCACAGCCCTACTGATGACACAGACAAAATAGAGGGGAGCCAATAAAATGAGGAGTCACTTTCAGATAACCTCTCCAGAATCTTCACACATCAGTCTCAACCAACTTTAGCGCGACGGCTGGTCACACGACTAACGTCTGGTGGATTCCGTTTACATCAACCGAAAAGTAGATAGTCCAGCTACATGCAGCTTTGCCGCATGTCCAAAGTATGAAGCTTTTGCCCCCACCCATGAGCGAGAATGCAGACGGTGTCCTTCAAACTGCAGACCTAAAAGTCTAAACGGTGTCTTAGTCAATATCCTGAAAAGAACATTCGGGGCAAGATACTGTAGCATATTCGAAAAATAATAACATCTCACTCAATGCACTGCACGGCTTTTGTGGTAATCTCCTGTGTCCGAAAAACTTAACAGCAATGAAAAACTGGGTCCAAGAACAGTAGGAACCCAATCGACGTTTTCATAGGTTTTGACAAGCTGTCATATGCAAGGCTGCTGGTGAAGTTGAAAAATTTTGAAATCATCAGAGACCTGCTCAGTGGGGCCAGGAAGTTCCTGGTGAGATGGAGACAAACAGTCTGGGCTAACTCTAAAATATTTCTCGAAAACTGTACGGTCATGAGCCTAAGGTGTGCAAGTGTCATCACACACAAGTTGAGTGTCTCTCTTCTAAGTTTAGATCACAAGATCACGGCAAGTAGTAGTGGTTCCCCAGTCGCTTCATATTTTCCGATCAATACATCTGGCCTTCATTGAGATCACCTGTGACGTTTATGACTTTATATAGATAAGTGATGAAGTCAAAATAGCAAAATCCATTTGTGCAGACAGTGCTTCCTGAAGGTTGGGCTTATATATATTGGAGAGCGTTCAAAAGAAGGCCGTACCTATGATTCTTGGCACGACCGAGAGAATAATCAACAGTCTAGACCTCTTCTCCCTGTCATTTCACAGCCAAGAAGGAGGTGCAGTCCCAATGTCTAAAGTTCTAAGAGATGTCTACGGACCTGATCCATTTACCCTTTTTCTTCCCGCATGGTCACAGCAAAAGAGTTCGGAAGACAGAGGCGAACTTTATTGCTGAGATGTGCTGGTTCTCGCATAGAGTAGTTAACCCTCGGAGCCGACTCTTAGAAGAAGTAATGTCTGCGCTCTCAGTCAACTTGTTCTTGAGAGGATTAGACAAGCACGAATACTTATCAGAAAAAGATCAACATTTGCATGAAAAATTCTACCCCCAGCCAAATTCTGAGTCTGAAACACGTTCCTCACATTTAGCCTTTGTGATTACCATATCCGGCACAGGTGTTATGTGATGAGAAATCCGTTAGGTGTTACACGATAAACTTACTGCGGCACTCTAACAATTAGTTTTTGTTTTCCTTTCCTCGTTACTATTACACTGTTCTCCTCATCTATTACACACCAATTTTATATTTCATATACTGTGGTGCATTGTTTGAAATGAAATACTCTACGCTGTTTGTTTTTTTTCTTAATTTTTAATATTTATTTATTTTATTTATTTATAACTTATTTTTATTTATTTTTGATTTTTAAAAATCTTATATAATTTATGAGGTAATTAGATGCAATATACTGTAATGCACGCTGAAAATTCCATACCTCTACCACAAATACTGTTTGGAATAAAGCTGTTATTATTATTATTATTATTATTAAGGGCTAAGCGATGGATCCCCGAAGTTAACTCCTTGCTACAAAATGTGTATATGGTTTTTACACTATTATTTTCAGCTAACCAACTGGCAGAGAACACACCTGGTGTCAATGGAGTTGAAGATTGAACGATCAATTCATGGTTGTTTGCTCAAAATCAACTTCCCCAATTTTCGCGGAGGCATCAATACGACAGTCATCGTCTCATCGGTCGCTGTTCAGAAAGAAGAGTGAAACATCGTCAGAAGTAATACAATGATTTATTATTGTAATATTTGTTTTCAGACCTTAGTTCACTTATTCCTTTTATATGTTGGTGTAACAATACAGAAATATCAAACGGCAGATCGGTGTTTTGGTTTTATCGTCCGTTATAACTAAGCGTTTCTGAAATCTTCGAAGAACAGCGTGGGCCCGAGCGTAGCGAGAGCTGGGCATTAACGGTTTATGAGACGTGATTGACAGTTTCTGACGATAGAAACAGATCTGGCGGATTCAAACAGTTGGTGAAAGTTTGGATAGTCACCGTTCATTTTTCCTGGTGCCGGTCAAGTCCTCTTTGAACAAGCAATATCTGGAACTTTTTGGAATTGGGTCAAGTTCAACAATGCCTGGGTCAAAGAAGGGACAGAGTGTCTTGGATGCAAACAGGAAAGTAAGTCATGGTGACTTGTCTGTTAATTGTAACGATGTGTCTGATGTTAAGCATGACATGGTTGATGTTACTGTTTCGCCGTTCAGGGATAATAGGAACATCAAACTCCCTAAATTTGAACCACGGTGTTTTGATGGAAACCCGGCTGATTATTTACAATTTGTAAAGGAGTTTGAGATCATGCTGAGTAGTTTTCTATTAAGTGATGAATTGAAGTTAATGTATTTGATGAGATATTGCACTGGAGATGCTGCAAGAGCTATACAGTGTTGTAAGTTTATGAAGCCAAAAGAGGGCTACTACGAGGCTATGAGCATATTACGTCAAAGGTTTGGAAGACCTTCGATGATTGCAGGGAAATTATTCGAGGCTGTTAAGGGTAATGGTGGTCAATTACAGGATGACTCCCAGGCACTCACTGAGTTTTTAGATAATTTGCTAATTTACAAGAATGGAATGATTTCGATGAATCGCATGAGTGACCTCAACTCGAGTTTTATACTAGAAGTAATAGCAAGACGTCTACCTACTCGACTGCAAAGGAAGTGGGTGAAGATGAGCTCCCGTATGGAGGATGAGGGTATCGAGCCAAAGTTTGATGATATCCTGAAACTGGTAAATACTAGTGTCAATCAATCTATGAGCAAGTTCGCCAGTCTATTACATCTCA
The DNA here is from genome assembly GCA_944472135.2 of Trichobilharzia regenti. Classification (NCBI taxonomy): domain Eukaryota; kingdom Metazoa; phylum Platyhelminthes; class Trematoda; order Strigeidida; family Schistosomatidae; genus Trichobilharzia; species Trichobilharzia regenti. Next base: position 69,492,542 of record OX235263.1, read on the forward strand.
CCCCTAGAATAGAGCAGTCTGAGATCAAAATGCAATCATTGATGACGAGTAGGCCTCAGAGAGGTGGATATCGAGAAGACTCCATGATGTATAGTAATGCATATAGACCTAGTGAGTGTAACAGGTTTCGTAGTACATCCTCAACAGATAAGTTACAAGATGCAAGACAAACACGGTTTTGTTTTACACGTGTGCAAGAGGTGCATACAGAAGTGAACTGTGAACCAGTGAGCAAGTTCAGTGATAAGCTAAATGTAAACTCCAGGTCTGACTCCGAATTGTGTGACGATAACGGTGTTGTGAAGAAGTCTGTAGTTGCAACTGGTAAGCCGTTGTTGAATAGAGTGTCACAGAATAGAGTTACTGCTTCAGAGTGCAGTTCTGACTCCAAAAGTTTACAAGGTATTACTAGTCAGAGTGAAGATATAAAACCTTTAATGATTTGTGAGGAGGAACCAAAATTGTCTACTTCTGTTATTAAAGAGTTTGAAAATGATGAACTTGACGGTAAATTGAATATATGTGGTAATGATCATGATAGTGCAGATTTGTCTTTGGTTGATCATGATGAGATGGGGGATATGCCTACTACTGCTAAGTTAAATAAAGGTTCTGTACAACTACAACGTGAAGTAGAATTGAACGCAGATGCAGTTCCAAAAGGTGTGCATACTTGTGAGACAGTCAGTGTAATTGATCAGCGTGTAGCCCACCTATCATCAGATGATAGTGCTAAACCCGAACTAGTAGTGAAAGACAGCAGTGGTGGTAATCTTGCAGTTGGACAACTATCTGAAAGCCGAAAAAGAACAGCTTCTGATCCACTGCTAAGTTCATCACCTTGTGTCACTCAGTCATCGTTGGTGTTTTCATCCACAATGAAACAGATGCCCATCAACTCAAGTATCTTGTGCAATGACTATGGTAGTATCAGTTCGTTTGAAAGGACGAATATCAATGGTCAGTTTAGTGAGGATAAGCCAAGTGTAAACGAGAGAGTAATTGTTAAATTGACTTGCACGAATAAAGGCATTTCTAGTTTCAAGTTACTATTTGAATGTTATTATCTTTGGTGTAAATTACTCTGTTTCTACACTTGGTTGATGAGATATGTCGTGTGTTTGTTGGTCATCTATATTCTACGATACAATGACATGGGCGTGTTGCCGTTCAGATTTGAGGATATAGCTGATAGAAGGAAGTTAGCAAATGAACTCTGCGACGATTTTCCAACCTAGGGCGTCAACCTGAGAAGGGTTGTAGGCGTACTGCTGTAAGTCCTACAGTTCTTCAAAGGGTAGCGCATCAATGAGCAGTCCAATGTGCTTGGTGTATGATCTTGTACATATGTTCATATTGTATATACTGAATTGATATCATCTGTCATCTAGCTGTTGGTAATTCTGTTTGTGTCCGGACGACTTCCACTTGGATCATCAACCTGAGAAGGAATGTAGGCGTACTGCTGTAAGTCCTACAGTTCTTCAAGGGTAGTTTGTCAGGCAGAATCCACAACATTTGATGTGTTGATTGTACATATGTTTGTGTTAAATAGTTGTGTGAGTTCCAATTGATGTAATTGTTGGTTAATCTTGTTTGTGTCTGGACATTCCACAACTTACAATCGTCAACCTGTGAAGGGTTGTAGGCGTACTGGTGTAAGTCCTGCAATTCTTCAAAGGAATTCCACCAAGACATGATCGGCGAGGTTGTTTGTACTATTTGTATATACGTGTGGTGTGTCATATCAATTGGTGTATTTTGGATTCATTGTGTTTACTTGTTGTTTTCGTACCTTGTTGTTATTGCGTAATTTTGTTAAAATTTTCGTCGTGATTACTTCTGAAGTTGTTTCTTGTCTTCTACATCAGCGAATGAATTGATTGATGTTAAAGACAGCAGATGGGTCGTATACGCCGGGGAGGCTATTGCTGAGAATGAAATGCACACGGAGATAATTGTTAGCTGCGGTCCGACACGCCGGGGAGAAAGAGTGTAAACGACTGAGGCTCGCATGCGTCACCGCTACTAGAACTGAGGCAGAATGAGTGACAAGCGATTTCAGTGGTAATTGGTAGTGAGTAGATAAGAGGATGTGCGTAGAGTATCGTGAGGTGGTGCTATGGTCACATTGCATTCTGCAAGAGTCATTCTAGCAAGTGGCGATTGTGTTGCAAGATGTCAAGAGGAGGTCTCTGTCTGGAGGCGCAGGTCGTCATTGATGTGTGAGATTGTGCTGTGGGTATGCTTGTGGTGTGTTGGCTTTTCTGTTTGTTTTCCATTTCAGCTCTGTCCGTGTGACCCAGGTTCTCGCAATGGCATCCAAGTCAACGTGCATTGGTCGTGAAGGAAAAAAGGGTTGGATCCCTTTTTGCCGGGGAGTGTCAATGGAGTTGAAGATTGAACGATCAATTCTTGGTTGTTTGCTCAAAATCAACTTCCCCAATTTTCGCGGAGGCATCAATACGACAGTCATCGTCTCATCGGTCGCTGTTCAGAAAGAAGAGTGAAACATCGTCAGAAGTAATACAATGATTTATTATTGTAATATTTGTTTTCAGACCTTAGTTCACTTATTCCTTTTATATGTTGGTGTAACAATACAGAAATATCAAACGGCAGATCGGTGTTTTGGTTTTTTCGTCCGTTATAACTAAGCGTTTCTGAAATCTTCGAAGAACAGCGTGGGCCCGAGCGTAGCGAGAGCTGGGCATTAACGGTTTATGAGACGTGATTGACACCTGCTTTCTCAAGATAGCTTCCTCAGGTTAATAACTTGATAAGAGAACCAGACTGTCATGATTCCGAATTTCGTTCTCAACTACTGAACTTCTCAATAATTACAGCCAAGATGGTTTAACCCAAGGGGAGGATAAGAAGTATTAGATAACGTCAGTAGAGATGCTTTTAAATTCTGAATATTTTGAAGAATTCCGTTCGATTTCAATCATGTCATGAGTATATATTGGTTTGACTTTTCAGTTCCACCCTCGTTTGTCAAACCTTCATATCTAATTTAATAGCCTCTACCATACTGGGACATCCCCTCGTCCTATTTGAATAGCCTTGGGGACAATTCTCTCTGAATAACTCTAGCGTTACAAATTGGAGCCTAGCAGCAGCAGATACGGGGTCTATTGTATAGGATACCCCACATTGGTAAAATTGCCTAGAGAATGCTATAAATTGAACCACAATCTTAGACTCGTGATGTGGCATGCCATGAACATTGGAATGCATCTGAAGTTAACGACGAAAACTTCCACTGACCTAGTATGTATGGTCTTTTGCCCAGCTATTTTTGGCGGACGTTAAATATTCTTTGGACAGGCTTGATGGTACTAACTTAGTGTTTGACCACTTCTCCGTCTCCCACCGAAAGAAACTCCCTGGATCAGTTGAGTGGGAACTTTAGTGAACCCATAACTGCCTGGTTTCATAAGCAATAAAGAATGGGACATCGTGAGGGATGAACTACTAATATATTCCAAGATAAGAACGACCATCTCGCCGGAACTTCCGAACACAATCAGGATTTCTTCTGCCGTTTAAGAGCCTGACAATCAAATTAAAACTATGCTCTCCTCTGGGCAAAGTACACTTGCCGCTTAACTGAACCATAGTGGATTTATCAACTATCAACTCCAGAATCTCTCTCCAAAAATGACTACGAATCCTGCCAAGATTCTACTTTATCATGGTCACCACCCACTGCTCGACGTTCAGTGATCACACAGCATAATTAACACCTTACATTCAAAAGCGAAAGCCCCAAAGGCAGCAAAGCCAACACACCACAGTTATACCCACAGCACAATCCCACCCGGCGACGACGACCTACGCCTTCCAGTTAAAGGCATCCTCTTGACACCTTGCAACACAATCGCCACTTCCTAGAATGACTCTTGCAGAACGCAACGTGACCATACCTGCACCTCATGATACTCTTTGCACATCCTCCTGTCTATTCACTATCAAATACCACTGCGATCGCTTGTCACTCATTCTGCCTCAATTCTAGTAACGGTGACGTATGCAAGCCTCAGTCGTCTACACTTTTGCTCCCCTGTTTGTGGGACCATAGCCTAAATAGAAACATTCGTTCTAAATCATTCATTCCACAAATAATCCTTATCTCCGTGTGCATGTCATTCTCAGTAATAGCCTCCCCGGCGTATACGACCCATCTGCTGTCTTTAACATGAATCAATTCATTCACGGATGTGGAAGACTAGAAACAACTCCAGAAGAAAGCACAACGAACAATTTAAGAAAATTACGCCATACAACACAGTACGGAATCAACAAGTAAACACAGTGAATCCAAAAACACCAATTGTTATGACACCACACATATATAGACACAGTACACGTAACCTCGCAGATCATATCTTGACGGAATCCCTTGGAGGAATCGCAGGACTCACACCAGTACGCCTGCAACCCTTCTCAGGTTGACGACTGTAACTTGAAGAATGTCCGGACACAAACAAGATTAACCAACAATTACATTAATTGGAACGCACACAATTATTTAGCACAAACATATGTACAATCAATACATCAAATGTGAAGGATTCTGCCTTGACGAATACCCTTGAAGAACTGTAGGACTTATAGCACTAAGCCTATATTCCTTCTTAGGTTGACGATCCAAGAGGAGAATGGTCCGAACACAAATATAGTTAACCAAAAGATAGACGAAAGTTTATACGAATTCAGCATGTACAACATGAACATATGCACAAGACAACACTCTAAGCACGTGGGACTGCGCTTCGACGCACTACCGCTGAAGAATTATAGGACTTAAAACAGTACGTTTAAAACCCTTCTCAGGTTGACGCCCTAGGTTGGAAAATCGCCTCAGAGTTCATTTGGTGACCTCTTTCTATCATCTATATCCCTAACTTTGAATGGTAACACGCTCATGTCATTGTATCGTAGAATATAGATGACTAACAAACATACGACGTATCTGACCAACCAAGCGTAGGTGAGGAGTAATTTACACCAAAGATAATAGCATTCAAATAGTAACTTGAAACTAGAAATGCCTTTATTCATGCAAGTCAATTTAACAATTACTTTCTCGTACACATTTGGCTTATCCTCACTAAACTGACCAATATATTTCGTCTTTTCAAATGCACCGATACTAGTATAGTTCAAGTTGTACAGAACCTTTGTTCCACTCAATATTAGCAGGCATTCCCCTCATCTCGTCATGACCAACCATAGAAAAATCCTCGCAATCGACGATAGCCATTCCACATGGAAAAGACACAGCTTGACACCTTCAAAGACTATTTGCTTCATACAATATTAAAGTCTATGTCAAACCTTCTGATTCTCTAGAGAACGCGTTGGTGCATGTCAAAGGTATAGTTCCCAAAATGTCGCAAAGTAATTGTACCGACAAGATAGTGTTCAGAATGTGATGCATGCTATATAGGGGAGAGCAGTAGGGAGGTGAAAGTCAGAGTGAATGAACAAAGACTATGCATGAAACGTCCACCTAGAAATGAAGTGGAATTAAAAATTCTAGAAAAAAGATCGGCTATAGCAATGCATGCGATAGACAGCAGACATAAGATTGATATCGACAATGTCGAAATACTTGGAAGAGGATTTCATTCACATAAAGAAAGATTGAATTCTGAAGCCTTGCACATTTTAACCACCTCGAATGCGGTGAGTAGGAAAGAATGGGTAGACTTTTCACCTATATGGCAAACTCTTATGAAGTAAGGCAGATGAAAAAACAAAAAAAACACTATGAATCTCTGCCAATGTAGTTGAAGATTGAACGATCAATTCATGGTTGTTCGCTCAAACCCAACTCCTCCATATTTTTCGCCGGAGCCATCAATCCAGCAGTCATCGTCTCATAGTTCGCTGTTCAGTGGAAGATAAAAAACTATCAGAAGTATTATCATGATTTATTGTTATAACATTTACTCTTGGAACTTGTGTGTAGTAACCTTACCGTTGGTTACATATTGGCGCAAGAATAAAGGATTCTCGAGTCACCGATCTGTGTTCTGGTTTTTTCGTGTTGGTTAGTACAAATTGTTTCTGGAAGTCTTCCAGGGAGATCGCGAGGTTCAGTGTGGTAAGAGCTGGACACTGAGAGTTTCTGAGAGTTGGCTCACAGTTACTGATAGTTTTGATAATTTCTGATAGTTTCTGTTCGTATTTCCTGGTGCCTGCAAGTCTTCTTTGAACAATTATTATCTGGAACTTTTCTGGAATTTTCGGTCAGTTTCACTGGTGCCTGGGTAAAAGAAGTGACAAAGCATCTTGGAAGCAAGCAGGAAAGTGAGTAATGCTGATTTGCTTGTTAACTGTAATCTGTATGATGTTAAGCATGATAAGGTTGATGTCAGTGTTTCGTCGTCTAGGGATAATGGGAACTTTACATTGCCTAGATATGAGCCTCAGTGTTTCGGCGGAAACCCAGCTGACTATCCAGAGTTTGTAAAGGAGTTTGAAGTCATGTTGAGTGGGCTTTCAATAAATCATGAAATGAAGTTGATGTATTTGTTGAAGTATTGCGCTAGAGTTGCTTCAAGTGCTATACAGTGCTGTAAGTTCATGCCACATAAACGAAAGACACTCTGAGGCTATGAGTATACTACGGCAAAGATTCGGAAGACCTTCGATGATTGTAAGCAAATTATTTGAGGCTGTTTAAGGTAATGGTAGTCAATTACGAGATGACTTCAAGGCACTCAATGAGTTTCTGGATAATCTGTTGACTTACAGGAATGCACTGGTTTCGACGAATTGCATGAGTGATCTGAACTCAAGTTTCGTCCTAGAGGTAATAGCGAGACGCCTACCTACTCGACTGCAAAAAAAGTGGGTGAAGATGAGCTCCCGTATAGAGGATGAAGGTATTGAGCCAAAGTTCGATGATATTCTGAAACTGGTAAAAGATAGTGTCAATCAAGCCATGAGCAAGTTTGCCAGTATATTGCATCCCACCCCTAGAATAGAGCACTCTGAGAGCAAAACGCAATCATTTATGATTAAAGGGTCTCAGAGAAGTGGATATCGAGAAAGCTTCTTGGTGTCTGGTAATCCATATAAACTTAGTGTGTGTAATAGCTTTCGTGGTACATCCCCAACAGATAGGTTACAAGCTGCGAGACAAACATGGTTGTGATTTACACGTTTACAACAAGTGCATACAAAGGCGAACTGTGAATCAGTGACAAGTTTAATAGTAAGCTATGTGTGAAGTGAGAGTCATCAAGTTCTGACTCCGAATTGTGTGAGAATAGTAGTGCGGTGAAAAAGCCTGTAGTTGCAACTGGTAAGTCATTGTTGAAAAGAGTGTCACAGACAACACCGCAGTTTGTGCAGAAGAAGAGAGTCACAGTTTCAGAGCCACATCTGACTCCACAATATTACAAGGTATTACTTGTCAGAGTGAAGGTATAAAACCTTTAAGGATTTGTGGGGAAGAGCCCAAATCATCTACTGCTGTTGATGAAAATGATGAAGTTGACCAGATAGACGACGGTAAAGTGAATATTTGTGATAATGATCATGATAGTAAACTATATTCTATGGTTGGTCATGACGAGATGAGGGGAATGCCTGCTAATATTGAGTGGAACAAAGGTTCTGTACAACTTGAACTATACTAGTATCGGTGCATTTGAAAAGACGAAATATATTGGTCAGTTTAGTGAGGATAAGCCAAATGTGTACGAGAAAGTAATTGTTAAATTGACTTGCATGAATAAAGGCATTTCTAGTTTCAAGTTACTATTTGAATGCTATTATCTTTGGTGTAAATTACTCCTCACCTACGCTTGGTTGGTCAGATACGTCGTATGTTTGTTAGTCATCTATATTCTACGATACAATGACATGAGCGTGTTACCATTCAAAGTTAGGGATATAGATGATAGAAAGAGGTCACCAAATGAACTCTGAGGCGATTTTCCAACCTAGGGCGTCAACCTGAGAAGGGTTTTAAACGTACTGTTTTAAGTCCTATAATTCTTCAGCGGTAGTGCGTCGAAGCGCAGTCCCACGTGCTTAGAGTGTTGTCTTGTGCATATGTTCATGTTGTACATGCTGAATTCGTATAAACTTTCGTCTATCTTTTGGTTAACTATATTTGTGTTCGGACCATTCTCCTCTTGGATCGTCAACCTAAGAAGGAATATAGGCTTAGTGCTATAAGTCCTACAGTTCTTCAAGGGTATTCGTCAAGGCAGAATCCTTCACATTTGATGTATTGATTGTACATATGTTTGTGCTAAATAATTGTGTGCGTTCCAATTAATGTAATTGTTGGTTAATCTTGTTTGTGTCCGGACATTCTTCAAGTTACAGTCGTCAACCTGAGAAGGGTTGCAGGCGTACTGGTGTGAGTCCTGCGATTCCTCCAAGGGATTCCGTCAAGATATGATCTGCGAGGTTACGTGTACTGTGTCTATATATGTGTGGTGTCATAACAATTGGTGTTTTTGGATTCACTGTGTTTACTTGTTGATTCCGTACTGTGTTGTATGGCGTAATTTTCTTAAATTGTTCGTTGTGCTTTCTTCTGGAGTTGTTTCTAGTCTTCCACATCCGTGAATGAATTGATTCATGTTAAAGACAGCAGATGGGTCGTATACGCCGGGGAGGCTATTACTGAGAATGACATGCACACGGAGATAAGGATTATTTGTGGAATGAATGATTTAGAACGAATGTTTCTATTTAGGCTATGGTCCCACAAACAGGGGAGCAAAAGTGTAGACGACTGAGGCTTGCATACGTCACCGTTACTAGAATTGAGGCAGAATGAGTGACAAGCGATCGCAGTGGTATTTGATAGTGAATAGACAGGAGGATGTGCAAAGAGTATCATGAGGTGCAGGTATGGTCACGTTGCGTTCTGCAAGAGTCATTCTAGGAAGTGGCGATTGTGTTGCAAGGTGTCAAGAGGATGCCTTTAACTGGAAGGCGTAGGTCGTCGTCGCCGGGTGGGATTGTGCTGTGGGTATAACTGTGGTGTGTTGGCTTTGCTGCCTTTGGGGCTTTCGCTTTTGAATGTAAGGTGTTAATTATGCTGTGTGATCACTGAACGTCGAGCAGTGGGTGGTGACCATGATAAAGTAGAATCTTGGCAGGATTCGTAGTCATTTTTGGAGAGAGATTCTGGAGTTGATAGTTGATAAATCCACTATGGTTCAGTTAAGCGGCAAGTGTACTTTGCCCAGAGGAGAGCATAGTTTTAATTTGATTGTCAGGCTCTTAAACGGCAGAAGAAATCCTGATTGTGTTCGGAAGTTCCGGCGAGATGGTCGTTCTTATCTTGGAATATATTAGTAGTTCATCCCTCACGATGTCCCATTCTTTATTGCTTATGAAACCAGGCAGTTATGGGTTCACTAAAGTTCCCACTCAACTGATATGTATGGTCGGCCTGCAAAATTTGGGCTACCGATATCCATGCTGAAAATTCCATACTTGTACCGAAAATACAGTGTGGAATCAAGCTGTAAATCAAAAAAAAAAAAAAAAAATCCAGGGAGTTTCTTTCGGTGGGAGACGGAGAAGTGGTCAAACACTAAGTTAGTACCATCAAGCCTGTCCAAAGAATATTTAACGTCCGCCAAAAATAGCTGGGCAAAAGACCATACATACTAGGTCAGTGGAAGTTTTCGTCGTTAACTTCAGATGCATTCCAATGTTCATGGCATGCCACATCACGAGTCTAAGATTGTGGTTCAATTTATAGCATTCTCTAGGCAATTTTACCAATGTGGGCTATCCTATACAATAGACCCCGTATCTGCTGCTGCTAGGCTCCAATTTGTAACGCTAGAGTTATTCAGAGAGAATTGTCCCCAAGGCTATTCAAATAGGACGAGGGGATGTCCCAGTATGGTAGAGGCTATTAAATTAGATATGAAGGTTTGACAAACGAGGGTGGAACTGAAAAGTCAAACCAATATATACTCATGACATGATTGAAATCGAACGGAATTCTTCAAAATATTCAGAATTTAAAAGCATCTCTACTGACGTTATCTAATACTTCTTATCCTCCCCTTGGGTTAAACCATCTTGGCTGTAATTATTGAGAAGTTCAGTAGTTGAGAACGAAATTCGGAATCATGACAGTCTGGTTCTCTTATCAAGTTATTAACCTGAGGAAGCTATCTTGAGAAACCAGGTGTGTTCTCTGCCAGTTTGTTAGCTGAACATAATAGTGAAAAAACCATATATACATTTTGTAACAAAACCGTGTTTGTCTTGCATCTTGTAACTTATCTGTTGAGGATGTACTACGAAACCTGTTACACTCACTAGGTCTATATGCATTACTATACATCATGGAGTCTTCTCGATATCCACCTCTCTGAGGCCTACTCGTCATCAATGATTGCATTTTGATCTCAGACTGCTCTATTCTAGGGGTGAGATGTAATAGACTGGCGAACTTGCTCATAGATTGCTTGATACTAGTATTTACCAGTTTCAGGATATCATCAAACGTTGGCTCGATACCCTCATCCTCCATACGGGAGCTCATCTTCACCCACTTCCTTTGCAGTCGAGTAGGTAGACGTCTTGCTATTACTTCTAGTATAAAACTCGAGTTGAGGTCACTCATGCGATTCATCGAAATCATTCCATTCTTGTAAATTAGCAAATTATCTAAAAACTCAGTGAGTGCCTGAGAGTCATCCTGTAATTGACCACCATTACCCTTAACAGCCTCGAATAATTTCCCTGCAATCATCGAAGGTCTTCCAAACCTTTGACGTAATATGCTCAGAGCCTCGTAGTAGCCCTCTTTTGGCTTCATAAACTTACAACACTGTATAGCTCTTGCAGCATCTCCAGTGCAATATCTCATCAAATACATTAACTTCAATTCATCACTTAATAGAAAACTACTCAGCATGATCTCAAACTCCTTTACAAATTGTGAATAATCAGCCTGGTTTCCATCGAAACACCGTGGTTCAAATTTAGGGAGTTTGATGTTCCTATTATCTCTGAACGGCGAAACAATAACATCAACCATGTCATGCTTAACATCAGACACATCGTTACAATTAACAGACAAGTCACCATGACTTACTTTCCTGTTTGCATCCAAGACACTCTGTCCCTTCTTTGACCCAGGCATTGTTGAACTTGACCCAATTCCAAAAATGTTCCAGATATTGCTTGTTCAAAGAGGACTTGACCGGCACCAGGAAAAATGAACGGTGACTATCCAAACTTTCACCAACTGTTTGAATCCGCCAGATATGTTTCTATCGTCAGAAACTGTCAATCACGTCTCATAAACCGTTAATGCACAGCTCTCGCTACGCTCGGGCCCACGCTGTTCTTCGAAGATTTCAGAAACGCTTAGTTATAACGGACGATAAAACCATAACACCGATCTGCCGTTTGATATTTCTGTATTGTTACACCAACATATAAAAGGAATAAGTGAACTAAGGTCTGAAAACAAATATTACAATAATAAATCATTGTATTACTTCTGACGATGTTTCACTCTTCTTTCTGAACAGCGACCGATGAGACGATGACTGTCGTTTTGATGCCTCCGCGAAAATTGGGGAAGTTGATTTTGAGCAAACAACCATGAATTGATCGTTCAATCTTCAACTCCATTGACACCAGGTGTGTTCTCTGCCAGTTGGTTAGCTGAAAATAATAGTGTAAAAACCATATACACATTTTGTAGCAAGGAGTTAACTTCGGGGATCCATCGCTTAGCCCTTAATAATAATAATAATAATAATAACAGCTTTATTCCAAACAGTATTTGTGGTAGAGGTATGGAATTTTCAGCGTGCATTACAGTATATTGCATCTAATTACCTCATAAATTATATAAGATTTTTAAAAATCAAAAATAAATAAAAATAAGTTATAAATAAATAAAATAAATAAATATTAAAAATTAAGAAAAAAAACAAACAGCGTAGAGTATTTCATTTCAAACAATGCACCACAGTATATGAAATATAAAATTGGTGTGTAATAGATGAGGAGAACAGTGTAATAGTAACGAGGAAAGGAAAACAAAAACTAATTGTTAGAGTGCCGCAGTAAGTTTATCGTGTAACACCTAACGGATTTCTCATCACATAACACCTGTGCCGGATATGGTAATCACAAAGGCTAAATGTGAGGAACGTGTTTCAGACTCAGAATTTGGCTGGGGGTAGAATTTTTCATGCAAATGTTGATCTTTTTCTGATAAGTATTCGTGCTTGTCTAATCCTCTCAAGAACAAGTTGACTGAGAGCGCAGACATTACTTCTTCTAAGAGTCGGCTCCGAGGGTTAACTACTCTATGCGAGAACCAGCACATCTCAGCAATAAAGTTCGCCTCTGTCTTCCGAACTCTTTTGCTGTGACCATGCGGGAAGAAAAAGGGTAAATGGATCAGGTCCGTAGACATCTCTTAGAACTTTAGACATTGGGACTGCACCTCCTTCTTGGCTGTGAAATGACAGGGAGAAGAGGTCTAGACTGTTGATTATTCTCTCGGTCGTGCCAAGAATCATAGGTACGGCCTTCTTTTGAACGCTCTCCAATATATATAAGCCCAACCTTCAGGAAGCACTGTCTGCACAAATGGATTTTGCTATTTTGACTTCATCACTTATCTATATAAAGTCATAAACGTCACAGGTGATCTCAATGAAGGCCAGATGTATTGATCGGAAAATATGAAGCGACTGGGGAACCACTACTACTTGCCGTGATCTTGTGATCTAAACTTAGAAGAGAGACACTCAACTTGTGTGTGATGACACTTGCACACCTTAGGCTCATGACCGTACAGTTTTCGAGAAATATTTTAGAGTTAGCCCAGACTGTTTGTCTCCATCTCACCAGGAACTTCCTGGCCCCACTGAGCAGGTCTCTGATGATTTCAAAATTTTTCAACTTCACCAGCAGCCTTGCATATGACAGCTTGTCAAAACCTATGAAAACGTCGATTGGGTTCCTACTGTTCTTGGACCCAGTTTTTCATTGCTGTTAAGTTTTTCGGACACAGGAGATTACCACAAAAGCCGTGCAGTGCATTGAGTGAGATGTTATTATTTTTCGAATATGCTACAGTATCTTGCCCCGAATGTTCTTTTCAGGATATTGACTAAGACACCGTTTAGACTTTTAGGTCTGCAGTTTGAAGGACACCGTCTGCATTCTCGCTCATGGGTGGGGGCAAAAGCTTCATACTTTGGACATGCGGCAAAGCTGCATGTAGCTGGACTATCTACTTTTCGGTTGATGTAAACGGAATCCACCAGACGTTAGTCGTGTGACCAGCCGTCGCGCTAAAGTTGGTTGAGACTGATGTGTGAAGATTCTGGAGAGGTTATCTGAAAGTGACTCCTCATTTTATTGGCTCCCCTCTATTTTGTCTGTGTCATCAGTAGGGCTGTGACATTCAGCGTAGTCTCGCTCCTGAAATTCATGTCATCAAACTGTTTCTTTGGCCCTTCTATTGCACTCTGAACTAGATGAATTTGGAATTCACTCGCAAATGACAAATTACTGTAACAGATTTGTTTCCAGTGTAAGGGGGCCTAGGAATCTTCACTTTTAAGGCATTGGCACTTTGATATCCATAAGCCTAATTTCCAACACAAAATAAAAGTTTTTCCCGGTGCCTTTGGGGGTGCGACGCATTCCGATGGCATTACTATTCTGTTTCTTGCATTACAAGGGATATGTATAAGCTTGAATGATCGAATTTTGTGATGGTGCCTAGTTACGCAAAGCTAAATTCTTTTTTTGTGAGGCAACATATCCGCCACCTCTATGGGTTAACCTGCTTGGGTTGCAAACGGCAGTCTCGTAGGTTAACTTCAGTATCATTGATTTCAGCTGTTAGCCATGATTTATTAATGGAGGTTTCTCAAGTCATCCAGGGGCATAAAACCAAGCATTTTAACTTTGCGAAGACATCATGTAGGTTTTGAAAATGTTCTTGAGCTTTTTCTCATAGAAAATTTTCGGCACAGGATGTTTTATTCAAGGAAACCGAAGATAGGAAAGATATTTCAGTATTCTCGTCCTTGAGATAAACAGCGCCTGCTTCGGATTTTAGCGCGTGGTTGTATAATGCTAAAGTTTAATATTGCTAATCCTGCCGATGAATTCCAAATAGTTACTAGTGTCTCTGAAATTTCCGTAAGCAGTATTTTCTCTTATCTTTTCAGTACAAGAGGCCAAAAGTTGGTAGGAAAAGTCAAAAGTCTCGGAAAATCAAAGCTGTTGAGAAACCCGATTCTCAAAAACAGGCTTTAAAAGCTGCGTGGAGTGATGATGATGACGATACTTTGTCGAATACATTAGTTCGGTATGTTGGGTATTGTTTTTATCTCCAGACCACCACGAGCATTAGATATATTTGCGAGTAAAGTGAATAAGGAATGCTTAGATGATGCATCGGACGATGATAGCTGTGTTGTAGCTCGTAAATCTGCTGCTTTCAACCTAGAAGAAGTCAGTTCATTACCTTACGGAAAAGAAATTGGAGTGAGAAGACTTTGTGATGCCAACCGTGAGAGGAGATCAATGGCTTCTCTTGTAGCAACAGAATTCAATGCACATTATCGTATGCTTTTGACCGCAAGCGTCGATAGCACTATGGCATTTTTCAAGGTATTTAAGCGTAAACTGTAACTTCTAAAGTTCGTTTTTATTGAGTATAGTAAATAAATTAGTGGACTTATTGTTTTTTAAATGCTAATTTAATCGTATGCAATCTTATCAAATAGAAAGTTATTCGGAAAATTTCCAGTAGATTCTTTAAAGTGGGATTTTAATAGTGTTTTGTTGTTAAGATTCCACATTAATAATAAATGGAAGGCACTTTTCGTGCCACAAGAAAATAAACTGGTTCAGATGTCATAGGGAAGTAAAACTACAGGACCCACATAGAACAAACCTATCAGTGACCCAGTAGATCAATTTAGGTGAGAATTTTTCTGTCGTAGAAATTATTACAGAAAATCTCATCCTTGATTATGTGGACATTTTTAATTGCAGTATCATATTCATAGTTGACAATGTGCTTCGTCAGTTGATGATGCATACAATCTAATTCTGACGGGGATTGTTCCGTTTTTCTTAAAATTTAGTTGTTTTGAGACTGATCTGCTTGTTCTATCTATTTAGGTAGAGGATCAGTGTTAACTCTGTTGCAGTAAAAGGTCACTTTATACTTGAAGCTGACCTGGACTATGTAATTAGGTGCCCCCAATGGAAATATTCCTGTAGTAGGGAATATCACGTGATGCGGTATTCAATCTTACAGTTACCGGCTTTTGGACAGTTGTACTGGCCTCTTTATGACGATGCATCCTATGAAATTGACTTGGGGTTAGATTTGAGTTATGAAATGTCTGCTTCTCATTTTTGGAAGCACTCCCAGTCAATAAGTGACGGGTTCAGGTTTCATTCCGTCCAGCACTAAATTTGTGCTCGGCATCCCTTACATAATAAGTTTGTACTGATTTCATTTGTATGCAGTGATATATGGAAGTAGTAGTAGTAGTAGGGTATAAAGTCATTAAAAACCACCAAAAATACCCACTGAGTCGTGAAGAAAATATTATATACCATATTGGTACATTTATTCGAGGGACTATACTTCACACCAACACAAGGAAAATTCAGTAAATGTAAATAAATATAGGTAAATTAGGTATACGTATTTATACAGTTTGATTAACAACAAAACAGTTGTCTCTACCACTGCAGAGAAGCTTTTGACATCCGTTCATTTGTATTATCATGAAGTAGACTGTAAATTGTAATTCTGAAGTCCACCGAGTGGTTATTTCTCGATTATTTCGACATAACTTTCCCATTTTCATCAGATAATACCTTCCCTTATGTGTTAGTCGGTGAACTGTATGTGCGTGTGTATTTAAAACTGGTCATATTGGTTTGGTTCAGTTATTTTGTCGGTCTAGCAAAGCTTCATTGGAAGTTATTATTATGTATGCACAGTGATAGAATTTTTAGCTGCCAGTTGTATTATGTTTTATCTTACTATAGGTTGACGGTTTTGATAATGCACTTCTAAGAGACCGTGTATACGAAAATTTCTCAATTTCTTCAGCTAAATTTACAGCAGGTGGTGACAAGGTTATTTTCACTGGAAATACCGGTTCTTTCAGAGTGAGTGATTTTTGCTGATCAATGCAATTCATATTTTATTATGCAGAGATCTTAAATCGTTTCTATTTGTATGCGAATGTATAGTGATTAGCTGAAGAGTAGTGGCCGTTTGTGAATATTTCAGTTATATTTGTTTCTGGGACTTCCAATTCTCTAAGCATTCAGTACAAACTGGTTTAATGGTAGAAGGCGGTACAATAAGTCATCTTTTGGTCGTGGGATTTACCCATCAGACCATTAGAGCGAAAAGAACTAGAGGCCGAGAAATCTCCTCAAAGATTCATTTGCTCAGCTTCTTGCTCTTTTCTGCCTAAATTTATTTTCACTAGCTCATAATTCCTTCTGCTTCCAAGCTTCATTTGATAAAGTATAGGTATCCATAGTTAAACTAATTCTGAAAATTCCACGCATCATATTTTTTCGTGTTGATGAGTTCTTATAATTATTATTTACTCACGCGTTTCAAAACATTTCCATAACAGTTTCCTATATATTTATGTATGTAATATTAAGTAATAACTGAGGTTGAGTCAGAGACCGAGATTGCATCGGTTTTCAGGTATGGTACAGTGGTTTGTGGTAGCTGAGGGGTCTTAAGTTTGAGTTCGGTTGGAATCTAGGTTTTCACTCCAATTTCTACGCTTTCACTGTGTTATAAATCTAAAGAACTGAGGCTACCTTAATTAATTACCATAAGTTAAGTAAAGACACGTATTTACAGTGAAAGGTTATGTATAATGAAGATTAACTAGGATTTCAGCGTAGAACTGTGCGTTAAGATGCAACAGTTGAAGTTATCACATTCCTTACAGGTAGCAAAAAAAAGAAAAGCTCAGGAAATGTAATGAACGAAAATGTAGGAGAGCAAGAATAAGAACATTGAGAATAATGAGTATTGGATGGATCTACGAGATTACAAGGAGTGAATTCATCTGTGTCACTTCGAACAATTTCGCACCGTGTCACCAACAGTACCCAGTTATTGGTTCTTAGAGTCTCGATGACTTCAACCAGACAGAGTGTTGTTCAAAAGTCAATAGTCAAAGACTGCATAGATTGGTGAGATGTTTTTATTTGACCACCTGCTGACTCTCCTCCCACCTAACCCTTTGTTGATTAACATTACTCGACAAGGAAAGCGGTGGCTCGGTATGCGTCATACGTGTCCGCAGCCATCTCAGTCGACTCAGCTTCACAATCTCTTACACTGATTTCCCCTCTTTACCTGATACTACACCTAACGTCAGTATTACTCACCATATTTTGCCACTCAACACAGGAGAAATGAATTCAAACACCTATGGTCACAGACAGTCTTTCGCCTTCAACAGTTACGCTTCAGCCGTAAAGGACATAGTGCACAACTGCGCATCCTTTGATCAATAGCCAGGTATTATGTCTATGTCAGAGATGACATAAGTTGGCAGATGGCAAGCGAGTCTTTTGTATCTGTACTTAGATTTCGTCAGTGACCAGTCCATTAGGGTGGATGCAACTTCGCAAATAAATGAAGTGAAAGTTAGTGTAAACACTAGTAATATGGAGCTGTAAATTGAACTTTTTTATTGGACTTTAGTCAGTAACTAGTGTAATTTGTCAAGTTCTTTGTTTACTGCAGACTGAATTCTATCAGTTAAGTTTTCAATGTGGCCAGCATGCCACTAGGTGGCTCGTCATCATGGTGCACTGTGTATTGTTGATGTTAGATGGTTGGAGGTTATTGGTAGGAAGCCTTAGACCTGGGTTTCGTGGTATTTGGCACTCGTTAGCAAGATGTAATGGCGATCCACCTGGCTTGGTGGTCAAATTGCATGAGGAAGTCCTACTCACTGCCTTCACGTGGCGGAGGTGTTTTTCACCAAAGTGAGAGGGCAAAAGCGGATGTCCGGCGCTCTTCACCGGGTTGACTGTCCATTGGATGACAGTCTAGGGGAGATGGCTAAACCCTGATTCCAAACCTCCAACGACTGGCGTATGAAGCTCACCGGCAGACGTATGGACAAAGAGCTTATTGGATGCCCTGGATGTCTGGCCCCATTCAAAAAGGCGTATGAACCGGACTCCGGTCACCGGCTGCCAAGGGATAGTGGACTCCGTACTCCACTCCTACTGCCTTGTAGGTCACACTTGGTTGTGTAAAGGCTAGAGTTGCACTCTCAAACAAAAGGCCGAGCGATGCTGGGGACATCACTCGTACCCAATTCCCATGAAACTTCATCAACTCTCTTACAAACATTCGAGATGTTCATGAAGCCGGTTAATCCTCCCGTAGGAGATAGCCGAAGTAAAGTAAGTAAGTAAATTGCATACTTGACTGTGAGAATTCAGTCTGCACCAAAGATAGGACTAGACACACACGCACTATACCAGTTACTGACTGGTGTCCAATCAAAAATATCCAATGCAGTCCTACAGGAGGTCAATCGCGAGCCTGAATAGCTCAGTGGCAACGTCTTTGACTGCAGCACTGGGTGACGTGGGTTCGATTCTCAGAAGGGACATGAGCTCCTTCAAGGTTGCAAATACGCCTTGATGACTGGCAGCGCCAACTAGCACGAAACCTAGATCGAAGGCTTCCTGCCGATTACCTCCAGCCATCTAATACCCACAAATCAAACTGTAGAAGATCCATTATTTAATTTTTTTGTCTTCCGAGTGAAACATAAGGCTTCAAGCTTTTTGAGCATTGGAGTTTCAGTAACAATGGTGTTGTTCTAACGCGGCGAGGTTGCTAGTTTCACTCCTAACCTTCCCTGTTTATTACCTGGTTTACTGCCAGCTAAACGACGGTGCGTCGGTCGAGAATCGAACGCCGGACTATGTGAGGCGTGGTTGGCGAGTAATCTACCACCTCCCCACCGACACACAAATGACATATATATATATGGAGAAATGAACCTTTACATGCCAAATAGTAAAACCAGTTGTAAAATTTTATTAACGGGTCATTAAAATGAGTTGGTAATACAACCCTTAACTGTTAAAAAGTGCAGATGTTCTATCATCGGACGGTAATAGGTTAAGGCAACAGAAGCGGTACATTTTGGATTTCACTGATAGTTGTTAAGAGTGGATTTAATTCACGCTGCATATACTCTTATGCTTATAAAATACAAGTAATTCAGTTACTGACTTTCTTTTTCACGCACAATCTTTTCGTATGTTAAGTTTGTAAAAATTTCAGTCATTTGATAAAGTTGATTTGTATTTATTTTTAGTGAAATTACATCAAGTGTTGTAGAATGATGGGGGAGAACTTTAGGTAGATGTTTCTTTTTCAGTTCTGTAATTACTCCCCTCTGTTAATCTTTCTGATTTCATGAGTAGGAAATTCAGTGAAGCTCTTTTCAGCTTTTTCAACACAGTTCTCTGTTACAATATTTAACCATACACTCTTTCAATATGTGATAACTAAGGTGACGTGTGAGCTGGTTTTAACAAGAAATGAAGTAAATGATATTAATAATGCTAATAGATACAGAATTTTTTTTGATGTACGAGGCTACGTGATGTAGTATGGGGTTTTTCTGCGTTCTACCTCCCATGTTAAGTGATATAATACTGTGAGTACTATTGAGGTTAGGTATTGATCGAGTGCTAGGTAAGGAGGAGGAATCAATCGACGATGTTGTGGCGTTACACCGATTGAGATCTTTAGAAGATGTGTTACGCATGCACGCCCAACCATCATTTTCTTCGACGGACAATGTCAGTTGATATAGGATCGGTGAGGTTGGGGAAGAGCTAGTGGTGTTCAAACCGAGACATGATTCCACCAGTCAATAGAATCCACAAGAGTTAGTTTAAGCCAGCCAGTCATGTAAGGAGGTATAGACTTCCTGGTTGGGGTCCTCGGGACGGCAAAAAGCAATGAATGGAGACAATTGGTGATATGGCTCAAACTCATTGTTCTCGATGACTGGCGCAGATGCATTCACTCATTGTGATTTGTAATATCCAATAAAATTACATTGTTCTTCCATATTACTATTTCTTCCACCTCACGCTACTGTTTATTATCTCTTTTGAATCTCTCTTTACACTCTCCTCTTGCTTTGTATGCTACATGGAGGGAGAGTGGCACCTCGAACTGATGCACATGTGTGCGAAGTTCTACGTTGAAACCAGTCAGTTAGTCAGTCAGTTCTAGTCAAAACAGGCGGTCCCCGTGACCCAATATTATTAAAGACCTAGTGTTTAGGTCAACTAGTTACTGTTTTATAATTAGGTAATCAGGCTAAACTTGTTTTTTAGTCACATCTGTTAGCTTACAGGAGACTATTCTTAGCCATATGTTGTTTTCATTCGCATTTTCCGTGTTTTGTGCTCTTTTAATTCATTATTTGTGTGCTTTATAGATTTACAATTTAGAAACAGGCAGTGAAAGTCGTGCCAGACGATTCATTGGTATGCCTTTCGATGAAGTGATCAATAAGTGTTCAATTTCACTGGCTTCTCCAAATTTTGCTGCTCTTGGAACAAATGGTAGTACAGTATACTTAACTGATTTACGGGTAAGTTGTTAATTAAAAGTAGCATGTTTTGTGGTTATCATAGTGTAGCCTATTCAGTTTATCTAGATTATGGATATTCATTTCGGAGAGAATATCCAGATAGAGAAGTGTATACTATGTGGTTGGGTGGGGGGGGGGTCCTTGGGATGCTAAAACCCAGTGGCCGGAGACAGTTGGTGATATATATATATATATATGTTTCGGCCTACATGAAGTGTAGCAACTGGAACTACTGTACTTCTGTACTGAGTTCTGTGTTGGAACCTTGAAACCAGTTATTTTAGAGAGGAATAAATAGATTTGTTACGATATATAAGGTTGGTTGATAAGTGGTAATGTGTTAATGAATTAATTACAAAATAAACTAACTACAGTCTCAGTTACTACTTACCGGTTTTCTACTGTTTAACTCAAGCCACGCAGCTCCACTAGAGTCATGTTTCAAGATTATCTACAAGGTTAGGCCAAATGGTACAAAGGACGTCAGGTTTCGGCATTTGTATATGGCGGAGGCGTTGGTGATTCGTCAATACAACCCTGAACTATGTATACAGAAAAAGTTTGAACAGTCTCTTATTCTACCATGGTCTTAACCTCTTCATTAGTCGCTCCTTGTGAATTTATATTTTCAGTGATTGCTTTGCTTTCAATTTATTATTTGATTCGCTGTTATTACTCTCAAATGTCCCTTTTGTACGTTTTCTTACCCTTTTCACACTTGTTAAATGGACACTCAATTGCCTTTCTTCTCATTCAGTAACATTTTTAATCTTATCAAATTTCTAACACTTTCTTGCTTTGTGCTTTTGAGTATTGTGTAATTTATAACCTTTATTTTTACTTTTGAAAACATTTCCAAGTAATTTTATCAATTATGTCACACCCCTGTTACTCAATAATAGACTACTATACATTTTTGGTAAATATAAATACGACTGTACAGTACAGCCTCTGAAGGTGATTTCGTCGATAAAGGAAATTGTATTCACTGAATCATGTTTTACTTCATTCATGACTCAATGGGTGTTTTTGGTGAATTAACTGTATATCACTTCCAGTCGAGTCAGAAAAGTTGACTTACACAAAAGTGTTTCACTTTAAATTGTCACGCTTCAAAGAGGCACACTATGTGTGTGTGTGTGTGTGTGTGTGTGTGTGTGTGTGTGTGGAAAGAGAAACGTCATGATGCTGCTTTAGGAAGAACACATTGATTCTCCGTGTCCAAACGCATCTCAAATACTTACTGATTTAAAATGTCTGCACAAATTACACAAATTTTGAGGTTTAATAGTCTCGCTTGTTCAAAAATGTATTAGTATTCTTCAATCACGCTGAAAAACGATTGAATCTATCAAATTAAAAGTACTGTTACAAGATTTCATCATGGGCTGACATTAGTTAGAGAACCATTGGGAAACCAGCTGGAAGTAGTGGACATCTGTTTCATCCTTGTTTGGGACTCACCACCAGGATTCGAACCCACGACCTTCCTGTTACAAGGAGAGCTCGTAGACCATTTAGCCACTGGGACGCGACCCACTGGTTCATGAATTCTAACCTCTGTCAATCCACGATATAGTGCGACCACTAACCAATGTCAGCTGTGGCGAGTATTTGCCTTCACACCCTGTCTACTGTATCCCATTGGTCACGACTTTCCATTAGAACTCAGGTAACTACCTCCTTGAATAGAGTTAGTCACTAGTGAGTATCCTGTTAATATTCAAGCGTTGGTTTGCGGGGTTTCAGGATTTCATCCTTATCATCATCAAACCCCAGTGATGCATAGTGATGAAGAGTCCTGAACTAGGACGAAACAGACGTCCAGTACTCCTAGGTTTATTGTGAATATTTATCATTCGCTAAATTAGGTAATATTTTATCTAGAGTTTAGAGTTTAAATTGTCAATAAAAGTTCGACAATCGGAAGTCAACAGAGCGAACAGTAATTTACAAGAATTTATGAATTAGCGTTTAACTTGTGTATGTTTTCTTTCTTCTTAATTCTCACCCTATAACTGGTTAAATCTCTTGTATATTGCTTTTATATTCTTTTATCCTCATAGAGTTTGGAAAAGGTTGCAGTCATGCGAGGTAGCGGTTTAATCAATTCACTTTGTTTCACTCAAGACGGAACATTTCTGCATACTTATGGAGGTAAATTGGTGGTGAAAATAGATTTATTGAACATTGTCACGTGATACTTGATCTCATTTTACATAAAAATAATAATTCAAATATGTTACAACTTTTTTTATAGGTCATGCTAAGTTTTCGTGTGACAACTTGTAAATCTCATATTGGTTAGTAAACTTAGTGGAACAAAGAATACTATTTAAGCAAAGTTAATTTTTGAAGTCAACTAGTGGATGGCGACTAGTAGTGGAACTCAGGATTCGCATTTCGTCGTATTTGGGACTTGTCACTGGACCGACCGAAAGCTGCTACCTTGACGTGGTGGTCGGGCTTGAACACCGCAATGACCTAATCAAGCTATACTGGCTGAGACTTATGTCTCTTGAGGTTCTACCATGCCAGGCAGGTTGTTTGGATAGCGGTTAAACAAAAAGCAGCTACCTCATCCAATACCATGATCCAAACAAATTCACAAAATTTCATGCCGGATCGGCCGTGGCCCGGATTAACAACGACCGCGCTTCCTGCTGCCGTGTCACAGGGCGGGAGTGATAAGTATGCTACTGAGGCACACAAAACAAAACAGAACAAACAAAAACAGGCCGCGTGTGACCGGCCTCAAGCAGTTGTCCCCTGGGCTCTGCGGTCACGCAACCAACTTCCACGGTGTGGGCAGCCGGGAAGTAACAATCGCCCTCACAATCCGAAATGCACACAAAACCTCTCTAATCCTCACTTATCTTTGTCTTCATCTCCATTGCCTTGTCTTCCTCCCACTGATACAACTCCTCTACTTGATGGCTCCACACTCCCTCTTCACTCTGTGTCCACTAAAAACGACGAAAGCCAAAAAACCGCCACGGATAGTCTCCTAAAGCCACGCCACCAATTTCATATAGGAGCATTTAATGTTAGGACACTTGGCCAAATAGGACAACAAGCATCACTAGCTAAGACCCTGGCATCCCGAGCCATTGATGTATGCTGTGTTTCAGAAACACGCAAACAGGACCCAAGTGTGGTTATTCACCTAACCCCACCTGGCCAACAGGTTGAATCTTCAAAATTCACCTTGAGGGTGTCAGGAGATGCCACAGCTAGTTCACGAGGATTAGCTGGCGTAGGGATAGCTCTGAGTACTAGGGCAGAAAAGACACTGCTTGACTGGATCCCGGTAGATAGCCGAATGTGTGCTGTCCGTCTGAACGTATCAGTAAACAGGAGGAAGGACTGCACTACTCGCCGATGCCTTTTCGTAATCTCCGCCTACGCCCCCACTGACTGCAGTTCGGATGAAACGAAGGATGAGTTCTACCAAAAGCTGTCTAGTTTGGTGAGAAAGGCTAAACGCTCAGATATAGTCGTTCTAGCTGGTGACTTTAACGCTCAAGTAGGGAAATTGTGTCAATCTGAGAAGGATGTCGGTGGCACCTATGGAGTTCCGTGCCAGCGAACCGACAACGGTGACCGTCTCCTACAGTTCTGTTCAGATAATCATTTGTTTCTTGTAAGCACTAACTTTAAACACAAGGAGAGACACTGTTTAACCTGGCGACCCCCATCATCAAACCAACGCTGGACACAAATAGACCACATAGCAATTAACTGAACGTAGTGACTTAGGAATCGACTTATTACCAGGAAATAATCTAATGGACTTAGAATATGCAGATGACATAGTCCTGTTAGGGGAGGATGCTGAAAAAATGCAGAGTCTTCTGAACACCTTGAGCAGCAATCTTCGTATGTTTGGCATGCGATTCGCCCCTGCAAAATGTCTGCGATCCCTGTCTCACGTTAGGTGGTTTCACAAGATAAGTAATGTTGACGTTAGGCGTAGAGTGTTGGGCAAAGAGGGAAAATCAATCGACGAGGCTATAAAGTTACATAGACTAAGATGGCTAGGTCACGTGCTGCGCATGCCTAACCACCGCCTCCCCGACGGGCATTGCTAGCTGACATAGGTTCAGGTTGGAAAAGAGCCAGTGGTGGCCGAACAAAAACATGGCATCAATCCATGAAATCCTTGACAGTTAAACTGAGTCAGGTAGGGAGATGCAGACTCCCGGATTGGGGTCCTCGGGACTCTAGGAATCAATGGCTGGAGACAATAGGTGACATGGCTCAAAATCGTTGTCAATGGCGCAGATGTATTCAGTCTCTGTAATCTTTCATATTCCTTTCTACCATTACCCATTCTGTTTCACTCTCATACTTGTCAAACTCTATTGATTCTCTCCACTCATCTTCTTGTCTACCTCTGTGTGCTATTTGGAACGTGGCAACTCGAACTTCTGCACTTCGGTGCCAAGTTCTATGTTGAATCCAGACAGACAGACAGTACCTGTATTCCCCAGTGAGTGACGGTGTTCCCACCGAGGCTCGAACGCAGTGCCCATAGTTTCAAACGCCAAAGCGATATCCACTAGACCACTTGGGTGACGAGAACCACCTTTTGTGCAGCGGTTATTTATTTATTTTATTATTATTATTATTAATTATTTAATTCACCTAGGAGTGTGGGTACATCTAGACGACGAGTCCCAAATAGGACGAAATGTGCATCGTTGACTCCACTGCTAGTCACCATGCACCAACGGACTTCTAATTACATGCCCAGACATCGTCGAATCATCTGCACAAGCAGCCGACATGTGAACCTGATACCGAGCACTTCGGTCCAATCAGTTGACGGGAAAATCTAAAATTGAATTAAATGAAAGTAAATATTTATCGTCTTTAAAATGGGGCTGGTTTTTTGTGTTTCTTCATTCTTATTACAGAGTAGTAATGGCATGATATAGTACTCTCATGGAAGTACTCCTGGGTTCATGTAGTATGTGTTTGTTCAGTCGGCCTACAACTGTACGCTAAACAGTGTTATTTTATGCTAGACAAAACTGCTTTTTATCACCGATGAAAGCGGGACAGGCGGTTTGTCAGTATTTCTACTGACGAGTCTCCACTGAATTGTAGATTCTAGTAGAGAAGTCTTTTAGGAGCAAAAAGTGTGTGTGTGTGTGGGGGTTTAATGGTTGAGCCTTCATATGGATTTTGTGATGAAACGTTCTAAGTAGGCAACATTGCACTTGCATTTTACCTATGAATCATCCTATTTTTCGTATCACAATTTCGATTGACCTTGAAAAGTTTGATTGGTTTTACTTTATTTTGAATTTTAGCTGAAGGTTCCGTGTATGTCTTTGATCTGCGCAGTAATAAAGCTAGAATTATTCATCACTGGTTTGATCAAGCTAGTACAAATGGCTTATCTATTGCCGCATCACCTAATTCTCAGTGGATAGCTTGTGGGTAAGGTATTCATTTAATTTATAAAATTTTCACATATTCACACCTGCGCATGGAAGTGCTGTTTGATGAACAGTGTGCTGTAGTTTCAGTGTCGCTGACATTGCAGTGTAAGGCTTCAACAGCACATATCCACTTTGTTCTATTCTCTGCAGTCCTGTTCATCAGTTGGCTTCACGATTGTTCATAGTCTTTCATCTCCTCACACGATCTCCTCAATGTAACCCTTGAAGTGATGGCCTCATCGTTTCCCAGTTGGTTTCCACCATAGAGATGGCCTGGGGTGCAATATCATTTGACCGTCTTCTCTACCTGTAGCCGATTCCTCTCCATTTTCTTTGGAATATTTGTTGAACAGTTGGCTCTTGGCTGGTTCGTTCCCAGAGTTTCTTCTTGCCAATTCTTTCTGACCAGCTGGCTATTCAGCCTTCAGTATGAAGCCAGCAAGGGCAGCTGTTGATTAAATTCTACAGCAGCCTGTTGGAAATCCTTCTCGTGACACGCAGTGCAAGTTTCTAACCCGTATAGAACTGACTGACTTCACATTTCTACTGGAAATCCGAATCCTGTTCTTTATGCTGGCTGAGTTACAACAGATTTCCAAATTGATTTCAGGTCGGTGAAGGTATATCTTGCCTTCCAGATTCTGGCTGTCTTTAACATCTTCACCCGTGCCGACTGTGTGTGGTTGAAGTCTCTGTCAAATCCCTCCTGTCGGTGGTGATTGGTTCTGGTTGCTCTTGTTGCTAGTGGTGGTGGTTGGTTATCTCCATCACTTCCGTCTTCTCTATGTTCACTTGAAGTCCTGTCTTCGCTGCTGGCTTCTTCAGTCAGTTTGTGGGTTTTCGTTTGCAAGTCTTCTAGTTTGTGTGACATGAGACATTGTAACAACAGGAGACAAGGGTCAGACAACAGATCGTTTATTGAGAAAATCAACAGATATCAATAGATTTTTATGTACATTATTATTCTTTATTGTTAACAGAGAGGTAACGTCTTCTGATTGGTTGTTTTCCTGCTGAAAGTTATTCTGTCATCTCTTTATTGCGATTTCTTAGACATTCCGTTGATATATCTGCGAATCCTATCCGTCCACGCTAAGTTTGCTGTGATTGGTTGTTGACTTAGTCTTTGTTCTTGTTATTTTTTCTCATGACAAAGATATGGGATGTAAACATTGATGTAAATTGCTGTCTACCAATTTCGGCTAGCAGACAGCTCTCCCTACAGCATGAATCATCCGCGAAATCCAGACATCCTAGAGTCTTCTTATCGAGGATTCCAACATATTTTTATCTTTTCATCCTCAATGCACAGTCTGACGCATAATCCAGTCCAGTTGCTAGCCATAGCTGTTCCTTTTCTCCGATAGTCTTTATACTTGTCTGTTGCTATGATCGACTTGAGCTGTTATATCGACTTTGATTTTTATTCCTGTGAGTCGTTATTCTATGATAGGAACAGCCTATTGGGAGTGGTGAGATGAAAGACAAATAAATCTTAAGCTGACAGTAAAGCTGTTTGACTTTTTTAAAAGGCTATCGATATTCTTAAAAATTCTATTTTTGTATGATTGGAAAGCCGGATTAAAAAAAAAAGACCAACACTAACATTGCTGAACTTCGGCGGAGGGATTGCGTGTTAGTACTATTTTTTAGGGTAGGAAATTGGATCTAATAAATCAAATGACTTCATCTCTTATTTATTCTAGTCAGGTAACCTTAGAATCTTATGATCACTGCCAAATCGATAATACTATCAATCCTGATGCGCATTCTCCGATTCTGTATACAGACGTTATATTTCACAGTTTGATGTGTGGTAGTTATGAAAAATGCTAAAGGGTGAACTTAATTGATACTGGATTTTAAAGCATCGTGTTTCCGATTATTATTCAGTTTATTACAAAATTAATTATGATGGTAGATGATGAGCAGTTCTGTTTTTTAACTCTATCTTTCCGTATAATTACGGCATGCAGTGCCCAAGAAGTCTCTACCAACTTCATTCAACAGCTAGCTATTTTTTTTTAGATTTACAGCTTGATTCCACACTGTATTTTTGGTACAAGTAAGGAATTTTCAGCATGGATATCGGTAGCCCAAATTTCGCAGGCCGACCATAGATATCAGGTGTGCGCCGGCGTGGGCTCGAACCCCGGACCATGTGCATGGTCGGCGAGAGTCCTAACCACTGTGCCACCGACGCTATATGACAATGCCATATGTTAAGTGATCCGCAACGGAAAACTCAGCAAAGCCTTTGGAGTGAATACAGCAGTAAGACAAGACTGACTGACTGACTGACTGACTATTATCATCGATGATATTCTTAATTGTGGTGGACTGAATTCTGCATCAACATTGAGTGCATTGAGAGTGAGAAGACAAGCAGCATACTTTGGACTACTGATAAGAAGACTCTAGAAGATCTAGATTTCACAGATGGTATTATGTCTAAGTGTCACACAAACTCGAAGACTTACAGTCAGGCGAAAACTAACAAACTAGCAGAAGAGGCTGACAAGCAGCAAAGACAGCACTTCAAGTGAACATAGAGAAGACGGAGGTGATGAAGATAACTAACATCAACAGCGACGACAACAACAACAACTACAAAAAACCAGCACCAATCACCATCAATTGGGGAGGGATTTGACAGAGGTTACCTAGGAAGCAAAGTTGCCACTACAGGCGGTGGCACGGATGAAGATGTCAAAGCTAGCCAGAATCGAAAAGGCAGGCTACACCGTAATAAACCTGAAACCAGTTTGGAAATCTTCTGCACTGCACTCAGTTAGCATAAAGAAGAAGATTCGGATTTTCAACACATATGTGAAGTCAGTCAGTCAGTCAGTACTACTATACGGGTGAGAAACTTGCACTGAGTGTCATGAAAAGAATTTCCAACAGGCTGCTGGAGACTTTTATCAATAATTGCCTTTATTGGCTCCATCTTTTGAAGGTCAAATAGCCAACTGGTCAGAAAGAATTAGCAAGAAGAAAGTCTGGGAACGAACCAACCAAGAGCTGATTGCTCAACAAATGTGTAGGAGAAATTTAAGAGGAGTTGGCTGCAGGCAGAGAAGACGGTCAAATGACATCACGTGCAATGCAACTCCCAATGTGAAGCGACGAGTGGATTGTCCAAGGATAACATGGCGGGAATCGTGTGAATTGGAGGAGTTGAGAGATTATAGGCAATCGTGGAAGTAGCTGAGGAGAAAATAGAACAAAGTGGAGATGTATTGTTGAAGTTCTATGTCCCACTTGGAACCGAAGGGAATAATAATAATTATAATCCGTATTATTAGCAATTAAAATTGGGGAGGTGGCATTAGCTTATGCGGAGGATGTCCGAAGCAGCTAGTTGACAGATTAATTGAAGTTTTCACCTCAACTATATATGAAATTCAACTTAAATAGAATATCTTCTAAGGAAATTTGAGACTCATGGTATTGATTTAAAAGGCAGTTAAAAATGTCAGTTATGTCTTTTCATTCATTATTATTTTTCCCCCTTTACGTCTCGAGTGGAGCATAGGGCTTCAATCTTTGAAGTTTTGGTAGGGTTTATGTTTCTGTTTTTACTGGGTAGGTTTGCTAGTTGCACGCGAGACAACCGTAACTCTTCTCAGGTGTAGTTCTAGGAATGCATTGACCAGAAATCAAAGTGTAACCACATGCCCGTGGTCGTCAAGCATATTCTATCTCTGAACCGTCGACGCACACATATCTTTTTATACAACCGAGTAAATAACTTTTTGAATATATTTACGTCTGTGTGTTGTATGTAGGAGTTGTTTGTACCTGTAGTTTGATTTTGTAGAAAATTCATTATATTAACCGGTCAAAGATATTTTTCTAGCTTCTAACAGGTTAAGTAGTGAAATATCATAGGCAATTAGGCATAACGTTTATTCAATTATTATCGGTACAATGTAACTGATGAGGATTGGGCGTGAAATGGACACTTAATTAGCTACAGGATTTGAACAAGTGGCCTCCTAGCAACTAACTCAGAGTTTTACCGATTGATGTGTTGATTTCACTTCAATTACTAAAGAATTTTTTGCTCAGTTTTCATGAAGGTGTGTGATCCTTATCTGTACTTTCAATGATAGCACATAATCTACTTAGCTTGGTCTTCTCATCTTACGTTTAATCATACTAAATTCTAAAAAGGAGGCGAATGGTTTCAACACCCGTTGTCATCTGTAATTATATATCGAAGAGAGTCTATGTAACAGCAGAAGATAAGAGAATTGATAACGAACTTTTTTATTGAGGAAAAACTCATCGTATTAATACCTTTTTATCCTCATTAAAAGTGGGCTAGGTTAGCGGACGCTAAACTGTTCTGATTGGTTGGCGACTGGTTCTTGGTAAAACAAAGGCACGAAAAATTGTCCAATGAGATTATTTCCAGACCACGACGTAAACTAAATTCAGGTTTGATGAATGAACAGAATTCTTAGGTTTGACTTTTGAGTTGAGTAATCACAATCATCTTTAATTTCTTATTCCAAGTATAACTTCATTATTTCAGTTGCCGTATAAATTTTTATGTGGATCATAGTTTTCCTGATTCTCTTATGTTCAATGTGCTTTTCTTAATAATATAATTCAATTCAATAGATCAGACAGTGGTTATGTCAATGTCTACAAATGGACTTCTACAATGAACACAGATAATCCAGAGCCTGAAAAGGCGATAGACAATCTAGTCACTGGAGTAGATTCTTTATGTTTCCATCCATCAAATGAAATGCTTTGTCTTGCTTCATCACAACGTCCTGACGCTATTCGATTGGTAGGTTCTTTATGATTTATCAGAATGATTATTTTAATATATATATATATATATATATATTAATGTGTATGCATAACTAACATTACTAACTGTATGTAAAATCGATAGAAGCTGAGAATTAATTATTTTTATGTGATAACATTTGATGTGCAAGTCGCTCACAACAACATTACTGTTAGCAAGTGTTGATGACGGTAATTATAGTTTCATTAATTGTAGATCATCGTACTAATGGACTTAACCCTAACTGACTTCAACAACTCAGGGAATGACTTGTTACCAGGGTATAATCTCTTTGACTTAGAATATGCAGATGATATAATCCTCCCTTCTAGGTGAAGACGCTGACAAACTGAGACAGAGTCTTCTAGACGCCTTGAGTGCAATCTGGAATGTTTAGCATGGATTCTCTCCCTCATCAAATGTGAGGTGATACTACAGGAGTGAACTGCGTCGATTCATTGATTGAAGACAGGGAGTGAAGTGGTAGAGTGTGTTGATCACTTCACTTATTTGGGAAGTTACATCAGCCAGTGCCAGTGGGTTGATCGCTGACGAAATCTCAGTACGGATATAGAAGGCTCGTTTCAAATATGCGAGTTACGCCGTCTCTGGCGTAGACGTGATATCCGGCTGGCAATCGAACAAAGGACGTGTGTACTGCTCATCAGTCCGCTTTGTCCTCCTTTATGTCTGTGAGACCTGACCATTGAGAGTGGAGGACATGGAAAAGCTCGCTATCCGTCTTTGATCATAGGTGCCTGCGTTCTATCTCCCATGTGAAGTGGTATCATAGCGTGGTGGTGTTATA
This sequence comes from Trichobilharzia regenti, assembly GCA_944472135.2. Taxonomy (NCBI): domain Eukaryota; kingdom Metazoa; phylum Platyhelminthes; class Trematoda; order Strigeidida; family Schistosomatidae; genus Trichobilharzia; species Trichobilharzia regenti. Next base: position 69,524,312 of record OX235263.1, read on the forward strand.
CAGACAGTGTGTGCGAACAAAATGTTATGCTCACATATTCCCATAGTTCAATACTACATACAATGTATGTTTTTAAACATTCGATTTGATGTTAGACAGAATACATTTCTCACAGTTATATACTTCATTAGCAAAAGAATTCAATGTATATTTGAACATTCTATTTCATGTTGCTTGTTGTAAACCGAAATCACACGCTCGGTGATTGGTTAACTGTAGATATATAAACAGTGGTTTGACTAATGAAAAATATACCTTGGCTGTCGGGCTCCCGTGTCTTGCCTTCTGTTGTAACAATAGGGTGAGCAGTATTGAGGTGAGGCATTGGTCGAGTGCTAGGTAAGGAGGGGAAACTAATCGACGAGGTTGTGAAGTTATACCGATTGAGATGGTTAGGACATGTGTTACGCATGCATTCCTAGTCATCGCCTTCGTTAACGAGCAATGTTAGCTGCTGATATAGGAACAGGTTGAAAAAGAGCTAATCCCATGTCAGTCAGCTAACCTCGCCCATCGAGGAAGGCGATGGCTAGGATGCATGCGTAACACATGTCCTAATCATTTCAGTCGGTGTAACTTCACAACCTCGTCGATTGATTTCCCCTCCTTACCTAGCACTCGACCGAAGCGTAACCTCAATATGACCCACTTCATTGTACCACTTTACACGGGAGATGGAACGCTAGCATCTATGATCAAAGACAGCTAGCCGGCCTTTTCTTATCTTCCACTTTCATTGGCCATATCTGACTGCCATAAAGCAGGACAGAGTGAACTGTGGAGCAGCACGTTTGCCGTTTGGTTGACAGTTAGATATCACATTTACACCAGAGATGGCGTAAGTTGGCAAATGTCAGATGAGCCTTCTGTATCCGTGCTGAGATTTCGTCAGGGATCAACCCGTTGGGACTAATGCAGTTCCCCAAATAAGTCAAGTGGTGGTGGTCAACACGTCGTACCACTTCATTAGAGAGCTTTGTAGGCTGATTAAGTGAATTAACTGAATCTTTAAAATCTCATGTAATTAATCTGATTATGAGGTCCGGTACATAAGTCAAAGTAATCGGTCGAAGCTGGCTTTTGTGTTTATTAAAAAAATTAAAATCTTCGGTACAATACACCTTTTTTATAATGTAAAGTGATTGTAATAGATTTGTAGGTGTAAGGATAGATTGTGCAGATTCGATTCTCCCTCCAGCGAGTAACAAAAATGAAGATGTACCTTCATGTACAGTAGAAACGTGGCTCATTTCATAATGTAAATGTTGTTATTGAGTTGGATTTAATCTTCTTTCTTTTCTGAATGATACTTTGAAACAAAGTAAAGTAAGAAAACCACAACTGTCGTTGTATTCCAAATGCATAGAAAAGTCTTCAAGATTCAGTTTGTAAAGATTCAAGTATGATCACGGATTGATATCAGCTAGAGAACCATTGGAAACCAACTGGAAGTTACTGGACAGCTGTTTCGTCCTAGTTTGGGAGTGAGGACAAATACTCGCAGATGACCATTGGCTGGTGGTTGCGCTAAAATTATGAGTTAGTGGAAGTTAGAATTCATGGGCCATTAAGTCGAATCTCAGTGCCTGAATGATCTACAAGCTTGACTTGTAATCAGAAGGTTCTGGGCTCGCATTACTAATGAGTCTCAGAGTAGTGCAAAAAAGTTGTTCAGTACTCCTTGCTGGTTTTCAATGATTCTCTAACTGATATAAATCTGTAGTCAGAAATGCAAAAAAAATTCATCGCCGAATATTGTCACTACGTTTTTGATTTTCATATTTATATTTTTTGTTTTTTTTTTAGTATCATGTGAACGAAGGTCTTATTTTTGAAAACTTCCCTGTTCGAGTTGGCGCTCTGAAGAAACCGACATCGGTTGGATTTAGTCCTGGTGGTCGATTTATGTGTGTTGGACAATGTGATGGTCGAGCAGCTCTTTATGCATTTAGTCATTTCAAGGACTATTGATTTTTCACTCAGGATCATTTGTACATAAAAAAAAGTACTTTATTAATTTCGATGATAATTATAATAATATTATATTTAAAATGTTTTCATTTTGTCTTCCGTTAGTTGGTAAACGTTAATGGACTTAACCCTAGGTGACTTCAGCGACTCAGGGATTGACTTGCTACCGGGGAATAATCTCGTTGACTTGGAATATGCAGACGATATAGTCCTTCTAGGCGAAGACGCTGACGAAATGCAGAGTCTTCTAAACACCTTGAGCCGCAATCTACGAATGTTTGGTATGCGATTCGCTCCCGCCAAATGCAAGGTGATGTTACAGGACTGGACTACATCGACGCCTAGTTTAAGAAAATAGGAAGTGAAGTGGTAGAGCACGTTGACCGCTTCACTTATTTGGGAAGTACCATCAGCCCCAACGGGCTGATCTCTGACGAAATCTCGGCGCGAATACAAGGGGCTCGTTTCGCATTTGTTAGTTTACGCCGACTCTGGCGTAGACGAGATGTTCGACTATCGACCAAAGGGCGGATGTACTGCTCATCAGTCCGCTCCGTCCTCCTTTATGGTTGTGAGACCTGGCCACTGAGAGTGGAAGACATGAAAAGACTAGCTGTCTTTGATCATAGGTGCCTGCGTTCTATTTCCCGTGTAAAGTGGCATAATAAGGTGAGCAACATGGAGGTTAGGCGCAGAGTTCTAGGTAAACAGGGGAAATCAATCGACGAAGTCGTGAAGCTACAAAGACTGAGATGGTTAGGACATGTGTTACGTATGCCAAGCCATCGCCTCCCTCGACGAGCTATGTTAGCGGATATAGGGTCAGACTGGAAAAAAGCTAGCGGCGGTCAAACAAAAACATGGCCTCACCAGTCAATGAAATCCACAACAGTTGGTCTAAGCCGGTCACGTAGGAAGGTGTAGACTTCCAGGCTGGGGTCCTCGGGACGGTAAAAATCTATGGTTGGAAACAATTGGTGACATGGCTCAAAATCGTTCTCAGTGGCGCAGATGCATCCACTCCCTGTGACTTATGATCTTCAATGAAACTGTTTTGTATTTCTTTATTACTCCTTTGTCTCACACCTCTGCTCACTGTTTCTATTATGCTTTTCTTGTACTTTCTTCTCCTGCTTCGCGTGCTACACGGAATGTGGCGACTTGAACTTCCGCACATTTGTGCATAGTTCTATGTCGAAAACAGACAGACAGACAGAAACGTGTTTATTAATTCCCTTAATGAATGCGGTTTTATAGAAGACTCTAGAAGATACGACTTGGAAGACTATCTATGTCTAGAGGTAGTCTGTGTAGACAGGAATTCAAGGGAACATAGAGAAGATTGAGGGGATGATGATAACACCAACCAACAAAAGCAAGCAACAATTACTATCAGCGGTAGAAATTTGGACAAGGTACTTATCCACTAGAAAGTATCGTTTCAGCTACAGACAGTCAGCTCAGATGAAAATCTCAAAGACAGTCAGATTCGGAAAGGCAAGATATGCCTCCATCATCCTGAAACCAATTTGGAAATCTTCTCCACTCAGCCAGTATGAGGAACAAGATTCGGATTTTCGACACATGTTAAGTCAGTCACTTCTTTCTTCCATATAGTTCAGAAACTTGGAACATGTAGGTGTCAAAAGCATTTTGGAACAGGGTTCTGTAATCTCTTGTCAGTAGCTGCCTTCGCTGTCTCTCCATACTGAAGATCAGACTGCCGGCCCGAGGGAGGAGTAGCAACAAGTAACTATGCAGTGGAAGGAATCAATCAAGAACCTGTCTTCCAATATATATTCTGAAGAAAATGGAGAGGGATTGGTTATACGCTGAGAAGACCGTGGAGTGACATCACATGCCAGGACAGGACATTACTCGAGGGGAATAGGTATGGGAATAGGCGAGTTGAGCGTGAGTCCGAGAGTGATGTGGATGAGATTGTGTGAGTTGGAGGAGATGAGAGATTATGGACAATCCTTCAGAGAACAGGGTCAAGTGTAGACATGCTGTTGAAGCCAAATGGTCCACTTGGAACCTCTGGAAATAATTACAAAAATAATAGTAGTAAAAGTGATATGCTTGGTCTAGTAGTTGCATTCACATTACTTCATATTATTGGAAGTTCTCCAGTGTTTATAAACATTAATTGACTTTCGTCACTAAGAAAAAGTAGTGAATACCGATTCTGTGTCATCAATTTCTATTTTATTTAGTGTAACTTAAGTCAGCGTCATGTGGCTTATTTCTCATTCCTTCCTAATAATTGATATACCCGCAGTCTGGGCCCCTGCGATGTTAGGGTATTCCAGAGTTGTGGTTGTGGTGTGTACAGTGGGTTAAGATATGGAATATTATATCATGACATTTAGCAGCTACCTAACTGGTTTCTCTAAAGGTGTTCCAATATAGATCAAATAAATGATCCCTTGTAATGGTGTTTTTATTTGATATAATTAGCTTTTCGAATTACTGCAATTCTTTCTTTAAGTGTCACTCTACTGATTGACATAATGATCTAGCTACTGTCTGAAAAGTCGCAACCATACTATGTTGAAAACACTGGTGCTCGTTCGATCACCGAAGTTAAGTAACATTGGGTCCAGTTATACTTGTGCGTCGGTGGTTCAGTGGTAAAACGCTCCCCAACCACGCATGTGTTCAGGGGTTCGATTCCTGGCCGATGCACTCCTAAACATCTTTAAGCCGGTAGTAGGGCTGGTAAAGAGGGAAGGTTGGGTGTGAGGCAATCAACTTCACCCGGTAAAAATTGACATCACTGCTACCGAAACTTCAAAGCTTTAGCTTGAGGTCGTATGTTCCGCTGGGAACGTAAAGGAACAAACAAACACTGTCTGAAATATTGTTCTCTTGCTCATTTTCCTGTTGTATTATTGTTATTATTACTGAAACACAAACGTAGTACATTATGGGCACCAAAAAATGCACCACACAAAATCGCATAGTTTATGCAAGGGCTCTCCGGACGCCCAAAGCGAAACAGGCGGTTGTCTTAAGAGGTGTCACTTTTGAGACTTTGGCTTGAAGTCTGATCCACAAGGCAGTGGAGCAGACTCAGGAGGTACGTTCCCATGGTTCCAGGTGGCCAAAATATATTCATATCCTCTCGGATTCTAGAGCCTATTTACACCGTCTTTTATTGAAATCGGGGTTTTCCAGCTCCTCTAAGTAGACCTTCGTGTTCACTCGTGCAGTTGTAGGCGTCAGACATTCGCGATTTCTTTTCACTCTTATGAGAAACACCCGATGCCTCGTGGAGGCACTATGTAGGACTTACTTAGTAGGAATCATGAACGCGTAGTAGCCACACTCTGCAATACCAGGTTGTTTATAAGAGCTTTTTTCTTGTTGGTTTGCTTCTTGTTTTCCAAAAGACATCCTTACAGATAATGTGGTATTTATGACTAATTTTCAGGTCATTCTCACTGGTTTTCACCAATACAAAGATAATGGGTATAAGATCTTGCTCAGTTATTAAACCTATCCCTTTTGGTTATCAATATAGGAATTCCATTCTGCACATCCTTAGCACTCACTGATACCTAGACACAGACTTTTCGATTGAATGATGGTTGATCTAGGAGAATGATTGAGGGCACACCTGTCAATCTTGCAACAATACTTCACACTTGGACGATGCAAATCCTTGGCTCAGTTAAACTGTTATTTATAGTGCTCAGTTCAGTGTTCTAAGGCTCCTTGTGGGCAGTTGGTCGGCCTGTCGGCCTCAAAGATTCTCACTGAAATTATGTTTTCCTGCTGTCGGCTTGGGTAAACTGAAACAATCAACTTTCTCAAGAGATGCATTTTCTACTTCCAGTTCAGAAGGACGTTCTAAATACCAGGTCCCGTAGTCTTCGCTTAAATATTGTTTCATTTTACCCATGTAGTATATTTTGAAGTTTATTTTCTCAGTTACTGTACAACAGAATCACTCGGTAATTCACTTTATTGATTCGCATCAAGTAGGTAGGCTTAAAATCAGTCGACACAGTTGTTGTCCTTCGTGTAAAGAATGCCAACTTTTTTCTTTTTTCTTAGTTTCGCATCCATTACACGGCAAAAAGTAGGGCTTTCATTTCTCTGTGTTCATCTGCACCTGTGGAAATTGTCGTATAGGCTGCACAAAGCATGCACTCTGTCTTTGTGCACTGTTTCGCATACTTATCGAGAGAATAATTTAAGTCCTAGCTCGACTGTTGATCATATAGTGAACTTTTGACACGATTCTCCATGTGAATGTTCTTTCAGTATTGTCTACAATGTCAGGGTGAGTAGTTCACTTTGGATTGCAGCATTCCCATTGTGGTGTGTACTACTGATAAGATTTATTAGTAGTATATATATATATGAAGAGATGTTTACTGGCATAAAAGCATCAAATAGCCGCGAAATAGATCTGATGCCAGAGAAAGCGAATAATACAGCGTTGTGGAGATACATGGGAGACGTGAAAAGAGCACAAAGAAACACAATATGAAGGAAGGCCAGAAGTAGCACACAACAAATGGTGCGTTGAAGATGAGATGTACATAATTTGTCTATATAGAGATACGAAAATGGTAAATAACACGTCCTTTACCAAGTCTTTCGTTTTCTACTGTCACACCATGTGTTTAATTTCGAGTTATTAGCAGTTACGTATTCAAGCCTGGTCTTTGTGCCCATACGAAGTGTGTTCAGTCCTTGAATTGCTTCTACAGTTCTAAACTTATTTGGTTCATTATAACTATCCTTCATATTCTTGATCTTCTTCAAATGAATATTAGAATGTCTTATCTCTTATTTAGTTGAATTTTAAATTTTCCCGTCTATTGATTGGACCGAAGTGCTCGGTCTCACTAGGTACATCCAGTGACGAGTCCCAAATAGGACGAAATGAGCATCATGGATTCGACTGCTAGTCACATCCACCAATTAACGTCCTATCTCTTAATTGAATTTTAAATTTTCCCGTCGATTGATTGGACCGAAGTGCTCGGTCTCAGGTTCACATGTCGGCTTCTTGTGCAGATGATTCGACGATGTCTGGGCATGTAATTAGAATTTAATTGGTGTATGTTGACTGGCAGTGGAATTCAGGATGCTCATTTCGTCCTATTTAGGACTCGTCATCTGGATGTACTTGCATTCCGTACTGAGTGATGATGTTCCCACTGAGTGGTCTAATGGATAACGCTTTGGTGTTTGAAACTATGGGCACTGAGTTCGAGCCTCAGTGGGAACATCATCACTCACTGAGAAATGCAGGTACATCCATATGACGAGCCCGAAATAGGAAGAAATGCGCATTCTGGATTCCACTGCTAGTCACCATCCACCAATTAACGTCTTATCTCCTGTTTGAAAAATATCCTTATTTAAGACGTGGATATCCTGTGTTTTCGCAGTACGTTCATTATTTGTGTCTCAAAACCACTTCTCAATCATCTTTTTAACGATATAGTGTCCCTTCATTATTGAATTGTAGGCTGTTATACATTTTATCAAGTGTTAGTTTGCAGAATTTTGATTGGTTACTGATTTAATGACGAGTTGGCATCAGTTAGAGGACCATTGGAAGACCTGGGAGTATTGGACAGCCGTTTCTTCCTCTTTCTTTGGGACTCTTCGGTAGTGCGCACCCACTGTCAGGGTTCGAATCCAGGGCCTCGTGAGCTCGTAGACCATTCAGCTAATGGAACCCAATCGAATGGGCGGCCCATGAATGCCAAATTCTGTCAGTCGGCGATATACATATAGCGCAACCGCTAGCCACTGTCACAGGCGGGTAACTGAAATTAACTGTTCCCTTCCCTGACTTGGTGGAACCCACTGGTTACGACTTCTAACTAGTTAGTATAAATGTGACTGTGAAGTTTCTGAGAACGGGTGTATAGTGAAAGAAAATTTACTCTACCATTTCTTTCTCTTAATAACTTAGTGTTTCTAAATTACGTATATTAAGCTATTGACAGTTATTTTGCTTACTATGGCATACCCTCTAATCAAATAGGTCACTAGTATAAGACAAAGTTGCCATTACGGTAGGACTATTGGTCTAAATTGTGTAATGAAGTGCAGTTCTCTTGATTGAAATTCACAAATAAATGAAACTGACTTTTGGAGACTTTAGATGAAAAGACTAAGGATCATTAACAGAAGCATAACTGACTTTATTCTTTGCTTTCACCCTAATTTTGATATAATCCTTCCTGATCCGACTGGAAATTTGCTACATTCGGTGCAAAGAACAAATTCCAGGTTTTCAACACTAGTGTTAAGTCAACTCTCGCATATGGGTCACAAACATGTCGCGTCTCGAAAAGCATTTCCAACAGGTCAAAGACTTTTGTCAACAACTGCCTTCCCTGGCTCTATATTGTACATCAAATGGAGAGAAAGAATTAGCAACAAGGAACTCGGAAGGAATCAATCAAGTAACTGTCATCCAACAAGTGCGTAAGAGAAAATGCAGATAGATCGGACACATGCTGACGATACCATTGAATGACATCGTGCGCCAGGTGGGGCGTTGTGTGAAATCTGAATGGGAAACGACGAGTTAAGTGTGATGCCGAAGGTAACATAGAGGAGATCGTGTTAGGGGGAGATGAAGACCTATGGGTAATTGTGGAGCCATCTAAAGAGGACTTCAGAGAACAGGACATATTAGAGATGTGCTGTTGAAGCCTTACGTTCCACTCGGAACCCCAGAGGGGAACGATAATATTAATAATAGTTCTTTTATCGATGTCTCTGTTTGCTCTTATTATTTTCACTCATTTATCTTCCTTATCATTAATCTTTTCTCAGTAATCTGTTTTATTTCTTTGAAATTAATCTTCAGACATTAGATGTGGCAACTTGTAGTGCTTTTGGAGTAGGTTTCACCTACGTGTCACAGTAGAATAAGCTACCACTGACGTTATTTTGCTTTTATCTGAAGTTATCACTCACAAATATTAACTCTTTGGCCATAAATTATAGGAGTGTATCATTTTATCAAAAAATTTACTAACTTGCATGGTTAAGTTGAAATTGGAGAACAGTTTTCTGTTCTGTTTTATCTTAAATTCTGATAAAACACTGAGGAGAAAAAAGTGTTTCTTCTAGGCGTAACATTTTTCTCCTAAATCTCGACTTAGAGGATGTATTTCCTGCCACTTGAGGAAAGAGAGAAATATTTTAGCACTTTTTTTAAGATCATTCATTTTCCTAATACCTGAATTTTTTAAAATTTATTTTCATATCTGATTTGTTGGAGGAGTACTTGTTATGCGAACTGAAATCATGGTGGGGTGGGGGTGGGGGTGGGGTGGTAGATGTAAAATATCAGGAAGTGTACGAGTGATGACATTAAATGCTCTTATACGAAATTGTCACCGTGGTTTTAAAAGACCATCAATAGTGTTTTTCCCGTTCTCACAGCTATTAGTAGTCGCAGAGTTAAAAGAAGATGAGGAATCTATCTGTAAAAGAGTATTAAGGATGGGAGGAAAGCAAGATAATGGTGACATAGATGAAGGAGAGTGATGTTATTAAGAGCTTTTGTGGATTTGGAAGTGTATAGGCGGTTGTTACTTCCCGGTTGCCCTTACCATGTAAGTAGATTTTTCCTGGGATGCCTGAGACAGTAAGAGCATTAGTGTTGCTTGACCACAAAGCCATGTAGATACCTGCTTGAGGCCAGTCACACATAGTCTGTTTGAATCGGTTCTTGGAGTTGAGTCCGTATCAAGCTTTTATCACCTCAAGGTAAATTGGAATGTACAATTTTCGGGGTAAACCTTTTCTAATCGCCTTTCTCCATAGCGGAGAGGTAGCATAATCAGTATTTTGCCCATCGGAGGGAAACACCTTACTGTTGTTGCATACCTATTCCCCAACGGTGCGACTTCTGACAGATTGAAATCACTTACACTATGATGGTAACTGCTCTTTTTAGTCTAATCGTCATCCAAACGACCTTCCTGGCGTAGTGGGATATGCAAGGAAATTAGTTCCAACCAGTGTGTAAGCCTGACCATCGCGTGCCAAGGTAGCAGTTATCAGTCGCTTAGGATGTAGTTGTTCACCAAGTCGTTTCTTTGAACAAATGCCTTTATGGTATCCCAGGTAGTCTAAAGTTTTCTTCCTCTTGTGAGTTGGCTTTTGTGATTAAATTTAATGTATTTACACAGAGGTATACTTGCAATGGTTCATTTGTCTATCTGAATCAACTGTTGTAAAGTTTTCCTTGTCAGTGATCAGCTCTTCCATTCTGATGACATGGTGAAATAATTAATTATCCGAGCTGTCGACACTAAATTTATTCATATCTGTCACTGTCAATGGTAATTTATGAAGTATATCCCGAAAAATCAGTTTAATGTTATACCTGTCAGCTCACTCAGCACTCTAGACTTGAAAGAAAGTTGAATACTTACAAAATAAATATGAGTTAGTTTTCAAGTGTTAGTTTCAGTTTTAATCACTGATAAAGGTCAGTTAAAGAACCACTGGGAACCAATGTTTCGTCATAGTTTGGGACTCATCAGCAACATACATGTCTCCACGGGAGTGATTAGCTGCAGGAAAGAGGTGCCTGAGGTTCCAGTGGGAAGTGGTGACCATTGGTTCCTACTAGATCAGGTGTGGGGACCAACACTTGCCGACAACATTAGCAGGGGTTGGCACTAAAAATCGCGAATTAATAGAAGTTAGAATTCATAGGCCATTGGATTCTGCCCCAGTGCATGAGTGGTCAACAGGGTTCTGGGTTCGAACCCTCATGGAGCCATGGATGAGTGATGTGAAAAGTCTTTGGAAAGGACGAAACAGCTGTTCAGTACTCCCTGGTTTTTAGTTGTAGTCTAATTGATATCATGATTAATTTTGAAGTGAAATTTCTCTAAGTTGCCATAAAAAACTGGCTCAATCGAAGACTAATGATCTGTTCTCTAAGAAGACTCAATACAATGGACCTAAATCACAATTTTCTAAGTATCAAGTATTGAATATTCTCGACGAAAAGAGACCATTTAAAAGCAAATAGCATTTCAAGATGAAGAGGCATAACTATAACTCAGTTGTCACACTGAAGGCTGTGGCTGTTAGGGTTCTAGCTGTTAGGATTTCTGAGTTTCACCCAGGCGGTCGGGGTTCGACTTTCAGCGAGGGAGCGGTTTTATCTAATCACCCTCCATCCAAACATACAACACACTCAACAGTAATTTCATCCAAACATCCCGTCATGAATGTTACAGTTATCAATCGTTTGAGGTAAGGCCGTGTGAAACCCCGTTCGATGCTCATTGGCAGTTTCGACTGAGTTAGTCAACCACTCAATCAAAACTCTTCTGTAGAATTTATGAAATCTTTTACACTTAATTTGATCCATTCACATAGGGAGGTGTAGACTAGTCGGTCGGAGTTCTAAGGATTCTAAGAGCTAATGGTTGGTGGTATGGTTCGAAATCGTTGTTAGTGGCATAGATGCATTCACTTTCCGTGATCTATCGTCGTATCCATTGAATTCCTGTTGTTTTCCCATGTGACTATACTTTCTCCTTCGCATTTCTGCTTATTGTTGCCCTTCTCAATTTCTTTTTCCCCTTCATTAGTCTTCCTTTGTGTGCTCTGTGGAGTGTAGCGCCTTGAACTGTTGCACTTCTGTTCGAAGTTCTATGTTGAAACCAGTTAGTCAGATGTCTTGGTAATGAAAAAAAACATAATCCTTGAAGTAAATCTGGCTTATAGAAGATTAGTAGAGCCTTATTTCCAAAGTTATATTATGAATTTTAGATTGTATCTCATTTTACTATTAAAGATCACTGAATAAAGATATCTGTTAATTGGATCTCAGCTTTTTTGACCTATTTTTACTTTCTGCAATTAGAACGAAGAGGAATTGTTGGATCACTTTTAGACTTGGTTGCTGTTCTAATCGATAATAATATCTGATTGAAACAGTTGGATAAGTCACGACAAGTCAGTCAGTTAACCCATTCAACTGTATTTAAGGTCTATGAACAAGTGTGTATAGATGAAATGAAATATCTATGCAACAAGCACTCAAGTTTGTTTTGAAGGTTTATCACTGAAGATCACTGAAATCAGGAATCAGTGTCTGTCATCAAAAAAAGTTGGGCGTGGTACTTGATAAGACGTAAATCTTGTGGACTATTTTGTAAATTTAGACTTAAAGACAGATAGAACTTATAAACAAAACTGTTTTGTAGTGACGTCAAATGGTTTTTTTAAAATAATATTCAGAAATAGTAGAGTTTCTCTGCTTGGCAATGAGTTTATACCAGTGTTGCAATCAACTTTAATCTAGTCACCAATTGTGATTTAGAAAACTTGATTGTCAGTTATGCATAATTTTTCTAAATCATTGAGTACTTCCCTTGTTTTTTGCTGTTAGTTAGTTAGTTCATCTTCGTAATAAACATCTAAAGTAACAGCCAAATTCAGTAAATTATGTTTGATGCACTGGAGTCAGGCGTAGAGTAGATAAAACACCCTTTATTTCAAGCCTAGAATACAATGAATCAAATGGGTTCCATTTTTGTCCAGCAATGTTTGGTGGCTACACTTTGAAAAATAAACTATATCTTTTAAAAAGATGGATGTCTGATTTCTTTATAGAATTTTACAAAGAAGGCGACAGTATTTCTATATCAGAATATGCTAAAAATTAGATCATGAATACAATTCAGGAGACGTTTAATTTCGCTTTGAATCTATTCAGAGTGAGGAAGACGACTTCCGGAAATGATTGACTGACTATTTTATATTTATTGTTATTCCCTTGGGTTCCGAGTGGAACATAGGGATTCAACAGCCCATCTCCACTTTGTTCTGTTTTCTGCCGTCCTCTTCACCTGGGTCTCCGAATGATCAAACTCTCTTATTGCTTCCCCACACAATCTCTTCCATGTCACTCTAGGACGACTCGCTCGTCGCTTCTCATTTGGATTCCACTCGAGCATTCACCTGGCGTGCGATGTCATTCGGCAGCCTCCTCAAGGTATGCCCGATCCATCTCCACTTTCTCTTGTATTTTTGTTGAGAGGTCGGCTATTGACCAGTTTGTTTGTTCCCATAGCTTCTTGTTGCTTATTCTTTCTGTCCAGCCAATTTATCTGTTGATGAAAGTCTGCAACCTGTTGGAAATGCTTTCCGTGACACGCAGTGTGAGTTTCTAACTCGTATAGAAGCACTGACCAACTTGACATTGGTGTTGAAAGTGCGAATCTTGTTCCTTATGCTAATTGCGGAAGATTTACAAACTGGTTTCAGGTTGATGACGGTGTATCTTGCCTTTCCGATTCTGCTTAGCTTTGATATATTCATCCGTTCCGCCAGCCTGTGGTTGGAACCTTGCTTCCTAGATAAGTGAAGGAGGTAACCTCTGTCAGATTTCCCCCCCTTGATGGTGATTGGTGCTGACTGTTGTTGCTGTAGGTTGCGGTTGGTTATCGTCACCACCTTCGTCTTCTCTATGTCCATCTGGAGTGCTGTCTTCGCTGCCTGTCAGCCTCTTCAGCCAGTTTGTTGGTTTTCGCCTGCCTGCAAGTCTTCGAGTCTGTGTGACACATAATTCATCCACACGCGAAATACCGCTCTTCTATAGTCTTCTTATCGGTGATTGATTGACTAATTGGATGCTAAATGATACATGTGACAATTACTAGAGAAACTGAAAGACAATATCCAGTTTAGCCAACTGATCAGTGATCTAGTGAATATCATATATATTCGAATACTTACTCAACTCATGTTTTTCCTTGTGGAATTCAATTATCTTTCATTACAGCTACTTGAATTTCTTGAACAACATTCTTTGTATTATAAAGTGAAAAGAAAAACACAGTTAAGTTTATTTTACTATAAAAACATCTTATTTCCCGTTTTAGTGACTAAAAACACTCATCTTATTTCCCATCCTATTGTATTTTATTGATAACACTGATAGTGGTTCTGAATTGTATTTTATCTTCCTTTCAGTTTCACGCATGTTTTGCTATTGATTTTATTCAAATGTCTAATCAATTTTTTATTCATGTGTATAAACGAAGCAGAAAGTTGTATGAGTAGTGCTTGATATGATTATGAGCAGTAATAAATTGTGCTCAAAACGTGGTCATTAGTAAATACCACTTGCATAACACTGTGTGACTTGATCAAAATAAAATTTTATCCAATAATGGAATTATACTCTGGTTGGAAACTTATAACTAGTGTGATGTGTCTAGTCCTCTGTTTGGTGTAGGCTGAATTCTATCAGTCAGGTTTGCAATGTGGCTAGCACAGCGCTAGGTGGCTCGCTATCACGGTGCACATTGATTTGATGATAGTAGATGGTTGGAAGCAATCGGCAGTAATATTTGACTGACCTAGGTTTCGTGTTAGTTGGCACTCAACAGTCAGCAAAGCGTATATGCAACCTCTAAGGAACGCATGTCTCTTCTGAGATTCGTACCCACATCATCCAGTGATGATGTCACAGACGTTACTAGACGTTATAATCTGCGACAGTGAACAAGTTTTATCCTTATATTTTGTAATTTGTTAACATAAAAGTGAATTGAATTGAAATTTTGATTTTCCCGTCGATTGATTGGACCGAAGTGCTCGGTCTCAGGTTGACATGTCTGTTGGATTCTTGTGCAGATGCTTCGACGATGTCTGGGCATTTAGTTAGTATTTAATTGGTGGATGGTGACTAGCAGTGGAATCCAGGATGCTCATTTCGTCCTATTTGGGACTCGTCATCTGGATGTACCTGCATTTCTCAGTGAGTGATGACGTTCCCACCGAGGCTCGAACCCAGTACCCATAGTTTCAAACGCCAAAGCGTTATCCACTAGACCACTTGGGCCGCGAGAGCCACCTCTTGTGCAACGGGTCATATTATTATTGAATTGAAATTTTGATTTTCTCGTCGATTGATTGGACCGAAGTGCTCGGTCTCAGGTTGACATGTCTGTTGGATTCTTGTGCAGATGCTTCGACGATGTCTGGGCATTTAGTTAGTATTTAATTGGTGGATGGTGACTAGCAGTGGAATCCAGGATGCTCATTTCGTCCTATTTGTGAATTATTTAGAGCGGTATGCTTACAAGCTGTAATATGCATAAACATCTTTTTTCTGGTTGACTTAACAACAAATGAAATGTAAAGGAGAACAACACTGCGTACAGAATAAGATGGTGCAATCATTGTTGTTTCGTCGGCTCCTCATCAATTGCATACACACAGTCTAAAAAATCATCAATTAAGTTAATGTAGAGAACAATTCTAACATACTTGTCAATGTTACATAATGTTAATAATTAACAGTAGACTGCAAACGTAATAAAAAGTGCTCAGAAAATCGTACTTACGTAGTTTATACGCTCAAGGTTCAAGTCTAAACAAAAATAGGTTCAAAAGAGTTATGTAATGAAGACAAGAGGTAAATACGATGTGATGAGTTCAACCAAAATCCCCTCCTTACCTGACATTCGACCAATGCCTCACCTCAATATTGCTTACCTTATTATAGCTCTTCAAACAGGAGATACAATGCAGACAACTATGATCAAAGACAGCTATACGGCCTTTTCCTGTCTTCCACTTTCAATGGCCATGTCTGACAGCCATCAAGGAGGACAGAGCCAAATGCTGAATGAATCATATTTCTTGTATGTAAGCGTATTTTACCAGGCTGTTATGATTGGAATATGTGAACTTGAAGTTATCCTTTGAAAGGCAAGTACTTATGCTAATGCAGGAGTAGATTAACTAATGAGGGACAGGTTTTTAGTACTGAATGAACTCAAACAACTTGACTATCACTATCTACAGTAAAGCAATTTGATTATCTTCCTTCTCATTACGAATTTCAATTGAATTTCAGACAATATCAATACTAAATAAATAATTCTTTCTCTTTTAATCATAATGTCACATGACAGATTGAATTCATTTCATTTTTCTATAATTAACATAGTTATTTAAGAAATGTACGTTTGTATGTACGTAGATAAATGTATAAACTTCTCTTTCCTTCAAAATTCGATCACATTCATTTAAAAGTGTAAAAGCAGGCAGACTAGAAAGAGGATAAAATTCTAGTAAGAATATTTCATAAGACTGAAAATAATCCTAAACAATTCTCTTCAGTCAGTCTCAAAGGAATTATAACTATTGATTCTGTTAGAATCTGTAAAAGTATAGATCTCTTTTGCGTCGAAATCTACTGAGAAAGTCAGTCAGGGAAAGTATAAATTCATGTGTATTCATTTGGAGACAAGTATTCTATAGATTTGTAAGTTTAATATTCTTCCTTTGTTAAACGTAAGGAAGTTATTTCATTTGAAGACAATACTGCTGAAATAAAAATTTTTGAATAATTCCCATCTGGGTATTAATGAAAAAAGATATAAGACAAGTTGTTCAACCATAAATGGAAGCCACTGTTGAGAGACAGCGTATTTTTGTAAGCGACGTTCACATCTGGTATGCAATCGACGAAATGAATAGCGCCATGAAATGAGTACATGCATATATGTTTCCTCACACGTTTCAAATGTCAGCTAGCTACTTTGCAACCGAATGATAATAAGAACCTGACATATCTACAATTGGATGCATTGGAAGACCGACTTTCTGTATCTTTACCAGACTATAAATCCTTCGTATCATCGCACCTGTTGGCCGGATATAACATACACATGTAGCTGATTAAGACATTAATTGAAGACATCCACAAGCTCTTTCGCTAGCTGGTTCATAGAATTTATTTTTGTTTGAAAATATAGTCTTCATCCTCGGTCCAAAAGAACTACATCAGTACCCTTACCAGGAAGCGTTATTGATAGATCTTCATTATCTCTCAACTATTTGAATTGTTTTCGATGTCACTTTGTTAGGTGATTGTGAACTTTTGTTTTTCTACACAGACACTGATGACAAGAATCGATGATGGTTGATGGGAATCGCTGTAATTCTTGGTCAGAAATTGAGACTAGATCATTCGTTGAACCGTTTCCATTTTCAAGCTGTACATGAGTATGGAGTTTTTTTACGTAGACGTGAATATTTCAAAATATCGGATTCATTGACAAGACTTCTAAATGCAAATCAAATGAAGATATTGAAGAGTGGATGAACATGAATTCTCTGTGGTCGTCAGGAATTCGCTATGAGGTTTGATAGGTATGAGACTGTTAATGAGCTGGGTTATTCCAGAATACAACCATTTATTTATTGGGAAAAATACTTCTTTGCAGCTCTGTGATATGTGATCGAATAGTGTTAGCATAGTTCATTGCATGGTGTCTAATTGATTTCGTATTAGGATATATGTGATTCTATTGGAATTCGTAGCCTTAAAGATTATCGGCGATTATCTTCTACGTTTTGAAGAAGTTTCCCGTGAATGAAATGATGTCAAGTTAATTGTGTTTCATTTGGTATTAATATTGTTTATTGGATATTGAAGTGACTATTTTCCCTGTTTCAAATCAATAAAACTACCCATTCAGCCATGAAGAAAATAAAAGACTATTCAGCGAAGAAAATTTTCCTTATCGACGAAATCATCTTCAGAGGTTGTACAGTCGTATTTATATTTACCAAAACTGTATAGTAGTTTATTCACTCCTTATACTCAAGAATACGAAGGATATGGACTAGTAATACAATCGCTGGTGTATCGGAGACACTCAGACGACTCCTCATGGGAAATGGATATCATTCATGATTCAACGAGAAAAAATCCAGAAAGAACTCAGAGGATGCCGAAGAAACTGCTATTCATGAACGTTGAATTTAAAGGTGATACTGCGGCTAAGACTGAAGAATCGCTTATCCAGATCACCTAGAAAAGCCTTTTTTTCGGCCGAGCAACAGATCGATTTCTACAGCCAACAAATGATCAGTGGATATGTAAAGGACTATTTCAGTGTGTGTTTATAAATTCACTTGTTGCGCACACTTTCTAAACGCATCTCTGAACATTTTCCGGCATGGTTAACAAAAGAAAACTGCAAAGTAGTTACTAGCTCAATTCTTGAGCACTTGGTGAACTAGAGTCACACAGCTCCACCAGAGTTGTCTTTCAAGATTATCGACAAGGTTAGGCCAAATAGTATGAAGAGCATTTGTATGTGGTGGAGGCGTTGGTGACTCATCAATACAACTCCGAACTCTGTATACAGAAAACGCTTGTCCACTCTACCATGGGCTTAACGTCTTCACTAGTCGTTCCCTGTAAATTTTTAATGATTACTTTGCTTTTGCTTTGATAAATGATTCACTGTTATCACTGTCACATGCTCCTTTTGTGCATTTTCTCACCCTCTTCACACTTGTTAAACTGACACTCAACTACCTTTCTTCTCACTCAATAACAATTTTAACCTTGTTAAATTTCTAACTCTTTCTTCCTTTGTGCCTTTGAGTATGACGTAATGTATAACTTTTATACTTTTGAAGACACTTCTAAGTAGTTATATGGAGTGTGTGACCCTGTTACTCAAAAATGGACTACTTACATTTTTGGCAAATATAAATACGATTGTACAGCCTATGAAGATGATTTCGTCGATGAAGGAAATTGTCTCAATAAATCTGCTTTATTTTATTCATGAAAATTTTCTGTTTACTTTTTTGAACTCAGCTACCTGCGACGGATTTAAGATACACTAAGCTATGATGCGCTTACATAGATTTACTAATAAGCGATTTCACTACAAAACACTATTGTATTCTGTTGTACAGTTTACCTACGTACAAAGTTATATTTTAATTAAGTTGCAGATGGGTGTTCAAACTTCGTTGTACGTATTTAAACAATATGCAAACGAATATTCCCTTTCTTTTTGATCTCAATTAACTGGATTTTTGTTCTAGTTTTTCAATGTCAACTTATATAAGGCATTTTAAATGTACTGGACCGCTGTTTCGTCCCTCTTCTTTGGGACTCTTCATCAGTGCGCACCCACCATCACGGTTCGAACCCAGGACATTCAGGTTACAAGGCGAGCTTAGACTTTTCAGCTACTGGGACCCGATCCTTGTGACCAGAAGGTCCTGGGTTCGAACCGTGTTGGTGGGTGCGTATCGATGAAGAGTCCCAAACCAGGACAAAACAGCTGTCCAATACTTCCAGCTTGTTTTCCAGTAGTTCTCTAACTGAGTTCAGCTCATGATGAAATCCTCCATCCAATCAAACAAAATCCCTACAAAACCAATACTTAAATATTTCAAATGTATTATGATTTTATCACGTTTCTAACCCTGTAAGTGGAGAAAATCGGAAAATGTTTTTTGGAAGGGCTTGTTGATGAAGTTGAACCGTTGATATCAGAAGGAATGTAGCACTTTATTGTAAAATATATAAAACGTATCAATGGAGTGATGTTCTCCTTTAGGACACATTTCCTTTTAATAAAAGCAGATTGAAGACAGTGTTATCCTCTCATGGACATATTTAATGAATCTTTTTCCAGAAATATCGTGCCAGCCATTTGGAAGGACATTAAAATTGTATCTATACCTAAGTCGTCTACTGGAACATGTTTTAAATTTATACCTATTGCTATTACCTCACCTTTTCTAAGAGCTATGGAAAAGTTACTCTTACTTAATCTTCAACCTTCACTTAAAGCCTTTGACGACCCTAAACAATTCGCCTATAAACACAGTAGAAGTACTTTAGATGCAGCTGCAATCTTGTATCACAACATTGTCTCCAGCTTAGACAAGGGGGCTAAATTTATTCGCTGCACCTTCCTAGATTACACATCTGCTTTCGACTCAGTACCTAGGGACATTTTGTTAAACAAGCTTGCTGAAACTCAAACTGACTGTTGGGTTGTCAAATGGCTGCAGTCTTATTTTTCAGGAAGAAAGCAGCACACTATATGTCAGGGAAAGTTGTCCACTTCGTTGCTAACTGAGACTGGTGTCCCCCAAGGTGCTGTCCTTTCTCCTTTTCTGTTTTCTTTCTTCTTGCATGACTTGCCTCACTTTGATGAAATGAACTTTGTTAAGTATGTCGATGATCTAACTATTTCAGTGTCTGTTAACTCCCAGCTAGATTGTACTAATATTAACAGCTTTCTATCAGGAATTAACAAATGGTTTTCGTTTAACGGCTTTAAACTAAATCCTTCCAAATGTCAGACTGATAATTTCAGTTTCCGATGTAAACGAAAGTTAAATGAAGCCGTTGGTTCCTATGACCCTTGCAAAATTGATAATGGTGATATAGAAACCAAGTCTGAAGTTAAGTGTCAAGGATTAATTCTTTCTTCTAATCTATCCTGGTCTTCCCATGTCTTAGCGATTTCTAGAAGAATATTTCGCCTGACGTTTTACATTGAGAAGTTGAGGCACTCAGACATAACCCAACCACTCCTCTTACAGTTTGTCAACTCGTATATTTTACTTATTCTTCTTTTTTGTTCACCCTTATTCTTTCCTGGATTGCTTAAAAAGACTATGTCATACTTAGTAGAACTCTGAAGACTGAGCATCAGTAGGGTGATTAGTATCCCGTTGGGCCATATCGTTGACATTGTCACTGATAGGCACTTAATTTCATGCAACAGAATTGCTAAAGGGATTTTGTCAGACTCTGAGCATCCACCACAACACCCGCATCTCCAACCTTGTGTCTCCTCAGGTAAAACAAGAAGTCTTTTCAGAAGACTTTATGCACGTACGTATAAGTATAAAAATTCCACTATACCATATTTAACACGTATTTTATGTGATGAAGATAGTGTCAAGCATGAACTAACTAACCTTCTTTGCACTAGTAAATAAACAATTTCCTACACCCTTACAACATCAACCTTTATTGTCATTGTACTTCTTATAATTATAATCCTTTCAATTTGTTTTTATTTGTTTATTTTTCTATAAGCGTGAACATCATTTAAGCTGTGTTATAACCGTTCATTTTGTATTTCCCCTCACTATACTATATCAACAGAACATTAGATTGAATACTCTATGATAACATGCTAAAATTTCCAAACTGAATCGACAGCAATGTTTGAAACAAACTCACTGTTATTATTATATTTAATATTGTCAATTCGTGCTTCGAAAATTTTGACTTTATATCGTGAACGTGGACAAATTCCTGTGGTTAATTTTGTTTTAATTTTAAATTTTATTTATATATTTTAAGTAAATCAGATGCAATATGGTGTGTGACAAATGCTGAGAATTCCATTCTGTATTATAAGTACTGTGCGCTTGGAATAAAGTAGATTATTATTATTACTGACTAATTTTTGATAAAATAAAGTGGTTCATTTTGGAATAATCAGAATGAGACAAGTAACCACCAGCATGGAAACAGTCGAATAATCAACAGCATACATAACAAAACATTATGTAAAGGCTATAAAAGTTCAATATTAAATCCTCTTTCCATTAATATTTTATCATGTTACATATATGTATAATTTAAAAGCTTTAATTCATCCCACTAAGGTAATATAACATATTTTTCTCGTAATAACTAGAAATATTGTTGTTTTCATAGCTTATCTGATTTTAAAAAAGTTAGAAAACAATGTGTACAAGTTTTTGAAGGTAGGACTAAAATAATCCTTCCTGATTTGCTTATCTTACTGCTGTCTGTAAGGCGATAAAAAGTACCTTCCAGTCAAATAAATATAAGTTACATTTTAATTTATCATTTCATTGTCGATTGTCTGTATTATGCATGATATAATATGTATATATGAACACAGATTGTAGACATGATGAATATAGACAGAAGGGAATAGGGAATTACGTGAACTGACGTTTAAACTTATCTACATTTAGAAGAGGAAGAAATAATGTGAAAAAGAGCAAGTTCTTCAAGTAATTTATCATAATTTTTGTGTTTCACATGTCATAATGATAAAGGTGTGTTTAAAAAAGGGTTTTATATATATATATATATATATATATATATATATATATAACATTTAACTGATTCAAGGTTCATTGAACAACTGTTGAACACCTTTAACGCAAGTACTTGTCGACAAGCTGTATATCTGGTATATATATATATATATATATATATATAAGTTCAGTAAGTACTGCAATAATGCCATAATCATTTTATTATTATTATTATTAAACAATACAAAATTAAAGAAAACGGTATTATTATTATTATTATTGAACACTGACTTGTAATTTCGCGCGCGCGCCCTCATGTGTGTGTGTGGCATATTTAAACGCGAAATGTACACCGTAATCATTGCAACAGTTTAACATTTACAAACATTAGGCGATTAGCTAAGAAATATATCTAGATGAATGAATATTAAAAGTTTTTCTTTCATCCGTAAGAAATTGTATTCATCACTTCAGCTGTTACTCTGAAAATGAGGGGTATATATTTGACATGAATGAAGTGGTTAGTTAATTGTATTTAGCAGTGTGAGGTGCAAATATGGGAAACATATATATATATATATATATATATTATATGTATATTGGTATTTCAGATATGAAGTTGACCTTTCAAAAAGTTGGTGGTACATTGACTTACAGATGATGTAAGTTACCGCAGACTTTCTGACATTGATTGCATAATACTAATGATAGACTGTATTAATTTATTTATCAATAATATTCAAGAGTTAGTCTGTAAGGATTTGACTTTTTACAAGTCTGCCCAGAGATAGATATCAGTTACAGAAGCAGTGAAAAATAGATGGCTGTTTCACCCTAGTTTGCGACTCTTCATAAGCATACACCCATCACCAGGGTTGGAACACATGACATTTTGTAAACCATTCATCCACTGGAGTATGACTCAATGGCCAGCCCATGAATTCTAACTTCTACCAGCTGGTAATTTTAGTGCAACTTGCGGCCATTGTCATCACCGGCGACTGCTGGCAGCTTGAAGTTGCTGGGAGTTCCAGTGAGAAGTCGTGACCAGTAGGGTCTACTCAGTAAGAAGTGAAGAGAAATACTTACCGATACCATCATGAATTGATGGAAGTCAGAATTTATGGACCATTGAGTCAGCTTCCAGTGGGTGAATATTCTACAATCTTGACTTGTAATCTGAGAGTCCTGGACTCGAACTTTGGTAAAGGAGTTCCGTTGAGGAGCCCCAGACTGGGAGGAAACATTTTTCCAGAATTCCTTGGCTGGTCCTGTGGTTCCCTAGTGATATCAATCTGTGATAAAGCTGAAAACAAATCCAATCCCTACGAACTAACTCTTATCAATAATAATAATAATAGCGCGGAAGAGTAATAAGAATTCCACTCACTGAGGGTTTTTTGTTTAGCGGTTTCGTAATAAAATTAACTAGAGACTTCTTTTAGACTGTTTTACCGAGAAACAACGCTAGACACTGTTTACTTATGGACAGGTTGATTGGTTCATGATATGATGTGTCAGAATGCTATTCTGTAAACCAACTGTTGTTATACTTGATGATGAATATTCCAAGACGATTTACTGGTAACACGCCTTAAATTACAGATTAATAATAATAATCCCTTTATTCCAAACAATATTAATTATACAGAATGGAATTTTCAACGTTTGTATACAAATTGCAGCAATTTAGCTCCTTTTAAATAAATGTGTACTCATATATAATTTAAAACATTAATAATAATACTATTAATAAAGAGACCACTATAAACAGAATGTTTGTGGAAACATTATGAAGTATAAGTAGATGGTATCATAGATAATACATGTAAGGATAATAATAATCTCTGCTGAAGTTCTTTTCCAACATCTGATTGTCTCTTCACACAAAACCTGTGCTAAATATAGTGGTATAGTTGAATTTTTGTATTTAGTAATCGTGCGAGCATAAATTAATATGAAGTTTCTCCTGGGTGTTACCCTAAGAGATACAAGGAGAAAGTTGCCAATAGGTGGAGATGATGTTCAGCGTCGAACAAGTAACTCTAGTCAACTGCTTGCAAGAATTGAAGTGCCTACTGACAATAATGTCAGTTAGTTGAGTCAAAGGCACACCACTAATCCTACTTACAACCTTCAGTTTTGTACGTAATATAATAAAGTCTTTTTTGAGAAGTCCAGGAAAGAATTAGTGGTGAGAACAATGAAGCAGAATGGGCAGAATACATGAATTAATAAATTGTAAGAGAAGAGGCTGAATTATGCCAGCAGAAAGTCTCAACTTCTTCATGTAATAAGTCAAAGGAAACATTTTCTTATAAATCAACAGGATATGAGATGACCAAAAGAGATTCAAAGAGAAACCGATGTGTCAGTGAGAGATATGCGATTTACTCCCTATTACAGTAATGTCAATATTACAGGAATCATGTCAATCGACGAAGTCGTGAAGTTACAAAGACTGAGATGGTTAGGACATGTGTTACGTATGCCAAGCCATCGCCTCCCTCGACGAGCAATGTTAGCGGATATAGGGTCAGGCTGGAAAAAAGCTAGCGGCGGTCAAACAAAAACTTGGCACCAGTCAATGAAATCCACAACAGTTGGTCTAAGCCACGTAGGAAGGTGTAGACTTCCAGGCTGGGGTCCTCGGGACGGTAAAAATCTATGGTTGGAAACAATTGGTGACATGGCTCAAAATCGTTCTCAGTGGCGCAGATGCATCCACTCCTTGTGACTTATGATCCCAATGAAACTGTTTTGTTCTTCATTATTACTCCTCCTTTGTCTCACACCTCTGCTCACTGTTTCTATTATGCTTTTCTTGTACTTTCTTCTCTTGCTTCGCGTGCTACACGGAGTGTGGCGACTTGAACTACCACACATTTGTGCAAAGTTCTATGTCGAAAACAGACAGACAGACAGGAATCATGGGACTGAATCAGTCCACGGAAGTCTTTTTCGCATCTGAAACTAAAATCAACAAGATGACATCTGGAAAATTCTATCGCTTCTGCAAGAAATAGGAATGAATACAGAAAACTATAAAACGAAAGTTTCAAAATTGTGTGGTTATAATGAGCGATATGATTAATGAACAATAATGAATTGTGTTCCAAACTTTGTTATCTAGTAAATAATAATCCTGTTTCATCACTGTGTGTGTGATATATCTAATAAACAAACTAGTATAGAATCAGTTATTTCGTTGAGTCACAAAATATATCCACTCATCATTTTTGATTGACTTTCAAACTACCAGTTTGTATTTCTCAGAGTTGAAGTGGATAACGTCATCAGGAATTATTTTATCCATCAAATCAAACAACATTGCATCATATGATGTTATACAGATTACTGTTTCACCTGAAGACCCTGGATAAATGTGAAATATTATGCAGACAAAAAAATTACTCTGAGAATTTTTTACATTGTGTAAACATTTTGCCTAGAATAAAACTTTTATGTTCGAAATCGACTGAATGGAAGGAAAAGGGAATGAATATAACTCAGAAAAGACAAACACTTTTGTTTTCTATAGTTTGGTTTGTAAGGGTTAGTTATGTTTTTACGAGTTGATCACGGATTGATATCAGTTGGAAACAATTGAAAACCAGGGAGTACTGTACAGCTGCTGTTTCATCCTAGTTTGGGAATCATCGGAAGTACGCCCATCGGGATTCGAACCCAAGACCTTCCGGTTACAAGGCAAGCAAGCCCGTATACCATTCAGCCACTGGGACCCGATTCAATGGCTCATGAATTCTAACTCCTACCGATTCGTGATTTATTACGACCCCAACCACTGTCGTTGGTGAGACATCCATCCACACACGTGACATCTAATTGCACCTCACTGGTCACGACTTCTTACTAGAACTCCAGGAAACTCCAACCTGTAGCAAGTCACTAGCGAGCATCAGATTAATTTTCTATAGTTTGGTTTGTAAGGGTTAGTTATGTTTTTACCAGTGGATCACGGACGATATCGGTTAGAGAACCATTGAAAACCGGAGAGTACTGGACAGCTGCTGTTTCATGAGCCATTGAATTGGGTCCCAGTGGCTGAATGGTATACGAGCTTGCTTGCCTTGTAACCGGAAGGTCTTGTGTTCGAATCCCGGTGGGTGCATATTTCCGATGATTCCCGAACTAGGATGAAACAGCAACTGTCCAGTACTCCCTGGTTTTCAATGGTTCTCTAACTGATATCAATCCGTGATCAACTCGTAAAAACACTTTTGTGCTGCAAGATACAAAACCTGCGGCATATAAAGTATGGAAAACCAAGCCTACGTATTATAGAAAGTAAATCACTCATGTTCATTCGTTAATTTTCTTCACTAGAGAATAATTAAAAATCTAAGTATTAGGAAGCAATAATCAGTGTCAATATGTAGCTAAAGTCTCCTTTAATTTTTCGATTATCACATCTATGAGAATTCGATTAATGTTGGGGGTATATATATATATATATATATATATATATAAGTTTTTAAGAAATTATATCCAATGTGGAAATTTAAGCAAAGAATGCAGATACGCCTTGCTGTTAAGTGCCTAGGTCGAAGGCTTCCTGTGGTCGATTGCCTCCAATCTTCTAGTACCAACAATTCACAGTTCACCGTGATGGTGAACCACCTAGCATGGTGGCCATATTGCAAACTTGACTGAGAAAATTCAGTCTGCACTAAACAAAGGACTAGATACATCATACTAGTTACCGGTGTCCAATCAAAGTATCCAATACAGTCCTACAGGAGGTTAAACGCGAGCCCAAATAGCTCATTGGTAACGTTGTCTCTGAGTGCAGGTAGCACTAGGTGATTTGGTTTCGAATTTTAGAAGACACATATGGGTTTATTCGAGTTTGCAGATACGCCTTGTTGGTTGGTGAGTGACAACTAGTACGAAACAAAGGTTGAGGGCATCCTGCCGATTCCCTCCAACCATCTAATACCTAAGGTATGAATACTTAAAATGATTATAGTAGTATGAAATGCAATTAAAATTTTTGTGATTATAATCAAAGTTAAATATCAAGTGTTAAAACAAATAATGTCATACAATGAACAGTTTATGAGACGTTTAGATGTTGGAAGGTTGTGTAAAATTATAGGATTAGTAGGTAATTAGTAACATTACATAAAACGATGTGTGATTTGATAAGATAGAATTTAACACTACCAAAAACAAATTTGATTTAGAATGACAAATGGGGCAAGTGAAACAATACTGGGAATAGTTCAGAGCGAGAATAATATTACTAACACTTGACATAATAAGAGAAGGATAAACAAATTGGGTAAACAAAACGAAAAATAAACAGAGCTAATGCATGAGTGGGGATTATCATATTTTAGCATAGACGGATTAAAACCAAGAGGTACAACTGAGTTGGATACGTAATAATTTGGGCAGGTTATTCTTTGCTTTGAAGACGACTTTAAAGGAAGCGGCATTAGAAGTAGGATGTCTTGAATCGACCAGATGTTCAGTTATTGCACTTCTTATAGCTTTACTTTCATTGCTTCGTAACCATGCAGGATAGTGTCTTTGCAAATTCTTGGACAAAACCCCATCAAAACGACCGACATAACTGCATGCTCAAGAGCAGGCGAATTGATAGACTTATTTGAAGTTGGTTGGCTGTGGTATCTTGTCCTTCAGGTTATTAAACAGAGACGGTTGACTAGGAAACGTTATTCTCAACGATGTTGCAGAGAATGTCCTTTTCAGGAACTATGAAACGCTTCTTTTAAGGATTTTAGCAACTAAGTCACTTTTGAATTTCAAGGTCATGTAGAGCATTTTCTCAGTTACGGACATTAATTCACATTTCGTAGGTTTTGACTGTATGTTCTTATCCATAAAACATGGTGGAAATCCATTTTCCATTAGGATTTTTCTTGGAAAATTTAAATTTTCCTCTACATTATCAGGACTACATATGCGCCGAACGCGAGTGGCAAGCAGCCGCATCAAGTTTCATTTTCGATCAATCGGTACCCAGCTGTAGAAATTTATCAGTTGACCATTCAATGACAACTTTCTAAAAGCTGATCTCTTGAGACTTCAGTTAGTCCTCCTTGATAAGTTCACATCGAGGAAATGAATACTAGACTCTTTCTCCATTTCGAGTGTGAATTTTATCGCTGAACGGTAACCATTAAAAACATTCAATATATGATTCATATCATAATCATTATCGCAAATAATAAAGGCGTCATCTATATACCTTTTATGCAGTTGGAAACTTTGGACTATTGGTTTCAACTGACCATTTTCTAGACTAGTCAGAAATCAATCTGCACGAGGAGAACCCACTTCAATGCCATCCTTTCGTCTTTAGGTTGTTTCACTGACATTAAATTGTATACTGAATGTAGGTCTCAAAAACAATTCTTTCAAATGTGTGGTGGGTATCCTTATATTGATGGCACAGCTTGATAATAAATTCCTTGAAATGAGTCTCCACGCTGAATCACTTATCTGCTGTTGATTTTCCATGTGTCGCAGTGGGGATTTTCCACGAACTGAACAGAAGTTATGAAAGCGATTTCAGCATATTCTTGAATTCACTTTTGTAATAAAGCCAATAATAATGATAACTACAATATACTTACCAGACTGCTTTCCATAACAAGAAATATGATCCAAATTGTTAACCTTCTTTTAAAAATTTTGATCAGTAGACCAAAACCGCAGGCTAGACGGATGATGATCTGAAAAACAATACAGACATTCATCGCTCTGAAATCAGTTTGGAAATTTCCTGCATTCGGGTTTTAAACACCAATGTTAAGTCGTTCAACTCTTCTACATTGGCCAGAAACTTCGCTGGTCAGAAAAAGTATTTCTACTAAGCTGCTGCAGACTTTCTATCAACAGCTGCATTTTTTGATTCAGTACTGAAAATCAGATGGTTGACCAGAGAGGATTAACAACGAAGAACTCTGTGAACAAATTAATCAAGAGCCTAGTGTTCAATAGAAATTCCGAAGAGAATGAAGATGGATCGGATAAACGCTGAACAGACCGTTGAATGACATCACATACCAGGAGGATCCCCGAGTAATACCTAGATGAAGAACGACGAGTTGGACATTGTTCCGAAGGTGATATGAAGAAGACTGTGGTAGGAGGAGATGACAGTCTATGGGCAATCTTGGAGTTAGGAAAACAGGACTGTAGAGAACAGGGTAGAATAGGGATGTGCATTGTTTCACTCAGAACTAAAGGGGATAACGAAATAATAAAGAAGATTTGTAGCTCACGTGGATGATTTGCAGTTAGTTGTGTTCTCTGAGCTGGTTGGTTTAGTTGCGGAGCTGTCGTCGTCCTTCTGGACAACATCCCCCTTCACCGCAAGTTTTAGCATAAAATGAACTGATTTAAATTTTCCATGAGTGATAGAATTGCGTCTCCTGGTGACCAACCATCTTTACATATGTATTGATCATTTTTGATTGACTTGGATTCTGAACTTCCTTGACACGTGATTTACTTTTTATTAGTTGGTAGATTTGGTCTATATTAACGAGTTTGTTAATCGCAGGCTTCTAGGAATTCTCTAGCATTACTGTCGGGTGTTTCTTCTGTTTAAAATTTTGACGTTATCTCAATCAAACTGATGTCCATAATTATTTATATGCATCGATATGAAAGAATAAATATTGTGTCTTTGCACAGCCATCATCATAGACTACAAGGAAATTCATCCTATCATATATAAGGTAAAATATCTCTGAAATAACAGCTAGAATACTGAAACCGTTTGAAGTAGATATAGCACACAAGCCAGCCAGTCAGTCAGCACAATCACTTCATTCGATATTGTGCAAACCGAAAGATTCAACAGAAAAAGGAGATAAAATGAATACCATTTACAAAATAAAATGCATGAACTGTAACAGACATTACATCGACCAAAGTGGGCATCCCCTTCGAATCAAAATCCAGGAACACAAATCAGCCGTGAAAAGACACGACATATATTCTTGTTTCATATCAATGCATACAGGCAATTATGGACATCAGTTTGATTGGGATAATGTAGAAATTTTAAACAGAGGAAACACCAAAAATGCACTCAGGGAATTCCTAGAAGCCTGGTACTCAAGCAAATCAGCCAGCGATTAACAAACATGTCAATATAGACTAAATATATCAACTAATAAAAAGTAAAAGTTCAAAATCCAAATCAATCAAAAATGATCAAAACACATGTAAAGATGATTACCGGGAGACGCGATTCCATTACTCATGGAAACTTCAAATCAGTTCAGTTTATGCTAAAAATTGTGCTGAAAGGGGGATGTTGTCCATAAAGGGGAAGACGACAGCTCCACAACTAAACCAACCAGCTCAGAGAACACTATTAACTGCAAATCAAGGGGATAATAATAATGGACTAAAAGTAGAAGTAATAGTAGTAGTATATTTTAATTTCACTAAACTAATAAAAAAATAATTTGTTTATTTTACCAAAATTGAAAATTTATTTCGCTTACTAATTTTTGATAAGCACAAATAAATATAATTCAAGCTTGACTTGATTTAATTAATTCCACGCTACACTGTATTCATATGACAGGATGCATATATATGTGTGTATATATGTGTGTGTATATAAGAGCACTCTCTAGGTATTTAGAAGCTAAGCAGAAAAATTTCCACTCCTCGTTTGCTTTATATCTTAATTGTTTCTAAACCTAGATGAAAAGAATTATCGCGTATTACGTAATAAAACTATTAGACCACACTTTGGCATCTATTGTTAAGTTATACTATGAAATTCAGTGTGTTATATAAGCCATATATGTATAATATTCTAGGTTATTTTATAACTCATCTAGTGTGACTTGATGACTGTTGTGTATATATATTGGTTTTATCCTGCAAAAAGTTTTTTAAACAAAAAAAACAACAAAAAAGGCACGATAAAATGGTTTTTATTCACTGGAACCGGATGCATATAAAAGTCTTTGAAGTGTTGCATAGCTTTTCTGAAGTGGTCTGAACAAATAGATACTACCTTATTTTATTTGTAGATGACTGGCAGTGGAATCCAGTAGGGTGATTTTGTTATATGCAGTTGGATGTTTCATAGATTTATTCCCCTTATATGAATTTGAATTAAAGCAAGAAGAACAGTGTGGTTTTTGCAGAATAAAATGGTACCATCATTGTTTATTTCGTTGGCTTCTCATCAGCTGCTTATAGGCCAAAGTCATTATTAAGTATATTTACAGAAATAGTTTTAACATACTTGCACAGAGTTCATATTTGAAAAGAAATCAATAATTCAATGTATGCATACAATATTAATACATATAATAATAAACGCTTTATCCTGAACAATAATAATACACAATGGAAACTTTCAACATTACGTAATCAGATGACAGAGAGGATGTAGACATCCAGTTACCAGGATAAGGACAGACTGATAACCACTTCTTTCTGAATGCATAAGTAAGGTTTCAGGCGCTTGCTGCAGATGGCTTCAGAAAATTTGAGGAGAATTGAACCCTTTCGCCTATTGATAGTTTTGAACGATCTTGTTCACCTTGTTGCTGTTTTATTTCTAACTTAAAAGTGAGTTAGATTCTGCCTACTAGTGAATGAAAATCTGAGGGATGCGTTCAGATTTCAACAAAGTGAACACAGTGTTGTTATCCACATATCACCGCTAAAAACCTAATACTCATGTTCTACACTTACATTTATCAGTTTAGCAAGGCAATTAAGCAGAAAAGTAGAAAATAATTGTGTTCTCCTGATATTCTTAGTCTACGTTGAATGTTTCTCGCAACAGGTTGTAGACAAATAAGTTTGCTTTCTTGCAGTATTCCACATTTTCGTAACATTCAGTAATGGATCTTAGACAGGTGATTGTTTTACTAGTATTTTCATTTATTTTCCCACTTTCTCAAGGTTCTAATTTTTGTTCCACAGATATTTTTTTTTTAGCAAAAACCTTAAACTCAAGAAGGAAATCACGCATGCATGCATTTAATCCATTCCTATAACCACTAGTGAGGTACAGCTGGATGTATTGCTTTCACACAAAAGCTTCTATGTGTTAGCGAATGTGCATCAAAGTCGATAGTGAAACGATTAAAGCAGAAGTAGTGAAAAAAAATACGCAATAACTAGAAATGCTAAATGCACAGACCACAAGATGAGTAAAAATCTCTTAAAGTGATTGTGTCAACGATTTTGAATAATCAAAGTGTTGGTTTGTAGGGATTTGATTGGTGGCAGGATTTTCATCATGAGGTGACATTATTTAGAGAACCAATACCAATGAGATGCTCAATAGCGACTTGCCCTATTCGGGTAGATAGTTACCTGGAGTTCTAGTGAGAAGTTGTGACCAGTAGGGTGCAGAAGGTCGGTTGTGGGACAAATACTCGTCAAAGACATTGGCTGAGGTCGCACTATGTCGTGAATTGGCAGATGTTAGAATTCGTGGGCCGTTGGATCGGGCCCCAGTGGCTTAATGGTATATGAGCTCGCCTTGTACCGGAAGGTCCTGAAATTGAATCCCGGTGGATGCGTACTGATGAAGAGTCCCATACTAGGACGAAACATCTATCCAGTACTCCCAGGTTTTCCAATGGTTCTCTAACTTATGTTAGCTCATGATTTTGAATAACTTGAAAGAATAAGATAGCAGTGTCGCCTAATTTGCATCGGTTGTACGGTGGTAGAATACCCGCCAACCATGCAGATGGTTCGGGGTTCGATCCCAAACCGACGCACTATTTTACATCGCTAAGTCAGTAATAAGAGTGTTAAACTGGGAAGGTTGGGCATGAAGCTAGCAACCTCATCCTGTAAAAATAAATACTAATGCTACTGAAACTTCAAGCCTCTAGTTTGAAGCCCTATGTTCCACTGTGGACGTAAAAGAATAAAATAAATGGTAATAACTATTATCGCCTAATTTGTCGGCTTTTCATCAGTTGCCTACAGCCTAAAGAAGTATTATTAGTGTCAGATATATCATGGTGGGAGAAAGATGAATCTGCACTCAACCCGATTTTAAAGGTTACGATAGTGAATCAATAGTCAACCGAATATTAAAAACGTGACTTATCAGGACCTATCCTGAAGCTAAGTTGGTCCCCATTTATGGGACAATATGCTATTTGACTCAATCAAAAGTCGAAGGATAGCCTTCTTATGTTAACTCCAATTGTGTATACAAATTTACTTGTATCCGTGGTAGCAGTCACAACGGGAGAACAGAGAGAAGGGGACGCCTTCGATTTCCTGAACATATCCCGAGGAGCTTACTTCTTAAGGTAACAGATACTTTCAGTAGTCAGTAGAAGTGATGAGGTAGACGTCATAAGATACTTTAAAGTCATTATTATACAAAGTAGTTCAGTTGTCTTCAAGTTCAACAAAGTATTCGCTATCAAATACCTGAAACCCAATTTATGGCTTCAGAAAGCAGTTCTCAGTCTTCTTTGCTCTGGCAACTGGATACCTTTACTCTCTCTTTCATTTAATTACTTGATGGTTAGCCTTGACCTCTTCCCTTTCACTATAATGTAATTGTGCTTTTCTCTTGTTTCTATGAATTGATTGCATGGAGGATTTATCATGAGCTGACATCAGTTAGAGAACCACTGGAAAACCTGGGAGTACTGGACAGCTGTTTCGTCCTAGTTTGGGACTCCTCAGCAGTACGCACCCACCGGATTCGAACCAGGACCTTCTGGTTACAAGGCGAGCTCGAGACCATTGAGCCACTGGGACCCGATCCATGGTCCTTGAATTCTAACTTCTGCCAGTTCACGACATAGCGCGACCACTTCGCAATGTCTTCTTCGATGAGTTACTGCCTCATCTTCAACCTGCTGTACCCTACTGGTCACGGCTTCCCACTAGAACCCCAGGTTAACTGCCTGAATAGGGCCAGTCACTAGTGAGCATCAGATGAATTTTTAAGTATTGGTTTGTTGTAGGGATTTGTTTGATTGCATGGAGGATTTGATCATCTGACATCAGTAGTTGAATTTATTACATTGTTATTCAACTTATGAGTTACACATCATCTTGTCCACCTGTTGTGTTCATCACTTAACTCCTTTGTCATTGTATCCAAGCATTTGTTCTTTGTCGAAACTTAAAACTTCTGTGTATAAACTTTATTACTGTAATTTCTGAATAGTATTTACTAACTTTGCAGCATCCTGTCTGCTGACATTATGTAACATTGGCAAGTACATTGAAAGTGTTCTTTACATTAATTTAATAATTTCTTTAGGCTTTACAGAGATGATGAGCAGCTGATGCTATATAATACGCTGGTGCTATTTTATTCTTCACAAACCCTTGTATTTTGCTTTATTCAGATTCACAAAGGGGTATAAGTGTATGAATATTCCAGTACTGTTTGTTATGGAAGTCAGTTGGTGGATTGTATCTAGCAGTGGAATCCGAGATGCGCATTTCATCTCATTAGGGACTTGTCAGCTACTGGATATGCCTGCATTTCCTAGTGAGTGATGATGTTCCCACCGAGGCTGGAACCCAGTGCCCACGGCTTCAAACGCCAAAGTGTTATCCACTAAATCACTGGGGTGACGAGAGCCACTTCTTGTGCAGTGGATCATATTAATATGCGATTGATTCGAAGCAGATTTTATCTCAGTAGAGGTATCACGAATACACAAAGCTTCAGCAGTCCTATTGATGGAAACATTTTAAGTTGTCAGGTTTTTTGAAGCTAGATGGTGTGAGTAATGGTAAGCTGATAGTCACTTTATTTCGTAGAGACTTTTTTTTGGTGGGCTGCACTTGTCATCAACTCAACTATTGGCAGAGCCAGATCTGCTGAAACTGAGAACAGTCTTGGTATCAGCACGGCAGAGATATTATGATCTGAAGAAGTGATGAAACTTCTTTATTGGGAGGAGATGTAGTTATACCAAGTCTAGAATACACAGACAACAGGATAAGTGAAAATCTTTCCGTTAAAATGATTATGTCATCGTTTTTGGATAATTGGAAATAAAATTGGTATGTTTTAAGTGACTCAAGTTTAAGTAATTTTCATTTCGACCTGGATTTTTTCAAACATTTTCTAATTTGATCAAATTTTTAAGTATTCTTTCACTTCCGAGTACACTATTCTTAGAGCATTAGACCTGCAGACTGGTTATGCAACCCATTTTTTGTCTGTTGTTGAAAAAAAACTTACAAATGTCTCTGACTTTTGTTTTATTTTCATGGAGAATATTTTTTGTTAACTGAGTGACGCATTTGAAATCATTTGGTGGGATTTTGCAAAATTATAATGCGTTTTACAACTTCCTCTTTCCTTTTTTGTCCCCCTCTCTTCAAAATCTTTCTTTATTCTTCTCATGAATTGACTTTTTTTTAAATAGATTAGGCCTATATCAAACTTCTTATTTGTGTTTTTATATCAATACAGTTGCTTTAAGCGTGCGATGGAAACTCGATGAAGGAATTTAAGTTCTGATTTGACTCTCTCAAGTGTAAGACTTTGTTGTTTGTTTTTTTGCGGTGAATAGAAGTAATTATTGATACTCATTCGAAATTTCAAAAGATTAATTATTGAACAAAGAATATTCTTCTCAATAACCTGCTCTGTTCATCAGGTTCTACAGTTATATACATCCATAATAATGAAGAAATCATTGTTATTGACAACATTAGTGGTTTTTAAAAAGAGAGTAATATTGAATCAACTGGATCAGAATTCCAAAAGTTAACTAAAATTAGATTTCTAATAGGATGGATTTCCCACCGATGACATTGGTTGGTGGCCGTGCTAAATCATGAATTTGTAGAAGTTAGAATTCATGCACTGGCCATTGAATCAAGTTCCAGTGGCTTAGTGGTATACGAGCTTGCCTTGTAACCAGAAGGTCCTGGGTTCGAACCCTGGAGGTGAGTGCGTACTGATGGAGAATCCCAAACTAGGACAAAACAGTTTTCTAGTACTTTCAGGTTTTGAAGAAAATAAAAGACAGATTCAGCGAAGAAAATTTTCTTTATCGACGAAATCATCTTCAGAGGCTGTACAGTCGTATTTATACTTAGAAAAATGTATAGTGGTCTATTATTGAGTAACAGGGGGTGACATAATTGATATAATTAATCATAAGTGGCTTTAGAAGTGAAAATTAAAAGTTGTAAATTACGTGGTACTCAGCGGAACAAAGGTAGAAGTTTGATAAGGTTAAAATTGCTCTTGAGTGAGAATAAAGGTATTTGAGTGTCAATTTAACAAGTGTGAAGAGAGTGTGAAAATATACAAAAGGAGCATATGAAATTGATAATAGTGAATTAATTATTAAAGCAAAAGCAAACTAAAAGTAAAATTAAAAATTAAGAACAAAAGAAACAATCAAAAATGTTTTACAGGGAACGATTACTGAAGAGGTTAAGACCAAGGTAGAATAAGAGACTGGACAAACGTTTTCTGTATACAGAGTTCAGGGTTGTATTGACGAACTGCCAGCGCCTCCGCCATACACAAAAGCAGAAACCTGACGCCCCTTGTACCATTTGGCTTCACTTTGTAGATGATGTTGAAAGACGACTCTGGTGGAGCTACGTGGCCTGAGTTCACCAAATGCTCGAGAATTGAGCTAGTAATTGTCTTGCATTGTCCCTTTGCTAACCATGCCGGATAATGTTCAGAGATGCGTTTGGAAAGCGTGCGCTTTGTGCGGCCAGGTTTGTGCGACTTTCAAGTTTTCCGATGCTTCTGTAACCGATGTCAGCTCATGATGAAATCCTTTAATCAAATTAATCGGAATTAACATAACAGGGGCTTATATACAAAAAGGAAAGTTTTTGTTTCTAAAAGTTTTGTCCAATCATGTCAGTCATGAAGCAGTCATCAAAATATAATAAAGAAAACTGCATGAGCTGTGGTCAAAATTTGACCTCAGAGATATTGGTCTACTTTTGTTAAACACTTTGAACAGAGTGTATTTTTCATCAGAATTTTAGTGATTATGTTCGACTAAAAGTTCATGGTCGTAGATAACTGAATATAAAAATATGTGCATATGCAATATAAAATGGTGTGCATGTGTGTATCGTTAACACAGTTGTAAAACACTTGTTAGACACTCCATAACAAGATATAGATAATCGGCAATTTAGACCAAGTATGATTAATGAGTGATACATATCCATTTTTATTTATTAATCACGACTTGCAATGCATCATCAGCTAATATCACACCATCAATCTGTTCAAACTGTTAGTATCTAGAATTTGATGATCAGACGTATTTTCAAAATTATGGTGTTTAGGATTAGAGTTTAGTTGAAGCACCCTGTTGAAATTATTGATTTGTCTTCTTTTTTGAAGATTTTGCTGCTTGAATCAACCCACTGGAGTTGTCAGGTGACTTGAGAGCTACGGATTTAGGATATACATTCTGTTACAGACAACGGAGATTATAAAATGCGATGATTGTACGAATTACAAAAGTTTAGTTAATGCTAGTGTAATGACAAGGAGTAGGGGAATTTATATGTACAGGATGCCGGGCCATAATAAAAGGGCCTATGTAATAAGGTATTTATAAATTTGCTAACTCCATAGCAGGCCAGGGCAGTAACAGTGGTTGGATCTGTTTTTTTTGCACACAGAGCACCAGTTGTCTCAGACGAATCACGATAGCCTCTGTTGTTTGGAGTATGCAGTACGTGGATGATTTTGGCGATTTGTTCGGTACTCGATAGATGATGGAGAAGGACTCTTCAATATTGGCTTTGTGGCCAGTTCGAACCAGGTGGTTTAATATGGACCTATTGATGCTTCTGACTACACCTTTATTTAACCACACAGGCAGATGTTTCTGAGCACAAAAAATAAAGTTCCTAGAGCCCAGCTGAACTGGTAAATACAATAGGATGTGGCTAGTCTAGGTATTTCATTTTTTAAACGAGGAATCACCATCGGTCGTGTGGAAGATAAGACTTGTAGTTTGCCAGTATTAAAAGTTCTTTAAACTGATTTCCTTAACTTCTTTGTAATTATTTCACTAGGTATGTCGCCTTTGATTTGCAATTCAGTGACAATCATTCAGTCATTATAATGGATGTATAACTGTAGAACATGATGAAGAAGGCGTTATCGAAAAGAATATTCTTTGTTCAATAATCAGTCTTTTGAATAGAATAGTTAAGGGAACTAAGTACAGTATTTATTGGTCCTGTATATTATTTTAATTTTATTGCGAATTTGTCCATGATACTACTTCTTTGTGTCAAAAATAACAGAAATAATCATTTACTCATATCAATCAGTGGGCTGAGTACTTCTGTGGTGAGAGCAGGCTGCTAGCCAATTCGTAGACATTAATTTACGTCAATGTCTAGGTCATTAATATTGGCCGTGAGAAAATATAAACAAGACTGATTCAACAACCAGTCACAGAAGACTTAACGCGGGCAAATACGATTCGCAGACACATGGCCTAACTCTCTGAGAAATCAGTCACAAGCAGTACAGGATAACCTTGAGCAAGAAACAACCAATCAGAAGACTGTGTTTGTCTGCTTGAATAAGCTATAATAATGTGCATGAAATATATATAAATACGTGGTGATTTCCGTAATAAAACGATTTGTTGCCTGGCCTTTGTCTTCTGTTGTTACACTTCTTTGTTAAATATTAAATGATTTATGATTAATGAAATGAGAAAAACAAAACGAAAATGTGGTAGATGAATTGTTTTATTCCTTTACGTTTCGGGTGGACCATAGTGCTTCATAAGTACACCTCTGTTTCGTCCAGTTCTCTGAAGTCCTCTTTAGCTGACTTAAGATTGCTCATAGGTTCTCATCTCCCCCTCACACAATCTCCTCCACGTTATCATCAGAGCCACGTTCAACTCGTCGATTTCCATTTGGGTTCCATTAGAGATATGGCCTGATGCACGATTTCATTCGATAGTCTCCTCAGAGTGTATCTGATCCATCTACATTTTCTTTGGGATATTAGTTGTGCAACAAGTTCTTAATTGGTTCTTCTCCAGAGTTCCTAGTTGCTTGTCCTCTCTGGTTAGCCAGTTGATCTTCAATATGTAGTGAAGGCAACTTTTGATGGAAGTCTTTTGGAAATGCTTTTCGTGATGCCTGCCCCAAGTCTCTGAACGATACAGAAGCAGTTAACTGACATCAGTGTTGCAGGTCCGAAAGTTGTTCCCTGTGGTAAACGCAGCAGATGACCACAATGGTCTCAGAATAATAAGGTTCTGTCTTTTTCTCTGATTCTGCTTGGTTGTGACACACTTACCTGTGATGCCTTTAGTTGAGATGATGTTGCACAGATAAGTGAGGGAAGGGAAACAAGCGTGGGTTTAGACCACTATCTAATGAAGAGAACGTCGAAGGTCAAGCTGAAAGCCTTCAAAGCAACTGAGGATAGACCAAAATTCCAATTCAGTAATCAGAAACTAGAGTATGAAACTAAAAAAGACAGGTTCACTGCAGGCGTCAGGGAAATCCTCAGAAATTACGTAGTATCAAAGAGGGCATCAGTGAAGAAGAATACGAAAACTCTATGAAAGTGATAATAATAATCATAATAATAGAGCTTTATTTTAGACAATATGTAAACACATAGTACAGGAACTTTCAGACGTAGTGTTGTTACATATGAAGAGAGAAGCAATTCTGTGTATTAACCTCTCATTTCCTTCACGAATCGCACAACATTTATTTATAAGCCAACTAAATATGCGCGCGAGTTCATTTATAGGTCATTTCATATAAATGCACGATTAAAACGATAAGAAATGCGGAATAGTTTAAGCATTTTGATGAGTGAAAATTCTAGTAGCCCAGTGATTTAAACAGGCCGCCGTTGATTTTTAAAGGAAACACGTACAAATATTTCAGCGAGAGAGAAGAGGCAAGACAAACAATGACTCTCTACGTACACCTGGAAGCTAATAGAAGAGAGGAGGATAGTGAGACAAGATTAACCAATATAGAGATGGACAACAGAAGAAGAAGAAGTTGACTTAGATGTTCATCGCACTGAATGCACAGGTGAATACGAGTGCTACGAAAGACAAAAGACACTTCTATGACACAGTGAAAATTGAAGTAGGATTGGTTACAGGTGAAAGAGACTTAGGAACACTATATCAGATAACCAACTGTCTATCGGGTAAGAGATTAACACAGATGAAATTTAACAGAAGACAGTCAAGGGAATCAAACAGCCTTAGAGGAGAAACAGACAAGAAAATGGTCTGATCGATTCAAAATACTCCTCGGTGGACCATCACCTGCAATTCATCCAGAAATATCATCATCAACATTCACATAATTGCCAGTTGACATCAATCCTACAACAAAAGCAGAAGCCTTGTATGCAATCAAGCTAATGAAAGCCGAGAGGCACAAGGACGAGAATAAATTTCTCTTGAAGCACTGAAAACTGATCTAGAGACTGTAGAACATATGCTGATGTCACTGTTGTAGAAAATTTTGAAGGAAAAGCAAAGGTGCCTGCTAACTATAGCTAAGACTACCTTGTCAAACTACCAAGCAGTAAACTGATAGAGACAGAAAGTTATTTATTTTTTAGTAGAGAAAATTAGTTATATCATTTACACACCTAATAACATCTGTTTGGTGCTAAAAGCATTGTTTACAGCGTAAAAGCAGAATTTCATCAACAGTAAACCGCAGTTAATAAATGTGTTATGTCCAAACAGGATACATCCGGAGTTGTTTCATTCCAAGGGATAAACAGCCCTTGAGTTTTATTGAATCTTTGTATTGCAGAAGTTAACTGAATGTCGTTGTCAGTTTCTCAAAATATGTGAGCAAAACGTTGAATAAATTGTTTGTAAATCAGACTGATGTCTAACTACTAGATGAGAGATCGAATAAAGACTAATGTACATTACTGAAAACGATATGTAAGTAGTACAGCAATCAGTACTAACTGTTCACCATTCTGTTATCTAATTGAACTGAATTAGTGAGTAATAATAAAACTTATTCAAGTGTTGGTTTGTAGGGATTTGATTGGTTTCAGGATTTCATCATGAGCTGACATCAGTTAGAGAACCATTGGAAAACCTGGGAGTACTGGACAGATGTTTCGTCCTAGTTTGGGACTCTTCATCAGTACGCATCCATCGGGATTCAAACCCAGGACCTTCCGGTTACAAGGCGAGCTCATATACCATTAAGCCACTGGGACCGATCCAACGGCCCACGAATTCTAACATCTGCCAATTCACGACATAGCGCGACCCCAGCTAATGTCTTTGACGAGTATTTGTCCTCACAACCGACCTTCTGCACCCTACTGGTCACAACTTCTCACTAGAACTCCAGGTAACTATCTACCCGAATAGGGCAATTCGCTAGTGAGCATCTTTATTCCAAATAGTACCTTTGGTACAAATATGAAATTTTTGACATGTAGTACAGTACTCAGTACTGCGTCTAATTTCTCCAAGACAAGGGTAATAAGTGATATCATTGTTCAGTAAGAACATGAATACAAAATAAAATTAAGGTGGAAATATTAACAACAATACAATTAGAATTTTAACTGGTGCATAGTGACTAGCAGTGGAATCCAAGATGCGCATTTCGTACTGTTTGGGACTCGTCCACTTGATGCAACTGCATTCCCCAATGAGTGATGATGTTCCCACCGAGGCTCGAACCAAGTACCAAATAGGACGAAATGTGCATCCTGGATTCTACTGCTAGTCAACATGCACCAATTAAATTCTAATTACATGCCCAGACATCGTCGAAGCATCTGCATAAGAAGCCGACATGTCAACCTGAGGCTGAGCACTTTGGTCCAATCAATCGACGGGAAAATCTAAAATTCGATTAAATAACAATACAATAATGAAAGAAAGAGAAAAAGGGATGTTCACTTAGTGTTTCTCAGTAAGTTACTGCTTCCATACGTAACACGTTTTTCATCACACAAAATATGTACCGAATAAGGTAACATAGCGCTTTGACACTAAGTCGTTAGGCATACAGTCTTGCGTAGTTGCCTCTGATCCTACCTAATGTGATTCAGGGAGAGATTTGTTTATCTGGAGATGAAAATCAGGGTGTGACACAACAAAGTTATCTGTCTTCGTACGTGTGTCCATGTGTCTATCTGCAACAGTATTAACAAGTTGGTTGAGCAACACCCAACCCGCCCTACTGATAGTTTTTAGTGTTCTTCTCAGTGTTATAAAGTCTTTCTTAAAT
The DNA here is from genome assembly GCA_944472135.2 of Trichobilharzia regenti. Classification (NCBI taxonomy): domain Eukaryota; kingdom Metazoa; phylum Platyhelminthes; class Trematoda; order Strigeidida; family Schistosomatidae; genus Trichobilharzia; species Trichobilharzia regenti. The sequence goes on from OX235263.1 coordinate 69,566,435, forward strand.
AGCTAGAGAAAGATTAAGCAGGAGGATAATTAACAAGGTACGGGTAAAATAAACGAATTAAAAATGAGTAAAATTAGATACTTTCGACAAAGGCACAGTAGTAGAATGCTCGCCAACTACTCAGGTGGTTTGAGATCTGATTCCCCACGGACTCACCCCCAAATCTCACCAGGCCAGTAATAAGACTGGTAAAGAGGAAGGTTCCATGAGGCTCGCAGCCTCATCTCATAAAAATAAACATCACTGCTACGGAAACTTCAAGCCTGTAGCTTGAAGCCCTATGTTCTAATGAGAACGTACAGGAATGGAAAAGAGTTAGTGATACCAGATTGTTGTAACTTCCTTACTCAGAACGTCAGATGAAATGTCTTTGTAGAAACTAACATGATATGGGAACACCATGAAAGGCCATAGGAAATACACAGTCGAAGGTACTTAACATTCAGTTTACTTTCAACTTCAGTGGCATCTATGACAGTGGAGACATACGAACGAATCAGCTTATGTAAGTCACGCTTTTATCTAAAAGTGAAATTACCAGTCTGACATTTGTATGGATTCAGCTTAAGACCATTTGACAAGTACCACTGATTAATTTCTGATAAAAAGCTGCTCATTTCGGAACAATCTGATTAGGAAGTAATCGTCGGCATGGAAACAGTAAGATTGTAACAACAGAAGACAAAGGCCAGGCAACAAATCGTTTTATTACGGAAATCACCACGTGTTTATATATATTTCATGTACATTATTATAGCTTATTCAAGCAGACAAACACAGTCTTCTGATTGGTTGTTTCTTGCTCAAGGTTATCCTGTACTGCTTGTGACTGATTTCTCAGAGAGTTAGGCCATGTATCTGCGAATCGTATTTGCCCGCGTTAAGTCTTCTGTGACTGGTTGTTGAATCAGTCTTGTTTATATTTTCTCACGGCCAATATTAACGACCTAGACATTGACGTAAATTAATGTCTACGAATTGGCTAGCAGCCTGCTCTCACCTAAAAATAATAGAAATAATTAACAAAATTGGCTTCATTAAAGTGGGGCAAGTCATGTAAGAAGAAGGAAAACAGAAGAAGAGAAGGAACAGTACCAAGAAGGACACCAGTTAGCGTCATGAAAAATCTGTTCTATTAAATGAATCTTAATGCCTATCATATAATAAATCCATGAATTTCTAATTTCAGCGTTTGTGGAGAAACCAAAGTAGCTAGTTCCTAAATTATTTCTTGATTTGATTTGATCAATAAGATTATGAAAAATTCATCACTATAGTCTAGGCTCCGCTCTAACCGTTTACGTGTACATTTTACAACAACTTGAGGGGAAAATTTCGGTTTCTTGCTCATCTCACCTACCAGTGATGCGTAAATATATATATATATATATATAAGTATATTGTGCTTGACTGTCATGGTCATCGGCACATCGGTGGTTTACTGTTAAAAACTTCTCGACAACGCAAGTGGTCTGGGGTTCAATCCTCGATTGATCACTCCTCAACCTCGCTCAGACGATAGTAAGCCCAAAAATGTGGGAATATTGGAGTGAGACTAGCGACCCCATCCCAAAAATTATTCCATCACTGTTACTGTAACTTAAGAGCTCAAGCTTGCAGCCCGGTAGTCCACTCAGAATGCATAGGATTAAAATAAGTAAATAATCGTAGTCATCGCGAATACGATGAAGAGTTAATTGAAATTGTAATTGGTGCCTTATTATAGTGTATTTCTCAAAATATGCATTTCGTGGAGTATTTATCTTTTGACATTGTTCATATATTGACGATAAACTTTAACAGTCTCATTTTGACCTTCTTTTTCTTCTCAAGATTACTCTTAAGGGTGAATTTTAAGTACCTGTTTACACTTATGCTGTACTTGACTCAAGTAAGTGTTAAGCAGTCAGCGTGAATTTACTAATACCCTGATTCCACTTTAAAAATCTAACATATTGGACTTGTTTTAGTATATCAAATGAAATGTCTATAGTCATTATTGTATAAACAAGCTGTGATTTCACTCTATCAGTGGTTCTGTCATTTTGCCAGGTGATAAAATACTTCGTATCATAAAGTGTATATGACGTGGAATAGCACTTCATCAGAATATTCGTTAATGAATTGTTCCTAGTACTATGGCTACCTCCATCCATTTTAGTTTTTTATTATTTATGCGTAATACTTCTCTTCTCTTCAGATCAGTAAGTGTCTGAAATGATGAGAAGTAATAATACTACTTGAGAATAAATATCCTGACACTCTTAGGCAGATTTGGAATTGCGCTGAAAAGGTTTTCATCAACATCAGTGCGGTTTACCCTCAGTGGCCTGAGATATATTCTAATTTTTTTATTTTTGATTACAGCTTGATTCCACACCGTATTTTTGGTACAAGTGTGGAATTTTCAGCGTGGATATCGGTAGCCCAAAATTCGCAGGCCAACCATAGATATCAGGTGTGCGTCGGCGTGGGCTCGAACCCCGGACCATGTGCATGGTCGGCGAGAGTCCTAACCACTGTGCCACCGAGGAGGAGGTAAAAACTAGCATCTTCTGTGTTGTTATTCTGAGAGTGGAGGACACAATTAACAATGACTTACTTGTATTAAAATTATCTCTATATAAAGCATTACTACTGCGAATTTGAGTATCTCTCATAGTTTTTTAAAGCGGTCATAGCTGTGTTGATTTGATAACTATAAAAGTGAGACAGTGGATAATTTCCAATCCACTTTGTCACCTAATTCAGTGTGTTAACAGAGAGCGAATTTCTTTCGCACGAAGGCATATTCTGTCATCTGAATGGTCAATAGTAGGATATCCACTTTAATCTATGCTTAGTTATGGAAAATTTATGTTCGGTTAATGTTAGAAAATTCACGGGTGCTTAATTATGCTGAAGAAAAGCTTGACGCGCTTTTCGATTTGTGTGTTACATTTGCCTATTACATAAAAGTCTCATTTTCCTGGTATTTCTGGTCGGGAAGTGTTAGAATTTATTGCAGTTGATTGACTTTTGAACGCTGATCCTGTGGATGTAATCTTGTTGACTATTAATACCTATAACTAATTGTTTGGCATTTTGTGATTGTTTAACACTAATATATCTATAACTGTATATAGTGTTAGATTTACATGCCCAAATTGACCCAAGTCAGTGAGTCTAGGTTTTTGATATCAACTCAGTTAACTGTGTTTGCCAGTTATACTACTGCTACGGGCTTTTTTGTTGCTGTCGCCGTTGCCCCTCCTGTTGTAAATTCTTTTATTTTCCTCTTGCTGGTGTTTCCTGATTGCTTTGTTCCTTGTCTTCCTGATTCTAAAGGGAGTAACCCGAAAATTCGCGCCTCTGTAACTAACATATTTATGTCGCAACCCCCTTCCTAGGCGTGGGGCTGGCAACCTCACCCTGTAAACAAAACTGCTACAGAAATTTCAGTACGATGAGTCAGTCTCCTTGCGACGAAAGAAAAACTATGTGTGGGGACATGGAACGTCCGCACCATGTACGAGAGTGGCAAGCTGCCCAGAATGCAAATGAGATGATGAGATATGGTATAGAAGTACTGGGAATGTGCGGAAGCAGATTGAATGGGAGTGGACTCACAGATTTGTTGACGGAAGAGTCAATGATCTACTCCGGTCACCCAAAAGACAACCACATGCACACCGAGGGTGTAGTTTTCATTATGTCACCAACGGGGAAGAAGACCCTGATACAATGGGAGCGATCTCGCCCGGGATAATGACCGCCAGAAGGAAAGTGTCAGTTATACAATGCTATGCACCCACAAAGACGCAGACCTCGAAAAGAAAGAAGAGTTATACAGACAGCTGCGGGCAAAAATCGACAATACTCCAGTTATTGACATTAAAATACTAATGAATGGCATGAACGCCAAACTGGGACTAGACAACTCAGGAAGAGAACTCATCATGGGTCAAGAAGCACTTGGAAAGATGAATGAAAACGGAGAACTCTTCGCTGACTTCTGTGTGTGCCATGAAAGGAACTTCGAACAAACTACAGACCTTCGTCAACAGCTGTCTTTGCCCAATACTACTCAAGATCAGATGGCCAGCAAAGAACCCCAACAGGGAGGGATCTCTGGCAGCTAACCAATCCAGCAGGAACCAACTGTGCAACAAATTTACAGGAAGAAATAGGGGTGCATTGGCCATACTCTGAGAAAACCATCAAGTGACATCGCACGCCAGACTATCATTCGAGTGGAGCCCGAACGGGAAGCGAGAGTTGGTCGTCAATGAGAGGGTTACATGGAGGAGTTCATGGGAAGAGGAGATGAAAGCATGTGGGCAGATGTGAAGCCAGGTGATGAAAACGTTGGCGGAGAAATGAACGCAATGGAGACGTGCGGCTGACCCCCTATTTTCTCTATGAACTAAAGGAGATAATAATATAATAATACAATATTTATAGCAAAAGGAATCCTACGTTTTTTCCTTCCGGTTTATAATGACAGTTGTATTAAAAGATTTCATCATGAGCTGACATCAATCAGAGAACCATTGGAAGACCAGCTGGGAGTACTGGACAGCTGTTTCGTCGTCCTTCTTTGACTCTTCTTCAGTATGCACCATCCATCAGGTTTCAGAACCAACGACCTGCTGGTTACAAGACGAGCTCGTAAACTGTTCAACCATTGGGACCCGATCCAGCGGCCAGCCCATGAATTCCAACTTCTGCCGACCATTAGCCAATGTCACCTGTGGCGAGAATTTGTCCGCTCACCCGACCTGCTCTACCCCACTGGTCAGGACTTATCAGTTATATATCATAGGTAGGTACTAGATTTTACTTTTAAACCCTAAGTAGAGAAGACCAAGAAGGACTATTGATCACTGTTGCCTGAGCAGCATTCAGCTAAGTGGTACCAAACCTTCTCTAGCAAATTAATCTTCATATTTACACAGTTAAGTTTTTCTCATTCTTCATCCAAAAACAACGAACACCTTCCTTTTTATTTTCGTTATTAATCATTCTGTTGAAATTCATTCAGACAAATTTTTAATAGACAAGCGAATTTTTGCAGACCTTTATTTCAATTTCCTTCAACTGACATACAATATAATGACAGCAGATCAATGAATACCTCCTCCCCAACCCAACGTCAAAAAACATTTGGAGATAGTAAACAGGACTGCAGACAATAACACACTGAGAGGAAACAGGAGTAGACACAGGTTACATTAGAGTTGATATTTTTCTGAAAAAAAAGTTCACTTCTTGAATAGTAAAACTAAGAATTATATCTTACGATTTCATCAATGTTGACCATTTTGCACCGAATTCATATTGCTAACCTAAGTTGTTTCTTCATATCATACACTGTATAGGCGAAGATTAACAAGCATACAGAATTCAGTTTACATCAAATAGAGAACTAGACGCATGACACTAGTTGCTTTCTACCATCTAATGACCAATCAAAGCATCTTATACAGTTCTAAAGGAGGTCAGTCGCGAGCCCGAGTAGTTCAGTGGTAACGATATGATCGTTAATACAGTTGTGGCACGGCGGTTGGGACTCTCGCCGGCCATGCACATGGTCCTAGGTTCGATCTCCCATCGACGCACACCTTATATCAATGGTCGGCCTGCAAAATTTGGTATACCGATATCACATGCTGAAAATTCATACTTCTACCAAAAACACTTTGTGGAATCAAGCTATAATAAAAGAAAACGTTGCGCTAACAAATTTTATACCTATTTGATTCGCGAGCCTATCGCTCTAATCACTATTAACAACAAAAGCGACAACAACAACACTATATGATACCACCGAAAACGCTACGCAAAAAGATAAGAGGAGAAGACAGACTGTTGACGTGGTGAGCATTGACTGTCTCGTAATCAACAGGGAAAATGATTGTCAGCGCTTTAAATGACGTTGAGAGATACTAATCACATTGATGAGTGAAAACAGTCAAGAGCCAATAGGTTTTCAGAGCCAAAAAGGGGTGGGAGAAATATAGCCAGACATGTAAAGGTACATGTAGAGAATGAAATCTATGTAACAAGTAACATCTGTAACTACAGCACTGTGTGATATGGGTTCGAATCTCAGGAGGAATTTGAGTTCCTCAAAGATTGTAGATACTCCTTGTCAAGTTCCAATAAGCACGAAACCTAGATCTAGGGATTCCTACGAATTGTTTCTAACCATCTAATAACTGGTTCAGAGTACACTGTAGTGGAAAAATACCTAGCATGGTGGCCACAATGCAAACGTTTTGGTGAGACCTGTCTACAAGCCAGAATTATAGAAAACAATCTACGTCAGTGTTTACGTAACGGATCAGGGTCATGAGGAAAAACCGTAACAGAGCTTAACCTTGAGAAACTAACCAACCAATCACAGCCGACTTAACATGTAAAAATACGATTTGCCGATATATATGGTTTAACTTTCTAAGAAACGGTCACAAGCAGTACAGACTAACTTTCAGCAAGAAAACAAGCAATCAGAAGACGACGCTTCTCCACTGACAATAATGTATATAAAAATCTATAAATATCCCTTGATTTTCCCAATAAACGATCTGTTGGCTGGCCCTTGTATTCTGTCATTACAACTTGAATGATAGAATCCATCCTACACTAAACAAATGACTAGAGCATGATACTAGTTACTACCTAGTGTCCAATCAAAGTAGATGAGTGTGAATTATGATGAGTATCAGTTGAATTGATAAAACTAAGAATGCAAGAGAATTTTTAGAATCCTGAGACACTGAGTAATCTGATAACTATGCATCAAGTCTATGTTGCAGTGGTGAAGTCATATTATTAGAAACCAACACAATTGATGACAAGACATGGTCGTGCGAATAGTCACATATTTCATCTGTGAAGAGGCGTTAAAAACTCAAAACATTTTTATTGAGACGCACGTTTAATGTTCATTTCACTTTCAGTAGTGCGATTTGTAGACAGATAGATGGCATTACCATGGTTTCACCATCTGATCCTCTATTCGTTAATTGTTGTATGGAGAAGCTTGAAAACTATCAACTTAGTCATAGCATCGGTAGTTATTCTATTTATAGAGGATACGACACTTTCGTTATCTCCGGTAAGGCCGTAATACTGAAAGAAATCTCGCCTGTATTCAGCAAGTGCCATAATTTTTGCAAATTAACATAGAAAAGAATTTGAACTAAGCACTGCTTTTCTTGATATGTGGATCTGTAGACGTGATGACGGATTTCTCAAAAGATGCAGCCATCAGAAGCGTACATGGAGTGAACAAATAAACGAAAAATGATTCACTCGGTCTGCTTTAGCATAAAAAATATTTCAAAGTATTGGTTTTTGTAGGGATTTTGTTTGATTGCATGGAGGATTTAATCATGAGCTGACATCAGTTAGAGAACCAGTGGAAAACCTGGGAGTACTGGACAGCTGTTTCGTCCTAGTTTGGGACTCTTCAGCAGTACGCACCCACTGGGATTCGAACCCAGGACCTTCTGGTTACAAGGCGAGCTCGTAGACCATTGAGCCACTGGGACCCGATCCAATGGTCGTAGAATTATAACTTCTGCCAGTTCACGACATAGCGCGACCAATTCGCAATGTCTTCTTCGATGAGTTACTGCATCATCTTCAATACTTGAAAATTAATCTGATGCTCACTAGTGACTGGCCCTATTCAGGCAGTTAACCTGGGGTTCTAGTGGGAAGCCGTGACCAGTAGGGTACAGCAGGTTGAAGATGAGGCAGTAACTCATCGAAGAAGACATTGCGAAGTGGTCGCGCTATGTCGTGAACTGGCAGAAGTTAGAATTCAAGAACCATTGGATCGGGTCCCAGTGGCTCAATGGTCTACGAGCTCGCCTTGTAACCAGAAGGTCCTGGGTTCGAACCCGGTGGGTGCGTACTGCTGAAGAGTCCCAAACTAGGCTGACGAAACAGCTGTCCAGTACTCCCAGGTTTTCCACTGGTTCTCTGACTGATGTCAGCTCATGATTAAATCCTCCCTGGAAAAACTACTTTTAATTCTGACTGTAGTGACTGAGAACTTTCCTGTCTAAGATTAAAGTTCGCGGAAAGCGGTTACCGGAACATATTTATTGACCGAAACATGAAATATATGCAATGTATACTGGTCACTGAGTCAACGTTTCGAAGAAAACCATATTTACAAATCTGGAATTCAAAGGTGATCCGTTTTAAGATATACTCTCAAAAATCGTCTGGCAAATCAGTCAGTAAGACTTTATTTGCTGGGAAACTACAAACGATCTTCATCAGCCTTATGTTGTCCACTATCTATGTAAAACATAAGCCCCTCATCTGCTTGCCTCAATTTACATCTATTATTTCACCGGCTACTGTGAAGGAATGTAGACTGGCCGTAGCCAGAGAATACTTTCTACACGGATTTAAGAGCACTTCCAAGGATGGTTCTACAAAGGAGTAAAGACGGGTTTGTGAAGCTGTATTCTAGAACACTTGATCGCCTTGTGTCAGCCTACTAATTCCGACTATGAATTTAAGATCATCTATCGGTGGCACAGCGGTTAGGACGCTCGCCGACAATGCACATGGTCCGAGGTTCGATCCCCGGCCGACGCACTCCTTTACCTCGCTAAGCCAGAACTAAAAGCTGGTAAAGAGGAAAGGTTGGGCATGAGGCTAGCAACTCCATCCTGTAAAATTAAAAACACTGCTACAGAAATTTCAAGCCATTTGCTTGAAGCCCTATGTTCCACTGGGACCGTAAAGGAGAAAAAAAATCGAATTCCTGCTAACTTACCATATTTTCTTCGTTCTAAACTTCTGAAAACAGCGGAGGCCATGGTCATTCATGAATTTAAGCCAGACGTTTGTGAACAAAGGAAGTATGTACAAATCCGTGCTTTTCTTGGCCATAGAGGGATAAACATTTATTTAATAATTATTCACTTTGTTTATTTAGTTAATCTATCTACCTTTCCCTCATTACTACGATTATGATTATTAACGTTACTATTTTTATTCTCACTTTGAACTATCTGCGATATTATTTCACTCGTCTTATTTATCACTCTAAATCAAAATCACTTTGAAGTGTTAAATTTTATTTTACCAAATTTTATATCATGTTATTTAAAGTTTCTTACTTGCCTACTAATACTTTAATTTTATATTCCCTTCCAAAATCTATACATCTGTGTACGATATTATTGGTCATACTCTGAGAAAACCATGAAGTGAATCACAGACAAGCCATTTCATACTTCTATTATTTTTTTTCCTTCACATTCCAAGTGGACCACAGGTCTTCAAGCTAGAAGGCTCACAGTTTCTGTAGCAGTGTTTATTTTTTACAGGATGGGGGTGCTAGACTCATGCCTAACCTTCTCTCTTTACCAGCTTTATTACTGGTTTAGCAAGGTAAAAGAGTGCGTCGACCGGGGACCGAACCCCGGACCATGTGCATAGTCGGCGAGCGTGCTAACCACTATGTCACCGACACATTTCTATTGATACTATTATTTTATGTATTCACACATTTGTTTCAATATCCTCATGGGATATAATTGCTTAAAAACGACATACATACGATTGTGCAGCATGATAATAAAGTCGTTAAAAAGATCCACTTAGCTGGGTAGTGTGATCTTAAATCTCTTTACCTTGTCAATGATATTGTCCAAATGAAGTATATTTATTGAGGAACAAATGGATGAACCTAGATTGAAACGTCTCTTCAGCTGTCGTAGATCATGAAAGTGTATTCCAGGAAAGGTGTGTATCTATTTACCTTTCACTCATAAGCTGCTTGTAAGCTTTATCCTATGACATTATTCACTAACTTTTCCAAATTGTGGAAAATACCCGTAAGGACATTAAACAGAAAAGAAGGAGAAGTTCAGCAAACAGATATCTTTTCGGCGATTTCATTCTCAAAAACAGCTGTACAACCACGTTTATAATACATAAATTTACATAGATACAATTATTATTTAATCCCACATAACAACGGAGGATAAAGGTGATTATAAGCTTCAACTTGATGTGAAAGTTCGAAGGTGAAAATATAGATTACAAGTACCCCGGAAAAAACGACAGGACAGATGTGAACGGGATGTGTATGGAAACAAATTGTAATAATCCTATTTATAACTTAAAATGAAAAATAAATGAAAGGAATTAGAAAATGAAAAACAAAAATTAAGGAGTCAAACCGAACTAGATCCATCGTAGTTGTAAAGGTTGAACTAGTTCCTTTTGTACACATGGGTCCGACTTTTCGAAGCATATGGCGAAGGATTCTGTTGTACAAAGAAGTAGGAGATACACTGCGTTTGTGTAGTAATTATTTGTATTCGTAGCATTAGTATTTCGAGATGACCGAATTACGAGAATCCAACCAAAACACAGAGAGGGCGGAATTCAGGAATTTGTATTTAGCGGAATTATTATTGCAATTCATATAATAAATATATTAACAAGCAACAGTAAGTATTTAAACAATACAGAGATAGAAATTGTCAATCACCACATCCGCCACACGTCGAATATCTCCTTGCGTATTTATAACGATGTCTCGGTTTGCTTGCAAGTAGCTGCGACCCTCTAACTGATTCTGTGATATCATTTTCATCAGTATTATCTGGACTTATTTCTGAATTATCTACAAAATCAGGATTATTAGCGGAATCAATAATATCATAGTTGGAACGACCTACTTCATTTATTGTCACTTTGTCCAGGTGTCTGTTATGAACTGAGTGATCTTTGATGTCTAATATCTTCACCACTCGATTTCCCATTTTTTGTAGTATAATTCCAACAGAAGGTCTATAGTCATTCCCTTTGTAATAATGTACATTAGAAGTCGTGGACATCAGATGCTTTCTGAGAATTCGAGATTTGAAAAGTTTTGCAGGACTTTCACGGGTACTTGTATGCTCTGCATTCAACAGACGCAGTCTATGCATATGCAGCAATTCCTCCATTTTAATCAGTTGCTCTCTCATCTCATTCAGTTTTTTTCGTGTTTTCGACAGTTCGCATTGTAACTCGGCTACCTCATTTTTGAAAACAGTTGACGCTTGAGTTGCTGAACTTGTAGTGGAGGTTTTCATTGGATTAGCTTGAGTATTTTGAAAAGTTGAAAGACACATTGACTCCATTTTACTAGACAGCTTGGGAGAATTATAAGAATGTTGAGTAACATAAGTATTCGAACTTCTGCAAACAGTCTTGATGTGTCCAACTTTACCACATTTGTGACACTTAGCACCCCGAAAACGGCAAGTGCTTCGTAGATGTAACTTTCCACAGGATAAACACGGTTTAATGTTTTTGATCTCTCGCTGCATTCTATTACCTGTGGACGACAGTTTGGATTGCTTTCCATGACCACTTGTATTTTCGACTTTGGACAACATGACATCAGATACTGACGTAGTGGGAGCAGAGTATTCATTATTGACATCTTCATATGTAATACATAAATCTTTAGCAGTTTGAAAGGTACAAGAAGGAATCTGAATTAACTCTTTCTCTAACTTAGGAATATTGATTCCAGCAATTAGACGATCACGTAGTTGAGTATGCAGCTGATCTCCAAAGTTACACTTTGAAGCTTGTATTTGAAGTTGCAGAATAAAGTCTCTAATCTTCTGGTTGGGAGCACGAACCAGTTTATTGAATTGAGCCCTCTCTCTGGTCTCAAAAGTAGTTACATGAAAGTGATGTATCAGAAGTTCACGGATCTTTTCATATGACAATGAAATAGGCTTATCTGGAAACGCCAGATTCTTCACTAGGCTATATGCATCTAGCCCAATAGCAGTAATGAAATGAGCTGGAATTTTGTCATCCCGAACGTTCTTTGAAATGCACCATGCATCGAAGCATTCAAGGTAATCAGCAATCTCCCATGGTGAACCATTTATAGGGAATTTTCCAAGGTTATTTAGTTCCATCGCGACGCCAATTTGTTGTAATTATTTGTAATCGTAGTATTAGTATTTCGAGATGACCGAATTACGAGAATCCAACCAAAACACAGAGAGGGCGGAATTCAGGAATTTGTATTTAGCGGAATTATTATTGCAATTCATATAATAAATATATTAACAAGCAACAGTAAGTATTTAAACAATACAGAGATAGAAATAGTCAATCACAACAGTTTGGTAAATTTTTATTTACTCTGTAAATGACTCTGAGTGATAAGTCAGTTGAGTTGTTGTAGCTGGTGTTGACGAGGTGTTCACTTATTTCTCTTCTCACTGAATCAGTATCTCCTCTTAGGAGCCATGCTGGGTAATTTTCTCTAAGACGTTTTGAAAGGGGAGGATACAATGATCTATGTAACCAGCTCTGTATGAGTAGGCAAATTGATATATACACAAATGAGTGATCATATAAGGGATTCTGTCCTTAACATTTGCTTAAATATCACTCTAGGTGTTTCTGCAGGAAACGTCTTCTTTAGGGAACTGGAGATTTTTTTCTTCAGGATATCTGCAGTTAAGTCTCACCTGAAATCCGAATTCATATGGAGTATTTCCCTTTGACTTTTAAATGCATTCTCCTCTTTTTAGCTTTGGTTTCATTTTTATCTACACGAAACATGCCTAGTATCCATTTCGATTTGGTTAATCTTCAAGGAACAAGAAGTCTTTTTCTAAGCAGTCAATGCTGCAAATACTCCTGATATAGTTGGCTTTTTGTTTCTAAGAATTCGGTTTGTTCATCCATTTTATCTGTCAGACGTTTATTGTTTTGAGATTGATAATCCTAATCAGTGGTAACTGAAATTTTTGGTATGGAAGATGTTTCTTTACTCTGGCTGAAGGCCACTAAATACTTAAGCTTAATTTATGATTATGAGCAGCAATAAATTGCGCTCGAAACGTGGTCATCAGTAAACATTACTGTATAACAAACTGTGAGACTTTATCAAAAACAAAAATTTACCCATAATGTAATTAAGCTTAATTTTTGCCCAATTTTCGCTATTCCTTGTTAAACTTCGACTGTTCCTCATAGGTCGAAAATCATAGTTGTATTTAAGTAACATTTTTCTCCATAGTAGTATTTATTTTTAAGAAAATCTATCCGCGAATATTTTTTCTAGCAGTGACACTACAGCATATAATATTAACAGCTTGATGCCACACCGTATTTTGAATACAAGCATGTGATATCGGTAGCCCAAATTTTGTAGGCTGACCATGGATATCACGTGTGCATTGGCAGGGGATCGAACCCGGACCATGTGCTTGGTCGGCGAGAGTCATAACCACTGTGCCACTGACGCACAAATAGCTAACTTTGGGTGACATAGAGAAGATGGAGGCGACAAAGGTAACCAGCAAGCATTAAGAAAAAGTAACGAGATCTATCAACATAGGGAATTTTGATATAGGCCACTTCCCTCACCTACCTAGGCGGAATCGTTTCAACTACAACCGGATGACATTGATGAGGATGCTTAAACCATAATCGGAAGGGCAAGGCAGACACGCATCACTCTGAGATCAGCTTAAAAACCTGCTGCATTCAGCGGAAAGAACAAGAATCAAATTTTCATTACTAATCTCAACCCAGTCACTTCTTCCATATGAATGAGAAACTTGGCTCACGCACCACAGAAAGAATTTTGAAGACGTTGTAGACTTTTATCAGCAGTTGTATTCTTTGATGATCAGATGGCAGGGGAGAAATGGGAGAAAGGTATTCTGGGAACAAACCAATCAAGAACCAATCGTCCATTAAAGATTATGAGGATTGATCAGATATACTCTGAGGAGAACGTTGGATTACGTCACGCGCCATACATAACCCCAAGTGAAACCTGAATGGCAAACGAATAATTTGTCATCTGAGCATGATATAGAGGAGATCATGTGAAGAGAAGATGAAAACTTACGGATTATCATGCGACCAGCTGGAGAGAACTGCAGAGAACAGAGTAGGTGAAGTAGAAATGTCCTTTTGAAGCCCAATATTCCACTCAGAACAAAGGAATAATAATACAATAGCTACTGGGTGCCTGTACAACACCATCTAGGACACTCATTGAACAAGACACAAAGTAAAGTAGAGCTATAGTTAACACCTTTCTGATTTCCACTAGTTTTCAAACTAGTAAAAGCTTCACTCCACGCAATAGAATCAAGTTGCTGGGTCACTTGAAACCAAAGAACATTAAATATATGTTTCAGCGCTCTTAAGACTCCTGAGAAGCACGTACGTACGGTCCCGGTAGCGCGGAGATTGTGATTTAGGTGTGTGAAGAAATCAAACCTTCAAAACTAATACCAACACAACAAGTAAATACCGCTGGGATATAATATTCTTATGCAAATGAAGAAGGCGATATGAAGGCATATAGCTAAATTCAAAAGTCAAATTTTTTTTATTTTGATTAAATCTAAAGGTCAGTGTATACGCAAAATGACGAAAACAGAAATGAATGCACTTTTACGTTTTCAAGATGATTAATTGAGCTTATTCATGTATATATATATATACAATGGTGAATAGAAAATCTAAAAATAAATCAGATTAAGTGAGAAATGGGAGAGAGAGAAAGCTAAAAATTCCTTAATTGTATGCAAGTTTCTTTCGTTTTTTAAGCCTTTATTTTGCTTACATAACTGCCTATTCATTTCTATCAAGTAATTTTTTTAGTATAATACAAGATTTAAGGTCATGAATAATTGATTGTGCTTTAGTTATAATATTATCATGAATAACTGTCGACAGAATAACTCTGACCCCAGAGTAATGTATATACTGTCTGACTAATCCGAAGTGTGTTTAAATAGAAAGTCTCAGTGAACATTACGATGAAACTCTGAGTTTCTCTGGTTGAATCTTCGTCAAGAACAAACATCATACAGAAAAGTCATTGAAAACTTGGGAGCGATGGGCAGCTGTTTCCTCGTGTTCTGAGTCTCTTAATTGGATTGCACCCATAGCTCCACTGGAGGTCGTGTGCATGACTTTCAAGTTGTCAGACTAAGCTCGATGATCATTCAACCATTCGAAATAAAGTCCAGCGACCCCTGGATTCTAATTATGTCAACTTGTGGTATAGTGCTTCTCTCACCAATACCTTCTATGAGAATCTACTTTGCCTTGACATGGTGTACCCCACCGGTCACGAATTGCCACTGCAGCTTCGGTACATCCATCCATCCATCCATCCAGTATCCACCAAGGACTTTGCGGCTGAAATTCAGAAAACAGGTTTTATAGGTCATGGATGTGCACTGGTGAAGATTCTGAAAATAGGACGAAACAGCTGTCCACTGTTTCCTCGTTTCCAGTGGCCTCTGTAACTGATGTTGGTTCGTATTGAAAATCAAATAATTCAAATTAACCCAAAATCGACGTAAAGCGTATAATCTGAAACGATAAGTGTTTTAAGAAGACAGAATGATCAATTCCTAAAATACAAACGCAACAAAATGGGCGACGAAGCTGACATTTTGATATCTGATGAAAGAGATGTAAAGAGATATTTTGTACCTTAGAGTCTGTGATGAATAAACTCATGAAGACTAAATAAATAAAAAGACCTGCTATTTTGAATGCAAGTGACGTTATTCTGGCAAGCAACAGCCAGAATAACGCGCTTGGGCTGTATTAATAATTCTCAATACTCCTTAAACATATTCATGTTAGGTAGGTTTATTTCATACAAAATAGTGTAATTTGAATAACTGGATGCGTTTTGAGGACAAGTGATTCTATTTAACCACAATGCCCAAATTATATTTTTATCAGGTGTTGGTAAGCACGTATCTCATCAGTTTCAGCATCGATCACGACCTGACTTTAGTTACAGAGCTATTAAAAATTAGCAGGTACTGGAAAGCCGCTTCGTCCGTGTTTGGGACTCTTCATCTGTAGACATCCATAACCTCACAACGGTTTGAATCTAGGACCTTCAGTTTACAAGGCGAGCTTATTGAATATTCAGCCACTGAGATGGTACCCACTAATTCTAACTTACACCGATTCAAGATATATAGCCCCAAAGGCAGCCAATTACATAGGTGATGTTTTGTCCCCTCTGTCACGACCAAAACCGAGTTGTTATGGTCTGAGCGTAGGTAACCGATCTCCGTGTCCTATTACATAGCTGAAAAACTTCCTTGAGTGCTCTTTAATAAATTTACGTTTCTTTTCAACATTAATAACACCAGAAACTCAAAATTACCTCAACAGTGCCGTTAAGAAGCCAGCTATAAAGTCAAGAGAACGTCCTGAGTACAGAAAAAGTACTGTGGAACAAAATTAGTCAACCAAAATTCAGCTGTAAGAATTACCTGAGAATCAGGTGAAGTATACCTAACAGAGTGGGATCAAAACTCCAACCACAAGAATCACACATCTACAATTTCCGAAGACACTCCAGTGTCAGAATGACCTTCACTCACTCAAAGAAAACTGAAGTCGTGAAACAACACACATAATCAATATCACCACATAACCACAAAGGAAGCATCCGAATTATGGATTAAACAGTGACGAAGACAAATAATAATGATTGAGTTAGTAGATGATATGAAGATGTCAGAAGAATGATATACATTACAGAAGAAGAAGAGATATTAAATACAAAGTTAGCTGAAATATCCAAATAAATATCAATATCGTAAACAGATGGTTCAGAAGGGATTTTCCAAACAAGATTTATGCTACACGCACAAAAAATTCGGTAGACTTCTGTATTTACAACCTCTCAATAAAACTTCCGTAAACATCACCCTGCATTCAGTCAGTAGTCATCATTCACTATAATGTGTGTATATATAACTGTAGAGCCTGATGATGAAGTTATCGAAAAGAGTATTCTTTGTTCAGTATCCATTCTTCTGAAAATTCGCAATTGTTGATTTGTGAGGATATGACTAATTTCATGACTGGTCACGAATGGACTTCAGTTACAGAACCAGTGAAAACCAGAGAGAATATTGTTTGAAAGGGAAGAATTCAAACTTTCTTTAATTTTTGCACAGTTTGTAATGTTACTTTAATCTAACCAGAGTAATATGGTTACCTTCAGTTGATACTTATCCTAAAAGTAAGAACTGATGCCACCAAATGGTATTTAAATATGCAGCCTTCGTTATCAAGGAATTTCATCCATTGAGTTTTTGGTTAGCTAATAAGATGCAGTAGTAGATTCAAGGGAAACTAAAGCCTACTGACTTGAACTCAAACAAACACTTTACCGTCAATTTCTTAGCTGTTTAAATTGAAGTGTTTTTTAGGGATTTTAGACTAATTGCAATTGTTAGATTTTAGTCACAAACGAACATCAGTCAAAGAGCTGTTTCATCCCATTCTGGGAGTCCCCAGGATTTCATACGCATCAACTGAACTCGAGACCTTCAGGTTTCAAGAACAAGCTCATTCAGACACTTCCATTGGAATTCAGTGACCCAGGAATTCTAAATTTTTCAACTCGTGATATAGTGCTGCCCTCACCAATACAGTATTTAGACATGGTTGACACCACTGGTCACCACCACTTCCCACTGCGACTTCATAAATTCCATCCAGTGGGCATCAGTCAGTTGGTGATTGACACTCAGATTATAGAAGAATATGTAGGTATTTGTAAATAATTACAGTGGCTAGAGTTTCGTCATGAACTAATCAATATCCTAGGTATTTGCTTCACTCAAGAGGCAAAATGTTTGTGTTTACTGGGAGAAAGGCTGATATTATGTCATCTCAAACCTTTTGAAATGTGCAGATTGTGTTAGACAGGTGAAGGAGACTTGAAATAGTAATGTTTTATACAGATATTTTAATACATGTAAGTCATTGTAAATTATGTTTCCTCCAGTGTGTGAACAAAAACCTAAAAGAGACTAGATTTCACCTTCTTCACCAAATATTTCAAAAAGTAGAATATTTCTCAGCTTACTGAGAGTAAACTTAACTAATGTTGATGGAAACTCCAAGGCTGAATGAATGCAAATGAAGTGTCAACATATTTATTCTCAAGTACTACTATTATTACTTCTAGTTCATATGAGATGCTTATTTTTTTCTGGTGACTGACCTATAGTAAAGAGAATTATATTTCACGTTGGGGTAACAAAACCAATAAAGGGTGGAGGTGAGGGGTAAGTGTTGAAGGAAACAATTTATTAACGAATATTCTAATCAAATGACTTTTCCACATCACTTAAGGTATATTTTACAAAATATTTCATCACCTATCGAAATGAATAAATACCTTATTAACTAAAAAATACATTCAAGTCACTCACTCACTCGCTCAAGTGGAAGTGAAGCCTGCCATTTTGACAGTATGAAAGAAATGATGGTTTTAATATTTCTCTTGTTTCTGAAAGAATTCAAGAAGGTAATATGGAAATGTAATAATAAGTAGGGATATAAACACCGAAATTACTGTTGGAGGGTATAATCCTGTCAACTAGTTGTAAACATTTGTTTATTTATAAACTTCGAAATGTGACTGAAAAACAAAAAGCAAAATGGGAAACAGAAAAAGAGAGAAAAAAACAAATCACACAAAAATTATGATCCAAATCTGTCATTAGTGTTATTATTACTATTTTTGTTTTAAATCTGCGAATTGAAATTTTCAAACTAGTAATACCACAATCTTATTTTCGCGAGACTCTGTTTTCTCACCTTAATGCATTTGATACCTTTCTTATGTTAGCTATAACTATATGTACAAATTTACATGTATCTGTGGTAGCAGTTACATCGGGAGAACAGAAAGATGGGGCAAACCTTCAATTTTTCGAACATATACCGAAAAGCCTACTTCTCAGGGGAACAAACGCTTTCAATAATGCTACTATCAGGCATCTCGTCAGTACAGGTCATAAGGTAGACATTATGAAATGCTTTAAAGTTATTGATGAAAAAAAAACAGTTCAATTTTCCTCAAGTTTACCAAAGTATTTGCTGTCAAACACCGGAAACCCTGTTTTTATATATTCAGAAAGAAGCAGATATCAGGCTTTTCTTGCTCTAGTAAATGGATATCTTTACTCTCTCTTTTTTGTTTGATGACATAACCTTTGACTTTAACCTTTTGCCCTTTCGCTATAGTTTATGTAACCTTGCTTGTTTCCTGTTTTTCGACGATTTCTGTTAAACTCACTCATTTATTAGTCAGTCATCATCTTATTCATCTCTTGCCTTGATTGCGTAACTCTTTTGTCATTGTATTCAAGTCTTTATTTTTGTTTAAACTTGGGATTTGTGAGTACAAACTATCTATGAATCATTTCTACGATCTATTTATTACGTGTCGAGTATTATGCCAATTTATATTATGTAATATTTGGAAGTATGTTTAACTTGTTCTGTACATAAACTTAATTATTGATTTCTTTTGGCTAAACGCAGCTGATGAGAAGCCAACAAAACAAAGAGTGATATCATCTTATTTTCCACAAAATTTTATCTTTGCTTTTAATCATATTCTACTTTTACTTCGTTTCTTAGTCTTACTGAACAACTTGAATGTTTCCAGCTATCATAATATTATTTCCAGATAAAGCAATAAGAAGACGTAATTTGTCTGAATCGTGTGTTATGTGTATTTGCGCAACACATTTCCAACAATATGATCACACACGGACTTGTCATAGGAATATATACATGAAATTAATAAAGAGTAAAGAGGTGATAAATAGAAAAGACTTGGGTCAAGTTAAAAGGACATATTGAAGGGCGAAAAATACAATGAAGATTACTAAACCAAAGAAGCGAGGTAATATTACATCTCTGTCTTTGCTGGTATCAAAACAAAGTTTACCAAGTAAGGTTTAATGTGATGAATAATTGTTGCTTTGAATGCATAAAGGTGATTTAAACTTCCTAACTGCCAGCTAAGGTTTCCACAGACTTTAGGATACGCCCCGAACACCTTTTATAGATAAGTTTAAAAGATGTGTTAACGTCAATTTTATGTCCTGTCTCTATAATATGTTTTGCAATATAGGAGCTGGGTTTCCTGTTCTCACCAATAATGGGTTCTGAAGATTCCATTTGCTTTTCGAGCCATTTAGAAATAAGCTCTGAAGCATTAACCTGCAGAGATCGATGAGTCCTCCCTATGTATGTGTGTGTCCACACGTACATTTAAAATGGTAAATAAAATGGTATGTGACATCATTTTTCGCATGTTCGAAGGGCTTAGATAGATATAATGACTTTACATTCTCTATTATTATGATATTAGCTGCATAAAAAGTATTTTTAAAAGCAGCGTTCAGTCTTTGTCTAGTTATCAAGCTGCTGTGATGCCCCATATAGGGTAATTTGATGTGCATGTCTTCCTTAGGGGAGAGTTGTAGAGCAGGCTTCAGAGCGTATTCCTAAATGGCTCCAAAAACAAACCCATTAGTGGAGACCTAGCTCTTGTATTGCGAAACATATTATAGAGACAGGACATAAAACTGACGTTAACAGGTCTTCTAAACCTATTTATAAGACGTGTTTGGGGCGTATCCTAAAGTTTGTGGAAGCCTTAGCTGGCAGTTATGAAGTTTAATCCCCTTTACGCGTTCAAAGCAACAATTTGTCATCACATTAAACCTTCCTTGATAAACTTTGTTTTGATACCGTAGCAGATGTACTATTACCTCTGTTATTTGGTTTAGTGATATTCACTGCTATTTTGCCCTTCAATATGTCTTTTTAACTTGATCCAAGTCTTTTTCTATTTATCACCTCTTAACGCTTTATTAATTTTGTATATATATATTCCTATGACAAGTCCGTGTGTGATCATATTGTTCGAAATGTGTAGCGCAAATACACATAACACATGATTCAGACAAATTACGTCTTCTTATTGCTTTATTTAAATTCATAAAGGGAACTAATTGTATTAAATATTATTGCCATTCTGATGAAGATTCAGTCGATGTGTGTAGCCAAGTTTTATTTGTGTAAATAAAAAAAAAAGGGGGAAAAAAAGGGAGGGGTTGGCCAAACCGGGGGAAAAACAAAGGGAACACCAAAAAAAACCCCCGGGGGGAAACCCAAAGGGAAAGGGGGAATTGGGTTTAAGGGGGTTGGGGGGGGGGGGGGGGGGAAAAAATGGGGAAAACCCGGGGGGGGGGTAAAAAATTTGTCAAAAAACTAAAGGAAAGGGGGGGGCCCAGCTAAACCCCTATTTCCCTCTGGAACTAAAGGATACAATAAATAATAATAAATAAAAGCTTTCAGCTGTGTAATTAAAAAAAATATTTATGTAAATGCGCTAACTGATATTCGTTGTGGTAATGATTGCATTCATGAAAAATTATCATTGGCGAATACAGAAAATCAAAAAACAGGTAATTCAGCAAAATATCCTTCTAAAACGAATTTATCGTCAAGCCATACAGGTATATATATAAATGGTTTTTTACTAGTAATAGGAATTTTCAAGAGTTTGTTTGTAGGGATTTGATTTTCTCCAAGTTTGACTAGGGATTGATATCAGTCAGGTGAGCCAATGAAAACCAGTTGGGGGTACTGGACAGCTGTTTCGTCAGCCTAGTTTGGGAAACATCATCATTATTATCATCATCATGTCATTCAACCACTGAGAACAGACTCGATGATCCATGGTCTACTAGCTTGCCTTGCAGCCGCAAGGTCTCAGGTTCGCTACCTGGTGATGTGTGATTACTGATGATGAGCCTCAAACTAATGAAAAGACTGTCCAGTACTCGCTGCTTGATTTCAATGGTTCACTAACTGAAACTTGGAATAATGTGAATCTTGACAAAAAAAAATGACTGGTGATGTGCTTTATAAATGTGGTGCATGAAATGCTTAATGCTTTCAAAGGGGTGTAGAAATAATAAGATTAGTGATCAGTCAAAACTTTACTCAAGAAGGTGGTGATTAAGTTGTCACAACATTGAAAAAATTATACTGAATGGAATAATTAGAGAACCATTGGAAATCCTGGGAGTACTGGACAGCTGTTTCGTTCTAGTTTGGCACTCTTCATCAGCACGCACCCACCGGGGTTCGAACCCAGAACCTTCTGTTAACGAGATGCTCATTAGCGACTTGCCCTATTCAGACAGAAGTGGGAAGTCGCAACCAGTAGGGTGCAGCAGGTTGGGTGTGAGGACAAATACTCGCCGAAGACAATGGCTAGTGGTGGCGCTATGTCGTGGATTGGCGAAAGTTTGCCTTCATGGGTCATTGGATCTGGTTCCAGTGGCTTAATGGTCTATGAGCTCGCCTTGTAGCCAGAAGGTCCTGAGGTCGAACAATGGTGGGTGCATACTGTTGAGGAGTCTCAAACTAGGACAGAGGAAACAGCTGTCCATTACTCCCAGTTGGTTTTCCAATGGTTCTCTAACCAATGTCAGCTCATAATGAAATCCTGTAACCAATCAAAATCCCTACAAATCAACACTTGGATAAATAAATAGAGCTGACAAGTGGCGTAATACAGGAGACTGTTCAGAGGGAAATTATTAATAAAAACTGACATAATAAAGGACGGTTATACAAATTGAATAAATAAAACTAAAAATAAGTAGAGCCGAAATATGTTTAACGCTTATCATAGATGGATGAAGACAATGAGAGTTTTTCTGTATACAGAGATCTGGCTTTTCTACTTCGGCGGCTAAAGATTCAGTTTGATACGTAATGATTTGGGTAAGTTATTTATGCCTTGTTGATAACTTTAAAGGAAGAGGCTGTAGAGACGAGGTGATCAATATCGACCAGATGTTCAGTGATTACGGTTGTTAAGCTCACTCTCACCTGTTCGAAACCACGGACTGTGGTGTTCCTGAACCCACTCTGACAAAATGTGAGTTGAATGATCGATAAACCTAGCTCCACACGAGCAAGTGAATTGATAAATGCACATAGAGTTGGTCAGCTGCGAGATCTGGCCTTTCAGATCATTGGTCAACTAGAGAACGCTATTCTCAAAGATGCTACAACGAATTTTCTTTTTCAGGGACTACGTGATCCTTCTTCTAAGGATGTTAGCAACTAAATCACCTTTGAATTTCAGGTTTATGTACAGAATTTTCTTGATTGAGGATGTTAAATTACATTTCATAACAATTATACATGTACAGAAGAAAACGACTGCAAACAGTGTATTCACTCAACCTAAGAAATTCTTATGGAGTTAATGGTTTATGCAATCATTTGATTAATCAACTCCATGTGTGTATACCATTTCCACTGCTCCTGCTGAGCTAGATATATTTATCTTCTCAAATCGATTCTCTCGAAAAGGTTAAAGGAACGCAAATATAACATTAGCTTTATTCTGGATAGTGTTTATATAAATTACAGAAATATCATCAGAATCTATCGCATAATATATTCTCTCTTCGTCCAGGACCTTCAAATAAAATAATAATAATTGATAGTAAATCACATGATGCAGCACCGACTAACCCGAAATGCAGAACAATCCCTTATAATATTTCTTCTTTGTCTCTATCAAGAAACGCATGACATTCTGTTGAAAGCCAATTAAAAAGAGTGCATCACTTTATTTCGCTATACGAAGATATAAATAATGATAATAATAATAATAATCTACTTTATTCCAAGGCGCACAGTACTTATAATACAGAATGGAATTCTCAGCATTTGTCACAATATTGCATCTGATTTACTTAAAATATAAATAAAATTTTAAAAAAATCAACCAGAGGAATTTGTTCACATTTATGATATTAAGTCAAAAATATTCGAAGTACAAAATGAAAATAATAAATATAATAATAATAATTATAACAGTGAGTTTGTTTCAAACAGAAATGTCGACTCAGTTTGGAAATTTTAACATGTTACAGATCATTGGATCTAATGTTCTGTTGATATGGTATAGTGAGGGGAAATACAAAATTAACAGTTGTCCACACAGCTTAAATGATGTTCACACTTATAGAAAAATAAACAAAAAACAAAAATTGAGAGGATTATAAATAAAAGAAGTACCATAACAATAAAGGGTTGCGCAAATGGTTGATTTAATAGTGGAAAAAAGGTTAGTTAGTTTGTTCCTGACGCTGTTTTAATCGCATGAAATACATGCTAAATATGGTAAAGTGGAACTTTTATACTAAGATGCGCGAAAAGACTTTTTGTTCTACCTGAGGAGACACAAGGTTGCAGCTGCGGGTGCTGCGATGACAATGTTAACGATGCTGCCCAATAGGATACCAATCGTCCTACTGACATTCTTCAGAGCTCTACGAAGTATGACATAGTCTTTTTTAAGCAATACTGGAGAGAATAAGGGTGAACAGTAAAGAAGAATAGGTAAGATACACGAGTTGACAAAGTGTAACAGGATTGGTTGGGTTATTTCTGAGTGCCTCAACTTCTTGATGTAAAAAGTCAGGCGAAATATTCTTCTAGAAATCGCTAAGACATGGGAAGACCAGGATAGATTAGAAGAAAGAATTATTCCTTGACACTTAACTTCAGACTTGGTTTCTATATCACCATTATCAATTTTGCAAGGGTCATAGGAACCAACAGCTTCATTTAACTTTCGTTTACATCAGAAACTAAAATTAACAGACTGACATTTGGAAGGATTTAGTTTTAGGCCGTTAGACGAGCGATTAAAGACCTCAGGTGGTTAGTTTCATTTCCTATGGAGTAGCAATTTCTACTAAAAATGTCAGGTACGGTTATGAAATATATATTAGGATACATTGTCACTCATAATTATGCCTCTTCTCAGGTTTACAGGAAACTTGCGAATAAATAGACTGTAAGCATTTTTAGAATTCGCGGGAGTGAACATTACAATTTGAGCGGGTCATGTGAACACAAGAAATAAGACATAATCTAATGATGATCACCACTTTTTGGTAGCCCAAATTTTAAGCAGGCCACCATTATGAAAAGCTGGCAGGCATTTCTCGGAGAACCTCAGTAAGAAAACATCTTCTTGATGAAACTGACTAATTTAATCTCAACAGTTTCTTTCTTTAAAAATAAGCAACAAGAAACTATGGGAACAAACCAACCAAAAGCCAATCACTCAACAAATATGTAGGAGAAAATGGAGGTGGATCGGGCATGTGTTGAGGAGGCCACTGAATTGCATCGCACGCCAGGCCGTCGAGGGGAATCCAAATAGGAAGTGACGAGTGGGTGGTCACTGTAAGGGTGAAATGAAGGATATCGTGTGGCAAAGGGATGAGAGAGTTTGGTCAGTCGTGGACCCATCTGAAGAGGACGGAGAAAACAGAACGAAGTAGAGATGTGTTGTTGAATCCTGATGTTCCACTCGGAACGCAAGGGAATAATAATATGATAGTCTCTCTCTCACATGTAATAATGACAGTTTCCCATGAATCAATAAATTCTAGCCATATCTTTTCAATTTATGCAAAAACTACAGCGTTACATCATAGTACATTATTCTGTTTGTCAGTTGAGACATTTTTTTGTAGTGTTACATGTACTAGGGAACCATCATGTGATCAGTGATTTTTTATTACATTATAAATAAAATGAATCTGATTTAGCATGAATAGAAAATCATGTATAATAATACAAACTGTAGAGATGCTTTTACTATTATTATTATTATTATTGATGATGGTGATATTTTAATTATTATGGAAGTGCAGAGGCTATCAATAGCAAGAATATTCAGGTTTTATTTTCTAAAGTGTTGCACTTCAAATCATAAATTTACACTGAATTGGTTATTTACTGCAAAATATGTATATTCTGTATGTATATTGGAAGTTTGTGTTTTACAAATAGGGTTCAGCTTAGAGTGTTAGGTAATGGCAAGATTATTTGCCTTCATCAACCTGAAACCAGTTTGAAAACCTTTTACACCCAAACATAAGAAACAAGATTTGAATTCTACTTGACACCATTGTCAAGTCGGTCAGTACTTCTATACGAGTCAGAAACTTGCACTGCATGTGAGTTACGAAAAGGATTTCTACAAGACCACTGCAGACATTCATCGAAAGCTGAGTGCTTTGCTGACTCCATACTAAAGATCAAATAACCAGCCGACCAGAAAGAATTAATAACAAGAAACTCTGGCTAGGAGCGAACCAATTAAGAGTCGATTGACCAGCAAATATGTTGTAGAAGATGGAGAGGTATCAGGTGTATATTGAGGATGCCGTTGAATGACATCGCACTCCAGGCCATTGATCAAGTGGAATCCAAATGTGAAGCGACGAGTGGGTCGTCAGTGCGAGGATGACATGGAGGAGATTGTGTGGTGAGGAAGAGATGAGAGAGTTTGGTCAGTCATGGACCCAGCTGAAGAAGATGAAATAAAACAGATCAAAGTGTTGGATGCATTGTTGAAGTCCTATGTTTCACTAGGAACGCAAGGGAATAATAATAATAGAGTGTTTGGTAAGGAGTGTAAGTCAGTCGATGGCGTCATTAAACTAAATCGATTGAGATGACTTAGAAAGAAGAGAACACGAAGTTCAGCAAAGATATCTGTCTTTTCGGCGATTTCATTCTCAAAAGCTGTACAATCGCATTTATATAGATTATTTTAACATGGATAGAATTATTATTTGTTTCATTTCACATAGTAATGAAGGTGATAATAATTTTCAACTTGATATGATAGTTTGAAGGTACGAATATAGATTACAAGAGGCTTAGAGACAAGATTGCATAGGATTAGAAAACAGTTAACACGTGTATGCAAAATTAATATTTGATAACTGGAGAAATAATTTTAAAGGCGAATCGAAGGTGATAATTATTTTCGACTTGATATGAATTACAAGAGGTTTAGAAACGCAGGGATAGGACGAACTACAGGTGTGAACAAAATGAGCATGGAAACAAATTGAAATCAAAATTTTCAACTTGACATGTTAGTTAGGAGGTATGAATATAGATTACAAGAGGCATAGAAACAAAAAGAATTAAGAGACAATAAAGATTTAATAATAACACGTCCTGACAAAGGATCAGGAGTGGTCCTAATGGACAGAGATGTATATATTAACAAACTGACAACACTTATATCAGATGACAAGAAATTTGCCAAGCCCGACAATGAGAAAAACAAGACAGAACTGATTGAAAGACAACTAACAGATGTTCTCAGAAGAATGAAGAACGATCGTCTGATACCTGAGGACCTGTTCGACCGCCTCAAACCGACAGGATCAACTATTCCCCGACTCTACGGCTTACCAAAGGTGCACAAACCTGGCTTGCCGCTTCGACCGATTCTAGACATGTCAGGGTCACCATACCATCCAATCGCCAAATGGTTGTCCGAAATGTTGGAGCCGGTAAGACAACACCTATGCAAATACTCTCTTCGTGATACTTTTGAGTTCATCGAATGCATAAAAGATTTGAATGTAAATGATAAACGAATGCTATCACTAGATGTTGAATCTCTTTTTACCAACGTGCCACTAACAGAAACAATTTGCTTTCTGTGCAATTATATGGAGAAATCTAATATAAACGTCGGAGTACCAATATCATATCTGAAGGAATTGTTGCTGAGATGCACGCTGAATGTACAATTCACCTTCAACGGCGACATCTACAGACAGAAAGATGGAATTGCAATGGGATCTCCTCTTGGCCCGCTTTTAGCAGACTGCTTTATGGCCAGTTTGGAGAGTGGAGTTTTAAAATCAACAATAAACAAATTAATACTATACAAAAGGTACGTTGACGATACCTTTATAGTCTGCTACGAGAACTCGGACTTCAACTGCATCTTACAAGAATTCAATAATTCCCATCCTTCGATTAAATTCACAATGGAGTTAGAAAGCGATTCAAAGATTCCATTTCTGGACGTGGAATTGACAAGAAGAGATGATGGAACCCTGAAGAGGTCCATCCACAGAAAACCGACATGGAATGGCCAACTAACGCATTTCTATAGTTGGATACCTCTGAGCCGAAAACGAGCCCTCATCAGCGCACTAACCCATCGCGTTAGAAAAATCTGCAGCAACGATTGCATGGAAGAGGAGCTCCTATTCCTCAAAAATATCCTGGCTCAAAATGGCTACCCGACACGTTTTGTCGAAAAGAACATGAAACCTAAACCTAAAAGAGAAGAATGCGATTCAGCGCCAAAGAAAACGCTGTATCTAAATCTGAATTTCAAGGGAGATTTGGCAGCTGATATCCTGAAGAGGAGAATATCCAGCTCTTTAAAGAAGACCTTCCCTGCAGCAACACTAAGAGTGACATTCTCTAGCCGCCCAATACTTCGAAACAACACGAAGGACAAACTTTCGCATATGACCAATTCAATGTGCATATACCAGTTCACTTGCTCGTGCGGAGCTAGGTACATAGGTCGTTGTATGCGCGTCCTCTCAAAACGTGTTAGAGAACACTACCCAGCGTGGCTGCAAAGAGGAGGCACCGGTTCAATCAGAAGTGCCATTATTGAACATCTGGTCA
Organism: Trichobilharzia regenti; assembly: GCA_944472135.2. Lineage (NCBI taxonomy): Eukaryota > Metazoa > Platyhelminthes > Trematoda > Strigeidida > Schistosomatidae > Trichobilharzia > Trichobilharzia regenti. The sequence continues at coordinate 69,594,863 of OX235263.1, forward strand.
ACACCTCCCACAAAATCTCAACCGATTCTTTCAAAGTGATTTACAAAGTCAACAGAAACCTACCAAGAGCAATATGTTTCCGACTTCTTTGTACTGCAGAAGCCCTCGCAATATGCATCGAGAAGCCGGAGCTGTGTGTTCAAAAGAAGTTAGTCCAACCTCTACAACTACCATGGACCTAGCTTGGTATGTTCCCTTTGTTTCCGTCTTTTTTTCTCTTCCTCGTCTGTTTTCGTTCTCGTTTTTTCCTTTAGAGCATTTTTCGTTCGCTGTGTGTCTGATTCTTAGTCCCTCAATCTTCGTTTAATCCACCTAATTTTTTTTTCAGCTATAAAAACAGTTATTTTAAGTTTGTTTCCATGCTCCTCCTGATCACACTTGTAATCCGTTTAGAATAACTATTTTACAATTATATTTTAATCCTGTGTAATTTTTTGTTTCTATGCCTCTTGTAATCTATATTCATACCTCCTAACTAACATGTCAAGTTGAAAATTTTGATTTCAATTTGTTTCCATGCTCATTTTGTTCACACCTGTAGTTCGTCCTATCCCTGCGTTTCTAAACCTCTTGTAATTCATATCAAGTCGAAAATAATTATCACCTTCGATTCGCCTTTAAAATTATTTCTCCAGTTATCAAATATTAATTTTTTGCATACGTGTTAACTGTTTTCTAATCCTATGCAATCTTGTCTCTAAGCCTCTTGTAATCTATATTCGTACCTTCAAACTATCATATCAAGTTGAAAATTATTATCACCTTCGTTACTATGTGAAATTAAACAAATAATAATTCTATCCATGTTAAAATAATCTATATAAATGCGATTGTACAGCTTTTGAGAATGAAATCGCCGAAAAGACAGATATCTTTGCTGAACTTCGTGTTCTCTTCTTTCTAATGTCCATATGAGATGACTTAGACACGTGTTGTGTGTGCTGAACCACTACTTTCTCGACTGGAGATATTAGCCGACATGGAATTAGGCTGGAAAAGTGTTAGGGTTGGTCAGAAAAAGCTGGTATCAGTATATGAAGTCTTTGACAGTTTGTGTGAGCTATGTAGTGAGAAGTACACTGTCTAGTTAGGGTCCTCGGGATTCAAAGAGTCAATGGCTGGAAAATATTGTTTATATGTCTCAAAATCGTCCTTATTTGCACAGATGCATATCTATTTAACCGTAATGTTAAAACTCAGTCAGTTATTTTTCAGTTGAAAGGTGTATGGAGTCTGGATTCTGTACCTACTGAGTGGAAAAAAGGCTGGCTACCTCGTCTAGCTGCCACACAAGCGTTACGTACGCCTCCCTCAGCAAGAAATTGCGTGGAATCATGCTCTTGTCCTCGCCAATTAAAAAACTAAGTTGCATTATCCTGGAGAGAATAAAAGATGCACTGGACACAGAACACCGCCACCCACCGGAACAAGCTGGCTTCAGGAAAGGCCAAACGTGTGCCGATCAAATTGCAACTTTGCGCATCGCTATCAAAGAAGGAAGCATAGAATGGCAGTCAAACCTCGCTCTCAATTCCATCGACTTCGAAAATGCCCCCGTCAGATGGCAAGTACCGAGAAGTAATTCGGTGTGTAACGCTCAAGTCTTTATCAACCTCATTCAACAGTTAGCTACATGACAATGTCAAATGTCAGGTAATCTACAAAGAAATTCTCAGTGAGGCGTTTGAATTGCATAAAGGAGTAAGACAGGGCTGCCTGCCTATTATCACTGATGATATTCTTAAATATAGTGGATTGGATTATTCTTTAAACTGTGTACAGGGAGTGAGAAGACAGATACACGCTGCAATGACCGATACGAAGACTCTAGAAGATGTGGATTTTGCGTGTGTGTGATTTATGTTTAACGTCACTGACTTACAGGCTGACGAAAACCTACAAACTGCCTGAAGAGGTAGGCGGGCAGGGAAGACAGGACTCCAGGTGAACACAGAGAAGACGGAGGTGATGAAGATAACCAATTAACAGTAAAAACAACAACAGAGGTTACCTCCTTCGCCTATCTGGCAAGGAAGCATAGTTCCAACTACAAGCAGTTGGAACAGATAAAGATGTGAAAGCCACTCAGAATCAGAAAGGCGCGATACGCCTTCATCAATCTGAAACCAGATTGTAAATATCCTGCTTCACTCATCCAGCATAAAGAACAAGATTCAGATTTTCTACACCAGTTTTAAGTCGGTCCTTCTATACGGATCAGAAACTTGGCGTATGACAAAAACGATTTCCAACGGGCTGCTGCAGAAGTTAATCAGCAGCTGCCACCTTTGGTGACTCCATACTGAAGATTAAATGAACAGATGGTCAGAAAAAATTTAGCAGAAAGGAACCCTGACTGGGAGCAAACCAACCAAGAACCGATCGCTTAAGAAATATTTAGGAGAAGATGAAATGGTTTGGGCATGAGTCGAGGGGACCGTCAAATGACATCGTGCGCAATGCAGACTATCGCTTGAGCGGCATCCCAATGGGAAACGACGATTGGGTGGTCAATGCGAGGGCGACATGGAGGAGATCGTGTGAGTTAGAGGAGGAGATGAGAGAGATTACAGGCAGTCGTCGGGTCATCCACCTGAAGGGGACAGCAGGGATCGAAAAAAGTGGAGATTTGTTGTTGAAGCTTTATGTTCCACTTGGAACTCAAGGGAGAAATAATAATATGATAATAAGGTTTATTTTTAGATGTTAAAGATGGAGACATTGTACATAACTTTAGTTTAAAACGATTCACTGTAAAGTATATATAACTCCGAGTACAATCTAAAATACACTGTGCTGCTCGACCCTTTGTCTTCTCACTAATCTATACATTATACTGCCTTAAATACTAAACATGTTGTATCAACTGGATGTTGCAGGAACCTCCCATCCCCATCCGAATACTATTCTATAACTGGTGTACAGCTCCTATGAGTAGACACACCTCCAGTAATGAACACTTCTGTGGATTATATTATTAATGTGTAGCACTCGAATTTAACTGTATCACCAAATAACCATTAATTTCTGTTACTCGTCAACAACATTTTTGATAATATACTATTAGAATACTACTTCGTGAACTTGATTTCTTATTTAAATATTTGTAACCTTACCGAGCTAGCTGTTAAGTCCCCTACAGGTGAATGTGAGAGCTATCATAGCTGATTTTGCATGAGGTGTTTTCATTTTTAAGTTATAGTGAATGCTGTATCACGTTAAAGAAACATTAAATGTTTTGTGGAATGTGAGAGTATTGTCAGCTTACATCTATAAAAACAATAATAAAAATAATAGTAATAATAGTGAAGCTTCATTTCAGACAGTAGGTGAACACATAGTACGGGAATTTTCAGAGTATCTACTTCGAAAATATTCCTTCTTCATACATGATTTACCTGTCAAGTAAGAATCTAAAGTATATCGCGTTTTGTTGTATATATAGAGACAGCCAGTTTTGTACATTTTTTTTCTCCAAGAATTTCACAGCGTTTTATCGAAGGTTAGTTAAATATGTGTGCGCGAGTTTATGATGTAGTGATTACTCGGCATAACTGCATAATTAAAACGATATGAAATGCAGAAAAGCTTAAGAATTTCGATGGATGGAAATTCCTGTAGCCCAGTGATTTCATCGGGACACCAATGTTGATGTGAGTGGTCCTGTCTATTACTCACTATTCCAACGATCTGGATGTTTATATACACGGAATATTCTAGAATTGTTGTCACTAACAATGTTGGTGTTTTTTAAATACTATCGATTAGTTAAGTGAGATCACAGTGGAATTACAGTTCATTAAAGATGCATAGATTATAATAAGCAATGAAATGTAATAGTAGAAAGAATATTAAATAAAATTAAGGAAATTTCCACAACAAATTGAGGATCATTAGAACCTTGATGTACAAGGTGAGGAAAGTGTCTGCACCAACTTCATTTAGATACACAATTTAGGGGTCTTAATGTGGATTCCACCGACCAGCCTTAGAAATATTTAGTAGATGAATACTTAAGGTAAAATTAAGATTAGTTGGTATGCGATAGATGACTTTGAAAGCCTCATTAACATCAGTCTTGTGTTCCGTATCCACTAGATGAGATAGAATATAGCTATGAATGGATTTTGTTTGTCCCTTACGTCACTTACAGGATGATGTTCTGAAATCCGACGATAAACACGCCTAACTGTACTGCCTATGTAACTGTCTCCACAGGAGCAGTCAAACTGATAGACACACATAGCAGAGGCGAAATTAGGCAGTTTATCTTTAATTCCTGAGAGCGAAAATAGTGGTGGTTTTGAAGACACAGCGTAATTCAGCAGCAGAGAATACTCCTTTTACTGCACTCCTTTAGAATTGTGTTATTATTTCGCTGGCATCATCACTGAGGGACAGAACTTGTAAGAACAAGACATTTTTCTGAATTGTTCGTACTTTGGCATGCCTTGACGTTTGATTCATATTCTCATCGCTACATTTTTCTGGGTAATCGTTCTCACTCAGCAACACCTTAACAATATTAGGTTCTTCATTAAGACATTCATCAGAGCAGATTGCTTTTGCTCTGTATCCAAATGAAGTTGGTTCAGACACTTTCCTCACCTTGTACATCAAGGTTCTAATGATCCTCAATTTGTTGTGGAAATTTCTTTAATTTTATTTAATATTCTTTTTACTATTACATTTTAATGCTTATTATAATTTATGCATCTTTAATGAACTGTAATTTCACTGTGATCTCACTTAACTAATCGATAGTATTTAAAAAACACCAACATTGTTAGTGACGACAGTTCTAGAGTATTCCGTGTATATAAACGTGCATATATAATTGTAGAGTCAGAAGAGGAAATTATCAAAAAAGACACTGTGCTCAATTTTTTTTGTATATGGTAGTCGTTAAAATAAACAAGATTGTGATTTTTAATACCGATGTAAAGTCATTTAGTTCTTCTGTATGGATGAAGAACTTACCACTGTCGTCAGATAAGGCATCTCCAGTAAGATTGCCACAGCAGTTTGTCAAAAACTGCCTTCACTGGGTCCATAATAAAGATCGGATAGCCAGCCGGAAAGAATTAGCAACAAGAAACTCTGGCACTTCAGTTAATATCTCAAGGGGAACCCAAATAGGAAACAACGAGTTGGGTATGATCCGAGGGTGACATTGAGGAGATCGTGTTTCGGGGAGACTATGGACAATTGTGGGGCCAGCTAAAGAGGACCTGAGAGAACATGAAAAAGTGGAGACGAGCTATTGAAGCCTTGATTTCCACTTGGAACCCAAAGGTAAAAACATTAATTATAAGTCTTAGGAATTTTTGTACGGCTTCAAATATACACTTACACTTCTAATCTATTCATCTCAACCACATTTATACCATAGTTGAAACACACGGCTTAATTCAGCCGCAAGTAACTGAACTGATATACACGCCGATAGCACAGTGGTTAGGACTCTCGCCGACCATGCACGTCGTCCGGGGTTCGAGCCCACGCCGACGCACACCTGATATCTATGGTTAGCCTGAGAAATTTGGGCTACCGATATCCACGCTGAAAATTCCATACTTGTACTGAGAATACGGTGTGGAATCAAGCTGTAATGAAAAATAAAAACAAAATAAATAACTGATACCATTTATTTCTTTTGTGGGTTTTTCAGCGGAACATATTTAGTTGATACTTTAAGGTATCATTCTCATAAGTTCAGTTGTTTCTTCATCTCCTCATTTTCGCCAATTTCACTAGTTTGTACTTATCTTCTTTTAAGAAATATGCTGGAAAGTTTAAGATAATCTCGTCAAATGTACTAGTGAATCTAGAATCTAGACTAGAATGCTATGGAATAGCATTAATAGTACGCTGTGATAATGTACAAAACAGTACCTTGAATATTCCCATAATTTGTTCAGAAGAAAAATGATTAGAACGAATTTGCAATTAATAGTGTTCTCTGAGCTGGTTGGTTTAGTTGCGGAGCTTTCATCATCTTTCTGGACGACATCTTCAGCGCAGTATTTAGCATAAAGTTAAATGATTTAAAAATCTCCATGAATGATGATACAATTGCGTCTCCTGGTGACCACATATGTATTGACCGTTTTCTATTGATTGGGATTTTAAACTTTCTGGTCACCTGATTCGCTGTTTATTAGTTGATATATTTCATCTATATTAACGTGTTTATTAATGGCATTTTCGTTTGAGTACCAGGCTTCTAGGAATTCCCTGGCACATTTGGTGTTTCCTCTGTTTAAGATTTTGATATTATCCCAATCAAACTGATGTCCATAATTATCGGTATGCATTGATACTAAAGAATTTATATCATGTCTTTTCACGGCTGACTTGTGTTTTTGGATTCTTATTCAAAGGGGACGCTCAATTTGGCCGATGTAATGTTTGTTACAGTTCATACAATTAATTTTGTAAATGGTGTTAATTTTATCCCCTTTTTCTGTTGGATCTTTTGGTTTGCATAAGATCGAATTAAGCGATTCAGCTGGTTTGTGTGCTACATCTATATCAAACGGTTTCATTATTCTAGCCGTTATTTCAGAGATGTTTCTGGTGTATGGTAGGATGAATTTCTTTTTGGTCTTTGGTGATGGTTTGTTGTTGGTGCTTTGATTTGACTTTGAACACTTTTTGATGAAATTTTGTGTATAACCATTCTTTGTGGAGACCGTTTGTAAGTATTTTTCTTCCATTCTTTTCAACTCTGGATTGCTACAATGTGTTTGAGCTCTTCTAAACAATGTCTGCACAGTTTCTTTTGTGAGTAATTGGATTGTTGCTAGTATAGTTGAGTTTTTGATCTGTGTGCTTTGATTTTCCATATACTTGCATTTCAAAGTTTCTTGTGTTGGTTCTCCTGATTAAGACATCTAAAATTGGGATTTTGTTATCTAATTCTTCTTCTCTTGTGAATTTGATGTCTTCAAAGATGTTGTTTATTAATTTATGGGTATATTCTAAATCATTTTTCTTAATTATTACAAATGTATCATCAACGTAGCGTACCCAGATTTTCGGTTTAATTATAGGTAGAGCTATTAATTCTAATCTTTGCATAACGGCTTCAGCTATTAATCCTGATATGAGCGGTCCCATTGGTGTTCCATTTATTTGCTCATATATTTGAGTATTGAATTGAAAGTATGTTGTAAGGCATAATTTTATGAGTTCTATCCAAGTTGAACATTGCGTTTTTATGTTTTCATCACTATAGAGTAATTGTTGCATACAGTCTCGTAGAAAAGAGGATAATAATCACAAATTTATTGAAGTATTGGCTTGTAAGGATTTTATTAACTGGTTACAAGATTTCATAATGAGCTGATATCGGTTAGAGAACCGTTGGAGAATCAACTGAAAGTACTGGACTGCTGTTTCGTCCTAGTTTGGGACTTCTCATCAGTACGCACATATCGCCAGTGTGCGAATCGTGGACCTTCTGGTCACAAGGTGAGCTCATAGACCACTAAGCCCTGCAGGTTTTGCAATGGTTCTCTAACCAATTTCAACTTATGATGAAGTTCTGTAACCAATCATTTCAGTCTGTATAAACCAATACTCGAATATAAATGAGATGCTCACCAGCGACTGATCCTATTCAGGTAGGTTGTTACCTGGGGTTCCAGTGGGAAGTCGTGACCAGTAGGGTGTAGTAGGTAGGCTATGAGGACAAATACTCGACACAGGTGATACTGGCTAGCGATCGCGTTATATTGTGAACTGGCAGAGGTCGGAATTCGTGGGCTGGCCGTTGGATTGGGTCCCAATGGCTTAATGGTCTACGAGCTCACTTGTCTTGTAACCAGATGGTCCTGGGTGCGAACTTTTGCGGTAGGAGCATACTGCGAAGAGTTTCAAAGAAAGAGGACGAAACAGCTGTCTAGTACTTCTTGTAGGTTTTTCAATGGTTCTGTAACTGCTGTCAGCTCATGATGAAATCCTATAATCACAAAGTTAGTTGAAACATCGAAATAAGCATGTCTGTTGTAATTAAATTTTTCAGGAGGGAATTTTCAAACAATTATTCGATTACAAATACTACCAGTATAAAAATTAACTTTGTCATCTGAAGAAGTTACATGTCTCCCATTCAAAATCTTCAAATTTCTAACGATGTTTTTGGTATGATTTTCATTTTAACATGTTAAAGCGTGCTTATTCTTTCTGAATTTAAAATACACTACTGAGGAACAGATTAAAATGTCACACTCCCTTCATTACTGGTTAGTTTTTCCAATCGAATTGTCACATTTTCTTCAAAATCAGATGCTCAAATTTCTCATGATCAGACGGTTTGCATTTCTTTCCTCTTCTTATTGTTCTTTGTGTGACTTTATCTCTCTTCGAATTCACGAAGATCCTACTTTTCATCATAATATACAGTTTATTCGCGTGAAACTTTAGCGATTTCACTCTTCAGTTTCCTTGATCCTTGTTGATTCGGAAAAATTTGTTTTTTTGTTGATATAAAACTTTATCGGTCAAAAGAAATCAGTCTTCAAGTCAAATGAAAATTAAAGTTTGTTCTTTTATTTAGTCAAAGGTTAATAAGAGCTAATAAAATGACAAGTTTGACATTTTCATTCTCATAAATTGCGAAATGGTAAAATGCGGCATACTTTCAAAGTAAAATAAAAACTGTAAAGAGAATACCTGTTACTTTTCGACCAGTTTTCATTATTAATAAATAATGGAATTATAAATATCTAATAGTGCTTAATGATGAACTGATGACTTTATCTAGGGTGTATGCAGACCTTGTTTAACGTGAGATAAATAGAAGATATATTGAAATAATCCGGGATGTACATTTCGTCCTTTTTGAAACTCATCTTATGAATGTACCTGTACTCCCAGGGTGTGATAATGTTCCCATTAGGACTAGAGCCCAGTACTCATCGTTTCAAATGCCAAAGCGTTTTCCACTAGACTACTTTGGCTACTAGAGCTATACCACTTGTGCAACAGAGGCGAAACATTTTGGTCAAATCATTTAATAGGTTAATCAAAGTTGAATTAGAAATAAATAGATACGTTCATATCTTTTAAGGATGGCATTTTATAAAGTAAATGTCTAGTCATTATCTCAAGTGAAGTCTGAAAGTTAATTATGAATACTTTTCTCAGTAGTATACAAGAGTGTTACGACTAATCGACTCAGCCTGGCTTAACTTTAATTTGTTTAGACAAAGCAATAAGGAGACGTAGTTTGTCTGAATCGTGTGTAATGTGTATTCGCGCAACACATTTCGAACAATCTGATTACACACGGACTTATCATAGGAATATATGTATGGAAATAATAAAGCGTTAAGCGCTGAGAAAACAGACTTTGGCCAAGTTAAAAGGACATACTGAAGGTCAAAATCACACATGAAGATCACTAAACTGAATAACAGAGGTAGTTGTACACCTACCCTAGTATGTTTCAAAGTAAAGTTTATAAAGGGAAGGTCTGGTGTGATCAGACGAGTTGTTTTTGAACGTACATAGGTAGTTTAAACTTCCTAATTGCCATCTGGGGCTTCCAAAAACTTCAGGATACGCCTCAGATAGGTTTTATAGAAAGGTTTATCTCCAGTATCTTCTGTAATATGTTTCGCAGTATAGGAGCAAGGTCTCCTCTTCTCATCATTAATGGGTTCAGGAGACTCCATTTACTTCTGAAGCCATGTTGGAGTATACTCTTAAGCTCTCACCAGCAGAGATCGATGAGTCCTGGCTATTTATTTGTGGCATCATGTACATCTAAATTGGTAGATACTGTGGGATTCGACATTACTTTCCTCATGTTTGAAGGGCTTAGATGGATATATTGGCTTCACTTTCTCAATTATTATGATATTAACTGCATAAAACGTCTTTTGTTAACAGCAGCGTACAATCTTTGTCTAGCTGTCAAGCTGCTTTAATCCCACATATAGGGTAGCTTGATGTACACGTCTCCCTTAGCAGCGAGTTGGAGAGTGGGTCTTGATGTTCTGACTACTTTATATCTCCTGATGAACTTGTCTGGATAATTATTATCAACTAGAGTTTGTTTCAGATTTCTTTCTACTTCATCAAGTGTGTTTTTAATTAATTTATTTTTGAAATAATTCGTTGAGTACTGGGATATATCAAAAAGTAATACAAATTTAGGAATATTTCATAGTTGGGACATAACTGTATATTGGATCATCCAGTTTAATGTGGAGAGATATTTATCATTATTTCCTTGTGTTTCGAGTGCAGCATTTCCATTTTGCTTTCTGTCTGCAGACCTCTTTGACTAGCTCCATTATTCCCTGCTCAAAACCTCTCCACCATGTCCCCCTCAGACACCCAACTCGTCGCTTCTCATTCGTATTCCGCTCAACACCAAGGCTGGTGTGCGATGTCGTTCAGCAGTCTCCTAAGCGTGTGTCTGATCCATCTTTTTCTTATTCGGAATATTTTTTGAGCAATAGGTTCTTGACTGGCTTATTCACAAAGTTTCTTGCTGGTAATCTTTTCCGATTGGCCATCCGACTTTCAGCATACAAGCAGAGAAGGCAGTTGTCGAGAAAAAGTTTACAGCAGGCTGCTGGAATTTCCTAAAATAATATGTGCTCCGATTCCCTGAAGCATATGGAAATGTTTTTACATTATTTCTGAAGATCTGAATCTTATCCCATGTGCTGCGTACTTTAAATCTCCACACTGTCTGTCTGTACTGCTTTTCTGATCCTGCCTTTAACATCCTAATCCCTGCTGCATGTAACTAGAACGCTGCTACTCACACCAGGTAGACGAAAGAAGTGACCTCCTATAGATTACTCCTGTAGGTGTTGATTAGTGTATGTAGTTATTAGTTAGATAACTTCATCACCTCTCTCTTCTTTATGTTCATCTGAATTATTTTCTTGTCTGAGTGTCTCTACTCTCGACTTATTGATTTGCTTCTGTTGATTTTCCACTTTCTGTGACATTAGTGATAAATCACCTGTGAAGTCCAGATCTTTTTGAGTCTACTTGTCGACCAAAAGTATTCTTGTCTTTTCTTCCTCACCCCCCTTCGAGCATTTTGTCATGTTCCAGTTCACCACAATCAGGAATATCATTGGTGATAGTAGGCAGGCGGTCTTGGCTTACTCCTGTATTCGCTCCAACAGTATCGCTGAGTTTTCTGTTGTGCATCACTTCACCTTATGAGGTTGATGAAGCTTTGGAACACTAATATTTTCAAGTGATGGTTTGTAGGGATTTGATTGGTTTCAGGATTTCATCATGAGCTGACATTAGTTAGAGAACCATTGGAAAACCTGGGAGTTCAAATCCCGGTGGGTGCGTACGGCTGAAGAGTCCCAAACTAGGACGAAACAGCTGTCCAGTACTCCCAGATTTTCCAATGGTTCTCTAACTAATGTCAGCTCATGATAAAGCACTAATATTTATTTATTTATTTTTGATTGCAGTTTGATTCCACACTGTAGTTTTGGTACAAGTATGGAATTTTCAGCATGGATATCGGTAGCCCAAATTTTGCAGGCCGACCATAGATATCAGGTGTGCGTCGGCGTGGGCTCGAACCCCGGACGATGTGCATGGTCGGCGAGAGTCCTAACCACTGTGCCACCGACGCGTTGGAGAGATACTGGATAATGAAATTCATATTTTTAATATGGTAGGGGGCTGGTATCAAAATCCATAATGATAACTTGTTTGACTATAGCTAAATAGACTAACCTGGTGTTGTCATTATTTGTAATAGTAGTATTAGTATTTCGAGATGACCGAATTACAAGAATTCAACCAAAACACAGAGAGGGATGAATTTAGGAATTTGTATTTGGCGGAATTATTATTCAATTCATATAAGAAAAATATTAACAGGCAACAGTAAGTATTTAAGCAATACAGAGATAGAAATTGTCAATCACCACACCTGGATATTTGAAAAAAAAGATATTTTATTCTTATTGAAATCATCTGTTGTTCAGCTATCAAAGTTATTATATTTCACTAGAATCCGTAAAAGTGCAAGGAAATATCTGTTTTTCACAGTGACTAAGTTACAAAATTGAAACAAGGTTGGGCAGGCAACAGACAAGATTTGCAACCTTGAAGAAATTCATGTCCCTTCTGAGATTCTAACCCACGTCACCCAGCGCTGCAGTCAGAGACGTTACCATTGAGCTGTTCAGTCTCGCGATTGACCTCCTGTAGGACTGTGTTGGATATTTTTGATTGTATACTAGTCAGTAACTAGTGTAATGTGTCTAGTCCTTGGGACTAGACAGGAGGTAAATCACGAGCCTGAATAGCTCAGTGGTAACGTCTCTGACTGCAGCACTGGGTGACGCGGGTTCGAATCTCAGAAGGGATATGAGTCCCTTCAAGGTCGCAGATACGCCTTGCTGATGAGTGCCAACCAGTAAGAAACCTATATCAAGCAAGGGTTCCTGCCAATTGCCTCCAACTATCTAATACCAGCAATTCACAGTGCACCGTAATTGTGAGCCACCTAGCATGGTGGACACATTGCAAGCTTAACTGATAGAACTCAGTCTGCGGCGAGGATAGAACTAGACACATTACACTAGTTACTGACTAGTGTGCAATCAAAAATAGACAAGATTGAAATATAACCAGAATGCGATGATGAACCTTACTATAAATCTATTTATGCTGTTTGTGCACTAGCCAACCAATAATCAACTCAGGAAGAAAACCGCCTTTTTCCACCTCTTTCATGGGCATTTACCACTTTAAATGAACCTGTGGAGCTAGTTAAAATTGGGCTTACTATCAGGCAAGTTCTTCGTTGAATTTCTGAACATTTACCATTTTGGTTTGGCATAAGTCTGAAGGAAAATATATACAGCTCATTACCAGCTTATCTCATTGATACTGGACATCAAATAAACGCTAATAAAGCTCTTAAAGTTATTAATCATATACCACTTAACCTCTCGCATGGTTTACGGTTACGACTTTTATATACAGCTGAGGCAACCGAAATCCACCTGAACAAGCTAAATCTGTGTGTTCAAAAGATTCCGGACACCAAGCTACACCGCAAACAAACTTCAAAGTCGTCTACATAGTAAGAAGTAGTCTTCCTAAAGATGTACGAATCAGACTTCTTCAAACTGCAGAAGCAATGGCAATTCGCTTGCTAAGTCCTGAACTCTGCATACAGAAGAAGTTCGTTCAGTCAATACACTTGCAATGGACGTAATCTATCTTATTACCCGACAAGTAAATTCTACCTAATCTTTTTTTGTTTGAGTCTTCATTAGTATTATTTTGTCTTCTCAATTGTAATATTTTTCATTTTCAACTTTCTTGTTCTCTACCGCCACCCTATTTAATTTCTACACCTCACTACCACTGTTACTGACTTGATCGACGCTCAATTTCTATTCATTAATGTTACGTCATCCAACTTATTCGCTCAATTTCAGTTATAATTTAAATGACATTATTATCTACTCCACTTCTACTTAGTCTCTGCCTGTAATTGCATCTGCTGCTACCCTGACCTAAGTTGAAACATTTTAGTCAGCTATATTACATCCTCTAACTTACTAACTCAATCTTACTCTAGTTGCTGTCCAATTAACCTTGTTTCTATTTTAGATCATTCTTGTATTACCTCATGTATACACACACACACAAATAATTATATATAAATGCGATTGTACAGCTATGTGAATGAATTCGCCAAAAAGAGTCTCCTCACTGAACGCCTTCTCTTCTTCATGTGACTTAATGGAAATTTTCAGGCTACTCAAAAGAAATGTGTACAGTCCCTTCCTTCACTATGGCCAATTCCTAAATGTGTATTAGGTTTTACAAATAGTTTCCATCTTTATTCACAAACATCGATTGACCTTGTTACTTAATTATAAACAGAATTATAACTGATTCAGTTAAATATTTTATATCTTGATAGTCCCACATGGCATGTCACAAAAAGCATTTCTAACGGGTTGCAGACTCTCATCAACAGCTGCCTTCGCTTCAAATGGCCACAAAAAATTAGCAAAAATATGTAGGAGAAAGTGGAGATGGATCGAGCACACCAGGCCAATGCTCGAGTGAAATCAAGTTGGGAAGCGACGCGTCGGTCGTCAGCGAGAGGATGACATGGAGGAGATCATGTCAGGAAGAGATGAGAGAGTTTGGGCAATCGTGGACTCAGCTGAAGAGGATGGCAGAAAACAGAACAAAGTGCAGATGTGTTGTTGAGTCTCTATGTTCTACTCGTAAAGCAAAGGAATAATAATATTACTCCCACATAATTCTACTTAGTCATTCTATTCTTCTTAGTCATGGTTATTTTACATATTTGTTGGTTACATACTGACCTATGGCTAACCCCTACAGATTAAATGATCTTGAAATCCGTAATTATTTACCCTTCTCCTTCAAAAGTTAGATATCTTGTTGCTAACTTACAGAATTTGTTCTCTCTTCACATGCATTTAAACTACGTCACATGATTTGCCTCAGATTATTACTTCACATGTGAATCCTATATTTCGGAACTAAATACGCCAGTAACTCCTGTACTGTGTGTCCACTCATTGTTTGAAATAGAGCTTAGTTAATATATTACCTCGTCTTTTAGTTAAGAAAATATAAGCTGCAGCTTGCTGGCACAACACCTTCTTTGAATCAATTTTCTCAGCTTTGCGTGTCCCCTTTGAATTGTGGTCGTATATACAATAGTTACTATCATGAATAAATCTTATTCTTTATCAGTCTTTTGTAATTTATCAATTGTTGTAGGTTTTCTCTGTGTTGCTTTGTCAAGGTACTTTTGAAGTTGTGCTTCATGTCTTTATACTGATAACAACAATCTACTAGACTGTATTTCAATCGCTCTATTTCCGAGCTGCCTTCCTTATCTATCATTTGTCAAGTAATAAATAAATTAGCGAAGGCATCTCTAGATACCAAGAACTCCATAGACCAGAGATCATTGCATTTCGCTTAAGTCAACCACAGCACTACGTATAGAAGAAACAGGTTCACCAGTTATTGCCAGCTATCCTGGCCTGCTGTCGAACCTATAAATTAGTATATTCTTTAGAAATTCCTTTAATTTATCAGATATTCAATCGGGTTAGTGTTATATTAGTGCAAATTATCACTTACTGATGATTTTGAAATGCAATACATTCAGTGTTATTTATTCAGCGTAATTTAAAACAGTATTAATTTTGTTAAAAGCACTATTTCTTTAATCATTATAGCGATATAAAAGTAAAATATTTATCTAAGTTTCTATAGTTTTATGGATCCGATGAGCTTCGGAGCGAAATTCGTTGGGAAAGAACATTCGGTAAGGCACGACCGATCTCCTTGTAGACGGAAAACCAAGTTAAACTAATGTTCTGGTATCTCCTCGGTGGCAAAAGAATTAAAACGCTCGACTATCATGCATATGATCCGGTGTTCGATACCCGGCCGACGCATACCTGATATCAATGGTCGGTCTACTAAACTTGGGCTACCGCTTTCACATGCTGAAAACTCCATACTTGTATGCAAATACTGTGTGCAGTCAAGCTATAATAAAAAGATTTCTGCTCATGATAAATGCGAATTCTAAATGGTATTATTTTACAAGTAGGGATTTAATGAACCATAGAAGTTTTCATCTTGTATAGAATTTCGGGGTGTTCATGTGTACTGAAGTTTAAATATATATCGAAATACCCAGAGGCAAAATACTTCGCTACTATTTTGAAAGCTAAAATAACGTTACAAATGAAGTTAGATGATGCGTAAATGAATTAAATGATGACTGTTATTTCTTAGGATATCTTACGTTTTGGTGTGTGTGAAACTGTTGGTGTAGGTTTATCAACTTAAGCAAACTGATTGTTTAGCCGAGTCTTATTTTGTCTCCCATGAAGCACTAAAAAGATGCTAAAGTAGTCAACCAATTTTAACTGGAATTTGTATATGAGAGAAAACCTGCAGAGCCTAATGGTCTAAGATCTCACTAGCCTTGTAATCAGAAGGTTCTGGGTTCAAACCCCGGATTGTGGATGCCTACCGATGGTGAGTCCAAATTTAGAACGTTACAGCTGTCCAGAACTCCTAGTTGATTTTCCAATGGTCCTGTAAGTGATGTCAGTTCATAATGAAATCAGGTAACTTTGTAATTACTATCCGTTTTTCTCCTAAACTGTACATCATTTTTCTGACAACTACATATCATCTGTTGACTTAATCCATATTATTTGCTTTCGCCCTGTGATATCTTTAATTTGAATGCTTCCTTTTGTAGTTATGCGATGATATTGATAATATCTTGTTTAACGATTGTGGTTTTGTTTGAGTTAGTTACAGTTACTCTGACATTGGACTGTCTATGGAAATTGTTGGCGTGTAATTCTTGTGGATTGAGTTTTTCTCACCCTGTTGGGAATATTCCACCTGAGTCTCAGATAATGCTTACAGTCGAATTTCGGCCAACTAATTTTGTTTTACAATACTCGGTTTTTACCTAGAAATTTACCTTGTCTGTATAGCTGCGCAGCGGTATTTTTGAGTTTCGGTTTCGTTTGTTGACATTGTTGAGTAGAACCACACATAGATTTCGACCACGAATAATCATCTTTATATTGTCTTTGAAGCGTTTAGTGACTGTGCATGTTTCAAGTAAGTTTCGAACAGCTTTATAGTAGGATACAGGGACCAGTTCCTTTCGTTTAGATCACAACAAGTAGATTTTATTTGTAGTACAGACCGCTAAAAATGTTACATTTAACTGTTTGTCAAGAACTTCAGTACCATCGTAAAACAAAACCATTATTCTTCACCTAGCACGTGTTTAGTTACATAAAATTCAGTCCAAATTACTAGTGTGGCTTACAAACCTGATTATAGTTTCAAAAATGAGATAAGATTCTTTGGTATGTGATCTCTCACAGGAGTCTTCAGTAAATTACGAAAGATTTGCTTTCATATAAGGAGACAATAGAGTTAATGAGTTGTACTTTGTCTTTTTAGCATCAGAGAATTCCAAGGAAAATTATCAGCATTCGTGAAAATACTGAAAGAACCTTAGTCAATTCAAGCTGTTGCATTTTTGTTTGACTCAAGTTTGCTGGGAGTATAGGACTACTGTTTCGTCGTAGTTTGAAACTCTTCGACAGAACGTATCCACTGAGGGTCGAACACAAGACCTTTTGATTACAAGGCAACCTCACAGGTCATTCAGCTATCGGAACACGACTCAGTGACACATGAATTCGAAATTCTAGCAATTGGTGATTTTTACGCGACCACCAGCTAATGGTATATACGAGTATTTGTCCATACTCTCAACCTGATGGACCTCACTGGTGGCAATTTGTCAATGGGACCCCAGTCTACTTCGTCTGTAGTCAGTGACTAGCGGGCATTAGATTACGTTTTCTAGAGTTAGTTTGTAGGGTATTGATTTGTTTCAAGTTTAACCACGTGTCGATATCAGACGCACACTTCAGCTGTCTGATTTTCAGTTGGTTCTCTAACTGATGTCCATCCGTGGTCAAACTTGAAATAAATCAGATTTCTGCAATCTAATTTCTGAAAAACATTTATGTTTAGACAGAGCAGTAATAAGACGCAATTTGTCTGAATAGTATAATGTATATGCGGAACACATTTCAAACAATCTGACTGCACATGGGCTTATAATAGGAAATTAGTATAGGTAAAAGGTGAGATGATAGACAAAGGTCAAGTGAAAAAGACATACTGAAGGTCAAAATAACAATGAAGATCACTAAACCAAATGACATAGGTAGTAATACATCTGCTATGGTATCAAAACGGAGTTTGTTGAGGGACTCTTGAATGCAAATAGGTGGCTTAAACTTCCAAATTTCCAGCTAGGGCTTCCACAAACTTTAGGATACGACCCCAAACAGGTTTTACAGATGGGTTTAAAAGACGTGTAACATCAATTTCGTTTCCTGTCTCTATGATACGCTTCACGATAGAGGAGCTAAGTCTCCTGTTCTCGAAAATTCTGTTTGCTTCTGAAGCCATTTAGGGATATGCTCTGAAGTCAGCCTTCATTTGCAGAGATCGACGAGTCCTCCTTGTGTATATTACTCCACACGTTCAATCGAATTATTAAATACATTGGGATGTGACATCATTTTGGTCATGTTCAGAGGGCCTAGATGGATATATTGGATTCACATTCTCAATTATTATGCTATTAACTGCATAAAAAGTCTTTATAACAGCAGCGTTCAATCTCTGTGTAATTATCAAGCTGCTATGATCCCTTATGTAGGGTAGTTTGATGTAAACGTCTTTCTTAGGGCCGAGTTGGAAAGTGGGTCTTGATGTTCTGACTACTTTATATCTCCTGATGAACTTATCTGGATCATTGTTATTCAACAGAGTTTGTGTCTTCATCGAGTGTATCTCCAGTGCACATCGGTTAGATTTTACTGAAGAGGCACCTTTTATGTTTACTGATAGTTATGGTTGCTTTAAAAACATCAGATCCTGATGTGTTGATTGAAGTTTTAACCCAAAAGTTTTAACATTTCATTGTACAAGATAACTGTAGTCTCCTCAACCAATAAATTTTTTAAAGTATCATTTGTTTACTATGAAACTTGGTCATTTATATCCTCTGCAGTAATTTGAATCAATAACCATTACAAAAGTTACATGTGTGCATTAGTTTCATCAGTAAAAGCATTCCAACTCTACACCTATGTATGTAACAAATGTCCTCATATTTCGGAAGTTTTCGCGTGAAATCAGATAATTGATACATCATACCAACCATATTTTGGTCGATTGTGACTAACGGTGGAATTCAGGATGGGAATTTCTTCGCTTTTGGGACTCATCATCTGGCCCCACGTACACTGCCCAGTGAGTAATGGTGTTCTTACACAGAGAGCCAACATGTCAACACAGGTCAAACATTACGGTCCAGTCAATCAACAGGAAAGTCCAAAGTGAATTAAATAACAAGTATATCATAAACTTGCATTTCTATTATAAATTCTGTTTAATAATTCCTTGGGAATCTTTCAAAATTTCGATACAATTTAATCGTAGGAAGGGATAACAACTATGTGCAAAGTACTTTTACACTGTGTGTGTATTAAACACACGGAAATAATCGCATTACTGTTATTGTATTCATATTACTTTTACCTTAATATTAAACGAATTCAATATGCAAGGTGAAATTGATGGTTTATAAGCAATTGGCGAATAAAGAATTAAGTGAAGATATGTATTTAATCTACAATCTCTCCGCATGAATAATCTTCTCTTCCGTCAATGTCATTCATAGGGTGGAGAAAAATCAACTAGAATTTAATGATTGTGTTTGCAATTGAACGTATTCCTACGTAATCAAATTAATCTTCTGTTCACTTGCCCGATACTTATTTAGGCCAATATACGGTTGTCTTAGTAGATAGAATAACAATAATATAACATGAGGTGTGTGTGTGTATGTGTGTGAACGATAGCTGTTAAGCGTCGGTGAGTCAGAAGCATTCCAAACGTATTTTCCGTTGCATTTTTTGTTTTTTATATACATGAACATTCCTAACGAATTAATAATGCTTAACTGCACATTTAAGCGAACATTATTGTTTTCACAATTAGATTTCATCACACTTAGCTTTAATACGCATAACTTTACAAATAAATAATGAAATATAAACCAATCATGGTGATTGTACATCGGTGGCACAGTGGTAGGATGCTCGTCAAACATGTATAAGGTCCGGGGTCCGATATCTGGCCACAGAAGCACTCGTTTACCTCGCGAAGCCAGTAATAAGAACGGTACAGAGGGAAGGTTGGGCATGAGGCTAGTATCCCCATTCCGTAAAAATAAACACCACTGTGCATTTACTCATAATAATAATGGCAGTATTAATAAGGACGCTATCGGTAACAGAGACGAGGAAGAGTGATTTTAAGAATTATGAAAAACAGCATGACTTAACAAACAAATATTCAAGTAGGAGTAATCGATAAAGGCTAAGAAAAGCAAATGGTCCAATTAAGTAATGCTAGATTGTAAAGGAAGTAAATAAACTACATCTTAATGAAAAGGGTGATAAAATTAAAGGATGATAAGAGAAGGGTTGAAAATATAAGTGAAGGGTAGTAAAGAAGTAACCAGTTAATATCAGTAATCAGTTGGTTAAGTCTTCATAGGCCAAGGGAGGAATAATGGCTGCACGAACTTTTTTTGAATGCATAGTTTAGGTTTAGTAGTTCAAATGCCTATCGCTTTAGCTGTGTGCAGTTGACGAATACGAGGTCTGTTGGAAAGATTCTGTGGGATAGGATGAATTATCTTGAAAGCTTTGAATTTCCCCACCACAATAAAATGTGACAAAATTGAGCTACGGTTTGTTTTTGTTCGTCATTTGCCAAACGACGATGAGAGATATTCGTTAATACATTGGTTAAGCTGTCTAGTAGTGTACCCAACATAATTGTCAACACAGGAGCAATTGAAATGGTAGATACACATAACTGTCCTTCGTTTCGGTCCCAACCATTGGTCGTGTAGAGAATGACAAACATAAGTTGACTGGACAAAATATTCTACGTATAATTCTGGCTAATCTCTGAAACAAGATCTCACCTGGCAAATCACCAGTAAATTGTAATGGTTTCTTCCTTGCTGTCATATTCTCAAGAAACTACTCGGGTAGTCCATCTCCGACAAGGAATAATAAATATCTTCCGATTACCCTTGTAAGTGATCATCCGTACACTGTTTGTTTAATCATGCTGTCTTTCTTTCCTATTAATAAAGTCATTATTATTAGTATTTTTGTAAGCAATTACAAAATTCAAGTGCACAGTCTGATTGGTTTATATTTTAATATTTATTTGTGAAGTTAAGTATTTTAGAGTTAAGCATAGTGGGACCTAACTGAAAACAATGTTGTTCACCTACATCTATTTTTCTAAATCTTACTATGGGAGTATTAAATATTACAGCTGATGAGATAGGGGCATTGAGCATGATTTCCCCTACTGACCAGTGTTGGACACAAAAAGCTTCGTACTGTTTGTTACTGAGGGCAATGATGAATCCGAAAAAAATAGACAATATCGAAGAAACCGCTTTTCATGAAGGCTGAATTTAACGGTAATATTGCAGCTGAAATTCTGATGAACCGCTTATATCCAGATCCCCGAGAAAAACGTTTTTTTGGCAGAGTTACAGATCAATTTCTGCAGACAACAAATCATCACTGGATGTGTGTAAGGGATAGACTGCCGCTTTGGGCCAACTCAATGTGTGTGTGTGTGTCTATAAATTCACATGCTCGTGTGGAGCTGGTTAATATTGGCCGCACAAAGCGCACAATTTGGCAATTCGTCAATGCGGCCCCGAACTCTGTCCAGTTATTTATTCTACTACTACGGTCTTAACCTCTTAATTAATCTTTCCCTGTAAATTTCTATTTTCAATGATTAATTTACTTTAACTTTAATTACTCATTAGTTCACTATTATCACTCTCACATGTTCCTTTTTTCTTACATTTTCTCACCCTCTTCACACTTGTTAACAATTGGACACTGAATTACCTTTTTTCTCCTCTCTCTCAATAACAATTTTAACCTTATCAAATTTCTAACGCTTTCTTCCACTGTGTCTTTGAGTATTGCGTAGTTTGTAACTTTTATTTTTACTTTTGAAGCCCTTTCTAAGTAATTATGTAACAACAGAAGACAAGTAGATTCGTAGTAGATTCGTCAATTTCACCGCTAACACTAGCGGGTCTCCATCAGGTCCTAGCTTCGTTGACCGCACGTAGTCTTCTGATTGGTTGTTTTTGAGTTCCTCGTAAAGTGGAGCCATCTATCTGCGAATCATAATTGCCCACGTTTAAGTCTGCTGTGATTGGTTGTTGAATCAGCCTTGTTCATATTTACTCATGGTGAATATTAATTACCTAGACATTGACGTAGATTAATATCGACCAATTGGCTAGCGGCCTGCTCTCACCATGCCGACCATGCACATAGTCCGGGGTTCGAGCCCACGCCGATGCACACCTGATATCTATGGTCGGCCTGCAAAATTTGGGCAACCGATATCCACGCTGAACATTCCATACTTGTACCAAAACTACAGTGTGGAATCAAGCTGTAAATAAAAAAAAAAATAAAATCAATTGCGTGACCCATATTACTCAGTAATGGACAACTATATATTTCTGGTAGGTAAAAATACAACTGCACAGCCTGTGAACATGATGTCATCGACTAAGAAAATTTTCTTCACTGAATATTTTCTTAAAAATTTCCTTCATGATAGAAGCATTCATTCTTGGAGGCAATGTGTATAAAGAGACCAACTATTTTTATCCAAATAAACCTGAATTGAGAATATGTACCAGAAATTGGACTTTGAAGCATGCAAATGTAAAATATCTTTAAAATTTATGGGTAATTGGAACCCTAAAATACTCTGATAAACAATATGTAACCAAAATGTTCAAGAATAAGCTGTTTTTTCAAGTATTTGTGTTTAGGGAATTCGTTCGATTGGTTGGAGGGTTTCATTGTGAGCTAACATCAATTAGAGGACCATTAGAAAACCAACTGGGAGTACTGGACAGATATTTCGTCCTAGTTTGAAACGCACACACACACACACTGCAGAGTTCGAACCCAGGACCTTCTGGTTACAAGTCGGACTAGCTCGTGGACTATTAGGCCATTGGGACTCAATCCAATGTCCAGCCCATGAATTCTGACATCTGTCAGTTCACGACATAGCGCGATCACTTCGCAATATCACCTTCAACTTGCTGTATGCTACTGGTCATGGATTACCATTACAAGCTCGGCTTGCAACCAGAAGGTTCTTAGTTCGAAGCCGCAGTTTGGGTGCTTACCTACGAAGAGTCCCAAAGAAGGAGGACGAAACAGCTGTCCAGAACTCCCTCTTGGTTTTCCAATGGTTCTCTCAATGATGTCGGCTCATTATGAAATCCTACAACCAATAGTGCTGTTTATTTCAGACATTCACAGTGACTACAAACCGACATGCAAAATATGCTCTTCCTGACATTTCGTAATAACGAGGTATTTCATTTATATTCTATTTCTTTAAGTTTCTACTGAGGCTTAAAATGTAGAAGATCCAGACGTATTCATGATTCGGTGATGAGTTACACAGACTATAGTTTTTTCGACTCAAGTTAACTGGTTTCTTAAAAGCACACATTCGTTTACTTCACAGTAAAATGGGACAAGAATTCTAGACTAAGAGCTTATTGCTTCACATGTATGAATTCGTCAGTGCATGTTGATTCACGTGAAGTTGATCAAAATACTTCCGAAGATACTCTGCTGGGTAATTTTTTTTATAGATAAGAATGAGTCTTCTAACGAGATATTTTATTATCGTTTAAACAGTTGCAAAAAATGTATTCGACAAAAATACCTTTTTATTGATGTATAAAATGTTTTAAAATGTAATTATAAAATTTTTAATTATTTAAGAAGTTGTTCAACTGTATGAATAACTAAGCGCCAGTATTCAAAATAATGCTCTGTCATTTGACATGTATTTTTTTTATCAATGGCAAAATTCTGATGTATTTTAAATGAAGTCTGATAAGTCTGTGTTAGGAATTCATGTTTGCTCGATTTAATTTTGTAGATGAAATTTATTTTCAAGTTGGCGTATAATTTGATTAGTATTATAACACTTAGATAAATTAACTTATGAACACTTGTCTGGAAACAAACCAACCAAGAGTTGATCGGTCAACAAATACGTGGAAGAAAGTGAAGATGGATCAGGCATACATAGAGGAAACAGTCGAATGACATCGAGCGTAGTGCAGGCTGTTGCCCGAGTGGAATCTAAGTGGGAATCGACGAGTGTGTCGTCAGTGCAAAGCTGACATGGAAGAGGTCGTGCGAAGAAGAGATGAGAGATTGTGGGTAGTCATGGACCTAGATGAAGGGGATGGATGGAGATGTGTTGCTGAAGCTCTATGTAATGTTCTGTAGTGTGTTGCCATAAGGTTGACCGAACTGCATACCTTTGAATCAATATACTGTAAAAGTCAGAGAGTTGTTAACAATATTGATAGTACTAAGAGTCTTTTGATAAGCCACTAAAAGTTTCATATAGAATGGTGCTTACGATTAAACTGCAGTGATTTTTATGTTACGCAAATGTAATTACAGCATGTCTTAGAGTCTAAATGACGCACAAATGATGTCCACAGAGCTGACAAATTTGAAAGTCCTGTCAGTTGTAAGAATCGGTATCTGATGGCGATAAAATTGTTATGCATTGCAGTGATCTAAAGGAAACTATGATTGAATATAGCCATTAAAAATTTAAAAGACTGATTAGTGAACAAAGATTATTCTTCTCGATAACTTCTTCATCAGGTTCTACATTTATATTACAGCAATAATTAAAGAATCATTGTTATTAACAACATTAATGATGTTTTGCAATTGATAGTGTTCTCTGAGCTCCTTGGTTTAATTGCGGAGCTTTCATCGTCTTTCTGGACGACATCTTCAGCGCAGTATTTAGCATAAAGTGAAATGATTTAAATTTCTTCATGAGTCTCCCGGTAACCATCTTTAGATATTTATTGACCGTTTTCTATTGATTGGGATTTTAAGCTTTCTGATCACCTGACTTACTTCTTATTAGTTGGTATATTTCATCTATATTAACGTGTTTATTAATTGCGTTTTCATTTGAGTACCAGGCTTCTAGGAATTCTCTGTTACATTTGGTGTTTCCTCCGTTCAAGATTTTGACATTATCCCAATCAAATTGATGTCCATGATCGTCTGAATGTATTGATACTAAAGAATTTATATCATGTCTTTTCACGGCTGATTTGTGTTCCTGGATTCTTATTCGAAGGGGACGCCCACTTTGGCCGATGTAATGTCTGCTACAGTTCATACAATTTATTTTGTGAATGGTGTTAATTTTATCTCCTTTTTCTGTTGGATCTTTTGGTTTGCATAAGATGGAATTAAGCGATTCAGCTGGTGTTTAATGATGTTTAAAATTACACTGAATCAGTGCTATCAACAGATTTCCGTTCAAAAGCATCAGTGAAGGAAAAATAATATGCATTAATATAACAAACAATAAACTGAATATCAGATAAATTGGGGGGGAAGGGGGAGGGAATCAACACAATATGTATGAATTTACAGGCCTGATGGTAGGTCAGGGTAGCAGTATTGCCTGGCTGAACCTGTTTATTCTGCACGCAGGCCTCCAGTTGGTTTGAGCGAATTATAATCGCATCTGTTGTTCGGAGTTTTTGGTATCTAAAGGAATTTGATAATTTATTTGATACTCAATAGATGATAGAGAAAGACTCTTCAATACCTGTTTGCATGAGGCAGTCCAGCATCGAACTGTTGACGGTTTAAACAACGCTTATATTTAGCTACATGGGTAGGTGAGGTCAAAAACGGGAAATTAGGTCACTGCAGCAATTACCAATTTAATCGGCTCCGATGGAGGAGCGAGCGTAGATGGTTCAGCAGTAGAACGCTCGCCAACTAGGCCTCATGTGGTTCAGGATTCGACTCCCGGCTGACGCACTCCTAGACTTCACTAAGCTATCAGTAGGTTAGGTAAAGAGCAAAGGTTGGGCGTAGGGGTAGAAACCCCACCCGTAAAAGTAAATCCACTGTAACTGGAACTTTAAAGCTCTAGCTTGAAGCTCTATTATCCATTGAGAAAACAAGGGAATAAAATAAATAATAAGCAGTGGGGCAGTTAATAGATTGGTAGACACAACCAAAGGTGGCTAGTCTAGGTACCTCGTCTTTTACTTTTGGAATCACAAACAGCTGTGTAGAAAATACATTGTATAACTTACCGGCAACAATCGTTCTTTGAAACGAATTTCTCAAACAGTTGGTTATTTCATTTGATATGTCTGCTATGGATTATAGTCATATATATAAAGGCTTCTTGATGACAAATGCAAAAGAACTCCTTTCTACTTTCCTAGCCATGTGTTTCATGATGAATATTTCAGTATAGCTGTTTTCACTTAACTTGACGTATAGAACTTCTCAACACACAACCCCGACCCTGTAGCTGAGGGCCTTTATCAAATTTCTTTGATACCAGAGATTAACGAGGCTGAAAAAATGTATACATTGATTGATACAAGTACTTTGCTTATGCAGATTCTTTTTTGTACTACCTTCTGGTCTTCTTGTTAGTAGAATGTCTAAACATGCAGTTTTAATTTAGGATTCTTCTTCAAACATGTGACATCACTAAGTACCTGTCCAAGTCATTTTCAAAAAGAATGAATGTATCTTCTATGTATGGGCAACAAAGTGAGAACTTTCTGATAAGATTGTTTAAAGGATCATTTTCTAGTTTACTGAAGAAAGAAAGAAATCCGCTAACGCAGCACCTATCTGTAGAGTTCACCAGCGAAATTTAAAATTCACACTGCTGATACATTTTAGTAGTGCGTCGGTGGCACAGTGGTTAGGACTCTCGCCGACCATGCACATGGTCCAGGGTTCGAGCCCTCACCGACGCACACCTGATATCTATGGTCGGCCTGCGAATTTTGGGCTACCGATATCCACGCTGAAAATTCCATACTTGTACTGAGTGTGGAATCAAGCTGTAATCAAAGAAAAAATTAGTAGCTCTTTGAGGATTTCTACTGGAATCTGCATATCTACTGACTTCTTGTTCATAATTAAAAGAGTATAAGTGAGGAAAGACAAGGGAAAATAAAGATATAATGGAGGCAGAACTGACTGTCAAGTAATGATAAGCCATGTCAAACACTTGCCATCAGTGATGTAATTGATTCTATGATAAAGATATGATATCCACAACCTTTATTACACCTTATAGTCCATTTTATATTTTGTTTTATATTCCATCACTGGCATTATGAATATCTGTTGTACACATTCCTCCTCATGATGTTGTTGTTTTTATTTAATCATTGAGAGAATGAGTATGAGTTACATTTGATTTGTATTCATACATTCTGTTGCTCATAATTGTACTCTCTCTAAGTTTCTCTCTTATTTTTATCTTGATAACTCTCAATCCAAAATAGATGTGTACATGTTCATATATGAAATAAAAAAAAACAAAAATCTATAAATACTACTGATAATAGAGGTAGAGCAGAAATTGTTTGGTGATTAGATTTATTTTAACTTTTTGTTTATATATGATTAGGATGTTTAAGCTAAAAATAAGAAGAACACGAGTAAAATATCATGTTGTCAGTCAGGAGTTAGTGTGTGAGTTTATATTGAATTCATTGTGTGTATGTGTGTATATGAATACGTTTTGAGTTGTTTATATTCATTGCAGACCATCAAACAACTCTACAGTGATGAGTATAGTTAGTAAAAAGAAGCTATATCAAGCAAATAGGAAGCATTATGAGTCATGGATCATTGAATCGTGTCTCGCTGGCTTAATCGTCTACGAGATTGCTGGCCTTGTAACCAGAAGGTCCCCGGTTCGAACCCTGCAGTGTGGGTGCGTATTTATGAAGGGTACCAAACTAGTCTGATGAGACAGCTGTCCAGTGCTTCCAGTTGATGTCCTCCAAGTGATGTCAGCTCATGATGAAATCCTTCAACCAGTCAAAGAAAACAGAAGGAACGGTAGATGAGAGTATCCCTGGAAAGTACTTTAGGACACATGATGAAGGCGAATTACTTTAGAAAGCCGTCTAATGAGCCAGTGAAGCGAAATCGTTATTGACTGATTCAAAATTAGCACAGTAGTTGCACTCATAGTTGAATTTTTAAAATTTATTTATTGTTCCATCGATTTCTGACTGGAACATACGGCTTCAACAGCACATCTCCCCCTTCTGTTCTGCACTCTGTCACTTATTTCCTCATCAAACAATCTTCTTCATATCATCATCTTCGAAGCTTTACCTAACTGGTTGCTTCCTATTCAGAATACACTTGAGTGTTGACCTGTCTGGTGTGGGATGTCATTCGATGACCTTTTCAGTGTATGTCTAACCCATCTCCATTTCTTTCGTCACAATCGTTGAGCAATAGGTTCTTAGTCGATTCATTTCCAGAGTTTTTTGTTGCTAATTCTTTCTGAACGGCCATCTGGTCTTCAGTATGGGGCATACGTAGATAATTGTTAATAAGTGTTTGCTGTAGACTGTTAGAAGTACATTCAATGACATGTTCGCCAAGTTTATGATCCATATAGAAGAATTAACTGGATCGGCATTGGTGTTAAAAATCCAATTCTTGTTCTTTATTCTGAGTTGAGAAGATTTCCAAAGTGACTTCATATCGTTGAAGGTCTGTCTTGCCTAATCCTATTCCGGTTTTGACGTCCTAATTCATGCAGAGTGTAGTTACTTTCACAGGAGAAAATATAAATTTACTATTTGAAAATACAAGCTGATAGTAAGTTCTTTCCAGTATGAATAAATCAGTGGCTTTTTAGGTTCATATTTCATTCAAAGCAAAGAAAGTAACAACATGGCTATAAGTTTCATAGTGTTCAGTTTTCTTGTTTCTTCCAATTTTTCTCGCTGACTATCAAATATCAAACAGTGTTAAAACTACCGTTCAGAGGAAGTGATTCTAAAACTCCTTCACTCTCTCTCTCTCTCTCTCTCTCTCTCTATATATATATATATATATATATATATATATATATATATATATTTGAACAAGGCATTAAGAAGACAAATTTCGCGAGATGATATCATTTCGTAGTTTCTTTACAACACTTATTAATGTCTGGTCACAAAATAAATATTAATGACTGTTTCACAATTATTTCACATAACTCTAATTCAAGGTTATTGAAGGTGATGGAAGCACTTTGGATTAATCACATACAGCCTAAACTGTGTGTACAAAAATCAATAGACTTCAATCTTCGCCTACCCTGGACTGCATGACCTATCTTAATATGATTGGTCATTAGTATGTACTTTTGTTTTTATTTAACTGAGTAATTTTCATGAACTTTATTTTATCATTGTTAACCATGTTAGTTGTAAAGCGGTTGTAAAGAAACTACGAAATGATATCATCTCGCGAAATTTGTCTTCTTAATGCCTTGTTCAAATTTATCAAAGGGACTAATTGTTTTAATATATATATATATTAGGCATTCTTGTGAGATGTCAATGAACGAATTATCTACCCCCACAAACTGCCTCATTGAAAACTTGCCTCTTTGTTTAGGTGGATTAAGTAATACAAAGCAGCCCATGGCTATTTGTGTATACTGGTATACCCGCTAAATTACCCTCACTTTCTGTCCACTAAGCCATTTGACCGCCTACAATTCACTCCAGAGTTAACTGGGTAGGGGCTTTTATCAAGTACAGTAGTCAACTAATCGCAAGAGAATCCTATCACAGTGAAGCATGATCAGGTTTTGATCTTGTACTCCAAGTGGAATTTATGTGGTGTTTATATCCACAGGTTTGAATGCTGGAAACAACACACGGAGAAATAAGGAGAGGATAATTATAGATGGAGTGATTAATAATTGTAAATATGTAGAGATATGAACAAAACTTTAGAAGCAAAACGTTTTTTCCAACCTAAGAAGAACTGATCTCTGATAGCTTAACGGGTGAGCCTCCTCTGGAACGGGACGCCTACCTTGTGCATTCAAGTGAAAAGTTATTCTTACTATGTTTCTCAGGTGCCATTTGTTAAGAAGGTTATTTATCTGACGACTCGGCACATCTCCAGTTGTATTCAAACTGCAGTCTAAAAAATGATAAGTTATTTTATTACTTTAGCCTTAGTTTCAATGAACTTTTTAGCTTAGAGATTATCAATAAGGATTAGTTTATCTATTGCAGCCTCAGGTTTAGCATCTGATACTACGCCATTATCATCTAGGCCGAATGCTACCAGTGAACATCAACCCTCCGACGAAAACAGAAATCCTGACGGCAATAACGATGCTAAAAACTAGAAAAGCAGCAGGACCAGACGGAATTCCCGCATAAGCATTAAAAATGGACCCAGAAACAACAGCGGACTTGATGACATCACTACTGCAGAGGGTGTGGGAAGAGAGCAAGGTACCTGCTGATTGGAAGAAAGACTACCTGTTCAAACTGCCAAAGAAAGGAGACTTCAGTCAATGCAAGAATTGGCGCAGCATTATGCTCCTGTCTATCCCAAGCAAACAACCAAGGCGGTTCATCCTGGAGAGAATCAAACATACGCTGGATGAAGAACTTCGACTGGAACAGGCTGGATTTAGGAGGAACAAGTCATGCATCGATCGAATCGCAACACTGTGTATCATCATTGAACAGAGCTTGGAGTGACAGTCAGCTCTGTATCTCACTTTCATTGACTCTGGAAATGCCTTCGATAGCGTCGATTGAGAGGTGATTTGGCAACTACTTCGCTACTATGGAGTGCCGCCAACAATTATACACCTCATCTAACAATTGTACGACAATGCTGCATGCTAAGTAATCCACATCGGAATCCGCCTAGGTGAAGACGAGAGTAAGACAAGGTTGGCTGGCTGCCTACTATCCCCAATGGTTTTCGTGATTGTGAGAGACTGGATAATGCGACAGACAGCGGGCCGGGCAACGAGGAGACAAGCCTGAAATGGACCCACACAAAAAACCTGAAGGATCTGGATTTCTTCGATGTGACATATGTCTGATTTCCCACGAACTGGAAGATATGCAAGTGAAAAGCAACAAGCTGGCAGAAGAAGCATCAAAGATAGGACTTCAGGTGAACATAGATAAAACAGAAGTGATGAAGATTCCTGGCCAACAGCAACCACAACAACAGACAATAATCAGTCACCATAAATGGCAGAAATCTGAAAGAAGCAACCTCCTTTGCCTACCTACCTACCTACGTACCTGGGAAGCATCGTTTCAACTACAAGCAGACGGAACCAATGAGTATATCAAAGCAGAGAGAATCGGGAAAGCAAGGTAAGCTTTCATTACTCTCAAGTCTGTATGGAGATCAATAATACCTAGCATGAAATATAAGATCCGGACTTTCAATTCCAATGTGAAGTCAGTGCTACCTACTATACAGATCAGAGACTTGGGGCCGCGTCACGAAGAATACTTCGAACGAACTACGGACCTTCATCAATATCTGTCTTCTCTCAATACAACTCAAGATCAGATGGCCAGAAAAAAACCTCAACAGGGATCTCTGGCAATGAACGAACCAACCCAGAAGGAAGCAACTGTGCAACAAATGTGCAGGAAGAAATGGAGGTGGATTGGCCATACTCTGAGAAAGCGAACCATCAAGTGACATCCATCACACCCTAGGTCATCGGTCGAGTGGAACCCGAACGGGCAGAGGCGAGTTGGTTGTCAGTATGGGGGTGACATGGAGGAGGTCATGTTAAGAGGAAATGAAAGCGTGTGTGCAGACGTGGAGCCAGGTGAACACGTTGGGAGAGAACCGAACGCAATGGATACATGTGGCTGAAGCCCTGTGTTCCTGTATGAACTAAAGGAATAAAAATAACAGTAATAATTGGTTCTTCTCATATGAAATTTATTTTGTGGTTTGGAAAATGGGTTCTGAGGTGTGGCATGCATCACTGATAATCACCCAGCTAAAATGACTATTTTCTTCTAAAATATATATTCTCAAATGCCATAGGCGTAAAATGTAAGCTCTATAACTATTGTCAAAATGCCCATGTTATAAGTGACATTATAGGATATCTCTCTGAAAGCAGGTTAAAACGGTTTGAATAGACCAAAAACTTAAACAGCGATGAACAGCTGAGTAATTTAGGGATGAAAATGAAGGTAATATAAAGTGAATGAAGGGTCTCTGATGTGAAACAACGACGACGCTTACAGTGTCATAGTTTATTGACTATAAAAACAGTTCAAACAGCATTCACTGCCTACTGTTGGCTTGGAATCATTATCACGTTTCTACTATGCTTGGACTATACTCACAGCCCAGATAGCTCGGGATCAGCTCTGGACAACGGAAGTTTCTGCCTCCTTTGAGAAAAATTCCCAACTGCCTGAAGAGCATTTTGCAGAACTTCTTTGGCAAAAAGTGCGTTTCCGAGTGTAAGCTAGGATTTACTGACTATATCACCTATCAAAGTTATTTATCGGCATGTTTCGATGGCCACAATTTAAAACTTATTGTGTGGTATTCACAGTAAATTTTAAAGAGTTTTAAACAAAAGCTGCTTGAAGATGACATTCTTAAGATGGTGGTAACTTGCCTTCCTAAGTTTAAACCTAGTTATATAACCAAATGAAAACGTATCCGACATATTTTTTAATGATAATTATGTTCACTGTAAAATTCATAATCACACTGTGAACCAGTCGAATTATAAATTAGTGCATTTTTATTAGACAAAATTCTACTGGTTCATCAAGATCAGTAGTACTGTAACACTTATAACAATCAGAAGTGCTTTTCAGATAAATTATCGAAGTGATCTAGACATTCGAGTGCGATTTCGCTCGTTTGAGGCCAAGTTCATCTGCAGATTTTCCTGTTTGATTCGACTCAGACAGGTGAATCATTTCGGACCACCCCTATTTATACATTTTCATAATATATTAGAAGTATCACTTATTCTCATAATAATAATAATAATAATCTACTTTATTCCAAAAACAATACTTATAACACAGAATGGAATTCTCAGAATTTGTCACACACTATATTGCATCTGATTTACTTAAAATATAAATAAAATTAAAACAAAATTAACCAGAGGAGTTTGTCCACGTTCACGATATAAAGTCAAAAATATCCGAAGCACGAATTGACAATATTAAATCTAATAATAATAACAATGAGTTTATTTCAAACAGTATTGTCGATTCAGTTTGGAAATTTTAGCATGTTATTATAGAGTATTGAATCTAATGTTCTGTTGATAGAGTATAGTGAGGGGAAATAAAAAATTAACAGTTATAACACAGCTTAAATAATGTTCACACTTATGAAAAGATAAACAAATAAAATTAAAAAAATGAGAGGATTATGAATATAAGAAATACAATAACAATAAAGTTTGGTACTGTAAGGGTGGAATAAATGGTTTATTTAGTAGTGCAAAGAAGGTTAGTTAGTTCATGCCTGATACTATTTTCATCACACAAAGTACGTGCCAAATATGGTAAAGTGGAATTTTTATACTTAGACGTACGTGCATAAATTCTTCTGAAAAGACTTCTTGTTTTACCTGAGGAGAAGACACAAGGTTGCAGCTGCAGATAGAGTGGGTGCTCAAAGACCGACAAAATTCCTACAAAGTATGACATAGTCTTTTTTAAGCAATGTAGGAAAGAATAAGGGTGAACAGTTAAGAAGAATAGGTAAGATGCACGACTTGACAAACTGTAAGAGGAGTGGTTGAGCTATGCCTGAGTGCCTTAACTTCTTAATGTAAAAAGTCTGACGAAATATTCTTTTAGAAATCTCCAGGACATGAAAAGACCAGGATAGGTCAGAAGATAGAATTAATCCAAGATACTTAACTTCAGACTTGATTTCTATATCAGTATCATCAATTTTGCAACGGTCATAGGAACCGACAGCCTCATTAAGCTTTCGTTTATATAAGAAACTGATATATATATATATATATAAAGTTATGCAAATAAAATATTGAAAATAATAATCTTCCAGTCTCTAATGCATTTTCAGGTTAGTTGAAACACTATGAATAAGATAAAACCAGAGTCATGTGGAATATTTTAAGTTCCTTGACAGATGCATTTAGGTAATTAGATTCATCGTATAAGTAGAAACAGTTCTATCAAAAGATCTAGGGAAAAATATAAAAAAATATTCTTGGATATTTGTTCCCTATACAGTATTAGTTTAATGTGAAACAGTACTGCGTTGTGAATGTATTTATTGGACTGTTTCAATTATCGGATAAATTGATTGATTAGGTTTTCAAACTAAACTAGAAGTGACAAAGTTATTCAACGTGACAGTAGTTAGACTGATTATTTGATATGGGAATGATGTGGAAGTGAGTATATCATGGAATGGATGGCTTCGTTTATCATCTTAGAGAAAACATGAATTCATTAGCCTATTTTGAGAAGCAAGTTCTCTTTGTATTGCTTAGTTGATTCTGATATTATTGTGATTCTATCACAATTCTGCTGCAAGTGCTCTTCTAAACTCATTACATTTGAATTTATCTATAGTTGCCATTATTATTATTACTTCCTTGGGTTCCGAATGGAGCATAGGGTTTTAGCTAGCCCTACTACTGTCCATAAGCTTTCATCTCTCCCATTTAACCGTCGGACCCTCGCCCGACTCGTCTTTTCCTAATTGGATACCATTTGAGAGTGTGGCGCACGATGTCACCCAGTGGCCCGATATATCTCCATTTTTTCGGGAAATTTACTGGATGGACGATTCGTTCCACTACAGAGGTTTTTATCGCCAAGTCGTTTTTACTATCTGATAGCTAAATGAGGCCATTTCAGTAACGATGAAGAATTAAATGTTTAAAAATATCCTAAATTGCTTTAGTATAAGTAATTCTTACTATTGAGATCAATAATCTCATATGAATCGCTAGTTTAAGATTTCTTAGATAAAAGTTCGTTTGAAACAAACCTAGTGCATTCGAAAGAATAAATGACTCAAAAATGTGCTTAAGTCCTCTGTGATGAAGAGTCGGATGTTTAAGAAACCGTAGAAGAGATCACTGTATAACGTTATGCAGTTACTAAGTTCTCAGGAGTAGTTGAATCACATAGTAGACTTTATGTAAAATGGACATAATAAGGTAGAAATGCAAGAGGTGATAGATAACTATTTGTATTTAGTTCGAAACCCTTCAATCAGTTCGTCGTAAATTACACATATAAGTCTGAAAAAAAATAAAGAATCTCATCTTGATTCTTGAAGATATTATGGACTAGAATCAGGAGAAGGTTTGGGACTACGACTAGTTAGCTGTTCATTATGGAGCTTTGATTATTAGGTTGGTGTATATCTCTAAGAAAATCTGACAATATATGGTGGTTTATGGTTAAATGATTATTGAAGCATAAGGATAAAAGCTATAAGTTTGACTTCGTCCGTAATGAAGCTTTTACAGCCTGAAAATTTTAAGCATAATGGGCTTAATACTCATCTGTTTTCAGTGGATTTGTGGTGATCTGTTGTATAGTGGCATCCTCTTCAGAAGCGCAAGTATTTAGAAAGATAGATATTCTGAACTAAAATGTACATTTTATACAAGCACTGTTCTACATTTAGTGACGCACTACAGTATGAAAGAAGGATTAATTAGTTTCCAGAAATAAACACTTAGTAACACTACGCACGACGTAATGTCATACATCTAGTGCTTTGTTCGGTGCAGACAGAATTCCATCCTCGAGAGTTCACAATGTGATGTCTATCCCAGGTTGCTCACTATAATACTACACTCTGAATTGTTGTTAGATGGTTGGAATCACTAAGCAGAGGGCCTTAAACCTACGTTTCGTAATTGCTCACACTCATCAATCCGTAAGGCGTGTCTGAAATCTTGAAAGAACCTTATTCCCTTCTGAGATTTCAACCCGAGTCATCCAGTAACCACATTTTAAACTTAGCTGGCGGAGTTCAGTATGCAACAACAACAAGAACCAGAGGCATGATATTAGTTATTACCTAGTGTCCATTCATTGTATTCATTGTAGTCCTACAGGAGAGTAATGGAGAGCCTAAATAGCCCAGTGGTTACCTGTCTGAATGAAGCACTTGATGAGTGACATGGGTTTGAATCTCAGAGGAGAAATGAGCTCATTCAGGATTGCTGATAGGCCTTGCTGACTGACCGATGAGTGCCAGCAAGCTTGAAACCTAGGTCTAGGCATATCTTCCTGTCGAAAACCTCCAATAATCCAACAGTTTGATAATATTAATAGCGTAATCGCGTCCTTGATTTAGACTATCAGGTGTAAAACAACAAGTTGGCAGCAGAAGCAACAAAGACAGGACTTCTAGTGAACACGGAGAAGACGGAGGTGGTGAAGATAACAAACCAACCAATCAAAACCAACCAGCATCAATCATTATCAGTGGCGGAAATTTGAAAGATGTCACCTCCTCTACTTATCTAAGAAGCATCTTTTTAACTACAGGTGGTGGCACAGATCAGGGTGTCAAAATAAAAATCAGAAAAGCAGGACAGACCTTCATCAGTCTGAAACCATTCTGGAAATCTTTTCCGATCAGAAAAACAGCTAAATTCAGATTTTTAGCACCAGTGTTACGTCAGTCAGTTCTTCTGTGTGGATCAGAAACTTGGCTTATCACGGATTTTTTTTTATCAAAAATTGCCTTCTATGGCTTCAATATGAAAACCATATAACCAGAAGGAATTAAACACCAAGAAACAATCAAGATTCGACTGTTCAAAAAATATACAGAAGAAAAGAAGAAGATGGATTGAACATGTGCTGAAGGAGATAGCCGAGTGACAACGCGTGACATTCCTCGGATGGAACCTGAATGGTTCAACGACGAGCTCTGTTAAGATGTGTCGTTGGCATTAAGGAAACAGTGTGAAAAGGCGATGAGAGTTTCTGGGCAATCGTAAGGCCAGATGAAGAAGACTGTAGATGACAGGAAAAAATAGAGGTGTATTGTTGAAGTTTCAGTGTTCCCTTTATAACCCAAGGAAATAACAATGAGAGTATCTTTCATTTAAGGAAGGAGAAAATTTATTACTTTTGAAAGAAATTAATAAACGATGCATTATTTCCTCTTAGGATGTAATAGAAAGTTTTCAGACAGTGATAAAATGAAACTAGTGTGTTGAAGAAAAATTAGGTAACATGAAACAAATTTGTCTGTCATGCCTCAAATTCCCCTATATGTATATGATGTTTATCATAGTTGTTATACCATACCCTTCTTCATTTCTTTCACATTTTCTGTTTTATCTATTCGCCTTTATTTCTCTATAGTCCATCATATGACATGCACTTATAATGTAGATATATATACACTATGAAAGATGAGTTTATTACTTGTTAGAATGAGAATTTATGCTGTCCTCTGTTTAACGCTTTTTTGGCATAAAAAGCCCTTAATTAAAATGTCAATCTTTAGTTATCGAATCTCATGAAATGTTCCCTTTAAAAAAGAATCAACTGATGGTGGAAGTTTAGTCTAATTATAATTTGATGGATTTGAATAACCATGGCTAGAAATACTTAATGAAGTGCCAGTCTTTTCAGTGGATAACGACATTTTAACCTCATCTATTGCAGTAGAGATCAACGAACTCATTTACGTCTTTAAGTTGTAATATTCACTTCTATAGTGTAAACATTTTATTAGCCTAAACTTTCAAATAGTTTGTGGATATTTTCAAGCATGGGTTTCGTAGGGAATTTTGTTTGATGGTCGGAGGATCTCATCA
The DNA here is from genome assembly GCA_944472135.2 of Trichobilharzia regenti. NCBI lineage: Eukaryota > Metazoa > Platyhelminthes > Trematoda > Strigeidida > Schistosomatidae > Trichobilharzia > Trichobilharzia regenti. The sequence goes on from OX235263.1 coordinate 69,632,330, forward strand.
TGAGCTGACGTCATTTAGAGAACCATTGGAAAACCAAGTGGGAGTACTGGACAGCTGTTTCATCAGCCTGATGTTAGACTCTTCATATGTATGCCCTCACCACTACATTTTGAACACAGGACCTATTGGTTACAAGGCTAGCGAGCTCGTAGACTATTAAGCCACTGAGACCTAATCCAAAGGCCATATAATGAATTCTGACTTCTACTAATTCACGAAATAGCACAAACACTCCGCAATATCTTCTTTAATGAGTTATTTCTTTACCTTGTGCAACAGGTTGAAGGTGAAGAATAAGGCATTGCGAAGTGGTCGTGCTATTTGGTGAATTAGTGGAAGTTAGAATTCATGGGCTGGCCATTGGATCGAGTTCCATTGGCTTTATGTTCTCTTTTGGGGATTCATTTATAAATATTTTATTTTTTTAAATTTTTGATTACAGCTTGATTCCACACCGTATTTTTGGTACAGGTATTGAATTTTCAGCATGGATATCGGTAGCCCAAATTTTGCAAGTCGATCATAGATATCAGGTGTGCGTCGGCAGGGATCGAACCTCGGACCATATGCATGGTCGGCGAGAGTCCTAACCACTGTGCCACCGATGCACTGTACCGATGAAAATCCACGCTTTATGCTCTGAAAGCGGGAAAGCAATCTATGGATCTTAAAGTGACCAGACCCTCCTTAGGTAACGCGCAATACAAAACTGTACTGATGACACTTAAAAAGGTAAATATCTCCAATAAAATCGGCGGTACTATTTGATGATAATGACATATGAAAAATAGTCACAATTACCATAACACTGCTGTTAGATAGTTATGCAGATCAAAATTACCCAAAGCCAACCGTAAGAAGCACCTCAGAGTCGAGTAGAATGTCCCGAATAAGGCAGGATCAAAACCTCTGTCAGCAAGAATTACACACGCAAAAAAATTCTCGCACACAGTCCCCTATCAGAATGACCTTCACTCTCTCAAAACCAAATCACCCTCATGAAACAATACGTTATCAATATCAGCCGCTAACCGCAAAGATAATAAGCATTACATTTAGAGACAAAACAAGGACAAAGACAAATAATAATAAGAACCAGGTCAACATATGATATGTAAATGTCAGAAGAATGATACACAGTTTAGTAGAAGAAGGGATAACAATTGTAAAGTCGGTTGAAACATCCAGATAAGAATCACTGTTCTAAATAGATAGTTCAGGAAGAAGTTTCCAGACAATTATTCCCTAGCAATCTACACTAAATAAGCTTAGCTTATTATTTATCATACATTGAAAGTTAAGCGAACTGTTATGAGAAATTTCCTTAACATGTAATGGAGAACAATAAGTTCTTTCGCGCAGATCTGCTTAATTTTGCAAAATTATACGCAGCAAGGAAAAAAGTAGGACAGGCCTACATTGAGACTCCAGTTTTGTATGAACTAGTCGTGCTGTGTTCTGCTTACCTCACTTCAATTTGTGTCTTTTTCGTTTGGCTTCACAATTTTCTCTATTTTCCTTTACGAATCTGTCCATTGCTTCTCTATTCAAGGTTTTTGTAGAAGTCACACAATATACTACTTACAAAATCTTGTCACTATCAAACACCAATAATAATTATAATAATTAATAATAATGATTTGCTTCATTCCAAAATACAACTTATGAGACAGCGTGGAATTTAAAACATTTAGTACAATATCCCATCTAATTTACCCAACACCAAGAAAACACACCCTACAGGGTTTAGGCGACCAAAATTGATAGTAGCAACTTTTTGTCATCGGCGGTGACTACAAAATTCAAAAATGTATGAAAAGTGTAAAATGATCATAATAATATTAACAACTAGAATGATAAGATAACTGAAGCAGTGCAACCATAAATTACAAATAGGAGAAGATATATATATATATATAAATGTAGAACCTTTTGATGAAGTTTTCGAAAGAAGTATTCTTTGTTCAGCAACCATAATTTTGAAGATAAAAGTTGCAATTATTTGACTGAAAGCATAGTAAGTCGTAGGTTTCACGCTCAAAACTATCTCTACCCCATAGAACACTGGTCAAAACCGGTGTCGTTTAGCTTTCACACTTAGTTGTACTAGCATATATTCCTTTTAGATAGCTTCTAGTCCTACTGGATAAGATACAAGAGGGGAGTTGAGAATAGAGACGATGCTAAGGAGTCAGACCGCATGGATCTAGACAATTTGTCACATGAGCTGTTCAGGTATCTATCGACTAGAATAGTAACGAGCTGACTATATGGTACACAACTTATCCTACAACACAACCTTTAGGACCCTTCTCAGTTGGAAATAGTCATTTTTGAGTAGCCCAGTAAAGACTAATGGAGGAGGCAGTTAAAAGAACAATAGGTAAGATGAGAGGGTTAGTAAATTGTAAAAGTAGAGCTTCAGTGATTCCTGACTGTTTTAAGCTCTTAACGTGGTAAGTTAGATGGAACAATTTTGTAAGAATCGACAAGATATTGGGCAACCAAGAAAGGTTAGAGGAAGGAACTATTCTAAGGTATTTTATACCTGGTTTCTGTCTGAGCAGGCTCTATGCTACAGGCATTCAGTGAAGGAACAAGTTCGTGTAGATCACGTTTACGTCTGAAGGCAAAGTTAACTGCCTGAAGTCTGGATAGATTTAACAAATGAACATCCAGCTAAGACCAGTGGCTTATATCCGACCAGAAGATATTCAGTATGTAACAGTCAAATCCGGATGAAACTCATAAGAGTATAGTGTTACAAAGGATTACTTTTCTGATACACTAATTTTCTTTGTACTATGCTAATATGTTTTAGTATCATCCACATAAAATATTTATATTAAGAAGCATAGATTTTTGTGATAGACTGAATTTTTCTTGTAAAATGGATATAATGTATTTGTATTTTGAGGAATTTTGAGACGTCATATTTCATATGCAGTACGTCTTTTCATGACCATAGGAGTGAATAAATGTGACTATTTACGCTTGAAACTGGGTGGGACTGGTCAAATATTAAAATTTAAGTATCTGGTGAAGTTGACAATCCTGTTTACTGGGTAAGATGTGGATACTACTCCTTAGCATTTTTAATAACTCAGCCATTTTGAATTTGACGGAAAATAGGTGTTGTAAACGTATATGAATATTCAAAATTTTAACATTGTCAGAATTTTGAATACCTTTTCACTGGACGTCACTAAGTTGTAGGTCACTCTTTTACCTCTTGCTAAGCCAATGATAGAATTGGTAAAGAGGGAAGTTTGAGCATGAGACTAGAAAACTCATCCCATAAAAATAAACATCACAGCTACCGAAACTTTAAGTCTGTAGCTAGAAGCCCTATGTTCGTTCCACTGGGAACGTAAAGAAATAAGAAAAAGTGAAAAGAGAGAATTATTTCCGTTTTTACCAATGTTGTACATTTTCCTTATTGCATACAATAGCATTTAATATAAGTTATATTAAAGAATAGTCGATGATAAAGGCATATATATAGCATTTTTAATACAATACCAGAGGCTGTGAGAATCTAAAGACGATAAAACTGTTATTATCTGGTATTGGTTTGGAGGAATTTGATTGATTCGTTACAGGATTTCATCACGAGCTGACATTGGTTAGAACACGATTGGCAGGAGTTAGAATTCATGGGCTGGTGATTGGATAGGGTCCCAGTGGCTTAATGGTCTACGAGCTTGCTCGTCTTGTAACCAGAAGGTCCTGGGTTTGAGTTGTGGTGGTGGGTGATTACTTCTGGAGTCTCAAACTAGTCTGATGAAAGAGCTGTCCAATACTCCAAGCTGGTTTTCCAATTGTTTTCTGACCAATGTCAGCTCATGATGAAATCCTGTAACGAATCAATCAAATTCCTACAAACCAATATGTGAAACAGGTAAGGAAGATTTGGCTTCATCTAGGGGATTCTCATGACTTCAATTGTATGTCGAAGATGAAATCTTCAGGTTAAATTAAAATTGGTCGGAATATGATAAGATGTGCTAAGACAAATCATCTACGAGCAGATCATGTTTGTCCCTAACTTAGCCATTCAGGATAATATCCGGTAAAATGAAGATGAACCTGCCTATTTTTACGCTTAATGTAATTGGCTTCACAAGCGCAGCCAAACTGTTAAGTACTCATAGAGTGGGCAAAATCAGATAGTTTGTCCTTATACCTAGAACGTAAAATTGGGACAGTTGTGAAGACATAGCTTATCTTTGCTACAGTGATTGCTCTTTCAACTTCATTATTGAGGCTAAGTGTTCACCAAGAATCTGGAGTCATATGGACAAGGGCTCCTTTGAAGCTACCAACATGTTGACTTACCTTGGAGCTAAATTCATATTTTTACCAATGAATCCATCTGGTTAACCATTTTTTCTTAGTGATTCTCTGATAATCTTATACTACTTTTTGGGAGAATTGTTCAAGAAGACTTTCCTGGGTCTGTGAACGAAACGCTTCGTCAAGTTCATTTGATATTTCAAAGGTGCGAAACGCAAAATAATGGGTTTACAGAACTGTTGTTGTACGTTTCTTATACACACACCCTCATTGCGTAACATCCTCTATCCTGGTCAAAAATACAAGCTAAATAATTTATTTAATTCAGTTTTAGATTTTTCGGTCGATTGATTGCACCGAACTGCTCGGTCTCAGGTTGACATGTTGGCTTCTTGTGCGGATGTTTTGACGATTTCTGGGCATGTAATTAGAAATTAATTGGTGATTGATGACTAGCAGTGCAATCCAGGATGCGCATTTCGTCCTATTTGGGACTCGTTATTTGGAGTATTATCACTTACTGAGAAATGCAGGTACATCAAGCTGACGAGTCCTGAATAGAACGAAATGCGCATCCTAGATTCCACTGCTAGTCCCCATCCACAAATTAACTTTATAATTTATATTTCACAGTCATATACGTAAAAAAAGATTTGATGATTTCAATACTCGCATAACCTATTACTCACTGCAGATAAGTTTGAAACATTCGTCAGTGAATACATTCTACTTTCGTCGTATGATAGGTAATCATTTATGAGCTCACTATGTTTCATATAACCCCGTTTTAATCATTTAAAGACGGACTGGATAAACGACTGGTTGTAAAATATTCTGAAAGGGTACAAATCTATTGGCTAACACAAAACGACGAGTTACATTTGACTAGTATAAAGGGAAATCAATAATTCCCATTTCAAATTAACGCTTCACATAAAGTATTTCATATACATATATAGAACCAAGATTGTGGTTCCATATAAAATAGCACACTCAGACGTAGCACCACCAAACGTAGTATCACATTACTAGGTAAATAATATCGCTTATTTATTAACAAGGGTTTAATTCACAAAAAAGCACCCATCCAGATATGGAAACAAGGGTAATGATATGTATCCACATAATATGTGCGTTTAGTGTTGACAGTCAATTATATTTCGCTGTGTATGTGGATCGATATTCCATTATGACTGACAATATGCTTTTGTCTGTCCACTAACTAAATAAACATGTATTTTATTTTTTTAATTTTTGATTACAGCTTGATTCCATACCGTATTTTCGGTACAAGTATGGAATTTTCAGCGTGGATATCGGTAGCCCAAAGTTCGCAGGCCAACCATAGATATCAGGTGTTCGTCGGCGTGGGCTCGAACCCCGGACCATGTGCATGGTCGGCGAGAGTCCTAACCACTGTGCCACCGACGCACCTTGTTGTCACATGACATTACAACCAATCATGTTAAGACTGTATATTGATTCGTTCATTTTTGAACATTCGCTCATACACTTGTGTGGCATTGATTTTCCTTGTTTTTTGAAAAATACAAGTTTCATCAAGAACCTGGTGTTTTTCTGATTTCCGCCTTCTTGCGTCAGGACTAATAATTACTCGACCAGTACATAACAATAATTTGGCGACGGGGATGGGATGGATTCTTATAAATTGGAATTACTATTTGAACAACAAATGAAATTAATGGAAATGTTCGTCAACCAATAGACTGGTTCAACTTCACCTTCAAGCAATCTGAATCATACCATGCTACCATCTGTCGACGGCATTGTGAATAGTATTTCACAGTTCAATTATGATCCAGATGCTAATGTCACTTTTGACATATGGTATCAACGATATGAGGACTTATTCACAGTTGATCGAGCTTTCACTGGATTATGACATCTGTGTTTGCGTGGCTGACTAAAACCATTTTTATGACCGATGATTTTGCACTTGCTGCAACAATGATTTTTGTATGGACAGGACTTTACAAAATGCCACGCGCCACAATGCCAGCATGGTGATGGTGGGGTCTTCTTTGCGGTATTTTGTGAGGTTGGACGAGTATGTGTAGATTTACGCGGAACATTAGGAGAAGGTGGGTGAGGACTGGATGATGAGAAATTTTGCCTCTTTCGTAATGCATGAATATCAGAGCTTCTCGAAGGTGTTGATTCGATCAGGTGTGTGTCTTTCTGCAAATTAATCAGCCGTTGATATTCATCAGCTATGTCATGTAATGTTAACTTAGGATTTTGCTCTGGCTGATTGAGCAGTCGAGTTCGGATGTCTGTGAAACGAGGAGATTGAAGACTGCATATGAGAATCAAGGCTTTGAATTGATCATTTGTTAAGGACCTGAGTCAAAATCTCTCACATTCTCGGTTGACTGTGCCAACGTGAGTAAGAAAATCATCATTTTCATTCATTTTCAGCTTGAGGCAACGATAACGTATAATGAATAATGAGGAGTGGTCTCCAAAATGTTCACGCAGCAGCTTTATTGTATCATCGAAACACTTGTCACGTGGTTTCTGGGGTAAAATTAGGTTGCAGTACCGTTCATATTCTGCCGGACCCAATTTACGTAACAACACTCGCACCTTCCAGGCAACTGTACATAACAGGTAAATAGTTCAGCGAAAAGTCTTTTTTTTTGGTGGATTCATTCACTTAGCTGTACAATCTCAATTATATATAATTATATCTGTATGTGTGCTTTATTAGGTCTGTTAAACAAGCATAAAAATAAGCTAGGATTATTGTTATTATCGACACCAAAATATTTAAAACTGTGATTTTACCAAAATGAAACTGGAGCTTAGTGAAAGTGCATGAAGGGAAATGTCCGAAGTAAATTATGTAATAGGTAAAAAGAGCAAATAGAAGATCAGTTAGGAGAATGATGATAATAAATGTCATAAGAAAAAAAATGCACGAAATTGTATTAATAACAAAATATCAGTAAAAATTGAACTTAGAATTATACCGATAGTAGAATGAGTGATGATGAAGTTTCTTCTGTATACACAAAATTAGGATTTTCCATCAGAATGCCTACAGCCTAAGCAATGCAAAGTGTACAGAAATTTTGTCGTTTTCAGAAGGCTTCTTTTGAATTTATAGATAACTTTGAATGACTTTCCGTTGCAAATTGAGTGAATATTTGTTCAATGATGACATTCTCTATTGATTCGGTGTTACTTTTTTTAGCCGAGTATGCGGGAGCTTACCGTTTTCGGGAGGTTTCTATTGACTAGGTTAGAAGGCAGTCATTGATTTGATCCAGTGTTTTTCAGTGTAGTGATTTATGTATTCAAATCACCGAAAATACCCGTTGCGTCATGGGGAAAATAAAAGACAAATTCGCAGAAAATTTTCTTTATCGACAAAGTCATTTTCAGAAGTCGTACAGTCATGCTTATATTTACCAAAAATGTATAGTAGTCTATCATTGAGTAATAGGGGGTTGACATAACTGGTATAATCACTCAGAAGTGACTTTGGAAGTGAAAAATAAAAGTTGTAAATCACGTGGTGCTCAATGGCACAAAGTTAAAAATTTAGCAAGCTTAAAATCGCTAATGAATGACAATTAAGGTAGTTGAGTATCAATCTAACAAGCGTGAAGAAGGTGTGAAAATGTACAAAACGAAAATATTTGAGTGATACTAGTGACTTGATAATCAAAGTAAAAGCGAACTAAAAGTAAAATTGAAAATAAAGAATGGGATTTTTTTCACAGGGAACAACTATTGAAGAGGTTAAGACCAAGGTAGAATAAGTGACTGAACAAACGTTTTCTGTGTGAATAAAGCTCGGGTTTGTATTGACGAATTGTCAACGCCTCCTCCACAAACAAAAGCCAAAACCTGACGCCTCATCTTGTAGATGATCTTGAAAGACGACTCTGGTGGAAGGCATTAGGTTTCGATTTGTGTATGGCAGAGGCCCTGGCACTTTGTCAATACAACTTCGAACTCTGTTCACAGAAAAGGTTTGTCCAGTCTCTTATTCTACTTGGTCTTAACCTCCTCTAGTCATTCCCTGTAAATTTTTTATATTTTATTTTTAATGATTAGCTTGCTTTTACTTTGATAATTAATTCACTGTTATCACCCTAAAATGTTTCTGTTGCACATTTTTGCACCCTCTCCATACTTGTTAAATTGACACTCAAATACCACCTTTCTTCTCACTCAATAACAATTTTAACCTAAGCAAATTTCTAACGCTTTCTTCCTTTGTGCTGTTGAGTAACACGTAATTTTCAACTTTCATTTTTTTACTTCTAAAGCCACTTGTGAGTACTTATATCAGTTAGGGTCCCCCCCTATTACTCGATAATAAACCACTATACATGATCTTGAAAGACGACTCTGGTGGAGATACGTGGCTTGAGGTCACTAAGTTTCGGTAATTGAGCTAGTAATTGTCTTGCATTGTCTTTTTGCTAACCATGCCGGATAATATTCAGAGATGCGTTTGGAAAGTGTGCGTTTTGTGCGGCCAATATAACTAGCTCCACACGAGCAGGTGAATTTATAAACACACATTGAAGTAACCCAAAGCGTCAGTTTATCGTTCACAAATCCCTGGTCATTCGTTGGCTGTAGAAGATGACCTGTCTCTCAGCCGGAAAGAAGGTTTTCCTCAGTGATCTACATAAGCGATTCTTCAGGATCTCAGCTGCGGTACCACCTTTGAACTCAGTGGTTATAAATAACAGTTTATTCGGCAGCGTCTAAGTTCTTTCAGGCTTTTGCTCTAACTTCCTGTTTCTCTCGGTAAATCTTGAAGGATATCCATTCTATATGAGAACTTGTTTGAGTCGTTCCAATTCCCCATCGATTGTATCACTGGAACATATCCTTCTTATTCTTGAGGATAAGGAGTGGATCAAGTTTCTCCTTCTTCTCGAAGGGACCCAACTATACTCATCATTCCATGTTGGTTTCCTGTAGATCGGTCTTTGAAGAGAACCATCAAATCTCGTTTTTAGAAAAAACTTCCAAAAAATGAAAATCCGAGTTAATCTCCGATTCCAACGTGAACTGGATGGCTTAATGGCAGCTGTTGAACTCTTTAGTTACCATTTCAATGTCTGTATTCTCATCACATATGCCGAAAGTATTATCCATTTATCTTTGGTACGAATGGAAACTATCGACATTAGGCCGTAACATACTATTCTCCAAACTTGCCAAGAAGCAATCTGCAAGTAAAGGACCCAGTGATGACTCCATTGACACTCCATCTTTTCGTGTATAAAGCGTGTTGTTGAACTTGTTAAATGGACACTCAGCTGTCTTTTCTCTAACTCAATAACAATTTAAACCTTTTCGAATTCTAACACTTTCTTCCTTTGTAACTTTGAGTATTGCATAATTTATAACTTTTATTTTTTACTTCTAAAGTCAATACCGAATAATTATATCAGTTATATCACTCCTCCCTTATTACTCAATAATAGACTGCTGTACATTTCTGGTAAATATCAATACGATTGTACAGATGATTGCGTTGATAAAGAAAATTTTCTTCGCTGAATCGTCTTCTATTTTCTTCATAGACGAAGTTTTTTTGTAAGTTATTCTGACTATAAATTCACGTGATTAACTAATACAACATTCCTATAAACATTCATAGCACCCACGCCAATTACTGATGTCAAAAATGCAACAAATGCAACAAATTGAAGCATCCAGCTCCTTTTAATGACTTCGACAGAACATAAAGAAGATGTTGTCTTAATATACGTCTAAGACTTGAGCACTGTGGTAGTGTAAGTAATTTCATGATGAAACAGTATTATTCACTAGATGACGTTTTGAACAAAATTCATTGTTCATAATTTATTTCATCAAGTATAATCACACGACTTCGAAACTCTCGTCTTATAGTTTTCTTTGTACTCTGTCTCTCTTCCGTTATCAAGCTCCACCTTTCCCTTACCCTGTTACATTAGATTTTAAAACTGTCATCTTATTGTTAAGTTTTAAAGCCTCTTTTATATGCCTTACTTTAAAAACTTGATAATTACCCTGATAAATTAGTCAGAAAGTATGTAGGGAAATGTAAAAATAAAATAAATAATGATAGTAGTGATAGTAATAATAATATGAATGACGACATGTATGTCAGACATGCGCAAGACAACACCAACAATAAGGAATCTAAATCATCAGTAGTACTTTCATACAAAGAAGAAACCTCGGTAAACTTACGCAGAACTCTTAACAAGGCAGGAATAAAAGTGGCTGGCATTCAAACCCACAAACTCAAGCTTTGTCGGTTAAAGGATCAATCCTGTGGAGCCTTTAAAACAAAACAATTTCGTTTAGCTAATACCCTATTTGCAATGACTTTCAGGTCAAATACATAGGTCAAACTAGTAGAACAGGGGCAGTCAGACTAGCGGAGCACAAAAACCTAGCACCAAAATCTAGATTGGTTGACCCAAATAAAATAAGAAATCTAGAGAATAGTTCACCTAAAGCACTACATGCAATTACACACAACCATACAGTAGGGTTGGATATGATGACAGTTTTAAAATCTAATGTAACAGGGCGAAGGGAAGGTGGAGGTTGATAACGGAAGAGAAGAACAAAGAAAACTAAAACTCAAGTTTCGAAGTCGTGTGATGATAATTGATGGCATGATTATGAACAATAAATTGTGTTCGAAACGTCATCCATTAAGTAACACTGTTTCAGCAATGTCATATGTCTAATAAACAAACTAACATGGAAGATGTTTTCTATTGGAATCTTGTAATGCATTTGAGCAGTGCATTTCGAACAATCGGATCACACGCCTCCCCTAACGATAGAAATTCGGTTGAAATAAAAAACAAAGCGTTAACGGTGTGGTAAAATGGACATAAGCCTTCAATATTGTCGTTTATCTCGCCCTATGTGAATACTCCCACTCACTTCTTAGCTGTTTATTATTATTTCCAATAGGAATATCTATCACAAGTACGTGCGTGATCGAATTGTTCAGAATGTGTCACGCAAATACACATTGTGCAATATTCAAAGAAATTACATCTTCTTACTGTTTTATCCAAAATTGTTTTGAACAGAAATACTGAGGTAAGAAGGTAATTTCTCTTCACATTTGTTTATGAGTTGAATGAAGGGAAATAAAACATCAGCAAGAGAGACAGAGATGCGTTTCAATCTTTTGAAGAGCTTACATCTTTCTAACTGTCTCATGAATAGTCAACGTCTTAATGTTGCATGAATATGGAATTATTTTTAGTTCATGAAAAAAGCTTATTTTAGTTTTCGGTGCTTAATGAAGTTATAGACAAATTAGACAAGAATAAAGAAAAAAACAGAGGAGACATCTGATTTATGCGTAGTCATCGTGTGCAAAAAAGGCAAAAACAGTGTTTTTGTAGGAGACTACCTAAAATATTTGTACTTTTAAGTATATGATTTGAAAGCTAAACCAAACTTCCTTCTTTTATAAACAGACAAGTTCAAATCGAAAATATGTTGTCCCTTCTCCCTAACAGGAAGTAAATTTCGTCTGTTAGATGTTCACTAATGAAAGTCTCGAAGAAAGTCTCGACAGGATTGTTTTTGCAGTGGGATAAAAATTTTAAAAGGATGAGTTGATCAAAGAATGATTATTTTTGAACAAATAAAAGTTTGATGAATGGATCAGGCATGGTTATATGTTAACAAAGCAAGAACGACAATAATTGTACCAGGATAATCTGAGCGCTCATATTTTTTATTTTTATTATTTCGTGGATTCTTCTCAACTGATTACAACCTGAAAAATATCAAAATTGTAAATTGAATTAAAGGTGTGAACATACTTTTTTACTTTCTATAGTTTGGTTTGTAAGGATTAGTTATGTTTTACGGGTTGATCACGGATTGATATCAGTTAGAGAACCATTGAAAACCAGGGAGTACTGGACAGCTGCTGTTTCATCCTAGTTTGGGAATCATCGGCAGTACGCACCCACTGGGATTCGAACCCGGGACCTTCACTGATGCTCGCTAGTGACTTGCTACAGGTTGGAGTTTCCTGAGTTCTAGTGAGAAGTCGTGACCAGTGAGGTCCAATTAGATGTCACGTGTGTGGATGGATGTCCCACCAACGACAATGGTTGGGGTGGCGCTAAATCACGAATTAGTAGAAGTTAGAATTCACGAGCCATTGAATCGGGTCCCAGTGGCTGAATGGTATACGAGCTTGCCTTGTAACCGGAAGGTCCCGGGTTCGAATCCCAGTGGGTGCGTACTGCCGATGATTCCCAAACTAGGACGAAACAGCAGCTGTCCAGTACTCCCTGGTTTTCAATGGTTCTCTAACTGATATCAATCCGTGATCAACCCGTAATACTTTTTTACAATGATAAGGAGTGATTGATGGGAACTGAGAGTAACACTGGTTAGGAATGATGTAAGTTTTTGAATAATTAAGAGTGATTAGGATCGACTGTTTATAGAAGAACTGCATGACTAAGCTTGGAAACAAAAGGACAGAGTACAACAGATGTTTTGTGGGTAGAAATGAAGTGTATAAAAAGTAATAGGTTACGTAACCACAGTAAAACACGTTTTTATAAAACAGACAAAAAGGTGAGTGGGGGGGTAGTACGAGTCATATTTAGGCGAAAACTTCAAGTTTTCTAAACGTGATAGAGGATGATGTAGTGAAATTTGTTCGCTTTGTTATCATCAAGGCAGTGCTACATTCACCAGTGTCTCTTTTTGCGTACGTATATTTGGTTTTAGCCGTTTGATGGCGATTACCTCAGAAAAACGAAGCATGCTAGCTTTGTCTTTTGCTTGTTGATTATTTTGAACGCCTTCATGTCAGCCACAACAAGGTCAGTGTTCAGTAGATGGCGTGCAACTGCACTGTTTAGTACTTGTGGGCCCTTTAGTCTCAGTTTCTTTGGTATTTGTTCAGCGATGCGTGGAATAACTCTTCTATCTGTTCTTCCAATGTGTGTGCTTTAGCAGGTACATGTAAATTGGTAGATGAAGTTGTAAGTAACATGAAGTGGGAGTTTATCCAATTTTGACTGTCTAAAACAACTGTTCGTTTGATAAACCCATACAAGCTTGGCAGCTGGATACTTTCTTTTCAGAGCAGCATTCAGTCTGCATCTCATTCTACTAGCAGTATCATTACCTTTGAAGGCAAGCTGTAGAATGAAGGGGTTTTTTTCTCTACTGTGCTGTACTTCCCTTTCTCAAGGCTGCGTTTTCCATGTTTGCCGATGAACTTCTGTGGGTTACAATTGTCATGCAGGCATTATTCAAAAGTGGCTAGTTCTTCTTCGACTTTGTCTTCTAAACAAAGCTTCTTTACACGATCAAACAGTATTTTCACCAATCTTTTTTGTAACTTGTAAGGTAAAAGCTTTTGAATTTCAGGTAAATCGCCCTTCAGATCTCCTTTCTACAGATGTACCTCATGATTTTACCATCTTTATCACATTCGATGCCAAGGTCCACGAAGTGAAACTTGTCCTAATCTTCACACTTAATTGTACACTTTATATTACTGTGATCACTATTCAGGACGTTTAATATTTGAGGTGCGTCGTTAAAACAGTCACAAATAACACAATCACAAGCGTTTTTTAATTCTGAGTGCAACACAGAGCTTTAAGCATTTGAATTTCAAAACCCAACCTTCCATCCTAGTACAGGCTTACCATCCGCTGGTAAACCAGGCAAGATTTAATGTTGTGTCAGTGGGGAATCGAACTCAGACGAGAATTGTGCGTCGGTGGCACAGTGGTTAGGATTCTCGCCGACCATGCACATGGTCCGGGGTTCGATCCCCCGCCGACGCACACCTGATATCTATGGTCGGCCTGCGAAATTTGGGCTAACGATATCCATGCTGAAAATTTCATACTTGTACCAAAAATACGGTGTGGAATCAGGCTGTAATCAAAAATATAAAAAAAATTGTACTACTGAACCATAAAGATTCGAGACCATAAAATAACTGGTGTCCCATTTGTAATTTGAACCCGCGCCTCTAAGTGCTAAATTCAGAGAGGTTACTTCTCAGCTATTCAGTCTCATAACTCCATTCACTTGGCCACTAGGCCAGAAAGTATTGGACTGGACGGTTGCTTTGTACAGGTTTGAGGCTTTATGCTCCTATGACCCTATCGAGGAGAAAAATCAAGACCTTCAGGTTATGAAGAAAGCATGTTGACGATTTATCCACTGTAAATGAATTTGCCAGTTAAAACCAAAAGACTAAGATTCTTCACTTGAATGGAAGTTGCATCAGTGAAACAAACAGTATCGTGTTGTTATTGGGCTGAAATATAGTTATTCATATACTGATATATGTATAATTCGATCGTATTGAGTTCTCATTCTAATCAGGCGCATTATCCTAATTCTTTTTCGAAATCATCTAGCCAAGACACTTTTCAGCCTGATATGTATATAAAACTTCGATACTGTGGTAGTTCTTAATCACATCAATTATGATATGGCTATGAAAAGTAAACTGTGTCAGAAGCATCATCCAGTAAATAATATGTATGATAATAGTAACAAGTAGATAAGTAGTTTTTTAGAAACCTTTTAGCTTCTATAAGCCTTCGATGTCACTTATTATAACTACCGAAACCAACTCGTTGTGGTCTGAATGCTGTAAGCCGATATCTGCGTCCTACTGTATAACATTAATAGACAGAAAACCGCTAATTCAGCGAAGAGTCTGTTTTCAGTGAATTCGTTTTCAGTCGCAAATATATATGGTTGTTTTGTATATACGTGTATATTAAATTCACCAAACGAAAATACAGTTAGTGAGTTCAGATGAATTGGATGTGGATATAAGAGGGTAGTAACAAAAGTGATGAATTGTCACAAACAAGCCGAGGTCAATATTAAGTATCCTGTTTTGCACGAATGGCGTCTCTTGCTTTCTGTTCTGAACTTTCCGTTCGATGATTTTGTCTATGAATCTTGGTGGATATCCGCTTTAAGTGAACATTTCTTTCTGGGAGTGTAGTTCTTCTTTCAGGGTACCAGAGCTACAGATGCGTTTGACGCGAGTAGCAAGAGATATAATTAGGTTTCTTTTCTGAGTGATTGGTACCCAGCTGTAGAAGCTTGTCAGTTGGCCATTCTATGTGGATTTTCGTCGGTTCTTCTTGAAAGTTCAACACCGAGAAAAGGAATTTTAGATCCATTTTCTGTTTCAAGAGTAAACTTTGAAACTGAGTGGCAGTTGTTGAATACTTGTAGTAACTGACTAAGATCGTGACCATCATCATAGATAAAGAAAAAGTCATCCATATATCTAACATATATTTGGCAATTATGAATAGTTTTGAGTGGGCCGTTCTCAAGGTTTGACGTGAATCAGTCTGCTAACAATGGGACTATTGAAAATCCCATTGCAATCCCGTCTTGTTGTCTGTAAATAACATCGCTGAATGTGAATTATACATTATGTGTACATCTCAGTAGTAGTTCTTTTAAACGAGTCGTCAGTAATCTGATGCTCAGATGGTTTTCGTCTATATATTGACAAATGTTACAGACAGTTTCTGTGAGTGGAACGTTGGTAAACAGTGAATCATTGTTAAGAGAGAGAATACAGAGCATACCGAATAACAGTCCAAAACTTGTTTGTGACAAGCACAGTCTCAAAAACGTTCAGAAGACATCAAAAAGACGATTATTCCTTGTAAGATTTATAGTTGTAGTCAAAAATAATAAAATCCAAAACTGAAAATCGCCTCAAAGATACCGTCAGGCAGCTAGCTATACAGTCAAGACGATTTTGTAAATATGAAATAAGTACTGTCGGATAATATTAGTTGACCCAAATTCTACTATAAAAGGTACATTAGAATCAAGTAGAGAATTCCCAACAAGGTGAGATGGAAGCTATGTTAGAAAAACATAACACAAGAAACAATTCCAACACGCAATTCAATGTCAGAATCACCTCGACTCACTCAAGCGAAAGAAAATCGCAAAATAGATTATCAATCACATCGCAAAACCATAAAGGGAAGCATTATTCCATCATGGGTAAAATTTATTTTGTTAAAGTTACACAGTGTTATACAGTAATATTCACTAATGACCACGTTTCCAGCACAATTTATTGCCACTAATAATCATATCAAGGCATTACTCACACAACTTTCTACCTTCGTTTATATAATTCCATTATTTTCCATCGATTGATTTGATTAGTAGTGGTTGGTACTTTCCATGTTTCCGGTATGCGTGAAGAGTCATTCCTATTGCATGTTGTGGGTGTAGATTCGATGAACAAGGAGTCAATTATCAACCTCTCTCTCTCAACCTACCTATATTACTTCTTAGAATTTTAACCCTCTTCCCCACACCCTATTGTATGGTGGTGTGTTAATGTATGCAGTGCAATTGCTTAGTCTTTTTCTAAATTACTTATCTTCTCGAAGTCAACCATTCTTACCCCTAGCTGAATTCTTACGTTCAGACAATCTGATTACCCCGATCTACTAGGTGAACTGGCCTATGTATTTGACCTCACTCACAGTCATTGGGAAGTATTTTGTAAATTATATTATTTTGTTTAATTGGGTCAACTGAGAGGGTCTTTTAACCTACAGAGCTTGTCCCTGCCTGAGAAAGTTTGTAGGTTTGAATGCCACTCTAATTCCTGCTTTATTAGGAGTCCGACGTAGGGGTTCTCACATGTCCCCTCCCTCCTTATATGGTAGAACTGCAGATGTCTTATATTCTCTCCTATTTATGTTATCACTACTAGTTTCACCATTATTTAATTTTTTCTTTTGACCTATTTTAGTATTTCTAATGAATTTTATAGGATAGTTATTTGACACCAATGTTTCTTCTATCTCCTTTATTTCATCATTTGGGTCTTCTTTTTGTACTAATAAGTGCTACTACTCGGTTTGTTAGACCCTTAACTAGGCCTGCCTTTACAGACAGATAACGCATGAGATGAATTAAATTCTAAAGATCTATTAGAATACGTTGGTTTTTTATAGTCGCTAGTGTGCGGCATACCTTCGTCTGCTGCTCGTTTTATTTGTCAATCGAACATCATAGCTAATTCTCCTTGTTCATTTTCCGACTCAAATGTGAATTTTATTCTCTCTAATAGGGGGTTTATATGTGTCAGGAAGCTTTCACACTGTTTAAAACAGAAACATCTGTGGCTTCCTGACACATATAAACTCCCTATTAGAGAGAATAAAATTCACATTTGAGTCGGAAAATGAACAAGGAGAATTAGCTATGATGTTCGATTGACAAATAAAACGAGCAGCAGACGAAGGTATGCCACACACACTAGCGACTATAAAAAACCAACGTATTCTAATAGATCTTTAGAATTTAATTCATCTCATGCGTTATCTGTCTGTAAAGGCAGGCCTAGTTAAGGGTCTAACAAACCGAGCAGTAGCACTTATTAGTACAAAAAGAAGACCCAAATGATGAAATAAAGGAGATAGAAGAAACATTGGTGTCAAATAACTATCCTATAAAATTCATTAGAAATACTAAAATAGGTCAAAAGCAAAATTAAATAATGGTGAAACTAGTAATGATAACATAAATAGGAGAGAATATAAGACATCTGCAGTTCTACCATATAAGGAGGGGACATGTGAGAACCCCTACGTCGGACTCCTAATAAAGTAGGAATTAGAGTGGCATTCAAACCTACAAACTTTCTCAGGCAGGGACAAGCTCTGTAGGTTAAAATACCCTCTCAGTTGACCCAATTAAACAAAATAATATAATTTACAAAATACTTCCCAATGACTGTGAGTGAGGTCAAATACATAGGCCAGTTCACCTAGTAGATCGGGGTAATCAGATTGTCTGAACGTAAGAATTCAGCTAGGGGTAAGAATGGTTGACTTCGAGAAGATAAGTAATTTAGAAAAAGACTAAGCAATTGCACTGCATACATTAACACACCACCCTACAATAGAGTGTGGGGAAGAGGGTTAAAATTCTAAGAAGTAATATAGGTAGGTTGAGAGAGGTTGATAATTGACTCCTTGTTCATCGAATCTACACCCACAACATGCAATAGGAATGACTCTTCACGCATACCGGAAACATGGAAAGTACCAACCACTACTAATCAAATCAATCGATGGAAAATAATGGAATTATATAAACGAAGTTAGAAAGTTGTGTGAGTAATGCCTTGATATGATTATTAGTGGCAATAAATTGTGCTGGAAACGTGGTCATTAGTGAATATTACTGTATAACACTGTGTAACTTTAACAGAATAAATTTTTCTCTCAATCGAATTCTACTCTACCATAGTGCACATGTTTTATGCTTGTATCAGGGAAGGAGTAAAACTAGAAATTGAACTGTGACAAAGGCAAATACTAAGGATGAAGTGAACGTTTGATATGCAGATGTCACGGAATTGATATATAGTCGAAGGGAAAACTTGTGATATCTGTAAAGTTAGTCGAAACATCGAAATAAATATAAATTTTGTGAGTGTATCGTGGAGAAGGTTTTTCTTTAACAGCTATCCGGTGACACTTGTATATAATGTGCCTAAGTGACTTCCACAGTAGCGTGATTTTTCTGACTTGCGTGAACACAAATCTTTGGTAGAGTTGGATTTACCTTTGAAATGAGTGTAGTGTAAAACAGTTACTTTAGACTTTGACTGTTTTTGTTGTGATATGTGGTAAAATATTATATATTCTACTTTCTACACTTATATATGTATATAACTATTAACCTGGTAG
Source organism: Trichobilharzia regenti (assembly GCA_944472135.2). Taxonomy (NCBI): domain Eukaryota; kingdom Metazoa; phylum Platyhelminthes; class Trematoda; order Strigeidida; family Schistosomatidae; genus Trichobilharzia; species Trichobilharzia regenti. Next base: position 69,651,400 of record OX235263.1, read on the forward strand.
TGCGATTTCGTTTTTCAACATTTTTGGTATGATATTTCGCGAGAATTGGTTTGTAGGCATTTGATTGGCTTCACGTTTGATAATGGAATGATGTCAGTTGGAGTTCCACTGTAAACCAGCAGTGTGTGGTGGACAGCCATTTGGTCCTAGTGTGGGACTCATCAGCAGCACGCACCCAGTGAGGTTTTAATCAAGGACCTTCTGGTTAAAAGGGATGTTTTCGTCAAGAAACTTTTGAGTTAGGTCTATTGTTTTTATTCTTTTTCCAGAATGGGTTCCTAGTCCTTGATTCAGTCAGCTCTTTTATAGCAATTTTGAGTAACTTTATTTCAAAATAATTATTCATCTTTTTAAAATCGGGATTCTCTTCATGGGTAATTATTATTTCAAGTTTCATTATGGATCGATATCATTTAGAGAACCGTTGAAAACCAGGGAATACTGAACAGCTTATTTGTCGCAGTTTAGAACACTCCTGCAGTAATAAGTCATGACCCATCCAGGTGGAAAACCCAGGAATTTCAGGTTACGAGCCAAGCTTGTATACCATTTAGTCGTTGGAATTCGATTCAGTGGTCCGTAAAATTCGAAGTTCTGCCAATTCATGACATTTAGCATAACCGTAATCAACTGGTCCTACCAAAGCAGACAAGAAGACAGTCACTTACCTGTGAAATTGACTGGCGGTTTCGCTAAATATTGTGAACATGCTGAAGTCTGAATTTACAGGCCACTTGGTCGAGTCCTAAGGGTCGAATGATCTACAACCTCGGCATGAAACTGGAAGATCCTGAGTTGGAATCCTGTAGAATGAATACTGTAGAAGAGTCACAGATTATGTCAGAACAGCTGTCTAATACTCCAATGGTCCTCTAACTAAGGTCAACTCGTAATCACACTAGTAAAAATGTATACGTATAAATCAGCTGCTACACCGAAGTTGTACAAATCATTTACTGGATGTGAAATAAGTCAAACAACAACAACCTTGGATGGTGTTCAGCCTAAATTTCATTCAATCAAATGAATTTTCAAATACATTCTGTTTTTAAAGTACGCATTGAGAGGATTTTGTCCCGAAAGTGTCATTCAGAAGTTAAAAAAAAAGAATTTACAACTACAGAAAAAAGTGAAATAACATGTTTCTGTAGTTTCCTAAAAAAAACCTAAGCATAATTCCGTTAGAAATGTAAGAAAAAACTGTCCTCTTTTAAGGAATTTAACAAAAAAGTGTGTTACAGAATGCATAAAACACGTTGACTTTTGAGAAAAAAAGTCAAATCCGATTCATATTCACAATGTTAAGAGGCAGAATGTCTTTTTTTTTTTGAAGAAATTCATGTGGGAAATTTGATGTTACATACTTTATATTTTTATAAAACCTAATAATATATTTTTCATTTGTTGAATATACTCAGAAGACATTGCGTCGTTTGTTTGTTGAGCAATATCAAAGGCAAAGGACAGACAAAAACAATCCGTAGCTCAATTCTGTCACATTTAATTGATAAAGGTCATGTAATCGAGAAAATGACAGCCTTCAAAGTAATTCATCGTATCCCTCCGAATCTTCCTAATAGACTTCGTATTCGTCTACTGCACACAGTTGAGGCGATAGGTATAAGAACCATTAAACTTAAGCTATGCATTCAGAAAAACGTCGTACAGCCACTATCCCTCCCTTGGCCTATTACGACATAACCAACTAAAGACTTCTACACCACTCCTTGTTTATATTTTCAACCCCTTTCTTATCATCCCTTAATCATTATCATTATTTTTTTGATTACAGCTTGATTCCACACTGTATTTTTGGTACAAGTATAGAAGTTTTCCAGCATGGATACCGGTAGCCCAAATTTTGCAGGCCGACCATAGATATCAGGTGTGCGTCGCCATGGGATCGAACCTCGGACCATATGCATGGTCGGTGAGAGTCATAACCACTGTGCCACCGACGTGTTTCATTTCCTTCCCTTACAATCTAACATTATTTAATCGGTTCATTTGTTTTTACTAACCTTTATCAACTATTTCCACCTGAACAGTTTGTTTCTTTAATCATACTGTTTTTCATCAGTATTCGTGTTATCACAGATTGCCTTACTTTTCATCCTTATTATTGATAAGACCATTATTAATGTTATTATTACCACTATTATGACTAACTGCGCAATTTATATTCACCATCGTATTATCTTATAGACAAAACACCTTGATTGGTTTATATTTGAATTTTTATTTGTAAACTTATATATATATAGAGTTAAGCCTGATGAGATCTAATTGAAAACAATATTGTTCGCTTAAATGTGTTGTTCTAAATTTTACTATTGGGATATTTAATACAATATCAAAATATTAATAAGTATTCGAGTGTACAGTGGAAAATTTTCTTCACATTCCAAGAATGTATTCAATGCTGTCAGTGTTGATGAACATTGGATGAGCAACATATGATTTCTTTATTTGAATGGATCTCCATTTTCATGGAAGGCAACACTTGTGACTGTGGCCTTGGCACAAGACTGGAGAAAAGCGATCAGAAAAATTACTGGGATTTGTGCGGGTGTTTTTTTTATTCATGAACTGTGCGTTTTAGTAATCCTATAGTCCTGGTTGATTATCGGTGAAGAAATAAACAATCCTCGAGTTGCCAGTCTGTTTTCTGATTTTATCAATTTGGTTACTGGACATAGTATTCTGAGTTGCAGCGATTAGTCTTCCGGCAGCAGAACCAGGTTCAGGATTTATGGCTTGACAGTTTATGAAGTTAGTATCTTTACAATCCCTGATCTGGACAGCTGACAATTGTATACATTTCTCAAATTTAAGATATTTAGAGTATTTATGTACTTTATTTTACGTTCAGAACATTTTCTTTGTAAGTGAATAGGAACGGTTCATACGAACGGTTAAGTGTATTCATAAGGTGAACACCTAGAAGGGGTTTCGCATCAGAAAAAACAAAGTCCGTTACTAATTATTCTAACTGACTGAACAATAATAGCTTTGGAATTAATGTACTGTTTAAGTATTTAAAATTACCAGCAATAATATGGTATGAAAATTTCTGCAATTAGAGAATGTGTTTGACCTTCTCAAAGTGTTGACAAATATCACTGAAACATGGCTTATTAAGCAAATTTTCAAAACTTTGTTTGTAAGAATTTGATCTGTTTGAAGATTGATCATGGATTGGTATCTGTTAGAGAGTCATCGGGAAATCCAGAAGTACTGCCTAGCTGTTTCATCCTCTTTTGGGGAATCTTCGGCAATCATCAGTTTTTAAACCTCAGGACCTTAGGGTTACAAGGCAAGCTCGTAGACTATTCAGCCAGAAGGATTCTCTCTATTGACCGGTAACAGGATAAGTCTGCCTGCAGTTTTAGTGATACGTCGTGACCAGTGAAGTCCATTATGTCAGGCTAGGGGATAAATACTGTCCGATGACATTGGCTGGTTGTCGTTCTTTAGTTAGCGCTTGATGGAAGTTGTATTTCTTGAGCCACTGAATTGGGTCTCAGCGTCTGTATGGTTTATGAGCTTCCATTGTGACTGGAAGATCCTGTTTTCGATCCCTGGTGGGGTTATGGAAACTTACTGCTGAAACGTCCCAAATTCGGAGAGATCAGCTGTCTAGGAGTCCCTGGTTATTTGGCCAATATAAACGATATCGGTGTGTGTTTTGTAGTTGACTATAGTTTGTTCTATTAGAACGAGTCTATAATCGAAGTGAAGAAGACTTTGCTACTTTCATCATATGTTTTATGTATTGTACCACGTGCTTGGGTAAAGGAGATTCGTGGCCTCTGATCAAAACGTTTTCTTTTTCCTTATAGTCTGATAGGTGATGCGGTTAAATCAAAAATTTGTAAAAAATATATGTGCTAAACTAACTTTAATTAGCATTCGAGTGATATTAGATTTGTATTAAGATAGATGAAAAACATCCGATTTAGTGGTTATTTTTAACACACGGTAGGATTTTTATGCAGCTTATACAAATGGACAAGATTTTTGCCATCTCTGGGATGCACTTGATAGCTGCAGATTTAAGACAGATATTTGGCATCCATTGTTAATTTACATTGTCTAGCCAAAGCTTTTACGAAGTGGAGAAGTGACCGATCTAAAATCAACTGTATGTAAATAAGTTAAAAACGTTCTACTTATCAAGACTTCCATTCATAAATATTTCATATCTTAAATTAGAAATGGTACTTATTTTGCTAGAAATAAGTTTTGTTACATATTCATGAATAATTCTCATTCAGAAATTAATGCAAAACTAAACACTAAGTTCAGCGAGATATCTCTTTTCGGCAGCTTTATTTTCTTTAAGTCTAAAGTCGCCATTAAAAACCATTTTGTTCGTGATAGTGGGTAGTATTAAAGTCATGTAATAAGTTGAACAATTTGATGAATGAGTAGTGATCAGAGTGCACATAGAAACAAAGGAAAATATGATATTATGTAGGAGTTATATGAAGTTGGAAAAACTAACAGGTAAAACTCAAAACAATAGTTACCCTGGTAGTGAGTAGAAGTGGTTGATTAACTTTTTTATATGCAGAGCTCTGATTTCTCTATCTCAATGATCACAACTTCAGTAGTTCAGAGGAGTCGAAAGTGGGCCCGAATAACGTCTCTGACTGCAGCACTGGCTGACGCAGGTTCAAATCTCAGAAGGGATATGAGTTCCTTCAATGTTGCAGGCACGCCTTGCTGATGAGTGCCAGCTAGCACCAAAACCTAGGTCAGCCAAGGCTTCCTGCCAATTGCCTCTAACTGTTTAATATCATCGAAAGAGGAGTTTTTTGAGGCAGAATGAACAGTGTTGACAAGGTGTTTGATTATCACACACCTTATATTTTCGCTACTACATCTCTGCATCCATGCGGGATAGTGTTCTTGAACCTTTATAGACATGATATGCATCGAACAACCAACACAACTGACTCGATAAGAATATGTGAAGTGATATATGCTACCCTTGTATATAAATGCGACTGTACAGCTAAGGAAAATGAATTCACCAAAAGAAGCCTCCCCGCTGAACTATGTGTTTTGTTTCCGAATAAACCAAGAACAACAGTTTTTACAGAATTAAATGGTACCATCTTTGTTTATTTCTCTGGTTTCTCATCAACTGCTTACAGCACAAAGACATTACTAAGTATATCTACAGAATTATTGAATTGAACTTTTGATTTTCCCGTCGATTGATTGGACCGAAGTGCTCGGTCTCAGGTTGACATGTCGGCTTCTTGTGCAGATGCTTCGACGATGTCTGGGCATTTAGTTAGTATACAATTGGTGGATGGTGGCTGGCAGTGGATTCCACTGCTAGCCACCATCCACCAATTGTATACTATCTACAGAATACCTTTAACCGAGAACTAGTCAAGGCTCCATACTATAGAGCTTGGAGAATAAACTGTACAGAGAAATTAGAGGAAGAATTTCAATTTCTCGAAAATATGTTGAAAAGCAACGGTTACACTCAAAAGTTTAACTTAATTCAACTTGATTATAAAGGTGAAAATAATAGATCACTTGTTAACAAGTAATATAAGATGTCACTAAGCACAGTCTATCCTGTAGCCAAGTTGGCACCCATCTATCGAACAACTTGATCCTTGGTGCAATCAAAAATCGACAGATATCCTTCTCTATGAATTCCTCTTCTGGCTGTACAATTGTATATGTATATACATAACCATGCTTTCAGGGTCATTTACCGCATACCTACAAATCTCAAATTTGCCTTAAGAGTTCGACTACCAAATATTGCTGAGGCTGGCTCTTGGGATCCATATTAACAAGCCTAATTTGTGCATCCAAAAGAAGTTAGTTCAGACATTATCATTACCTTGGCCATCTAGGTTTGAATTATCCTGAATTTTTGTGGAATTTTCCTAAATTCAGTTGATATTCTACTTGTTAATATATCTTTATTATTATAATTTAAGCATCTTTAGTGAACTGTAATTGCATTGATCTTACTCAACAAACCTATATTATTTAAGAAAACACTAATATTGTTATTGACTACTATTCGAGAATATTCTATGTATATAAACATATATACAATTGTAGAGCCAGAAGAGGCGATTATCGAAAAAGATATTCTTTGCTCAATTATTTTGTGTTTTAAAGATATCCTTCTCATGTTAACTCCATCTGTATATACAAATTTACATGTATCTGCGGGAGCAGTTACATTGGAAGGAGAGAAAGAAGGGCATAACTCCGATTTTTTCAACATGCACCGAAAATCCTATGTCTAAAGGGAACAAATGCTTTAAACAGTGCCACCACCAGGCATCGTTTCGACACAGATCATGAGGTGGACGTAACAACATCGTTCAAAATTATCAATAGGCAAAAGGGTTCAATTCTTCTCAAATTTGCTGAAGCCATCTCCAGCAAGCGCCTGTAACCTAAATTAAGCATTCAGAAAGAAGTGTTTATCAATCTGTCCTTACCCTGGTAAATGGATGTCTTCATCCTCTCTTCCATCTGATTACGTAATGCCAAAAGTTTTCATTGTGTATGATCATTATTGTTCAGGACAAAGTGTTTATGTTTATATATTATTGTTGTATGCTTACATCGATTGAGTGATTTTTGTTTAAAAATGATATCTGTGCAATTATGTTAAAACTATTTCTCTAGATATACTCAATAATGTCTTTGGACTGTTATTCTTGCTTTATTCAAATCCATTATGGGGAATAAATAAATATGTGATATTTTGTTTTCATCATTTACGTATCAACACTCTTTGTTGTCATTAGTAACGTAAAAGTGTCAAAATGAGTTTGCACTGTGAACTAACAGAGTGTAGAAGAGATTTCACAAACGAAAACAATATTTTCTTTTTATCTTTTTTTGTAGCAATGACGTTACCATTTTTAGAATATTCTCCTTCAGAATGATTTATGGTGTATTTGTTAATCAAGAATGATGATTTCATTATCACCAATATTTAGAAAAATTCATCAGTTTTCATTAATAACGATAAAACAAGGTAATTGTAATATTTAAAATATAAGTAAATCATCTTGTTATGTAAAATATATCTGAATATACATTTTCAATTTTTTATACCTTGTTTTAATGGGTATATCATATTTGTCTGTTTATCACAAATTAGTGTACATTGTATATTTGTAAAAGCCTCCAGTGAAATACATATTTCAATTTATCATAAATAACTTTAAATTGATTAAGGAAACTTGTTTTAACTAGCAGTTCATATGTTTGGCGCCTTTTTTAAAGACAAAATAAAAATATGGCGACTTATGCGTGTACATATACCTTTGTCGATTGAGTGAAAATATTAGTGCGTAAATAAAACAAAACTTGAATAAAGAAATATATGTGTGTAGAAAATTATTAGTAATAAGAATGACGAGTTGAATACAGTATTACATGAATTATTTATTTTTTTTTATATGAAGTTTTTAACAACAGAAATTTATCATCAATGCAAGGCGCAGTATATATACTTCTGATTGATTGAGAAAAGTAGTTGGATTTTACTCAAATCGACCGGTAAGGCTTGTTAGGTAACCACATTGTAGTGATGGGCGTCTGTTTCTGCCGTTTCACTTTGAGCTCATCAACGACGTACCCGGTTTGACTTAGATGAGAGAGCTAAATCATTTCAAACCGCCCGAAATTTTGAGCCGATCGCTCAAAAAAATGTAGGAGAATATGAAGATGGATCGGGTACAAACTAAGGAGACCGTCGAATGACATCGTACTAATCAGGTTATTGCTCCAGTGAGTCTTCTGTGCAAGAATGACATGGAGGAGATCGTGTGAGGAGGAGATGAGAGATAACGGGCAAAGGGGTCCAAGCTGAAGAAGACAGCAGAAGATAGGTCAAAGTCAAGATGTGTTGTTGAATCCCTATGCTCCACTTGGAACGCAAGGGAATAATAATAATATATTAATACTTGGGCGAACTATTACGGTATTGTGTGAATTTGATTCCAAGTATTGGTTTTGTGTGGATTTTGGTTGACTGCTTGGAGGATTTCATCATGAAGTGATATTGGTAAGAGAACTATTGGAAAACCAGATCGGAATATTGGACAGCTGTTTTGTCCTAAATTGAGACTCTTCAAGGGGACGCACCCACCACAGAGGTTTGAACCCACGACCTCCCCTGGTTACAAGGCTAGTGAACTCGAATACCATTTAGCCACTGGGACCCGACCCAGTGATCAGATCATGGATTCCAACTTATGCCAATTATTGATATAGCGCAAACGCTAGTCTTCGGCGAGTGTTTGACCTCACATCTGACCTGTTGCACCCTACTGGTCATGTATTTCCACTGGAAATCCAAGTAACTAACTACCTTAATAGGGCCAGTCGCTAGTGAGCATCAGATTAATTTTCAAGCATTGGTTTTTACAGGACTTTTGTTTGATTGGCTGGAGGATTTCGTCATGAGCTGACACCAGTTAGAGAAGCACTGGAAAATCAGTTGAGAGTACTAGACAGCTGTTTTTTTTATTTGATTTCATAAAAATTATCTAACTCAAAACTTTTTTAGTGATGTTTTACGTTTAAAATTTATCAATGATAAAATAAATGAATCAGAAATAGCCTTATAAAGACGTATGTAAAATTATTGCTTACATAAAACATAAGACTTTGTTGGAGAAGAATCGGCTTACATTTTCAATTCAAAAGGTAGTTTTGGCCTTATAAACTAACTTCTTCCAAAATGTCTATGTTTTAAGGTTCCGAGAATAAAGAGAGAGATATACCATATGCAATCGTTTTAGTGGTATAACTCCAACAGTGAATTTGAATGACTGGAACTGGCTGGTATCATGGGACAGTGTATAAGGCATAAAGGTTTCTTCCCTAACCATCTAGATGTTATTTTAGGTGTTTAACGGAAGACTTATTATATTCTAAACGTCTATGATTACTGGATTAAACCTGTGCTAAACGTTGCAATGGATTGTGAATTTTCGGAATAACTCGAGAAATACTTCTATGTTTTGGTAATATAATAATAAAGCTTTATTTCCAGCAAATACAGTACCGGAGTTTTCAGCGTATAAAGTCCCAGAATATTTCCTCTCCTATGCACAAATTATATGTTATGTATTAATCCGAGGTATATCCAATGATGAAGTGTTGTATTTGTAAAGAGAGCTAGTTATGTACATTTCTCTTCATTTCTTCAAAAGTTGTACAGACTTTGTTGAAAGTTAATTAAATCCGCTCTCGACTCCATGTAGTGATCATTTGACATAAGTGCATCACTAAAACAATAACAAATACAGAATATAGAGTTCCCACCGATGACATTGGTTGTTGGTCGAACTAAATCACGAATTGGTGGAAGTTAGAATTCATTGGCTGGCCATTAAATCTGGTCTCAATGGCTCATATTGGTGTGTGTGTGTACTGCTGATGATTCCCAAACTAGGATGAAACAACCTTCCAGTACTCTGGTACTGGTTTTCAATGGTTCTCTAAATATTCTTTTTATTTATTTTTTTTATTTTTGATTACAGCTTGATTTCACACTGTATTTTTGGTACAAGTATAGAATTTTTCCAGCATGGATATCGGTAGCCCAAATTTTTTGCAGGCCGACCATAGATATCAGATGTGCTTTGGCAAGAGATCGACCCTCGGACCATGTGCATGGCCGGCGAGAGTCCTAACCACTTTGCCACCGACACACTAATATCAATCCGTGGGCAAACTCGTACAAGCAAATCTAATCCTTACAAACCAAACTCTTGAAAATGCAGAAGAGTTTAAGCACTTTCACTGATGGAAATTCTGGTAGCTCAATATTGATTTAAGCAGGCAGTCAGTAAATGAAAAAACTGTTTTGATAATCAGAAGATCGGTGAATGATTCTTTTGAAGTAGTACATTTATTTAGTAGCCAAAGTAATTTCTTTTCACTTTTTTTGATGATCCACTGTAAATAACTAAATATCGAAGTGAATACATGAGATTTTCATCTAGTCGCATAGTTTCAAGCGTATTTTGATCTTCCTGTATTGAATACAAGTTACTAGGTCCAACTCGAACCAATTTTCACCACATCCTGTTACTTTTCCAAGGTTTCTTTCATCCATGAATTCAGTAGACTGTTTTGTCTTCAATAAGTCTCTTTGACATATATATATATATATATATTAGGGATTCACCGGTGGCATAGCGGTTAGGATGCTCGCCGACCATGCACATGGTCCGGGGTTCAATCCCCGGCCGACTCACTCCTTTACCTCGCTAACCCAGAAAAAATGCTGGTAAAGAGGAAAGGTTGGGCATGAGTTGGCTAGCAACCCCATCCTGTAAAATTAAACACTGCCACAGAAACTTCAAGCCACTAGCTTGAAGCCCTATTTTTTACTGGGGAACGTGAAGGAAAAGAAGGGATTCACTTGTAAATAGTCTTCTTGTCAGTGAGGTAAGATTTCTTCAAGAAAAATGTTATATAAACCATTTTGAAGCGTTGGTTGGCAGAGTGCTGTCGCCAAAACCGATTTCTTTGTGGTCTGAACACAAGGGACCGATATTTGCTTCCTGTTGGGTAGATAACAAAACCTCATTTAGACACCTGTAGTCATGAAACGCTCCAAAGAGAGAAAAAAGATGGTCTTTCTTCAATAACTTTGAATTTCTATTAAACTTCGATGATATGAAAAACTCGAAATTGCCTCAATAGTGCAGTTAGACAGGTGAACAGTCGAAACAACGTTCTGAGTAAGAAACAAGTACTTAGAATCCAGGAGAATATTTCCCAAAAGGCAGGATCAAAAACCCTGTCGACAAGAATCACGCAGTAATTCTTCCTGTGGACGATTCAATGTCAGGATCACCTTGGTTCACTCAAACAAAATCTCAGTCGTGAATAACACATTATCAGTGTATCGCACAACGGCAGATAGAACAAATTAAGGATCAAATAAGAACAAAGATAAATAGCATGGATCAATTTAACATATGATATCCAAATGTCAGAAGAATGATATACAGTCCAGGATAAAATAGAATGTTAATTACAAAGTAAAAGGATTTCATCATGAACTGACATCAGTTAGAGACCCATTGAAAAGCCACCTAGGAGTACTGGACAGCTGTTTTATCTTACTTTGCTAGTCTTCAGTAGTGCGCACCCAGAAAGGTTCGAATCTAGGACTTTCCGGTTACGACGCGACCTCTTAGGCCGTTAAGCCGCTGAAACCCGATCGAACTCCTGCCGATTCACGACACAAAGCAAATTTTGTCTGTTTAGCGTTTTAAGGAATTAGTTTGTAGGGCTTTAGTTTGTTTCACATTTGACCACAAAAACTGAGAACCAGCGAGTACTGAACATCTGTTTTTTTCCTAGTGTGGGACTCGTGGTAGGAGTTGGGATTCGTGGGTCATTGGACTTGGTCTCGGTGGCTAAATAGTCTAGGAGGTCGCGTCGTAACCAGATGGTCCTAGGTTAGAACCGTGGTAAGTGCGTACTGCTGAGGACTCGCAAAGTGAGACGAATTATCTGTCAGCAATCCGAGCTGGTTTTCCAGTAGTTCTTCAACCGATGTCATCTCAGGATGCTATCCTCCGACCAACCAGTCGAATCCCTACACACCAATGCCTGAATTACAAATTTAGTTGACACATCCGGATAAGTACCAGTATTTGATTTAATTTTTCATTTGGGACTTTCCAAACAACTTTTCCGTTACACAGGGATTTGATTGATTTCAGTTTTGTTTACGAATTGATATCCATTTGATAATCACTGAAATCTAGGGAGTACTGGACAGCTCTTATGTCCTTGTTCAGGACCTCGTCAAGGATGGAACCAAAAAACCCCAGATTTTAAGTCCAGCTTGCAGAATGTTAAGCGACTGAAACAGAATTCAATGGTTATTTAATTCTAACTTCCATCGATTCGCGATTTATGGAGCAACCATCAGCCAATGTCTTCGGCGAGTAGCTGTTCCCTCACATGAATTGGTGGGCCATGCTAGTCTCAACTTCCCTCTAGGACTTCAGGTAACTTCCATCTCAGTTTCTGGATGGTATACGAGCTCCCCTTGTAACTGAAAATCCTTGAGTTAGATACCTGATACTGTCGAATAGTGAAAAACGAGGACAGAACAGATGTCTTGTACTCTCTGGACTTCAAGGGTTCTCTAACTAAAGTTCGATTCGTGATGAAAGTTTAAATGATATAAATGACACTAAGAAGAGTATGTTTTTAAATTTCACTAACTGGGTGAATCACTTGGTTGGCATTTGTGACAAAACAGTACGTAGATCTGGTGAACTGTTATTGCATACACTGTTTATGTTGAATTTTGAGTGTAGTAGAAAATATAGGTGGAAATATAGTGTAGTGACAAACACATAGTCTTTTAGGTAAACTGGTAGAGCTTTGAACTCGTAATTTAGAGGCCAGTGATTCAAATCCTGCCGCAACTCAGATTTTCATTTTACCTCTGGCTATTATCCACCACAAGTAAGAGCATAAGGTGTTCGGTAAAAAATAACCAATCGAAAACATTTTAACAGATTATTAGTCTACCACAAATTGAACTGAATAAGTTTAATATTATGACATTAATTTCTAATCTAACTACAAAATAGTGCCTTATCACCTGGACTAAATTTACAGATGATAAATGTACTGGCGTTTTAAATAAAAAATAGAAGTCATTAGGAAAAAAGAAATCTGTTGTAGTTATTTTATTCCTGCAGTTTACCATTATATGTTTTTAAGAATTCAGCTTAGGCACTTGAAAATGTTTATGAAACTGTCTTCATACCACTAATCATAGAAAATACTTACTGCTTCTTATCTCAATAAACCTGAACAATAGACGGATAACATTCTATTGCTGCTTAACGAACACATTTTTCAGATGGTTGGAGGCAATCGGCAGGGAGCCTTGCTTGACTTAGGTTTCGTACTGCTTGCCACTCGTCAGCAAGGCGTATCTTCAAACATGAAGGAAATCATGTCCATTATGAGATTCGAACTCATGTCACCAAGTGCTGCCTGCAGTCAGAGACGTTACCACTGAGCTATTCGGGCTCCCGATTGACATCCTGTAGGACTGTATTGGATATTTTGATTGAACAATAGTAACTAGTGTGATGTGCCTAGCCTTTTCTCTAGTGCAGACTGGATTCTGTCAGTCAAGTTTGCAATGGCGCCACCATCCTGGGTAGCCTGCATTTACTGTGCGCATTGATTTGAAAAAACAAAAAAATTGAAGGATCTGGACTTCACCGATGACATATGTCCAATTTCCCACAAACTGGAAGATATGCAAGTGAAAAGCAACAAGTTGGCAGAAGAAGCATCAAAGATAGGACTTCAAGTGAACATAGAGAAAACAGACATGATAAAAATTCCTGGCCAACAACAACAGCAACAACAACAGCAGACAACAGTCAGCATAAATGGGAGAGTTCTGAGAGAAGCAACCTCCTTTACCTACCTGGGAAGCATCATTTCAACTACAGGCGGAACTGACTAGGATATCAAAACAAGGATAGGGAAAGCAAGACAGGCTTTCATTACTCTCAAGTCTGTGTGGAGGTCAACAGCACTCACCATCAAAAATAAGATCCGGATTTTCAACTCCAATGTAGAGTCTGTGCTACTATGCGGATCAAAGACTTGGCGCGTCATAAAGCGCATGTTAAACAAACTTCAGACCTTCATTAACAGCAGTCTTCGCTCAATACTGAAGATCAGATGGCTGGCCAGAAAAGATCAGCAACAGGGATCTCTGGGAGGAGACCAACCAGGAACCGATTGTGAAACAAATAGGCAGGAAGAAATGGAGATGGATTGGCTGGCCATACTCTGAGAAAACCATCAAGTGGCATCACTAGACAAGCCCTCGAGTAGAACCCGAAAGGGAAGTGGCGAGTTGGTCCTCCAAAGATGGGTTGACTTGGGGGAGGAGATAAAAGCGTGTAGGTAGACTTGGAGCGGGGTGAAAACGTTGGCAGAGAACCGAACGCATTGGAGATGCGCGACTGAAGCCCTATGTTCCTCTAGGTATTAAGGGAAATAATAATTAATAATAATTGATTTGATGATATTAGGTGGTTGTAGAAAATCGACAGGAAGCCTTGTTCGACCTAGCTTTCGAGCTAGTTAGCTACCCAGAATGATGGACACATTGCAAACCTGACCGACAGAGTTCCGTCTGTACCAAACAGAGGACTTGATACATCATACTAGTTAATAGTGTCCAATCAAAGAACAATTGTTTTCTCAATCTATGTTTGTTGTTGCATGAATCTGATCAATTCAGTCATTCTCACCAGTTATTTTACGTACTATTTAGGGGAGAATATTCAGGTGTACTATATCCAAAAGTTTTAACTTGTATTTTTACTTCGTTAATGTTAGAGTTTTCAGAATCTATCTTCCGTTTCTTGAGTTGCGGTGTTTTACTATAATATATTCAACTGCCACAAACATATGGCTTTGTCTAAATGTAAAGATATTTATTGCTGGATTTATATTTCCTGTTTCATCGATTTCAAAAACATCTAGCCAAAGTTCCTCCGTTTACTATCAATTCCATTGGAAGAAAACGTACCGACTGACTGGCTGCCCGAAGGCTTTCACCATCCTTCGTCACCTGACATCTTCAATCCCAGTGATGAATTACCTTCATTTTATATATTTTTTTTCCTTAGCCTTGAAGTTTGTGTAGCTACTGAGCTGATTTAGCGGGTTAGAATCACTGGCTTTATGTCTAACCTTACCTGTTTAACAGGTGTGGGACTGAACAGTGAACTAATAATTCTGTTAAAAAGTGAGGCATATTCACAAGCTGCATAAATATTTAGGTATCTTTGTTACTTTATTTTAAAATTGATTCATCTGTTGTGGTGGTAAAACATTTTTAGCTAGTGTATAAACTTCTACGAAGAAATAAAAAAATTTAAGTAGAAACGATCAGATTTTACCTGCATCATGAGCTCCACATCTGTATTAATACAAGTTGCGAGTGTCACAGTGGTTCCATAGGAAAATCCTGTAATATATAAGAGTCACAATGGTTTGAATCATTATTATTCTTAACAGTTGTTTTGTAAGGATTAGAATTGTTCATACGAGTTTGACAACGGACTGATGTCAGTTAGAGAAGCACTGAAAAGCATCACCAGGGAGTACTGAACAGCTCTTTCATCCTAGTTTGGGAATCGTCGGGAACACTCAATCACCGGTTGCGGTTAGAGCCCAGGACCTTCTGGTTACAAGGCAAGCTCGCATTCTGATTTGTCTCTCTAGTGGAACATAGAACTTCAGCAGAACATCTCCATTCCATCACTTTTTCTGCAGTCATCTTTAGCTGACACTATAACTGCCCGCAGAGTTTCATCTCTTCCATGTCATTCTGCAACTAACGCTTAACTCGTCGTTTTCCATTAGGGTTCCAATCTAGAGATGCGTTGGCGCGTAGTGTCACCCAACGGTCTCCTCAGTGTATGTCCCTTCCATCTCCATTTTCTTCAGAGTTATTTGTTGGACAATAGGTTCTTGATTAGTTGGTTCTAAGTGTTTCTTGTTTCTATTCTTTACCGACCGGCAATGTGATCTTCGATACATAGTGAAGAGGGCAGCTGTCGATTAAAATCTCCAGCAGCATATTGGAAAAGCTTTTTGTGAGCCAAATTTCTGACCCGTATAGAATAGGTGTTTTAACGTCAGAAGATATTGAAGCAAACATTTGATCCAGTTGATAAATATTGTTTCTAATCTTGAAGAAAGATTTCGTCAGCAAAATCTTCAGGGATCATTCAATGAAAACCTTAAATCACCAGTTCTTTTTCTACAGCCCCAAAAAATTTATTTTTCTGTCGCATGATAGTGTACCTGAAGTTAGAAATATTTTATTGGCTGGCGGATTTCATCATAATCTGACATCATTTAGCACGAAACAGCTGTCCAGTACTCCCAGGCTTTCCAAAAATTTATTAAATATTCCCATAGTAAAATTTAGAACAACACATTTAAGCGAACAATATTGTTTTCAGTTAGATCTCATCAGGCTTAACTCTAATATATATAAGTTTACAAATAAAATTCAAATATAAACCAATCATGGTGTTTTGTCTACAGGATAATACGATGGTGAATATAAATTGTGCAATTAGTCATAATAGTGGTAATGATAATATTATTAATAGTAATAATAATAATAAAAATAATGGTCTTATCAATAATAAGGATGAATGAGGCAATCTGTGATAACACGAATAATGAAAAACAGTATGATTAAACAAACAATTGTTCAGGTGGAAGTAGTCGATACAGGCTAGTAAAAACAAATGAACCGATTACGTAATGTTAGATTGTAGGGGAAGGAAATGAAACACGTTTATAATGAATATAAGATAAGAAGACAGTTGCAGCGAAGAAAATTTTCTTTTCGACGAAGTCATCATCTAGGCTGTACATTCGTGTATTTATATCAAATGGATGGGAAAGTTCCAGAATAATATCCGGTCAAGGGTCAAATTAATAAAAATTAAAATTGGGAATTAGAATGCCATAATAAACAGGGGGATGGATAAAACAAACAAAATAGCATTAAAATAACTAAGAAGACTGACATTGTGCAATTAGGGGTTAGAAATGTAGAAATAACAAAATAGACAGGATGTTTGGATAAAAACTAATGTGATGAATAATTGTTTATGCAATCAGGGATTAAATATGTAGAAATAGTAAAATGACAAAATAAACACTAAGTTCGGGTATGAAAATATGGTAGTGTAAACAGGGATTAAGAAAAACTTGAAATAACATGAATAAACAGGAAGTTTAGATAAGAAAGGCGATGGGATGGTGATTACTAAAAATTACTTGTTTATGATGGCCATGGCAAGGACAGGGGTTGGACGTATTTCTTTTGTATACAAAGCGTGGGTTTGAGCTTTTGTATAGCTAGCGCCTCGGCTATGCCCAGATGTCTTGATTTTACTCCCTTTGATGGGTTTGATCGAATCTTGTAAATGATTTTGAAGGATTTTTCGAGTGGCGCTGAATGTCCTGAATTCACCAGGTGTTCTGTCACCGAACTATTTACCCGTTTTCGTTCTCCTTTTACTAGCCAGGCTGGATAGTGTTCACGAGCGCGTTTTTCAAGTCGGCGCATGGTACGGCCAACGTACTCAGCTCCACAAGAGCAAGTAAACTGGTATATGCACGTTGAGGTGGCCCAATGCGACAGCTTGTCTTTCGCGTTCTGGCTGAACAGTTTCTTGCAGGAAAACGTCAGTCGTAGGCTAGCGGCGAAGTATGTTTTCCTCAGCGATTTTGAGAGGCGTCTGCGAAGGATTTCTGCTTCAATCTCACCTTTGAATTCTAGATTAAGCAGAAGCATTTTCTTTGGGACGGATTGGACTTGTTCAGAAGTCTTCTTAGGTTTGAGATTCTTTTCTATGAACCTGGGCGGGAAACCGTTTTCCATCAGGGTTTTTCGAAGATTACGCAGTTCTTCTTCAACCACTTCCTCGCTGCATATCTTCCGAATCCTCGAGGAAAGAGCGTATATCAGGTTCCTCTTTCTGCTCAGGGGCACGAAGCTTTGAAAGTTGATGAATTGTCCATTCCATGTAGGCTTTTTGTATATGGACCTTTTCAGGGAGTTGTCGGCGTTTCTTGTCAGATGGACGTCGAGGAAGTGGAACATTCCGTCGGATTCAGTCTCAAGTGTGAAGTCGATGTTTGGGTGGGCATTATTGAAAATTTGAAGTAGGTTTTTTAAATCACAGTTCTCATCACAAATAATGAAAGTATCATCGATGTATCTCTTGTAGAGATGGAGGTCGTTGATAGTTGTTGATAAGGCGTTGTTCTCTAAGCTAGCCATAAAGCAGTCGGCTAGAAGGGGTCCTAAGGGAGAACCCATTGCTACTCCATCTACTTGCCTGTATATTTCTTTGTTGAAACTAAAGTATACGTTGAAGGTGCATCGAAGTAACAGTTCTTTCAGGTAATGAATTGGTATATCGACATTGATGTTATTGGATTCAATGTAGTCACAAAGGAAACATACGGTTTCTGTCAGTGGAACGTTGGTGAAGAGAGACACGACATCCAGGGAGACCATTTTCTTTTCTGCCACATTGACATTCTTAATTGAATCAACAAAGTCGAATGTGTCGCAGAGGTTATGTCTTGACAGCTTCTCTTTCACCGGCCCGAGAATCTCCACCAGCCATTTCGCGATTGTATGATATGGGGAATCTATCATATCTAGTATTGGGCGGAGTGGGACGTCTTGTTTATGTACCTTGGGTAAGCCGTACATACGTGGCGTTGTAGAACCAGATGGGCGCAGTTGTTCGTATAGCTTTGAACTGATAATGGATTCGTCCTTCATTTTCTTCAATATCTTTGTTAGCTGGAGCTCCGTCTGTTCAGTGGGATCTTTCTGTGGAGACTGTTTCTGAAACTTTTTATCATCGGATAGTATCATCGAGAGTTTGCTTAGGTAGTCTGATTAAGGGATGATAAGAAAGGGCTTGGAAATATAAATAAAGGGTGGTGTAGAAGTCTTTCGTTGGTTATGTCTTATTAGGCCACGGGAGGGATAATGGCTGCACGAACTTCTTTTAAATGCATAGTTTAGGTTTAATAGTTCGAATGCCTATCGCCTCAGCTGTGTGCAGTAGACGAATACGAAGTCTGTTAGAAAGATTCGGAGGGATACGATGAATTACTTTGAAGGGTTTCGTTTTATCGACTACATGACCACTATCAATTAGATGTGACAGAATTGAGCTACGGATTGTTTTTGTCTGTCCTTTGCCAAACCACGATGGGAGATGTTCACTAACACGTTGGCTAAGCTGTCTAGTAGTACGCCCAATATAACTGTCACCGCAGGTGCAGTTGAATTGATAAATACACATAGATGTGGCAAAACTATCAAGCTTATCCTTCGTTTGCGTTCCGACCATTCGTTGGCTAGAGAATGACAATCATAGGTGTGCTGCGTAAAATGTTCTACGTATGCTCCTTGAAAGTCTTTGGAATAGAGTCTCACTAGATAAGTCTCCATTAAACTGTAACTTAATAAATAGAGGTTTGTTATGTGCAGTCAGAGTCACAGGTTTCTTCTCTGATGGTTTCATATGTTTCTTTATGAAACTACTCGGATAACCCATCTCCGTCAAGGAATCGTGAATATATTCAAATTCCTTTTGTAAGAGGTCCTCCGTGCATATCTTCCTTGCTCTGCTCGTGAGACATTTTACAAGATTCCTTTTATATTTAATGGGCACGTAACTAAATTCTCTAACCGATGTCAGCTCATGATAAAATCCTGTAACTAATCAATCAAATCCCTACAAACCAATACTTGAATATCAATGAGATGTCCACTAGCGACTGGCCCTAATCAGGTAGGTAGTTACCTGGGTTCTAGTGAGAAGTCGTTACCAGTAGGGTGCAGCAGATAGGGTGTGAGGACATATACTCGCCACCGATGATATTGGCTAGTGCTAGTTGAGCTACATATTGAATTGACAGAAGTTGGAATCCATGGACTGGCCATTGGAACAGGTCCCAGTTGCTTAATGGTCTTGTAACCAGACGGTCCTGGGCTCAAACTGTGGCGGTAGGTGCGTGCTGCTGGAAAGTCCCAAAAAGGAGGACGAAACAGCTGTCTAGTACTCTCAGTTGATTTTCCATTTATTCTCTAACCGGAGTCAGATCATGATGAAATCCTGCAACCAGTGGGAATTCCCTACACAGCCAATACTTGCGAGGTATTTTACTCATTTATTTTTGTTTTACTGTGTCATGTTTAGAACATTAATTAACACCTGTATTTAACAATATCCAGCTGAGATATCATTGAGACATATGCCGACACTGGTACGTCAGTTGTGAAGACATTTAGTGTAGTAGGTAGGGAATGATAATCAAATCCAGCAAATTTTAATTTTTTTCGAATTAGAAATGGACCAGCATATCTGCAGGATAATACGGTCTCACCTTATTTCATTGATTCTCTTCAACTACGTACATCCTAAATGAATCAATAATGATATATTAGAAAATGTTGTCTGAACATACGTTTTTGCAATGACTTTAAGTGATAGATAGAAATTATCGGCAACATAATTCCAAAGATGATGTAAGTAGACAATTATTTAGTGTTAAAAGAGTGACTTTTTTATGGTAATTAGCAAAGGGGTGGAATTCAGATCTTTTTAGGAAAGAAGGATGGAATAGAGACAAATTCTCTTTGAAAAAGTCTCACAACGTTATACAGCATTATTTACTGATGATGTTTCGAGAACATTTTATTGTTTTTCAAGTATTGGTCTTGTAGGGATTTTTTTTGTTTGATTGCATGGAGGATTTTGATCATTAGCTGACATCAATTACATAAAAATTATTCTGATGCTCACTAGCGACTGGCCCTACTCAGGTAGGTAGTTACCTGGGACTCTCTTAGGAAGCTGTGACCAGTAGGGTGCAGCTGGTTGAAGATGAGGCAGTAACTCATCAAAGAAGACATTGCGAGATGGTCACGCTATGTTCTGAATTGGCAGAAATTAGAATTCAAAGACAATTGGATTGGGTCCCATTGGCTTAATAGTCTACGAACTAGCTCGCCTTGGAACCACAAGGTCCTGCGTTCGAAGAGTCCCAAACTAGGACGAAACAGCTATACAGTACTCCCAGGTTTGCCAGTGGTTCTCTAACTGATGTCGATTCATGATGATATCCTCCATGCAATCAAGCAATTTATTGCTTGATAATTTTCATCATAATGGAAACTGAAGGTTTTTTCAGGATATCGATTCCTAACATACTTTTAACTTACGCAAGAGAAATTCATTCAATTTTCGTTATGAAGAAGTTAATTAAACTTTATTCCTTGTCGATTAATCTCATTTCAAAAAGCCAAAATATAATGTGAATTTATTTTCAAATAAAATTTCCGATATAATCTGATTGAAAAAAAATCAAAGTGAACAATAGTCAACTTCTGTGGAGAATTTTAAAAGAAAGATGGATTACTGAACAAAGTATATTCTTTTCGATAACTTTTTCACTAGGTTCTAGGGTTATATGCTTCCATAATAATTGAAGAACTATTTTTTTTCAGTAACAACATTCATGTTTTAGATTACATTGTATCCTTGCGTCTTTGGAACAGCCGTAGAATGCTCGCCAACCATGCAGCTGGCTCGGGGTTCGATCTCCAGCCACATCCGCACTCCTTTACCTCGCTAAGCCAAGAATAAGACTTGTAAAGAGGGAATGTTGAGCATGAGGCTAGCAACCCTATGCCGTAAAAATAAACACCTCAGCTACTGAAACTTCAAACCTTTAGCTAGAAGCTCCATGGTCCACTGGGAAGGCATAGGAATAAAAAAAACACTTCAAGGGCATCTGTAAGTGATTATATGCATCACAGAATTTATGAATTAATAGGTTTGACAACCAGTCAGGGTGACAGCAGTTTCTAGATCTTTCTTCTCTGCACACATATCCCAAATTCACCTAAACGAATAGTAACAGCCTCTGCTGTTTAGAGTTTTCGGTATTTAGAAACCTCTGATGATTTATTTGATACCCTATCGACAACAGCGGAAGATCCCTTCCATGCTACTTAGCTTTGTGGTCTGTTTGAAAGAGGTGATGTATTATAGAACTGTTGATGGTTTTAATTCCCCCAATTGAGCCACACTGGTAGGTGTTCCTGAGGACGAAGAAATAAGTACCCAGAACAACAGTCAATATGAATGGTTGACCAGAAGAAAATATAATTTTGTGTGTTGTCTAAAAAACTTTCCTAAAATAACAAAGTTTCTGTCAACATCATGGTAGAACTCTCGCTGGATGATGAAGTCAAGTAGACTGGGAGAACAGCAGGACTACTTTCATTACTCTTTATTCAAATAGGAGGTTAGATTATGAACTAAAATATTTGTAGTACTGGCTAAAGTTAAATTCCGTGGATGACAATATTTTGTACACATTGGTCTTCATAGGAATTGAAATGTTGCTCAGACACAGTGGAGATTGATTTTAGGTAGTACGTAGGAACTTGTTGTCCTTAAATGAGAAAAAAAGTAGACATCATACATTTTACTCATTTTAAACATTTGAGTCTGTTATAAATTGACTTAATTTGCTTAATTTTAAGATAAATAATTAACTGTTTTTTGCAGGATTTCATCATGAGCTGATACCAGTTAGTGAACCATTGGAAAAACCAGCAGGGAGTACTGGATAGCTGTTTCGTCTTACTTTGCGGCTCTTTATCAGCACCCACCCACTAGGGTTCGAATCCAGGACCTTATGGTTACAAGGGAAGCTCGTAGAACATTCATCTACTGGTGCCCGATTCAGTGGTCGGAGAATACTCAACTCTGCCAATTCACAACATAACGTGACCACTAGCGAATGTCACTGGCAGCTGTTTGTCCTCACACCCTACGTGCTCTACCCCAATGGTCACGACTTTTTTCTTTATTGTATATCTAAACCTCTGTGCGTCGGTGGCACAGCGGTTAGGACTCTCGCCGACTATGCACATGATCTGATGTCCGATCCCTGGCCAATGCACACTTGATATCAATGGGTTGGCCGGCGAAATTCGAGCTACCGATACACATGCTGAAAATTCCATAATTGTACCAAAAATACGGTGTGGAATCAAGCTATATTCAAAAAATATTAGTTATTCCAAATAAGTAGAATTTCAAAAACACCATCTGAGGAATATTTTATACTTTAAATTAAATTTCAAAACAGAACACGGTGAGACAATTTTCTGTGAAAAGGACCTCACCCCAGTAAATAATTAAGGGGAGTATACATATATATATTTCAAGATAACTGATTGATAAAAATTAGTGCAAGAAGTGAGTCAGTGCTCCAGTGGTAGAATGTCCGCTAACCATGAAGGTGGTATGAGTTTCGATCCTTGGCCGGCGCTCAGCTTTACTTACCTTAGCCCGTTGTAAGCCCAGCAAAGAGGGAAGGTTGAGTATAACGATAGTAACCCTATTCCGTGAAAAAAGCACCGCTCCTACAGAAACTTCAGAGCTGAAGCTTGAAGCCATATGCTCCACTTGGAAATCAAACAGATAAAACAAAAATGATAACACAAGAGGGAAAATCAGGGCGAACTAGGAACATCGATAACAAAAAACTATCTATAGTTTTCAGCGTTATTTTATTGCATCCTGAGTGATTAAATAGAAAATATTCTAAAGTTTCCTTGATTGTTAAAATATCCAACTGATTTAAGCCAAGCATAAATCATTAGGGAAGTCATGATAGTTCCAAATAGTACATATTTCAATTGTTTTAACAAACTTTATAGTACTTAAGCTCAACGTAGATAACGAAACCTTCTGTCTTGGTCTACATTTTAAGTTACTAGTTTCGTTTGAGTCACCCCTTTCACGCTGTTATTATCATGTGTGATTTCTACTCAGTTTCGTTTCAATACGTTGCCTGACCACAGCTGGTCTAACTTCTTTCATCTTAAATTAATTGCTTTTACATTCTCATTAGTTATGATATTGGCTATTTCTATGTTACCTTTATATTCCATTAAGTATAAAGTTTTATTTTGATAGAGACACACAGTGTTATATAGTAATATTTACTGATGACCACGTTTCGAGCACGATTTATTGCCGCTAATAATCATATCAAGAGACTCAAAAAACTCCCAAATTCGCTTATATAATTCCATTGTTTCTCATCACTTGACGTTATTGATAGTAGTATTTTCCATATTTTCGGTATGAGTGAAGAGTAATTCCTATTACACGTGTAGGGTATAGACTCAATGAACACGTATTCAGTAATCAACCTCTCTCTCTCAACCTACCTATATTACTTTACTGAATTTGAACCCTCTCCCACCACCCTATTTTATGGCTGTGTGTTAATTCAGGTAGCGCAATTGCTGACAGTTTTTTCTCAATTAATTATCTTCTCGGAGTTAACCATTCTTACCTTAGCTAAATTCATATGTTCCGACAATCTGACTATCCCCGATCTACTAGGTTAACTGGCATACTTAGTTGACCTCACTCACAGTCATTGCGAGGTATTTTGTAAATGGTATTTTTTTGTTTGATTGGGTCAACTTGCAGGGTCCTTTAACATACAGAGCTTGTCCTACCTGAGTGAGTTTGTAGGTTTGAATGCCACCCTAACTCCTGCTTTATCAGGAGTCCGACGTAAGGGTTCTCAGATGTCCCCTCCCTCCTTATATGGTAAAACTGCAGATGTCTTATATTCTCTCTCATTTATGTTATCACTACAAGATTCACAATTATTTTTGTTTTGCTTTTGACCTATTTTGGTATTCCTTATGAATTTTATATGTTAGTTAGTTATTTGATACCAACGCTTCTTCTGTTTGTTTTATTTCATCATTTGGGTCTTCTTTTTGTACTACTAAGTGCTACTGCTCAGTTTGTTAGACACTTAACTAGGCCTACCTTTACAGACAGATAACGGATGAGATGAATTTAAGCCTGAATATCTATTAGACTGAGTTGGATTTTTATAAACGCTGGTGTACAGTTTACCTACATCTACTGCTCGTTATATTTGATAATCTAACAAAGCTAATTCTCCTTGTTCATTTTCCGACTCAAATGTGAATTTTATTCCTCTCACTAGTGCGTTTTTTTTGTCAAGACGCTAGAGATATGTTCTGTTTTTAACACTGTGGAGTGTCATCCACATATCTCCACTATATTTTTGGAGTAGGTTCGAATGTATTAAGAGCACTACTTTCCCAGCTGTCCATAAATATGTCCGCTACAATAAGGGATATTGGCGTTACCACTGGTACACCATCTGTTTGTTTTGTATATTTTGTCCTAGAATTTAAAGATAGTAGGTGTGAGGCATAACTAATTTCCTAAAATAATTTTCTCAGTGAGTAGCACTGTCTTATGACTAACTCTGAGATGAGAAGTTAGTTCTCTTTTAACTCCTTCTAAGGCCATATTGACTGGTATATTAGTGTAAAGACTAGTTATATCAAAACTAACCATTTATTCATTATTCTCTAATTGAATGTCATTTAGTTTCCATTTCATTTCATAAGAATTATTTATTCTAGGGTTGATATGATTATGAGCAATAAATTGGGCTCTAAACCTCATCAGTATATATTACTGTATGACAGTGTGTGACTTAATCAGAATGGAATTTTATTCATAATGGAATTATACTCTGAATTTTTATCCTCATGTCAATATTAATTTCATTTTATTTCCATGTTTACATAATTATTTTAACCAATCAAGTTATTGTGCATCCCTGAAATGTGGATATTTATGCAATTAGTGAACCAAGTAGATGAATACTTCGAAGGGCGATTCTTTGCGATAACATTCGCACTCATCTTTTGGGTGCTACAATAAATGTTAATAGTGAACTAATTTTGAAACTTTTTCAAGACTAGGAAGTTCTCCATATCCTTATCATCATCACTCGGGAACTGTAAGATGATGCCTCACATCAAGTGTATCACAACGGAAAACTCAGAAAATCTTTCGAAATGAAGATGGGAGTAAGAAAAGGTTGCTGTTTTCTGTCACTGACACTATTCCTGATTGTGATGGACTCAGTTGTTCGGAAGACTGTGAGAAGTGAGTAATTAAGAATACTTTGGATCAATAAGAAGACTTTTGAAGATCTGGGCTTTGCGAATGATTTTATGCCTGTCACACAGTTTGGGAGACCAACAGGCTGGAGGAAGAGTCAAGTAGCGAAGATGGGACTGAAAGTGATCAAAGAGAAGACAGAGGTGACGGAGTTATCTAACTAACAAATACAAACAGCAATCATCGTTGCTTTCACTTATCTAGACAGTATCGTTTCAACCACAGAGGGCACAGATGAGAATTTAAAAGCTTGGCAGGATCAGAAAAGCAAGCCAGATCTTCATTAATCTGAATCATTGTGTCGAAGTCTGTCACTCTTAGCATACATAACCAGAGCCGGATTTTAAATCAGTAATGCTATGTAGTTTAGGTATCTGACACGCATGTCATGGAAAGCATTTCCCGGAGATAGCAAACTTTTATGAATAGCTGTTTTTGGTCAGTATTAAAAATGAGATGGTGGGTCAGGAAAGACAGTTAAAAGTAATCTCTGGAAATGAACTGACTAGGAATCTATCACCAAATAATATGCAGAAAGAATTGAAGATGGATTAAAGATATTTTGAGAAGACCGTTTCGTAACGTCATGGGCCAGGCTCTTGAGTGGAACTTCGGCTGACAAATGACAAGTCGAAGGTAGGTCTGAAAGTGACATTGAGTAAATCGTGTGACCAACAAATGAATGCGTATAATCATGGAGTCAACTAAAGTGGACTTCAGATAACAGGGGGAAGTGGAGTTGTGCTGCGAAGGCTTTTGTTCTTCTTGGGAAAACAATAGAACAGGAAAGGAATTACAGCAAAACTAAGAAACATATAATTATAGGTAACAGTCACCAAGGAAAATTTGAAATTAGGGAATAGTTTACAGAGCAGTTTATTCAGTATTTCGAGTCAAAAATGTCAGGATCAAAGGATGTAGGTTTCAGTCAAGTTAATAATACCTCTCAGAGACAGGTGATATATGCTAACTGGTTAACCGCAACTCAGATGACTGTAGCAACACAAGTCGCAGAGTTAAATGACAGACTACCAACCAATCAAATTTAGCGGAGTTCAAATAGGAAAATAAACATGCTTACTTTTTTTGAAGTTGCGTCAAAATTGACAACTCTGTAGTCAATGAGATTGCCCCATCGTATACTTTTATCTGAACACATGAAAGTTTTACGGTTTCGTTCTTTCTATAAAGGTTCTGATACTTGTTCACTCTGCTTAACTGTCCAAATATGTTTTGCAGGAATGCAGTTAGTATGACGGCGAATGTTACGAATGTCATGGTTTCTTAAAACTGTTACCACAATTGTCACTGTAATTTTAAGGCTTTTCTTTCCATCCTTGGAATTTTACTTAAAATAAAACTTTATAAAATATGAGATAAAAATTAGGTTAATTTTCCATAAAGTTGAAAAAACAACACAATACGAATGTGTTTACGATACACGCTTCTAGTTGCTGTCCTTTATTGATCGATTTCGCACACAGATATTCTCTTTCATCTCGTATTCGCAATCTAATTATATGATATCTCATTCTTACATGAGATGTTTATTTTCATATGAGTGTAGAAAAGCGTTTCAGCAGTACATATTCCTTTTTGTCCCGTTCTATAGAGTTCTATTAAGCCTGTACTACCATTATCCGTAGGTTCTTATCTTCTCTATGTAACTATTGGACTCCCACTCGGGTTTCACTTAGAGCACCATCAGACGCATGTTTTCTGTGAACGTGTACTCAACCCATCTGCGTTGTTTTCGTCATAATTCCTGAGCAATATGGTTCCTGCTTTGTCCGCTTCCAGAGTTTATTGTTGGCTGGCCACCTTATCATCACTATAGAGTCAAGGGGTGGCTGTTTTCAAAAATCTGTAGTCGGTTCAGAACTCTTTCCGTTAAGCATACTCCAAGTCTCTGACTTAACACTGGTGTTAGAATTCAGAATTTTTCTGTTTTTGCTGAGTGCACAAGATTTCCTAACTGATTACAAAGTGATGAAGTTCCGTCTTGCCTGTCTTGATATCTCTATCAATTTCATCTTTATTTGAATTAATGCTGCATGAATAATTGAAGAGAGTGCCGTCTTTCGAATTTCTTGTGTTGGCAGTGATTGGTTCTGGTTGCCGTCGGCTGCCTGGTTATCTTAATCACCTCCCCCTTCCCCATATTAACTTGAAGTCCTGTCTTAGCCGATTTTGTGTCAATTTGATGGTTGTGACATGTATATCTTCGAATTCATGTGAAATAAATGGTCTGCGAAGTCATGATCTTCTAGAATCTGTTGGTCGGACTGAGCTGTACCTGTCTTTTTGCTTCCCAGAGCCTTCCGCATGATCCTGTCCATCACAATCAGGAATTCCATTGGTATTATTTATAAAATTAAAGACTTATATTTCATTCCAGCAAACTTTTTAATGTACCTTAATATGTCGATGTTCTGGTTGGGATTATAATCAATCCCAATCTCCTTTTCAAACACTAAATATCCTAATTTTAAGTATTGAAAGATAATTCCATTGCTTTAGAAGCTGTGATTGATTCACTTGAGCTTCGGAGAGAACAGTGTTGCTTACTGACTGACAAGTGGGTACATTCGACACATGATTGTCAAATAAGATGAAGCAGACATTCTTAGTTCTCTTCCTCATGACCACATTAAAGTAATTTGGAAATAGAAATCATAACAAAACAGAGATAACTAAGCAAAAATACCTAAATCTAATCTGAAGTCTACCAGTATTTCAACGTGGCAGAATAATTAAATAAAAGATAATAAATACATCTTTGTAATAACAACCAGGGTTCTCAGTGCTTTTTCATACACTACCTAATTTCCAGTGAAGTATTTTGGATCATTTACTGGTGTATGGAATACCACAGCATGATTCTTAAATGCGACTACGATATGTAAACGTGATGTCGACTTTTGTCTCTCTGGATTTGATTTCTTTTGTGGAATATTTTCAGAATAATAACAAATAACAGAGAGTACAGTTTTCAGATCAAACTGGAAAGCTTCCAGGTGAAAATAAATAAACTGGCAGAGAAGACAGGACTTAAATTGGACATAGAGAAGACGGAGGCGATGAAGGCAACTAACTAGCAGCAACAATAACCAGTACCAGTCACCATTAACAGGAGAGATTTTACAGAGGTCACTTTCTTCAATCATCCAGGGAGCAAAGTTTCAACTATAGTCAGTCAGCACGGATGAAAATGTCAAAGCTGGCTAGCCAGAATTGGAATGGCGAGATACACCTTCAACAGTCTAAAACCAGTTCGTTAATCTTCTGCATTGTACTCAGGCGGAATAAAGAAAAGATTCATATGTTCAAAACAAATGTGAACCGTGTCCTTGTATACGGGTAAAAAAAAAACTTGAACTGCGTGTTACGGAAAGAATTTCCAACAAATTGCAGACTTGTATCAACTCTGTCTTCACTGATCAGATCAGTGATAAAAAGAATCAGCAACACAAAACTATGTGAACAAACCAACCAAGAGTCGATTGCTTAGGGGAAAATTGAGATGGATTGAGCAGAGGTTGGGGAGGCCGTCGAATGACATCGCTCACGATGCAAGCTATAGCTCGAGTGGAATCTGGCTAGGAGACAACGAGTGGTTTGCCGGTGAGAGGGTTACATGAGGGAGATAGTTCAAGAGGAGGAGATGATGGATTATAGGCAATCGTGAGACCAGGTGAGGAAGACGGCAGAAAATAGAACAAAAGGAGGTGTATTGTTGAAGCCGTATTTTCCACTTGGAACTTAAGTGAATGACAATAATAGTTTTCAAAGTAAGCATAAGTACTACCATTTGTTAAAGTAAGTTATTCTCAATGTAATGAATTGATTCACAAGTAAAAATAATATCTCAAGTTTGATCATAAGCAAACGCCAGTTAAAGAACCATTGAGGAACCGAAGAGTACTGGACAGGTGTTTCGTCCCAGTTTGGAACCCACTGGCGCGGCAGTTGGTAAATACCAGGGCTTGAATCCAGGACATTCTCACTACCATGAAGCCCAATTGAACATTCAGCTTCTGGGGCCACCAACCAATGTGATCAGCGAGTATTTTTTTCACTCCTAACCTGATCGTGGTTACTACTTTGAACTTAGTTCTGTAATCAATCACTAGAGAACACTAAACTTGAAATAAGTTAAATACTCTACAAACTAATTCTTGAAAAAATTATATTCAAAACTGACTTAATAACATAGTACTTACCTTTCTATAGTTGGTTTGTAAGGGTTAGTTTTGTTTATACGAGTTGATCACGGATTGATATCAGCTAGAGAACCATTGAAAACTACCACCAGGGAGTACTGAACATCTGCTGTTTCATCCTAGTTTGGGAATCATCGGCAGTATATATCCACACCATGGGGTTCGAACTCAGGACCTTTCAGTTACAAGGCAAGCTAGCTCGTATACCATTCAGCCATTTGAATCCGATTAAATGGACAGCCCATGAATTCTAACTTCAACCAATTCGTGAATTAGCGTGACCCTAACCATTGTCGTCGGTGGAACATACATCCTTACACTTGACTGGATTAAAATCACTGGTCACGACTTCTCACCAGAAATTCAGGAAACTTCCTCCTGTAGCAAGTCACTAGAGAGCATCAGATTAGTTTTCTATAGTTGGTTTCTAAAGGTTAGTTTTGTTTTAATAAGTTGATCACGGATTGACATCAGTTAGACAACCATTGAAAAACTTACCTAATTAACATACATATTGTTAGTACGCATTTCGTCCTATTTGGGACTCGTCAGCTGGATGTACCTGCATTTCTCAGTGAGTGATGATGTTCCCACTGAGGCTCGAACCCAGTACCCATAGTTTCAAACGCCAAAGCGTTATCCACTAGACCGCTTGGGCCACGAGAGCCACCTCTTGTGCAACGGGTCATATTTAATTATTGAATTGAATTTTTGATTTATCCGTCGATTCAATAATACATATTGTTAGCTTAAAGTGCATTGTCATAAGAGACAATAATTAATGCCTCTTTATTTATAAATTATCTTTTTCTATAATTGCGAACCTGAATATGTACTCAGAAGGAGATGGGAGTCCTCTAGCAACATATACATATGCATTTCCGTAGTTTTTATATTAATAACTTGATCTTAATCATCGTATCATACATATATCTTGTATATTGTGACAAAATTAAGACTTCATGATACGATGTGATGAACAGAAGTGAAATGAAACTCCCTCCTCGACCTCATTCTTCTTTCTCCTACTTTTCTCCTATTGACAAGTCATAGGAACATTCTACACAAAAAGACAGGATGTACACAATGGGTTAACTACTCTTGTACTTATAATCTCTTTCTTGCTTGCTTCATTCTGGTAAACATGAAGAAAGCCAAAAAAAAGACATTTCAGTGGATGTTGTGTTGGTTGTTCGTTCTGAATAATGACAAAAATATCTTTTATATATTATATATCTGGTTTGTATTCATTTATAATCCTGGAAACAAAATAAATAAATAAACAAAGTATAATCAAGATTCTTAACTGACAGTTAAATATCTACATATGTATACATGTATTGTTTATCAGTGGATAATGCTTGTTATTTTAATTGAAAACATTCTAATTTTTAATTGTTATTTAATGACTTATACTATTTCATTTGTTTATCAGATAATAACCATCTTTCTTTGTTGTAGTTAACGATTAGGAAATTGTTACAATCGATTTTGAAGTGATATACATACGTACATATATATATATATAAATACGTATGTTACTTGTTTTACTTGCCATATATAAACTTTTCAAAAGTCAAGGACGCACTGGATGCAGAACTCCGCCCCATCGGAACAAGCTGGATTCAGGAAAGGCAAATCATGTTCTGACCGAATTGCAACTCTACGCATCATCATCACAGACTTTGAGAACGCCTTCGACAGCCAGCGTTGACCGCGAAGTAAATTGAAAACCACTCGAGTACAACGGTGTACCGCCAATTATTCATCAACCTTATTCAACAGCCGTACGACAATGGCACACGCCAAGTGATCCACAACAGAAAACTCAGCGAGGCGTTTTGAGGAAACATAGGAGTCAGTCAGACAAGGGTGCTTATTATCACCCACAATGATATTCCTAATTGTGGTGAACTGACTGGTTTATGCGTCAGACAGTGAGAAACGAGAAGATAGGAATATCCTGGACCGACCGACGTGAAGAACCTAGAAGACCTGGATTTCGCGCTTGGATGATTTATGTTTGATGTCACACAAAATTGAAGACTTACAAGCGAAAACCGACAAACTGGTCGAAGAAGGAGCCGGTGAAGACAAAACTTCAGGTAAACATAAACAACACGGAAATGATGAAAATAACCAACCGACAACAACAACAGCAGCAGCATCCAGCGCCAACCACCATCAACGGGAGGGATTTGAAAGAGGCTACTTCATTCACTTATCTAGGGAGCATTGTCTCAACTACAGGCAGTCGGAACGGACGAGGATGTCAAATCGAGCGAGAACGTGGAAGGCGAGAAACACATTCATCAACCTGAAACCAATCTGGAAATCTTCGTCACTCAGCCAGAATCAACAACAAAATTCAGTCGGATTTTCAATACAAACGTCAGGTCAGTCAGCTCTTCTATACGGATCAGAAACTTGGCGAGCGGGTCACAAAGAATATTTCCAACAGCCTGTTGCAGACCGTCATCAACCAACAGCTGTCTTCGCTGTATACTGAAGATCAATCAGATGGCTGGAAAGAATCACCAACAAGAAACTATGGGAACAAACAAAGCAAGAACAAACCAATCGCCCAACAAATATGCAGGAGAAAGTGGATGGAGATGGATTGGACACTCGTTGAGGAGGCCACTGGGTGACATCACGCGCGTGTCAAGCCATTGCTTGAGTGGAACCAGGCCGAAAGGGAAGTGGCGAGTGGGACGTCCAAGGGTGACATGGAGGACATCGTGTGAAGAGGATTTGAAACAGTGTGGACTAACATGGATGCAGGTGAGAAGTACACTAGAAGACAGAAACAAGTGGAGACGTGCAGTTGAAGCCCTATGTTCCACCAGGCACCCAAGGAAACAACAATAATAATAAATCAAAAGTCAATAGTCCTGAAGTTAAGCTTTTGCTTTTCTGATCAGGAACGGAGGTTGGTAATGATATACTGCAGCATCAAATTGATTCCCAAGAGTTGGTTTATGGGAATTTGATATATTTCAAGTTCTACAGTGCTTTGGTATTAGTTAGAGGCGCTTACTAGTGACAAGCTACAGGACAACGTTGTCTGGAGTTCTAGTGAGCAGTCATCAGCAGTAGGGTCTATCAAAAGGTTATGATTGAAGACAAATACTCGCCGACGATACTGGCTGCTGGTCGCGATACACAAATTACGAATTATTAGGAGTTGGAATTCATGGGTCATTGAATCAGGTCTTAGTGGCAGATTTAGTAGTCTACGAACTCACCTTGTAACTGAAAGGTCCTTGTTTCGAGCCTCAACGGGTGGATACTACTGAATATTTGCAAACTAGGATGAAATACCTGTCCGGTGCTCCCTGATGGTTTTAAGTGGTTCTCTTTGTGATATCATTACGTGGTTAAACTTGAGAAACAAATCGAATTTCTACAAACTTACTCTTGAGAATTTTCAAAATCCTTGGAGGTCTAGAAGGAAGACAGCTTGTGTAGTTGATCTCCCATAAGAACACAGAACAAACACCATATTGATAACTACTGGTCTTCTATATGAAGTCAGATGGTGAGAAAAAAGTTTGTATTAGAAGCACACAATTCCTCAACCATCCTGTCGTTTAGATAAATAAAGGTTTACAATTCATATTAGTTTGTTTATTATATGTATCACACAGTAATGAAACAGTATTATTTACGGGATGACGTGACACCTTTAAAACAAAGGAATTTAGTCTATCTAATACGTAGCCGAAATGATTGTCAGGTCAAATACATTGGCCAAAGTAGTAAAACAGAGGCAATCAGACTAGCTGAGCATAAAAACCCAGTAAAACCTAGATTACTTGACCCGAATAAAATAGGAAATCTGGAGAATAGTTCAGCTATATCACACACTAAATGAAGTTACACACAACCATACAATAGGGTGGATGGGATAAGATGACAGTTTTAAAATCTAATGTCACAGGGTGGAGGGAGAGATTGATAACAAAAGCTTTGTTTATCGAATCAACTGCAAATACATGTAATAGGAATGATTCAACACTTGCCCACCCAGATATCTGGAAAATTCTACTACCTCTACGACAAATAGGAGACGGCAAAGAAAACTATAAAACTCAAGTTTAGAAGTCGTGTGATTATAATTGATGGTATGATTATGAACAACAAATTATGTTCGAAACCTTATCATCCAGTAAATAATATTGTTTCATCACTGTGTGATACATCTAATAAACAAACTAATATGGAATTAATTTACTACCACAGTCCCCAAGGTTTACACCTGTACTGAGGTAATTTCTTTATGATTGTTATAAAAGGAAGAATTAGATTTAGTTAAAGGCATAAAATGCAAAGAATTTAACTTTCCACTAATAGCTAAATTTGACAGATTATTTTACTTCTCACGTGTTTCTTCTGAAGTAAAAAAAAATGTGAATGACTGAAAGTAATTTGTTTAATTGACTTGATTCAACAGGTATTTAATTTCACCTTAAAAATAAATAGGGATGAAGGGAAAAGAAAACGAAATTCCAGTAAATGAGCATGAATTATAACGAACAGATTATGTGAATGGGTGTCACATGGAGCTTTTCACTTCACTATTATTGTCAGGTATTTAATTCTAGTATGAATGTGTTAAACTGCCTGTCTCTGTGCCTGTTAACTGAAAATGAAGACATCGCTAAAAAAGTCCTTTTTTAGTGGATAACTTTATTCGATTATTCATTGTTAGAATGCCCACTAAACACCTATATGGTGGAGGTTATGATTCTTGACCAACGTACCCCATAACCTCACCTAGCCATTATTGAGTCTGTTGAAGTTGAATGGTTGGAGGCAATAGGAAGGAAGTCTTGGACTTGAGTTTCGTGCTAGCTGGCTACCTAGAATGTGGGCCACATTGTAAACCTGACTGACTGATAGAATTCGGTCTGCACCGAAGAAAGGACTAAGCACATCACACTAGCAACTAGCGTCCAGTGAAATTTAGTCTGATGAATAGGGAATATTTGAGGGTAAGGTTAACAAACCTATCCCGTAAAAACAACTGCACTACTGTTGAAACTACATAGCCCAAGCTTGGAGTTCTGCATACTACTCGGAACAAAGAGGCTTGGAAAAATCATCAGGAAAGTTTTGGAATTAAGATCCGTTTCAATACAAACAAATTTATATGTTTTCTTTACATCTTCTCAGTTCCCTTGAGTTCCGAGGGGAACAAAGGGATTCAACAACACATCTCCACTTTGTTCTGTTTTCTGCCGTCCTCTTCAGCTACCTCCATGAATTCGCAAACTTTCTCGTCTCTTCCTCAAACGATCTCTTCCACATCACCCTCACACTGACAAGCCACTGGTCACTTCCCATTGGGATTCCACTCTAGCGATGGTCTGGCGGGACATGTCATTCGGCGGCCTCCTCATTGTATTCTCGATCCATCTCCGCTTTCTCCTACATATCTGCTGAGCAATAAACTCATAGTTGTTTTATTCCAAGCCAGGTTTTCTTGTTGCTTATTCTTTCTGGCCATTTGATCTTCAGTATGGAACCAGCCTGTTGGAAATCCTTTTCATGACACGCCAATTTAACTAGCTCGCTAGTTTTCTAGCCGGTCCTAAGCCTGGGTAAAGAGGGAGGGTTGGACATGGGGCTAGGAAACCCACACCACTAGATCTTTCAAACCTCTAGAGAAACTCCAACACAGAAAGAATATGATATAATTAAGTCAAACAGCGAAAAAGAAACGATACACTGTTTATGTAGCATATGGTGAACAATTCCATGTTCAGGGAAGAGAAAAAATATTTTTGACAACAGTATTCAGTGGTAGACATACTTAGTTTCTGAAATATCGTTATATATTTTAACTTCATTCACAAGACGTTCTACGTTAAAGAAATGCGTTGATCATATAGAGGAATTTTCGAGATTTGCTTAACGACTTTGAGTCGATTAATTTGACTGGAAGAATGTAGAAACTTTGCACAGAGGAAACAAGAAAATGCCAGGGAATTTCTAGGTATCGATTAACAAACATAAGCGATTAACAAACGTAATACCACAGATCAGATTTACCAACTAATAAAAAATAAATCACATGACAAGAAAGTTGACGTTTCAATAGAATAGAAATTTGTTTATACTTTTCATTCACGTTCCCAGTGGAACATAAGGCTTCAAGTTTCTGTAGCAGTGTTTATTTTTTACGTGATGGTGATGCTAGTCTCATGCTCAACCTTTCCTAATCACCAGCTTTACTTCTGGCTGAGTGAGGTAAAGGAGTGCGCCGGCCGGGGATCGAACCCCGGACCATGTGCATGGTCGGCGAGCGGCCTAACCGCTATGCCACCGACGCATAGAATAGAAATGGTCAGTAAAAAATATAAATTATTAAATAGTCACGACAAAGATTATCAGGAGACACTATTGTATAATCATTCATGGAGAATTCGAACAACTTCACTTTATATGAAAGCTTCAGCCGGAGCAAGATTGTCTAGAAAGGCAATGGAAGGTTCGCAGTTAGAAACAACTAACTCAGATAACACAACCGAATGAAAAGTATGTATATAACAAAACGTACAAAGAAACCGTATCACACTATGTTACTGTATTCCAACATAGTGGTGACATAGTAAGAATATAGCTTCTATAATTTGTTAGCTAATCTATACAACAATTATACATTTAGCCAAGAACGGGAAGGAGATGTTCACCGTAGTAATATCCGAGATTTCGTCTACCACTGACCTGTAGTCCCATGATGATGCCAAAAACGTTTATTTCAAGAGTTATTTTAAGATGTAGACATATTAAAGACGATTTTATTTTGATAAATCACACAGTGTTATACAGCGATAATAACTAATGACGTTTCCAGCACAAATTATTGGTAATAATCATAACAAGACAATATTCGCACAATTTTCTACTTCACTTATATACATGAGTAAAACTGGTTAGACATTCGAATAGAATCAATGTAAGATAACATTCATTCAGAAATAATATTAGTGTTATCAATCAAATACAATCATATGGGAATTAAGATGTTTTTATAGTCATAATAAGTAACTTGTTAGAATGTTATGATGTACTTGAATTGAAATAGAATTTTGAGATTATTTATTATCCTCCTCTGATTTGACTGACTGGTGGTAATAATATCTTCCATGTCTCTGGTATTTGCATTGAGTCATTTCTGTTGCATGTGCTGGGTGTAAACTCAATGAACAAGGAATCAGTAAGCAAACTCTCTCTCCATCTGCATGGATTACTTATTAGAATATTGGCCCTCTCCCACACTATTGTGTGGTTTTGTGTTAATGCATGTAGTGCAATTGCTGAGCCTTTTTTCTAAATTATTTATCTTCTAGGGGTCAACCATTCTAAACTTAGCTTAATTCTTATGTTCTGATAATCTCACTATTCCTGATTTACTAGTTTGACCGATGTAGTTGACCTAACTCATAGTCATTGCAAGGTATTTTGTAAATTATATTATTATTATTAATTGGGTCAACGCACAGGTTCTTTTAATCAACAGAGCTTGTCCTACTTGAGTGAGTTTGTAGGTTTTAATGTCACCCTAATTCTTGCTTTATCAAGTCCCCTCCTTATATGGTAAAACTACTGTAGATGTCTTATATTCTTTCTTATTTATGTTATCATTATTAGTTTCACCATTATTTTTATTTTGCTTTCGACCTTTTTTGATCTTTCTAATGAATTTTATAAGATAGTTAATCAATACCGACTCCTATCTCTTTTATTTTATTATTAAGGGCTTACGACTGTATTTGATCAATAACACTCATATTATTACTTTTTAATGTACACTATCCTATATTGACTTTTATTCAAATACATAATCAAATCCACACATGTATATAAATGAAGGAAAAAGTTGTGTGAGTGACTTGATATGATTATGATGCCTGATTATGTGCTCGAAATGTCATCAGTTTATATTACTGTACAACGTACTGTGTGATCCATCAAAATAAATTCTTATCTATAATAGAGTTATACTCTGGCGCAGTGCCCATGTTTTATACTTATTTCAGTAATAAAAATGAGTTTCAAAATTGCTATGTTCTGAAAATATTTGCCTTGTTGGTTCGGCAGTAGAATGCTCACCAACCATGCATGTGGTCTGTGATTCGATTGCTGGTAGCCGCACACTTTTACTTTTCCTAGTGGGGTGTAAGTCATACAGAAAGGAAAGGTTGAGAGTGAGACCAACAACCCCATCTCGTAGAAAACACCACTGCTTTTCCAACCTCAAAGCACGAAATTACAGCTCCGTGTCCCACTCGGAAGATAAAGGGATAAAACAGAATAGTTTTACGACATTTTCAGCATGGATATCGGTAGCCCAAATTTCGCGGGCTGACCATAGATATCAGGTGTGAGTCGGGGTGTGCTCGAACCCCGGACCATGTGCATGGTTGGCGAGAGTCCTAACCACTGTGCCACCGACGCACAGTGATACAAAACGTAATATTTATGGAACAATAAGGCAGGTGTTCTTTTAAACAGTCTGTCATTCACAGAAATATAGTATAATTGTCTGATCGTTTCGCGGAAACATCCCTTGCTTATTCTGATAATCTCCTACATTTCTACATTGAAGCTTCCACAATTAAATGTTACACTATAAACTTTGTATTAAATAAGATAATGTGAAACAAAATAAAATAAAAATAAGATTCGCAACTCATGGGTTGTTTATCTTTATAATCCAGTTTGAGTTCAATGTGACCATAATGGAAGATTTAAACAAAGCATTTCACATATATACTGACCTTTTTATTACATTTATATAAAGATAATATACTAAATGTTCAGTAAGAGATTAGATAACCATCAACCAATATTAGGTTATATAGCCTGTTCTGAAACACCTAAGCCTTAAATCAATCAATCAATCAGTCAATCAGTCACAAAGGCGGATTTCATATCCAGATGAGAGAATATTATCAGGTCAAGTAAATAAAAGCCTCAGGTGATAATAAAATGGAACTTCTTTTATTGCAAGTAGAAATAAAATGTAGTTAACCGATAAATGTCAACTACAAGTGAGTATAAGTCAAATAAAACTTAAGTTCTAGTTTTTGCAGGGATTTGATCGGTTACAGGATTGGTCAAGAGCTGATATTAATTACGGAACCACTGAAAAATCAAAGAGCACTGGACAGCTGCTTCGCCCTTGTTTAAAAGCTCTTCATCAGTTTCAATCCACTGTGGATTTGAGTCCAGGATCTTCCAGTCACAAGCAGAGATCTTAAGTCATTCAATCTGCCACTAAAACCCGATTCAATAGCCCATGAACTTCTGCTAATTCGTAAAATGTTTAGCTCAAACCTCCAGCCAATTTCACAAGTGATTAAGTGTCTTCTTGACTAGGCAAATTCCTGTGTACAGCAAGTCAACAAGTGAAAATCCACAACTAGTGGGATCCACCAAGTCAGACAAGAAGGCGGTTAATTGCCTGTG
This sequence comes from Trichobilharzia regenti, assembly GCA_944472135.2. NCBI lineage: Eukaryota > Metazoa > Platyhelminthes > Trematoda > Strigeidida > Schistosomatidae > Trichobilharzia > Trichobilharzia regenti. Next base: position 69,690,803 of record OX235263.1, read on the forward strand.
AAACTGGCTGGTGGTTGTGCTAGTGGCTGAATAGTTGACGAGATCACTTCGTAACCGGACTTTATTTTATTTCGACAAGACCGTCAATGTTGTAATAAGAAAAATGGTGGTGGCGTTGCAACTTTTATTCACTCCAAATGGTCTGTCTCAAATAACATCTGCTTCACCTTCTCAAATGACTTCATTGACTGTATTACTGTCAAATGTCGCCCCAAACACCTCCCCAAATATCAACAATTCTATATTACAAACATGTACATTTCTCCTAGTTGCTCTCCATCTGATCTATCTAATTTTGCTGATGAATTCACCATGTTTGCTGCTGCCAACTTCGACAACTCTCTATCCGTTATTACTGGAGACTTCAACACATCAGATTGCTCCTTTCTTGAAGCTCTTGGTCACACAAATATAGTCAAATTTCCCACTCGACTTGACAAAACCCTTGACTTGGTTTTTACCAATGATGAAGGAGTATATGAAACACGTAGACGTTCACCGATACATAACTCCGATCACTGCATTGTCCGCGTTTTGCCAAAAATATACAGCAAAACACATATTAAAATCTTCTCACACCTGTCCACGAAGGCACAACAAAGAAGCTACACATCTGACAACTTACTCAATCTAAGATGCATGTTAAAAGATACCAACTGGGATCTATTCTATGAAAGTACATTAGATGACTCAATCACCAATATAATGGATTATCTCAAGTTCTGCCTTGACATATGCTGTCCCAAACAAACACTGTTCAAACGCCTCGACCGCTTTTCGTCTCCCCATCTCAAACAACTTCGCAGGCAAAAAGAAATGTTATATAAATGCAAAGACAAGTTAGGACTTAAAAAGATAAATGCTCAAATCAAATCTGAAATCAAAAATCTTAATGCTATCTATAACCAAACACTTTTATCATGCAAATCTCCAAACAGCATGTGGAAACTTTTCAATGAAATTACTGGCAATAGTAAGCGATGTAATGTTTTTCCCTCTTGTGATGTTAATGCTCTTAATCTGTCTTTTATACGCTCTCCTTCTACCATAACCACTTCTAATGTTACCAATCTTGTAGCTGATAACTTCCAGGACTTCAATACTCTCGATGTTTTGAAATGTCTTAAAACTCTTAAGCCCTCACATAGTCTTGGCCCTGATGGCATACCTGCATATGTCCTAAAACAATGTGCAGATGCTTTATGTTCTCCTCTAACTAATATCCTAAATGCTTCTTTCTCCGAAAACGTTGTACCTGTTCCATGGAAAGACATTAAAATAGTCCCTGTCCCTAAACCTGGAAATAGCAAGAACGTAAAGTTCAGACCCATCGCCATCACTTCCCCGTTTCTAAAGCTCATGGAAAAACTAATACTTCTTAAACTCGAACCCTCCCTTAAAAGCTTCGAAGACCCCAAACAATTTGCCTACAGACAGGGTAGGAGTACTTTAGACGCTGCAGCCGTCTTACACAACAGTATTGTCTCATCATTAGACAAAGGTGCCAAATATGTCCGCTGCACGTTTCTTGACTTTACTTCTGCTTTCGACTCTGTACCTAGAAGTCTCTTGCTAAATAAGCTCTCCACGACACAAACCGAGTCTTGGGTCACTAAGTGGTTGCATTCCTACTTTTCAAACAGAATGCAGTACACCGTATACAAAGGTCAATCCTCCTCTGCTGTGCTCACTGAATCTGGTGTCCCCCAAGGTGCTGTACTCTCCCCACTTCTCTTTTCATTCTTCCTACATGACCTACCGTCTTCAAATGATATTAACTTTGTCAAATATGCTGATGACCTAACTGTATCTTTACCTGTCAAATGTCAAAATGACTGCTCTAAACTAAATGGCTTCTTATCAGAAATTAGCCAATGGTCCAAGGAAAACGGTCTAACCTTAAACCCCTCCAAATGCCAAACAGTTAATTTCACCTTTAGGCATAAATCTGACCTAAACAAACTGGTTAGCGCTCACGAGGTGTGCAACATAGATGGCACTGAAATAGAAACTAAGTCGGAAATTAAATACCTAGGCGTCACTCTATCTTCTGATCTTTCCTGGTCGTCTCATATCTTGACGATTTCCAAGAAAATATACCGTCTTACCTTCTACATCAAGAAGTTAAGACATTCTGGTGTAACCCAACCCTTACTACTACAATTTGTTAACTCCCGTATTCTGCCTATAATTCTCTATTGCTCCCCCTTAGTCTTTCCTGGGCTATTGAAGAAAGACTATACCTTATTACGTAGGATGTTAAAGGTTGTCAGCAGGGTAAGCAGTTTGCCACTTAGCCAGCTTGTTAACATTCTGGTGGACAGGCACATGGACTCATGTGAAAAATGGGCGAAGTCCATTTTATCTGACTCACAACACCCTCTACACTCACAACTCTCCCCATGTATCTCTTCAGGGAAAACAAGAAGTCTATATAGGAAACTATATGCCCGCACTAGTAAGTACAAAAACTCATCCATACCCTACCTAGCCCGTGTTCTGTGCGATAAAGAATGCATCAGGCATGAAACCTTTAACTTATTAAATAGTCACTAGAACCAATGAATCTCGTCTTTCCAACTCACATCATTTATAGGTACAACGTTTTCTCTCTTTTCCATTCTCTCTACCTTTTTTGTCTTTATTTTTGTTATGTGCTGTTTTGTTTTTCTCTTCCTTGCAAACTCTACTTAAAACATTCTTGTTGTTCTTTTACACTCTGTATATCTCGACCATTTTGCTATCGCTTACGCCAGTAAATATGCTAGTAGTATCTACTTTTGTAACACCTTCAAACATTTTAATTTTGGCTTTGCTACCGACATACTAATATGTTGTTGAGATAATCTTTAATCTATGTAGAACTTTATTTATTGTTAATGTAAAAACTGGATGCAATATTGTAGTAAAATGCTGAGAATTCCATTCTGTATCACAAGTACTGATTTGGAATAAAGCTTATATAATAATAATAATAATAATAATAATAACCGGAAGATTCTGGATTACAACATTGGTGGATGAGCACTTCTGATGAATCGCAAGGTAAGACGAAACAACTGTCCAGTACTCTGATTTTCCATTAGTTCGTGACAGAACTTGGAACATCTTACACGTAGACAATATAGACAGAGAATTTTCACTTGACAAGAAAAAAATTGTTGGCTGTAACATAAAAGTTCGTTTTGTATGTCGAAGTAATTTCTGTACATATCATACAATGTCTTCTGATTGTTAATAAATTTGTTAGTAGCTCTGCCGGAGGGTCCAAAAAATCTCAGAATTTAAAGAATAGACTTTAGTATGATGACATTGTGAATATGCAGAAAAATGCTGGTAGAGTAATATATTTTAACATTTAACTTAAACTTTAAGAAAAAGACAACAAGATCAGGTGATCTGGATGATCTTACTATATGTGTTTGTGATATTTTTGCAGCTCTTTAGAGGTAAGCTTAGACCTGAGAACTTTATGAAGCCGCTGAACTAGAATACGATGAAATATTTTACTATTTGACCTATCTGTATAGCTCAATAAATAGTGAAGCAGAGAAGTATGAATATTATATGGAAGAAAGCTTATAAAATATCGATAAAGGAAGGAAATTCAGTTTGATCTATAAGAGCAACAAAGATTCGAAGATTTGCAGGCGAAAACCAACAATTTGGCAGTTGAAACAGCAGTGAAGACAGGACTTCAAGTGAATCTGGAGAAGACAGAGGTGATAAAAGTAACCAACCAATAGTAGCAACACAGCTGGCATCAATTACTATCGACGGAAGAAACTCGAAAGAGGTCACTTCCTTTCACTTATCTAGTTATGCCTCATTTTTTCAACCACAGGCAGAAGGGATGTCGATGTCAAAGCCAGAATAAGATGGGAAAGACAGACATCTACCACTCTGAAATCATTTAATGAATTTGATGCAGTCAACGCGAAGGACAAGATTCGGATTTCCAACGCAAATGTGAAGTCATTCAGTTCTTCTAAATGGGTAGGAAACTTAGCGCATCACGAAAACCATTCCCAACAGGCTGCTGTAGACTTCTATCAACAGCTGCCTACTCCGAATCCATACTGAATATCAGATGGTCATCCAGAGAGGATAAGCCACAAGATACTCTGAGAACCAATCAACCGAGAGCCTATTGCTCAACAAATATATATTCAAGATAATGGAGGTTGATTGGACATAGTTTGAGGAAACCATTGGATGACATCTCACGCCAGGTCATTGCATGAGTGGCAGCCGAGTGAGAAACTACTAGTGGGGAGTTGGTCAAGAGCGACGTGGAGTATGCCATGAAAAAAGACGAGAGATTATGGATGATGGCGAGAGCAGCTAAAGTGGGCCCCAGAGAACAGGACAAAGTAGGTATATACCGATGAAGCCCTATATCCAACACACAGCCCAAGAGAAAAATAATAATACTACAATAACTATTACATAATTTATTCAGAGAAATGATAAGTCGCCTTCATATGTCTTCTTTTTTCAGAACATTTTCATGAGGTTTACGATAGGTTCTCAACCTAAAAATTGTTTAGAGCAGGTAAAAGGGTCCATGCCACCTCTTTGTCATAAATCTAAACACACTTTGTCTCCGAAGCATGGGATTGTTCATTAGTTCTAACATAAATTTTCTTGGTGGTGAGAGTATTTGAGCTATTCTTGGTTTTACAGATGGTGAATAATGTAACGGCTTATCATTGAAAATGACAATGAACCTTGATTTCAACGGATACTCAACTTGCGATTGCATCATTTTTGGGAATATGCTTCAAAGCAACGGTAAGAGTGGTGTTGTGCAGTCGTCCATTGCTCTGCAGAAACCTGAAAGACAAAATGTCATATCTGATGACTTCTATGTGCATATATCAGTTCACCTATCCTTGTGGTTGTCCGACGTGTATCGTGTGTACAAAGTTCAAGAACAATTTTCAAAGGCTGCAGAAATGGGATATTGACTTTATAAGGAGTGTGATAATTGAATACTGTCAACACTGGTCATTCCATCGCAAGAAACGTCTCCTTCAAAGTAATCCACAATGTGAAGAACAACCTGTCAAGGGCAATACTTTTCTTTCTACTTTGCAGTAATGAATCTTTAGCCGATCAGCTGGAGAAACCGTATCTATGCATACAAAAGAAATTTATTCAGCTATTTCTAGTGTCGTGCTAACAACCTTGTTGATTTCTGCTGACTTAATTGCTGTTTGCTTGTTTTTCTAACACTTGATAGTTTTTACATAATTCCACATTTGCCTACGCTTCAATGTGAATCCCGATTACAGGTCATTCATTTAATGAGTGATCCTATTACTTAAATCTAATACACTGACTTATTCAACTCCTCTTGTGCATTGACCAATATTAACAAATGTGATTCCGAAAAACCATCACTTTTGTTGCAACCCTCTTTCATGAAAACAATGTGTATAAAGTGGACTGATTGTACAGCTAAAAAGAAAATGGCTTTACCGAAAAGAGCCTCTTCAATGAACTATGTGTTTTGTTTTCATACATTTATTCCCCTTAATGAATTTGAACAAAGCAAGAACTACAGTTTTAGCAGAATAAAATGGTACCATCTTTTATTTCGTTGCCTCCTCGTCAGCTGCTTACATGGCAAAGACATTATTAAATATATCTACAACAACAATTTTAACATACTTGCACAGAGTTAAGTTTAAACAAAAATCAATCGATCAATATACTCATACACTAAAAATATATACATATATAAATATGCAATATTAACCACTATTCCGAACAATAATAATCAAACACAATGGAAACATTTAGCATTTCACATTCGGATGAAAGAGAGGTGAAATTATCCAGTTACCAGGGCAAAGAAAGGTTGATAACCGCTTCTTTCTGGACGCATAAATCAAGTTTCATGCGCTTGATGGAAATGGCTTCAGCAAACTTAAGGAGAATTGAGCTATTTTGCTTATTGATAATTTTGAACGACTTTTCAACGTCCACCCGTGCCGAGAAGATGCCTGGCGATGGCACTGTTTAAAGGGTTTGTTACCTTTAGACGTAAGCTTTTTGGTACATGTTCAGAAAATCGTAGATATGCCCTTCTTTCTGTCCTTCCAATGTAACTGCTCCCGCAGATACATGTAAATTTGTATACACAGTTGGAGGTAACATGAGAAGGATATCTATCGATTTTTGATTGCACCAAAGAGCAAGTTGTTCGATAGACGGGAACGAGCTTAGCTGCAGGATACGCTATGGCTAATGATGTACTCAGCCTTCTGTTGATCATCGCCGCAATATTTTCATTAAAATATGAAACGAAAGTCCACACAGCACCAAGATTACAAACAATGACCTTCAAATAACTAATCTGGCTGTCGTTTCGCCTTCAGTTATCATTCCTTAAATGTTTTCTTACTAATTGCTTTGATTGTAGAAATTAGTTACAACTGTCCGTTTCACACACAATCCAATATTTTCTTAGACTGTTGAACAGTGGCTTACTTAACTGGCACAGCCAATAGAATGCAACAAAATTTGCTCACACTATCCAGGTAAGCAACACTTTCCTATTCACGGAATATCTTAGGTATAAAGTTATTTCAGGTAACAAGAAGGTGCGTTTTTGAATAGTTCGTTTGTAAGGATTAGATTTTGTTTTAACGAGTTGACCACGAATTGAGATCAGTAAGAGAACCATTGAGAACCAGGGACGGCCATTAGCCGTCCCAATTTGGAACTCTTCAGTAGTACACACCCAGTGCCAGGGTTTGAGCACAGGACTTTCTAGTCAAAAGGCGAACCAGCTCGTAAATGGGTTCAGCCACTGGGACCCAATCCATTGGCCTTTCCATGAATTCTAAAGCGTGACCACCAACCATTGTCATCTCTAGTACATCCATCCTCACACTTGAATGGATGAACCTCATTAGAACTCCAGGAAACTCTGTCCTATAGAAAGTCACTAGCGAGCATCAGTTGAATTTTCTGTAGTTGGTTTGTAAGGATTACATTTGTGATCAGTGAGGTCCATCCATTCAAGCGTGAGGATGGGTGTCCCACCAAGGACATTGAAGTTGGTGGTCGCGCTAAATCACGAATTGGTAGAAGTTAGAAAAAGCCAATGTATCAGGTCTCAGTTTCTGAAAGGTATACGAGTTTGCCTTGTGACCAGAAGGTTCTGGGTTCGAAACTCATGGTATGGATGCGTACTGCCGATGATTCCCAAACTAGGATGAAACAGCAGCTGTTCAGTACTCCAGTGCTGTTTAACAGTGGTTCTCTAACTGATATTCATGCACGATCAACTCGTTAAGAAAAAATGTGTGTTTTTTATAAACTGTATATAGTAAAATTGGAAATGAAAGTGATAAGTGTCCGTTCCAGTTAAATAAAGGTAATAATACGTTTATCAGTTTGTTTGAATAAATAATTCTTCATAGCAGAACTGGAGAAAATGTCATTAACCAGAGTAATCGTGCTGAATGCCAAAAGGTCCGTTGGAATTAATTACCTCGTCAATCAGTGGTTTTCTAAAGTGGAAAGCAAAAGACGTCAAGTCTTCTGAACTTATAATTTAATGTATATATATATATATATATATATATATATATGTGTATACATGTTTATAGTGTTTGGAAAACTAAATAATTGCTATTTGAAAGGTTGAAGATATTGCAATTGTTTTTGGTAACGGAATTCTCTGGTGGTTTGAAAGTTGTTTAATGCGATTAAATATCTTCTTTGAGTCTGCCTGCCAAACAAACCTTGACCCACTTAATATTCTATACAGAGGAGTTGCTAACTCGTTGACGTGTTTTACAATCTGACCATGAAACACTGTCTTTTCCAAAAACTTTTAGTTTTCTTTTCTAATTAAGGGATTTAGTGGCATTTGTCTTCGAGATTTTGTCAAGTGGCGGTTTAATGTCACCGTTTCCTACTTTGTGTTCCAATAGTGTAACATTCCCTTTAGATATCTGAGATTCTGTCCTATCAATGCTCAGTCGAAACCCTTCATTGTGTCCTAAAACGTATCCTGTACGTCTGGCATGTGCAACCATTTATGACTAGATCGTCGCTGTATATTTTCAAGTTTCTCAAGCCACTAAGTAACTACGTCAATAATAGTCCAAATACACTTCTTGTGCCAGCCAGTCCAGACGGCATGTGTTTGAAATAGTATTTTTTCCAATCCACAATGAATACTGTCTTGTCCATTTGTGAGACTACTACCCTGTATCTATTAAACGTACACGTTTCCGGTCGTTTATTCTCAACTCAGAATATAATGTCCCTTTCTAGATTGCCCCTACTGCTTCCGTTTTTATCAGAGAGAAAGAACACACATCATATTGTCTGAAATTGTTTCTGTTTTCTTCAGAGTCAGTAATTACTGATCTTCGTCTGATCGCAGTTTCGTGGTGTAGAACTGCCACATTGCCTGTTGTCTACACCTTTAGGCTTTTGAACTCTGTCATCAATCGTTCTACGGAGAACTTCCAGATCTCCTACCTAGCCACCTGCTCCATACTGTCATTTGTTGCATTTACTCGACCTCTAACCAGCATATCCAGCTCAACCGTCTTCACCACTGTATCCTAAATGTTTACCAACTCGGTAACAGTTTAAAAGCCTTGAGAGGAGTCACGTAATTCTCTCTCTTGGAAAGCCTAAGATCATTGTATTTTCATTGTACGTAGGCAGCAACAGCTTGTTGGTTTGATTTCATTTTCAATTTATTTATTTGTGTTTCAACTCTTTGTTACTCTGACAGTTCTTTCGAACTCTTATTTATATATATTATATCCTTTAATTCCTAGAGGAACATAGGGCTTCAGCTGCGCACTTCCATTGTCTTCTGTTTTCTGCCAACTTTTTCACCCGCTCCAGGTCTGCCCACATGCTTTCATCTCCTCCTCGCATGACCTCCTCCAAGTCACCCTTGGACGACCACCACTCGCCGCCTCCCTTTCGGGTTCCACTCGAGGGCTTGTCTAGTGATGTCACTTGATGGTTTCCTCAGAGTATGGCCAATCCATCTCCATTTCTTCCTGCCTATTTGTTTCACAATCGGTTCCTGGTTGGTTCGCTCCCAGAGATCCCTGTTGCTGATCTTTTCTGGCCATCTGATCTTGAGTATTGAGCGAAGACAACTGTTAATGAAGGTCTGAAGTTTGTTTGAGATGCTCTTTATGACTCGCCAAGTCTCTGATCCGTATAGTAGCACTGACTTCACATTGGAGTTGAAAATCCGGATCTTATTTTTGATGCTGAGTGCTGTTGACCTCCACACAGATTTGAGAGTAATGAAAGCTTGTCTTGCTTTTCCGATTCTGGCTTTGATGTCCTCGTCGGTTCCGCCTGTAGTTGAGACGATGCTTCCCAGGTAGGTGAAGGAGGTTGTTTCTTTCAGGTTCTTCCCATTTATGCTGATTGTTGTCTGTTGTTGTTGCTGCTGTTGATGTTGGCCAGGAATCTTCATAACCTCTGTTTTATCTATGTTCACGTGAAGTCCTATCTTTGATGCTTCTTCTGCCAACTTGTTACTTTTCACTTGCATATCTTCCAGTTTATGGAAAATCAGACATATATCATCGGCGAAATCCAGATCCTCCAAGTCTTTTGTGTCAGTCCATTTTATGCCTGTTTCGTCATTTGTCGCATTATCCAATCAATTGCAATCAGGAAGATCATTGGTGATAGTAGACAGCCTTGCCTCACTCCCGTCCTCACTTCGAAGGCTTCCGTAAGTTTCCCGTTGTGGATTACTTGGCATGCAGCATTGTCGTATAACTGTTGGATGAGATGTATAATTGTCGATGGGACCCCGTAGTAGCGAAGTAGTTTCCAAATGACCTCTCGATCGACGCTGTCGAAGGCCTTTTCAAAGTCGATGAAGTTGAGATAGAGAGGTGACTGCCATTCCAAGCTTTGTTCAATGATGATCCGTAGAGTGGCGATTTGATCAATACATGATTTGTTTCTCCTGAATCCAGCCTGTTCCGGACGAAGTTTTTCATCTAGGGCTTGTTTGATTCTCTCCAGGATGATGCGACTTAGTATCTTGCTTGGAATGGACAGAAGCATAATTCCACGCCAGTTTTTACATTGACTTAAGTCTCCTTTCTTTGGAAGTTTGAATAAGTAACCTGTTCTTCCAATCCTCGGGTACTTTGCCCTCTTTCCACACCTTCTCCAGTAGTGGTGTCATCAAGTCCGCTGTTGTCTCTGGGTCTATTTTCAAAGCCTCTGCTGGGATTCCATCTGGTCCCGGTGTTTTCCCAGCTTTAAGCATCTTGATTGCATTCAGGACTTCTGATTTCGTCGGGGGGTCAGTGTTCACTGGTAGTTCTGCTTCCGTTGTTGGTATTGCTGGACGTGTTGTAGGTGGCGGACGATTTAGAAGTCTTTTGAAGTGTTCAACCCAGTGCTTTCTCTGTTCCACCTCTTTGGTGATTGACTTTCCATTGTCGTCCTTTATTGGCTTAATCTGTGTCGAACGTTTGCCCGAAAGGTGCCTAGTTGTTTGGTAGAGTGTGGCGAGGTCTCCTTTGCCTGCAGCTTGTTCTGCTTCGTTTGCCATGGTTTCATAATATTTTCTTTTGTCTTCCCTGGCACTCTTCTTCACTCTTTTGTTCAGTGTATTGTAGCTTGCATTCAGCTCCTGTTTTTGTTGCTCGTCAGTGCACTGGATAATCTTTTGCTTCACTGTCCTTCTCTCTTCTATTAGTTTCCAAGTGTCCGTAGTGAGCCACTGTTTGTCCTGTCTCTTTTTTCTGCCTAGAATTTCTATGCAGGTTTGGCTCCACACCGTTTTCAAGTTGTTCCAGTGCTTTTCGACGCCGACCTTTTCGCTAGTGTTGATTTGTGTCTCGGCTTTGTCCTTTATGCTTGCAATGAAGATGTCCTTTGTAGCCTGGTCCTTCAGCTTTTGAGTGTTGAACTTGGCTTGTGGTCTATCTGCAGCTCCTGATTCCCTGAAAGCTTTTAATTTGATTTGGATTGTCCCTTGTACGAGATAGTGGTCTGAGCCAACGTCTGCTCCTCTTCTTGCTTTTGTGTCCAGTAGGCTGCGCCTCCACTTCCTTGAGATTGAGATGAAGTCGATTTGGTTTTTGGTTTGCCCGTCTGGTGACACCCATGTAGCCTTGTGGATATCTTTGTGCTTGTATACACTGCCACCAATCACCAGTTCGTTGAAGGCGCAGAAGTCGGCGAAGAGTTCTCCGTTTTCATTCATTTCTCCTAGAGCTTCTCTACCCATGATGAGTTCCCTTCCCGTATTGTCTGGTCCCAGTTTGGCGTTCATGTCTCCCATTAGTATTTTCATGTCGCCAGCTGGAGTATTGTCCATTGTTGCCTGTAGTTGCCTGTAGAATTCTTCTTTCTTCTCGAGGTCTGCGTTGTTTGTGGGTGCATAACATTGTATGATTGACACTTTCCTTCCTTTGGAGTTGAACCTGGCGGTCATTATCCTGGACGAAATCGCCTCCCATTGTATCAGGGCTTTCGTTGCCGTTGGTGACATCATGATAGCCACGCCCTCGGTGTGCGTGTGGTTATCTTCTGGGTGACCGGAGTAGATCACTGACTCACCTGTTGACAATTTGGTGAGTCCACTCCCATTCCATCTGCTCTCACATATTCCCAGCACTTGTATTCCGTATCTTTTCATCTCGTTGGCGATCTGGGCAGCTTTCCCAGTCTCGTACATAGTTCGGACGTTCCATGTTCCTACACAGACTTTTTCTTTTGGTGCAAAGAGGTTCATCGTGCTGAAGTTTCTGTAGCAATTTTGTTTACAGGGTGGGGTTGCTAGCCTCACGCCTGAGAAAAGAATGATTACATTAAGATAAAGTTTAGAGAGAAGCAACTTTTTGGGTTGCTCCCCTTAAAATCAGATAACAAGGGATAAAACAATGAGAACAACACCAACAAAAGGAAAACAGTTCACAGCAAAAAGGGCAAAAAGCGACAACAACGATACAATACAACAACATGCAATATAGTTCAGCACAGTTAACTAAAATGATACCAAAATCTTGGACTCACTGACGTAGGCCAACTTGAACATATAAATGCAATAATATATACAATTTTACATACAATTTGTTGTTAAAAGATACAAATGTCCACAAACTGTGTTATAGGTATTAGTAGTCAATAATAGTAAATCCAGAGTTTAAGCGTTCGAAAGTTAACGGAATTCAATAATTTCCAGAACTTCGTGGCGAACAATAGCAAAGAAATGAGAGTTTTATAAATTACAGCAAAAAGTAGCGCACTGATCGAAAAGCGCGCCCTAAGATAATCTTTGAACTCTTACATAATCCTAAATTTTTCCTTCGTTTCAGGATACTTCCTGATTACAACTAATTCGCTAAATAATTTATCTTAATAGGTAGCTCTATCACACTTATTCAACTCCTTCTATGGGTTGACTAATATTAAAAGCCACGAGTTTGGAAGCTTATCACTTCTAATACTGCCTATTTCTATGAAAAATAGTACATAAATGCGATTACACAGCTAACGAAAACGAATTCACCGGAAGGAGCTGCTTTTCTAAACTACCTGTTCTCAAGTTAAACCAAGCGAATCAACATTGGTAACCCACTATTTAACTCAAACTAACTATTACCAACCTTTTATCGTTCCGCTTGATAATGATTCTTCACTCTGATCAATACCGTCATTCAGCTGCATTTTTAGACCAAACGTGTATAATTCAAAGTAGACTTATGTTTCCATAAGACGCATTATATGCTTACGAAAACCATCATAATCGTGATAATTAGTTTTACAGTCATACAAATGTGTTGGTTATTACAATATCGAACGAAAAAAAGGAGTTTTCGACTGTCATAACAAAATGGGAAATTAAACAAAAACAAATCAAACAAGAGATAAATTTGTGCGTACCTAATTTTGTTGGAGATAAATATTATTTTAAGAATAAATCACTTTTGTCCACAATATTCTGACTTCATGTTGTGTACTTCTAAGGCTTTGACAGTTTTTTCAAGAGGAAACAACAGACTGAACGAAGAAACATGCATTCCTTTTCAGTTAGTTCATCATCATCGGTTGGCTCAACATTTATATATAGTTTTTACATAAAAATTGATTTTGATTGGTTGGAGGATTTCATCATGAGTGGACATCAGTTAGAGAACCGTTGGAAAACCAGTTAGGGTACTGGACTCTTTATCATTTTGATTGGACACTAGTAACTAATAGCTCAATGGTAACGTCTCTGACAGCAGCACAGGGTGACACGGGTTCGAATCTCAGAAGGGACATGAGTTCCTTCGAGGCTGCAGATATCCCTTGCTGATGAGTGCCAACTAGCACGAAACCTAGGTCCAAGGCTTCCTGTGGCCGACTGCCTCCAACCATCTAACTCTTTACCATTACCAACACACACTGCGGAGTTGAAATCCAGGACCTTCTGGTTGCACGGATGGCGAGCTCGTGGATCACTAAACCACTGGGACCCACCAATCCAATGGCCAACCAATAAATTCCAACTTCTGTCACTTATTGATGTGGTGCGTACACTAGCCAATGTGATCGGTGAGTATTTTTCCTCACGCCTGGCCTGCTGTACCCTACTGGTCACGACCTGTATATTTATTGACTATTAATAAGTTAGTATGTCACCCAATTATCTATTCCCTGACTGGCATGTATTGCTGAAGAGTCCCAAACTAGACGAAACAGCTGTCTAGTACTCCCAAGTTTTCTGCTAGTTCCCTAATTGGTGTCAGCTCATGATGAAATCCTCCAACCAATTAAACAAAAAATCCCTATAAAAGCAATATTTGAAAATTTGTTTACCAATCAAGTGGTCATTTTAGCTAATCAGTTTTAGGTATAGGCAGGGTGTATGAAATTTAGGGGTTAAAAGTAATCAAAACAATTCACTAATACTTGTTGGTAAAAAGATATCCAAGTTTTAAAGGAGAGGTGAAAATTAATAACGGATACCAAGATAAGGTAATTCCTAGGCGTTAAGAAGAAGTTATTACATAATCAAGAAATTTATAAAATAGCGATGATGACTAAGAGGAATAGGATGACTCGGAGGAGCTACGTAAAATACAAACAAGTTAATAGAATTATCTGGAATTGTAAAACTTGTAAAAAATAACAAAGTCAAGAGATAGTTACAAGAGGAGGGGCAAAATTGTTTTTAAAAACTTAATACATATTATGTAACTGAACATGGCTAAGAAGGCGGCTGTACAAATTTCTTTTGAACACACGCACAGATTTGACTTATTCAGATAAATTCCGATTGCCTTTGTTGTATGTAAAGGTCATACTCGTAGACCATGTGAGAGGCTGTGTGATATACGATAAATAACTTGAAAAGTTTTGTTAAAGTCAATCTGATGTCCAGTATTGACGATATGAGTGAACTGTGTATAGCTTTATTCAGACATCCGCCAAACCAAGATGGAAGGTGTTCAGAAATTCAGTGATGAAGTTGAATGATGATTTTTTCAACAGCCAGTTTGTAGGGATTTGCCTTGTTTGAAGTTCACCCACGGATTTGAATGAGTTAGAGAACCATTAAAAACCGGTTGGGAGTATTGGAAAGGTGTTTCTCCCTAGTTTTGGGACTCCTCAGTAGCACACACTCATGACAGCCTTACTAGGGTTCGAACCCAGGCCATTCGCGTTAAAGCTTCTCATTCATTCAACTACTGGAAGGCGACTCGACAGACTATGCATTCTGACTTCTGCCAATTCGTGATTTTAGCACTACCACCAGCTAACGACATCGGCGAGTATTGGCCTCACTTTCAACAGATGGATGCCACTGATCATCACCATTCATTAGAACGTCAGTCAGATTCGCTACGTAGGAGGTCACTAACCAGTCACGAACATGAAAATAGCCCATTTAGCCTGTTTTCTCTTAATTTTCTTAAATTTCACCTGACTCTTTCACATTTTCAAAATGCTCATTTCTAAATACACTTAAACTTTCAACATAATGATAGCCATTTTCAATCATTAACTCATGAAACATTATCATAAAGACTGCGACTTTGTAACTCCGAATTTATGTAGCCAATGTACACATCTAATAGTAATAAATGTTATTTTTAGCAGAACACAATCTATGACTTATAAATGAATTTGTCTTATTCTATTGTAATACAGTTGAGATTAAATGTCCTCTGGAAGTGATTTTGAATCGTAAGACAAATTTAATCCTCGTGAAATTAGGATAGTAATTACGACGATGATAATAACTGCGATGATAGAGGAAATAAAGTGAACTAGCATAAAACTAACCACGGGAAAATATTTCTAAAGAGCAAAGTGACACTGACTGTCGTTCTGCATGACTCACGTATGACTTTAAAGATCGGCAACGAATTTCTTCATCGAATGTTGGTCAAACGAAATCTTTGGTTAAATTAATTTAACCATGAAGAAGTGATTGTTTGGTTATTATTACTTCAAAAGGTAAGAAAATGAATCAAGTGATATGTCAGTAATGATTGTCTGAGTGGAAATTTTAATTTTCAATTATTACTGATAAATCACTGTTTGGTGTGTATGCAGTACATGGTTCAGAATAAAGTTTGAAAAACGTCCATTGAAAAATTTAATGCACACCATTCGTCCAAAATTTAAAAATATTTTCGAGAATATATTCACATATGTTTTAATATTTACAAGTGGGTATACGGCTGCCTGTAGAAAAATGGGTTTACGTTACTCGCAACACTACAGATCATCAATGAACAGAGCTTGGAATGGCAGTCAGCTCTCTAACTCAACTGCATCGGCTTTGAAAAGGCCTTTAGTGGCGTCAATTGAGAGGTGATTTGGTAATTGCTTCGCTTTTATGGGTTGCCACCAAAAATTATATATCTCATCGAACAATTGTACGATAGTGCTGCATGGAAAGTAATCCACAACGGGAAACTCACGGAATCCTTCGAAGTGAAGACTAGAGTAATACAAGCCGATTGCCTACTATCTACAGTGATTTTTTTGATTGCTGTAGGCTGGATGATGCGACAGACAGTAGGTAGCGAGGATACAGGCTTAAAATATACCCACATAAAAACTTGGAGTGTCTGGATTTCACCGATGTGATATATGTCCGATATCCCACAAACCGGCAGGTATGCAAGTGTAGAGCAACAAGTTGGCAGAAGAAGCTTCAAATACAGGAAAGACTTCAGGTGAACATAGAGAAGACAGAGGTGATGAAGATTCATGGCCAACAGCAACAGTAAAAACCACAACAACAAAAAAGACAGCAATCAGCATAAATGGGAAAAATCTGAAAGAAGTAACCTCCTTTACCTACCATCTACCTACTTGGGAATCATCTTTCCAACTACAGACGGACGAAACTGATGAGGCTGTCCAAGCGAGGATCGGGAAAGTAAGACATGCTTTCATTACTCTCAAGTCTGTGTGAAGATCAACAACACTCAGCATGAAAAATAAGATCCGGATTTTGAACTCTAATATGAAGTCAGTGCTACTTGGTATATGGATCAGAGACTTGGCAACTCGTCATGAAGAGCGCTTCAAACAAACTAGAGACTTTCATCAACAGCTGTCTTTGCTCAATGCTACTCAAGATCAGATGATCGGCCAGAAAAGATCAGCAACAGGGATCTCTGGGAGCGAACCCACCATCAGGAACCAATTGTGCAAACAGATATGCAGCAAGAAATGGAGATGGATTGGCCATACTCTGAGAAAACAAACCATCAAGTGAGTGACACCACACACCAGGCCATCGCTCGAGTGTAACCCCAACGGAAATCGGTGAGTTTGTCATCATTGCGGGGGTGACATGGAGGAAGTCATGTGTAGAGGAGATGAAATTATGTGACCAGACGTGGAGGCAGGTGAAAACTTGGCGGAGAATCGAAGGCAATGGAGACGTGTGGCTGAATCCTTATATCCTCTAGAAACTAAAGGAAACAATAATAATAGTTTTTCAAAAATGTGGTTTATCTTCAGAAAGAGATGTGTTTTTTGAAAACTTACCATTACTAAAACATTACTGATTATTCCCTGTGATTCCTAGCGGAATAGAGAGTTTCAACGGCACATTTCTATTTCATCTTGTTCATTACCGGAGTCATCTTTAGCTAACCACACAGTTGTCCAATAACCTATCGTTTTCTCCTCAAACGATCTCCTTCATGTCACTCTCGGGCTTAACACAACTAGTTGTTTCCCATTCGGGTTCCAGACGACATAGTGTCTAAGGCGTGATGTCACTCAATGGTCTCATTAGTGTGTGTCCAATTTATTTCATTTTCTTCGACATAATTTTTTGGTGATAGGTTCTTGGTTGGTTTTTCGCAGAGTACCCTGTTGTATATCCTTCTCTCTGTAGGATCTTCAGTATGGAGCAAAACCCTACCGATGAAAAACCCTAAATATCATTGTTAGGGATGTACGGCATGTTGGGAGTGGGGAGAAATACTCACCGAAGACATTGGCTTGTGGTCGTGTTATGTCGTGAATTGGCAGACGTTGGATTTCATGGGCTGGCCATTGGATTGGGTCCCTGTGACTTGCTGGTCTACGAGCCCACCTTTTAACCAGGAGATACTGGGTTTAAACCCTGGTGGGTGCCTACTGATGTGAGAAATCTCAAACTAGGACGCATTGAGGACTATTTGATGGAGACCTACAGATGCAGAATAACTGTTCAAAAGCACGATCTATTACTGCATTGTCGATTGGTATACGTCTGACTCTCTCCTGTAGCACATCAGTTGTGTTAAAACTGCATGTACATGAAAAAAACCTTGGTTAATGACAATGTTTAATTTTCATCTTTATTAAATTAGGAATGCAAAATTCAACGAAGAGATTTTCTTCAATGAATTCATTATCAAGCTGTACAATCTTACATATATGCATATACGGTTTTTAAGAAATTATATCCCATGGGGAAACTGAAAAAAGGTGTGAAAACATAAAATAATAATAATAATAGTAGTAATATGAAATGCAATTAAAATATTCGTGATTATAATCATAGTTAAATGTCAAGTGGTAAAACAAATAATGTCATGCACAGAATACTTCATAGGATGCATAGATGTTGGAAGGGGATGCAAAATTATAGGATTAGTAGGCAAGTAAGAAACTTTACATAACATGATATAAAATTTGGTAAAATAAAATTTTACACTGCAAAGTGATTTTAATTTAGAGTGATAAGCGAGACGGGTGAAGTAATATCGCAAAGAGTTCAAAGTGAGAATAACGAAAGTAACAATAATAATCATAATACTAATAATGAAGGAAAGGTACATAGATTAACTAAATAAACAAAGCGAATAATAAATAAATAAATAAATGTCTATCCCTCTACGGCCAAGAAAGAAGCACGGATTAGTAAATACTTCTTTTGTACACAAAGGTCTGGCTTAAATTTATGAATGGCCAAGGCCTTCGCTATCTTTAAAAGAAGTTTAGAATATAGAAAACGCGGTAAGTTAGCATGAATCCATAGATGATGATCTATCTTTCACGGAAATGGAGAAAACCTTACAACAGGTGAAAGACAATTGGCAGTTTCTCAGCACAGACTTTGTTACTGACTAATACTGTGAGACGATTTTAAGGAATATATCTGAAGCTTTATCACTTCTCAGTTGTGAATTCATATAGATCGTCCTCTTTGGAACATCGAGCCAGTGATCAGCTTGGATTGCTTATGTTGCATGTCTTTGTCAATAAAATGGTTCCTGAAACTGGTTATAAACCAATTTAAAAATTTAATTTCAATTGTTAAAATATTTCTGTGATAAATGTATTTTTGGAAATTCCTTTTGTCATTTGCGTTAAACTTTCACAGATTATTTTATGTCAGAGAAACAGCTTAAAATGCTAAGAGATGGATCTATTGTTGGCCTAGCGGTAGAGTGCTGGCTAACGGCGCATGTGGTTCGGAGTTCAATCCCCGGTGAACGCACTCCTTTGCCACTCTCAGCTGTTAACAAGACTCGTAAAGTGCGAAGGTTGAGCATAAGGCTAACAATCCCACCCAGTAGAAACAAACACCACTGCTACCGAAACTTCTAACGCAAAGGAGTAGGAAAAAGATGAGTCACCTAGAGAACATAAATGTGTGCATATCATTGTATTTTTAACAACGTTTTAGAGAGTACCTTCTTGCAATCATCGACGACATTGAGTGAATACTCTTATTATAATAGTAAGTTCCGGCATAATAATTATAATTTACCTTTCCTATTTTGAATATTTTGATGGTTCCGTAGTCTCTCTCTCTCTCTGTTCCTCTATGTATCTTTGTAGACTTTAACTTTGATTACATTCAGACAAAGTAAACAAACATTTCAAATACTAATTTACATAATAATTATTTTGCATTTGTAATTATCAATTTCTGCCGCCTGTGTATGGTCATTATGTTTCTTAACTGAATTCGACTTGTCTACTTACTGTAATTTGCTCCAATTCTAACATCTTTTGTTTTTTCCTATCACTTCAGTGATTCATTTGATTAGCAGTTCAGTCTAACTCATAAAAATTCTGTTCATAAACTGTATTTTGTCTGACTAACGTTTTAAGTAATTCAGTAAAATTGTATTTTTTTCAGTAGTATACAAACCACGCAGTTTTTTGTATAAAAACTGAAAGGCCAAATCATTTCACATTAAGAAAAAGGAAATTACTTTTGATTTTTGCATGCTTATAAATGATGTAATCTTGTAGTAACTGGAAGTAACCTGGTTTCTTATTTATGGGCTAGTTTAATGTCACTTAAATGTTTTAACTTATTCAAAAGAGAAGACTGCGGGGCGGTGGGTGTCTTAATCATCAATTAGTCTCTCTACACATAACACGGTTTTGTTGTATCTGGGGTGAAGACGAAACAATAACAGTGGGTGAGAAAAAAATGGCACCATCCAGTGCACAACAGGAAATAAAAATTAACAAATAATGACTTTGATAGTGAAAAAAACAACCGAGATAAACATTTTCCCTTTCTTAGGTAACTTGTTTTATTGTTTTTCCTCATAGAGTAAAATAAAAATGAGATGAAACCACTTGGAGAGCGGGAAACCCAGTTCAAGGTTCAACGATGTTTACCAATTTTATTGAAACAATTTATGTATCATATTGGATAAGTTTATTTTTAAATATCACACAGTGATGATGCAGTATTAGCAACTGTATGACAAGGTTTCGAGGATAAATTATTGTTCACAGTCATAACAATTTTACACACATGGTTTCATAATTTGTCTAACATATATAGTTTCTTTTTCATAGTTTGGTTTGTAAGGGTTAGTTTTGTTTTTACGAGTTGATCCCCGATGGAGAACCACTGAAAACCAGGAAGTACTGGGCAGCCGTTTCATCCTAGTTTGGAATCATCAGAAGTACGCACCCATCGGGGTTCGAATCCAGGATATTCCGGTTACAAGGCAAGCTAGCTCGTATACAATTCAGACAATGGGATCCGATTCAATGGCCAGCCCATGAATTCTAACTTCTGTCAATTCGTGATTTAGAGCGACCCTGACAATTGTCGTCAGTGGAATATCCATCCTCACACGTGACGTCTGTCTCTCCAACTTCCCTTTGTTGTTTATTGTCACTTTGCATATTTCCGGTAAAGGTGTTGCGTCATTCCGATTGTACGTGTGAGGTGTTGAATAAATAAAAAGAAGGCTCAGTGAATAACCTCTCTGTTTCAGGAAGTGATACACATAGAAGAAGCCTTGAAACTAAATAATTACTGGGATAAATTAGTCAGGAAATATGTAAGGAAATGTAAAAATAAAACAAATAATGATAATAGCGGTAGTGATAATAATACTAATAATATAATGACATCAACAATAAGGAATCTAAATCATCAGTAATAATTCCATATAAGGAAGGAACCCTGGAAACCGTATGCAGAATTCTTAACAAGGCGGGAATAAAAGTGGCTGGCATTCAAACCCACAAACTCAATTAGAAACAAGCTTTGTCGGTTAATGAATCAATCCTGTGGAGCCTTTAAAACAAAACAATTTCGTTTATCTAATACCCTGCCTGCAATGATTGTCAGGTCAAATACATAGGTCGAACTAGTAGAACAGGAGCAGTCAGACTAGTCGAACATAAAAACCTTGCAGAATCTAGATTGGTTGACCCAAATAAGATAAGAAATCTAGAGCATAAATAGTTCAGCCATAGCATTACATGCAATTACACACAACCATACAATAGGATGGGATAGGATGACAGTTTTAAAATCTAATCTAATGTCACAGGGTGGAGGGAGAGATTGATAACAGAAGCTTTGTTTATCGAATCAACTGCAAACACATGTAATAGGAATGATTCAACACTTGCCCACCCAGATATCTGGAAAATTCTACTACCTCTACGACAAAAAGGAGAGATCAAAAAAAACTATAAAACTCAAGTTTCTAAACTGTGTGATTATAAATGATGAAATGATTAGGAACAATAAATTTTGTTCGAAACGTCATCCAGTAAATAATACTGTTTCATCATTGTGTGATACATCTAATAAACAAACTAATATGGAATTACTTACTACCACAGTGTCCACGTTTTACACATATATGAATATGACTCTCTGTTTCTCCACCTAACTATATTACTTTTCAGGACTGTCGCCCTGTTCCACCCACACTATGTCGCGAATACATGCAAGTAAATGTAGTGCTATGGCTGAGATTTTTTCTAGATTATTTAACTCAGCAGGGTCAGTCATTTTAGGTTTAAGTGAATTCGATAATCTAAGTGACACCAATTTCCTAGTTTGACCCATATAATTGATCTCGCTTACAGTGATTACATGGTATTTGGTAAATTTTATTACTTCTCGTAAATGAATTTATTGGATTGTTGAGCAGATAAAGTTTTTCCTGAGAGAGTTAGTTGGTTGTTTTAAATGCCACCCTGATTTCATCCTCGTTTAGAATCCTATCTAAGTCAGAGGCCGTGGTAAGTTAAATGACCTAGAAAAAAGCTCAGTCATTGATCTGCATTCACTTGCATGTAATCACAAAATAGGGGTCAATGGGACAAAGTGAGAGTATTAAAAAGTAATATATTTAGGTGGAAAGACAGAGAGAGGTTATTCACTGAAGCTTTGTTTATCATTTTAACACCGTACACGTGCAATCGGAATGATGCAACATCTATCCCGGAAATATGGAAAGTGACAATAAACAACAAAGAGAAGTTGGAGAGACAGAAAGGGAGAAAATATAGAAGACAAACTGTGTGTGAAACCATGTGTCTAAAATTGTTATGACTGTGAGCAATAATTTATGCTAGAAACTTTGTCATGCATTTGTTAATAATACATCATCACTGTGTGATATTTAAAAATAGAACTTATCTAATATACGATTACATTCTACCACAGTGCCCAAGTTCTATACTTAAACTTATTTATTTATGCGTGTAAAACATCCCTGAAATGTTTCTTCATTTTTTGTTTCCATGTTACTATGGCGTCAGAAATTAGTTTCGGTGAATCTGTATCCGGTTGCACTGGGTTACTAATGTCTACTGATAAAGCATTTTCCAAAAATTCATTCACTTATTCCTCCATATGAATTTGAATGCAAGAGAATAAGATAATACTGTCGTTTATTTTCTTGGCTTCTTATCAGCTGTGTTTAAACGAGAATCCAGCAGGAATAATCAACAGAAGGTTGAAGAACTCACTAGGCAGAACCTAGCATAAAGCTCAGTTGGTTCTCGTTCATCAGACAACTTGCTTTCCGATGAAATCAAATTTCGAAAGCCATCATTTTTGTGTTCTCACTGTATGTGTAAAATACGGTGTGGAATCAAGCTGTAATCAAAAAAATATTGTCCTTGGTTTATACTCTTTTGAAATATCGATCAACAGAGATTCGACTGATTTCAAGTTAAGCCAAAAAGCGACATCAGTTAAAGGAATCGATGAATCTTCGGGAGATTTGTTTCACCCCAGTGTGATGTCTTCTAGCAGTACGCACTTATAATTTATTTTTGTGATCATAGGGTCCACCTCGTAATTTGAAGGTTCAGGAGTTTGATCCTGGGTCATGGATGAGCACTAATGAAGATTCGGCGACTAGACGAATGGGCTGTCCAGTACTCCCCAGCCTTAATAGTTTTTTGACTGATTTCGTTTTATGATCTAGTTTTGAAAACACCTTTTATTAACAAGATAATTAGCGATGCTTCCTGTGTGTTATTTAACTTCACTGTCAGACTATGGTGCAAACAGAACTGATAGTTATACTGAGCACAGAATGTGAACGCTTTATGTTTCTGATGTAAGATTCGCAGGAATTAATTTGCACAGAAAACTAAATCCAACCTCTAGATCTGTGTATATGTGTCAAGAAGACGTATGTGTCGTTTGATGTAATTTAGTAATGCAGTATATGAAACGTTTTAAAGTTACTTAGCAAATCAAATTTGAATCGAACGTTTTAGGGAAAATCAGTTATCTTGCAGCTGAAGATGCATACGGATGGGTGATAACTGGCTCCGCTATGTACTGTATCAAACTAATTAGAAACACGGATTCATTCGAACAGATTAGTAAAGTATGAATCCATAGGATCAGGCTGGAAAAGAGCTAGTGATGGTCGAACCAAAAAATGGCATCAGTAAATGAATCCCAAAACAGTTTTAGCCATGTCTGCATAAGTAGACTGCCAGGCTGGTTGTGGTCATCGGGTTGTTAAACACCATTGAAGGCAGGAGACAATTTGTGATATGGCTCGAACTCATCGTTCTCGATGGCTGGCGGAGATACATTCATCACTCTTTGTGATTTATCATATCCAATAAGACTCTACTGTTCTTCCATATTGCTATTCTTTTCCCATCAGTCACACTTTTGTTTATTATCTCTCTTTTAAACCTCTCCTTACTCTCTTCTCTTGCTTTGTGTGCTACATGGGGGAGTGTAACGACTGAAAACTGCTGCACATCTGTGCAAAGTTCTACAATGAAACTAGTCAGAAATGAATCCACATTTCAGTTGTATAAAGGTAACCGCAGTTACTTTAAGTTGAATAAATTAAATGATATTTTAGAAACATTTGCAACTGTCAGGAGAAATATATAAATCACATTTATGCGGTTTACACTAAGGAGTGAAGGCTTGATTTTGCTGTATGAATTTTTATATGTGGATAAACAAATGATGTGTTTCCTCTGAAGTCATAAATTTCAAAAAGCAAGAAAGTTAAAGCTTACCTCTACAAGATTGCAGGAATTGAATTAGAGTTATTACCCCCACTTTCTTTAATACTTTGTTTATCTTAATTGACCTTTCACTTTTCATATAAACTGAAATGACAAGTAAAATCTCTGATCTGATTGTTCAAAATTTACCGTGTAAATAAGCCACAATTTTGAGAAAGGATAGATATTTTGAACTGTTGGTTTTGCAGGGGTTTGATTTGTTATGGATTTGATCACAAGATGACATCCGTTGGCAGACCACTAGAAAAACAGAGAATACTGGACAGCCGTTTCGTCCTAGTTTCGGACTGTTCATCAGTATGCATCTACTGAGATTCGAACTTGGGACCGTACAGTTACAAAGCAATTTCGTATACCACTCAGACACTGGTAACTCATTTAACGTTCCATGAATTCCAAATTTTGACAGATCGAAATGTATAGCGAAACCGCCAGTAAATATCATTGGTGAGTAACCATCCTTTTAACCGTCTTGACGGATCGTGGCATTTCAACTTCCCCTTATAAGTCGAATTAACGTTTCGGATACAGCCAGTGGATGGTGGATATCAGATTGACTAGTTCTCAGGAATTCCATTAGTTACAAGTTTGATCATGAGCTGACATCATTTAAAGAACCATTGGAGAATTAGGAAGTCTTCAGAAGGATGTGCCCACCAGTGCTGGAGTAACAACAGAAGACAAGGGCCAGGCAACAGATCATTTTATTATGAAAATCAACACGTATTTATACATATTTCAGACAACATTATTATAGACAAGCGCAGTCATCTGACTGGTTGTTTAGGTAGACAAACGCAGGCTTCTGATTGGTTGTTTCGGGATTCCTTGACAAACAGAGTTCTCTATCTGCGAATCATATTTTGCCACGTTAACTTCGCTGTGATTGGTTGTTGACTCAGCCTTGTTCACGGCCCATATTAGTGACCTAGACCTTAACGTAGATTAGTGCCAACCAATCGGCTAGCAGCCTGCTCTCACCACACTCGTCCCCCCGTCAAATACGTGCGACTGAAGTCGGCTTGATCTACTTGGTGCAGGCGTCATCGTTGGCTTGTCTCGCTGTATCCATTTCTGGAGCTCGCTGACGTTCACGCGCCTCTCATTGTTCGCCATTGCGACTGTGTCTGCGTAACCCCATCTCGAAGTGACCATATATGGTCCTTCCCACTTTGGAAACTGTTTGCCTGACCCTGTCGAACATTCGTCCATACTTCGGCCCACACCTTCATATGCTGCTTTCGCCCGACCTCCCAGCAGCGTCTCAAGTAGCAGCTCCATCGCTGACAGATCTTGAACGCCACTCAACTGCGCAGAAGCCTTGAAGTCCTGCCCGAAGATCCATATGTCTCCATCAAAAACTGCAGGGTATAGGCTTTTCATTTGTCGGTAGCCAGCGACACCAAATGTAACAACAGAAGACAAGGGCCAGGCAACAGATCGTTTTATTATGAAAATCAACACGTATTTATACATCTTTCAAACTACATTATTATAGACAAGCGCAGTCATCTGATTGGTTGTTTAGGTAGACAAACGCAGGCTTCTGATTGGTTGTTTCGGGATTCCTTGACAAACAGAGTTCTCTATCTGCGAATCATATTTTGCCACGTTAACTTCGCTGTGATTGGTTGTTGACTCAGCCTTGTTCACGGCCCATATTAGTGACCTAGACCTTAACGTAGATTAGTGCCAACCAATCGGCTAGCAGCCTGCTCTCACCACACTAGTACTCAGGACCTTCAGGTTACAAAGCAGAAAAGATTTCGCTGAGAGGTTACTTTAGTGTTAAACTATAGCCTGAATACTCTTTTTTTATTTTTAACCGATAGATAACTGTTAGTCTAGTGGAAGACTTTCTTTCCATTTACTTTGAATTTGATTTCTAGATATCTTTCCTAGGTATTGTAAAATTCCATATTATATAAGTTTATTTTCAATTTCATACAGTGATGCAGTATTAATAATTAGATGACATTTTGAGAAGAATTAATTGCTCATAATCACATCAGTTAGTCATATGACATCGTGATTTGTTTTATATATGTTCTTCTATGTCTCTCTTACTCTCTGTCTTTTCGCCTTGTTGTTTGTTATCACTTTCCATATTTATGGCATAGGCGTTGCGTCAAACATTCAGTAATCAACCTCCTTCTACACCTAAATATATTACTTTTGAGTAGTTTCATCCTGTCCCACTCTATTGTGTGATTACATGCAAGTAAATGCCATGCAACGGCCGAGCTTTTTTTCTAGTTTATTTAACTTGGTGGAGTCAGTCATTCCAGTTTCAGGTAAATTTTTATGTCCCGATAATCTAACTGACCCCGATCTACTAGTTTGGTCTATATAACTGAACTCATGGTCATTAAATAGTATTCGGCAAATTGTATTACTTCTCTATTAATTGAATCTGTTAGATTCTTAAGACGAATAAGTTTATCTCTAAGAGAGTTGGTTGTCTTAAGTGCGCCACCCTAATTGCAGCCTCATTGAGAACTCCAAGTAAGGCGTATTTCTGTATTCTTCTGTTTTCAGCAGGACTATAAATGCATCGAATTCTGTATATATGTTTGTTAATTTTGTCATTTCTGTTGTTAATCTTATCTTTCCTATGGGTGCTCGTGCACACATTTGTTAAAGTTGTCTACACTTAAGACAGTCGTATCAGTCACATCATCCCTTGTTTACATTATGCGGTACACAGGGAATTCAGGCGATGGTGGTGGTGGCGGTGTGGGTACTGAGTAATAATGAAAAATCTCCGATAACCTTTAATATTTTTCTTTATTCTCTGGACACCTTTATTTTTAAAGATTTGTTTTCTATTCTTTTAACGTTTCCATTGCAACATAGGGCTTCAAGTTACAAGCTTGAAGTTTCGATAGCAGTGGTGTTTATTTTTACTGGATTGGGTTGCTAGCCTCATGCCCAACCTTCCTTGTTTATCACTCCTAATATTGGCTTTGTGAGGTAAAAGAGCGCGTTGGCTGAAGATCGAACCCGAGCCACATGCGTGGTCAGTATGTTTTTCAGCACTGTGCCACCAACGCAACAACATTTATGCATCCTATGAACTATTCTGTATACGAATTATTTGTTTTACCACTTGATATTTAACCAGGATTATAACCCGAAACATTTCAATTGAATTTCATATTACTAGTATTATTGTTTCATGTATTCACACCTTTATTTCAATTTCCTCCCAGGGTATGATTTCTTAAAAACCATTTATATATTTATGATGGTAAAGCTTGATAATGAATTCGTTGAAGAGAATGTCTTCACTGAAATTTGCGTTCCTTATATAAAAAGGATGAATATTAAACCGTGTCATTGACCAAGGTTTTTTGCATGTCTATGGCATTTTAACACAACTGATGTACTATAGGAGGATCACAAGTATGTCATTTGATAATACAGTAATAGATAGTGCCTTTGAACAGTTATTCTCTATCTGTAGGTCCCCATGAACTAGTCGTTAATACGAAATACTATGTAAAGCAGATGAAAATCATCGTAGTATATAGCTTCATGATCACACTAATACGCAAGAAGATGCATCTGCGCCACTGGGAACGATTTTGAGCCATATCGCTAATTGTCTCCAGCAATTAGTTTTACCATCCCGAGGTCCTCAACCAGTCCCGATCGATAGCTGCTACCTTGACGTGTTGGTGGGGCCTGCATATCGTAATATCCAACAAACTACAATGGCTAGAACTATTGTTCCTTCAGATCCTACCATACCAGGAAGGGTGTTATGATAGCGATTAGACTAAAAGCAGTTACCGGTTTTGTGAACGAATGTTTAACACTATTCTGGGTGTCTGTGGGTGAAGTCGTACTGCTGGTGAACAGGAATGTAACAACGGTAAGATGTTTCCCTCAGATGACCAGCATGCCGGTTATTCTGTCTCTCCACTCTGGAGAATAGGTGTTAGAAAAGGTTTACCCAAAAATTGTACAACCCGACTTATCCTAAGGTGGTCCGTAACCGGTGGTAAGTTAACTAATACGAAACCAATCCAGGTAACCAATTCGTACAAACCGCGTGTGACCGACCTCAGGCAGTTTTTCCTAGATTCTGCGGTCACGCAACACCAACCTTCTTTCTGTTTCAGGTACCCGAAGAATCAGTCCTTTACCTTCACAGTGGAAAATAGGGCTTCAAGGTGCAGGCTTAAAGTTTCGGTAATAAAGGTGTGTATTTTTAAGGAATGGGGTTGCTAGCCTCATGCCCAACCTTCCTTCTTTATCATTCCTAATACTGGCTTAGCGAGGAACATGAGTGAGTCAGCCGGGGATCAAGACCACATGCGTCGGTGAGCATTCTACTGCTGTGCCACTGACTCATATCTTTTGAGATTAACTAATAAAAACTGTTTCTCCTATTCTCTTGGAAAAGAATTTTTCTTAACTGTAGCCTTTGCAATTTATTTACTTGTTTATACGAGTTCGCCCACGAATTGATGTCAGTTAGAGAACCAATGAGAATCATCAGCGAGTACTGGACAGATATTTTACCCTAGTTTGGAAATCATCGACAGTACGCACTCACTGTGGTTCAAACCCAGACCTAGTTACAAGGCAAGGTCTTAGACCATTAGGCCACTGGGACCCGATTCGAACTCTAGTGGGTGCGTACTGTCAATAATTTCTAAACTGGGCCGAAACAGCTGTCCAGTACTCCCTGCTGTCTTTCAATGGATCTCTAAGTGATATCAATCCCTGGGCAGACTCATATAAACAAGTCAATTCCTTACAAACCAAACTCTTGACAATTTATTTATTTATCTCTTAGTTTATCTGTGAAACTGAAATGCGCAATTTTTGAAGCTTTTTTTATTTATTCAATTCCAACTTCAGCTCACTGGTTATTTAACACACGCACACACACACCTCACAACAAATAAAATTCATTATCTCAGTAATATTTAAGTTATATTATTCAATTTTGAGATAAAAGAGTTTGATAAAAAATATTATTTGACTGAATAGTTGTGAAAAGTTATTTAAGTTGATTTAAATAAAATAAACAAGAAATGTTACATTTCTGGCTGGTTATCTCAGAATCTGATATACAGTCTACATCTTATCCAACCTATTTTAAGTGTTAATTAAAAAAATATACATTTATCTCAGCATAACATAAAGTCTAACAGTTTAAGTGTTCTTATAAGTAACACAGGCTTCCGTTACTGCTGTCACTTCTGCTGCTGGTGTTTGTAGAGCGACTATGATTTACCCGTCACTCAATGTATACTGTCTCTTTTGTTTTCCTTTGAGTGTGTACGTCTATGTGATGGAGAAGAACAAGAAGAAAACTCTGTTTGTTTTCATCCTGTTTTATTGCGCAAGGTGGAGGACGAGGAGGGTAAGACAAAAATAAGTGGTGTTCACGGTGTTCTCGTCTGAAATCACTTCAAACTATTGTTTCCTACTGATTAATATCCCATTTTGTGTGTGTGTGTGTGCGCGCGCCCGTTCTCTCTCCCTGTCTTCCTCTCTATCACCTGCATGCTTTCTGTTCACTCATATCTAGATATTATATTCGAATTATGAACAATGAAGAAACAATCTAACCTTTTACATTTACGAGTTTTTGATTGTAAATAGGCGATTTTCATTGTCTCTCTCTCTCTATGCGTGTTTGTGTACGAGTTTATGGAGGATTAGTAAAGGTGGAAAGTGTATTGTGTTGAAATATTTTCAAATTTATTTAGTGTTTTAAATAATAAAAGAAGAAAAATCTTTTCAAGTAAATAGTTCAGCTGGTTGTTTGTTTTTCGCTGACTATATTCCTCTTTAATTCCTCTCAAAGTCCCCCTCCCCCCTCCCCCCTCGAAGAGTAACCACCTTGGTTTTCTTATCAAAATAAACTGCATTTTTATTAAGAATAAATGTTATTTTAATGTTATGCTCTAATTAATTTCCGTTTCCCTTGGAGAAAAATTAAATGCTACAATTTGACAACAGGATAATATATGTATTTATAGTGATTGTTGATTTTTTAATTGTTCGAAGCAATTGTCAGGAAGCCTTAACTGACTTAAGTTTCGTGCTTATTGGCACTCGTCAGTCAGTCAGTCGGCAAGACGTATCTACAATCTTGAAGGAATTTATATCCCTTCTGCGATTTGAATCGGCGTCAGCCAGTGCTGGTGTGCAGTCAAAGGTTGTACATTGATGTAAATGGTAGAACGGAGTCAGTCAGACTAGCGGAGCACAAAAACCTATCAAAATTTGGATTAGTTGACTCGAATAAGATAAGAAATCTAAAGAATAGTTTAGCTATAGAATTACATGCAATACACACAACCATACAATAGGATGAATGGGATAAGATGACAGTTTTAAAATCTAATGTAACAACGTGAAAGAGAGATTAGAATGATTCAACGCCTGTTCTAGAAGTTTGGAAAATTCTACAACTCTTACGATAAATAGGGAAGAGCAAAGAAAACAAAAAACTCACGTTTCTAAATTGTGTGGTTATAATTGATGGAATGATTATGAGCAATAAATTGAGTTCGAAACTTAATCAAAAAAATCCCTACAGAACCAATGCTTGAAAATTATTCTGATGCTCACAAGTGACTGGTTCTATTCAGGCAGTTAATCTGGGGTTCTAGTGGGAAGCTGTGACCAGTAGGGTACAGCAGATTGAAGATGAGGCAGTTGAAGACATTGCGAAATGATAGCGCTATGTCATGAATTGGAAGAAGCTGGAATTCAAGGACCATTCGATTGGCGGGTCCCAGTGGCTGAATGGTCTACGAGCTCGCCTTGTAACCAGAAGGTCCTGGGTTCTAACCCCGCATTGTGGGTGTGTACTAATGAAGAGTCCCAAACTAGGCTTTTCCAGTTGTTCTCTAATTGACGTCATCTCATGATGAAATCCTTCAACCGATGAAATAAAATCTCTACAAAACTAATACTTGAAAATATATCTAATAAGCAAATTAATATGGAAGCAACTTTCTCCTTTCCTGTTTAAAATGCTGGGCGAACAAGATTCTCCATTATTGCATTGCATATAATATTTGTGTTTTAACCCATTAAAATATGACCAGCGATGGTGTTTCTACTCTTACGAGCAATAAAAATGTCTACAACCCTGCTGTGCTTAGTCGCACGTTTCTCTTAAACTTGAGAAAATACAAAATCGTGAGTGACAACGTATTGATATATATGAGATAACTGTTTCCCAAGATTTTTGAGGAAATATAACTAGTTAACTGAAGTTTTCAATTATTCAGCTTTATTATCATCATGTCCTTAGGTCAAAAATGCACTCCGGCACCATTTTTAATTCACTTTCAGGCAACTGCTATGAATTTCTCGAAGTAATGAGGGAAATAAAAAGTAGCATAAAGGGGGAATGATTTTTGCTTCAGGTTAAAAAGAGAAAATGTTACAGGATTTCGTCATGAGCTAACATTGGTTAGAGAACCGTTGGAAAACCAGTTGGGAGAAGTGGACAGCTGTTTCGTCAGCCCAGTTGAGAACTCTTAGCAGTACGCACCCATCAGGGATCGAACCAAGGACCTTCTGATTACAAGGCAAGTGAACTCGTAGATCATTAAGCCACTGAGATCCGATGCAACGGCCCATGAATTCTAACTTCTGCTAATTCACGATATGGTCTACTAACTAGCCTTGTAACCAGAACCTTGGTCGCAAACTACGCTGACGAAACAGCTGTCCATTACTCTCAGCTGATTTTCCAATGGTTCTCTAACCAATGTCTGCTCATGATAAAATCCTGTAACCAATCCAATCCCTACAAACCAACACTTGAAGACAGAAATGTGTCAACAAGGTGGGATCAAATCCTTTGCATCCACAAGAACCACACACCAACAATTCGCACAAACAGTTCATTGTCAGAATAACATCATAAAACAACACACCATGCATATCATCACAAAACCTTAAACAGAAGCTTTAAAACTAGGAGTTAAGCAGAAAGAAATAGAAATAATAAGAATCAAGCCAACACATGATATGCAAATGTTAGAACAAAGACATACAGCCTAGGAGAAAATGGGATAGTAATTACATAGTTAGTCGGAGCATTCAAATAAGCACGAATATTGTAATTAGATAGTTCAGGAAGGATTTTCCAGGAAGTTAATCCCTTATAATCTAGTAACTGCACTTTGAGAATGTCTGCTTCTATTTAGCCATAATTTACCTGAGGTGTGCTCAAAAACCCGGAAGGAAGCCTTTTTTTTCTATCCCTATTTTTTTTTATTACACCTTGATTCCACATCGTATTTTTCGGTACAGTTATAGAACTTTCGCCATATAATATCAGTAGCCCAAATTTTTCAAGCCGACCATAGATGTCAGGTGCGCGTCGGCAGGAGATAGAATCCCGAACCATGTGCATGGTCGGCGAGTGTCCTAACCACTGTGCCAACGACGCACCTTCCAGTGTACTTACTACTTACTGTTGCCACAGGTGCACGTAAATGTATAAACTCAGCTGATGAGAACCTGTGAAACCGAACGGTGTCATTTTCTACTGCAAATCTGATTTTTCTCGCTTTATCAGAATATTTACATTTATGACATCTTTCTGTATTACTCGTTTCCTTGATTATAATTAATGATATAAAGTGGATCATGTATTAGGATCTGAATGAAACCAAAGTGAATCTTCATTTCAGACTGCATATATATATAGGCGTCGGTGGCACAGCGCTAGGACTCTCGCTGATCATGCACATGGTTCAGGGTTCAATCCTCTACCGACGCACACCTAATATCAATTGGTCGGCCTGGAACATTTAGGCTACCGATACTTGTAACAAACTTACGGTGTGGAATCAAGCTATATTCACTATATATATACCCTCAGCCTTAATTTAACGTAAAAATGCTATTATGATAATATTGTTTTCGTGCCTTCATCTGCCTGTTTCTGAAATGTTTTTAAATTTCGGTAGAAGCGATAACTGCTAGTTGAAAAAGCATATATATATATATATGAGGAAAATGTTATGTCAAATCAAAGTTCACATACCACAAATGATTATTTCAAATTAGCGTGCACTTATTAATAGTAAAAACCAATTGACCTAGATTTGTCAAGCATATTTTCGTGCATGTATCCCGATTTCATTTGAAGAAGATGAATAGCTATTATTATTATTATTAATACTTGATAAAATTTTTTGTTTATATGAACTTGAACAGTTTGATGTATATTGATAAATGTTTCAATATATTGCTAACATATAAAATCAATCAAAATAGGATAACAGCCTTATTTAAAATTTGGGAAAGTCAATTTCAGAATCTACTAATAGAATAGTGTTAAAAGTTCAATATATATATATATCATAATCAGGAATTCATTACAAAATAAAAGATAACTTTGATTGAGTAGAAATTCTGTTTCAGCAGATAATTTGATTTATTTCCCCAGAATTAATATTAAAAGTATCACTGGTCGAAGAAGCAGCCGGCGAAGACAGGACTCCAAGTGAACGTAGATAAGCTTAGTGTGTTGTAATTGAATTTACGAAGGTGATGTTCACTTCATAACAATCCGTATCTGAATATAAATTATATAATGAAAACGTCTATTATTTAAAGTTCGCCAAATCGAAAAACTGATATCATTTCAATAGTTGATCACTTACATGAGTGTAAAGGTGTCTGTATTGTGAAGCTCAGCAACTGATTACAACAACCTTTGGACTCAGACAATTACAAACATGTTCAAAAACACACACTACGATCAGTGTTCCCGCTGTTCCAGTACAGCTGTTTTAATTAGAACATGAGAATATATAGAATAAATAAAAGTTCATTCCTCCTGATACATATATAATAAATGTTAATGGAAAGTCAAAGCAGTTTTGTACGATCTGTCACGTTTTCTGTTGAATAGCCTGAACGGAGATGTGACCAAAACTGCATATAAATATGTCATAAGGAAACCAAGTGAAGTTTCATAGGAGTTGACAGTTGATTTGCCGTATTCTGAACTAAAATCACTAAGTTCCGACTGCCATAGGTGGTTGGGCCAATCAAGCGCACATCACCTTATTTCAGATACATTCTACTCATGTGCTCAAAGAGTGTACAGTCGTGTAATATAAGATTGACAGTGTTTTAATAGCCTGTCTTTTAGCTTCCGTTTTTTGAAATATTTTAATAAATTACCTTGAATAAAAAAGTTTGAAACAAGCATAAGGTAAGTTGACATTTACCAAGAGGTATTTTGTTGACATATTCATTACACAGTTACCTCAGACACACCTTCCATCTTCTTGACGTAATTAACGTGGTATGTAATAAAATACAACTCACCATGGGATACGGTGAGAATAAAAGGCTTCGTTTATTGAAACTTGGTATTCTGCAAACTTATGATGTGAAGATGCAAATGTTTATCCGAAAAAGATACGACAGCCTACCTAAATCCTTGGGACACTAGAATTTGCACTCATGAAAATGCTCAAACTCTTCTGTATTTCTTATTGTTTTAATTAAGCAATTATATCAAATGATCACCCCATGGATTCGCGCGCATATTTAATTAGCTTAGATCATAAAGGTGCTCAGATGTTTGAAAGAATTCAAGAGACAGGAACGTTTTAGGGTTGCAAGAACTTACTAAACTACCAGGCTGATCGCACTTAAGTTGACTATTCTTCTTTTGATATTATGTATAATTCCAGATACAAATTTATATGTATTCCAGTGCATAAGTGTTGAAAGAATAGAAAAACATTAGGGAGCGCATGTCGGCGGCACACATTTCAAGGAACCAGCGTCAAAAAGATGCAAATGTCTTCAGTAGTACAAACACTAGTCATTTGGTCGGTGATAACCACGGAAGTGATGTTTTAAAATTCAAAAACTATTGTCATTCTTTTCATATTATGGTAAATAAATATCTTTTGACATCACTGGATGTAAACAGCTTGTCAAATTCACATATAAGTCATATTCATACCAAGAGTACTTGGTTGTTCTAGCTTATCAAAAGCCATGAAAGCGAAATATTAAAAGAAGTTCAGAAGCCATTTGATTTCGAATTATAACTCTTACTGGTCATTTTTTCATTATACAGTAGGTGACAAATAACTCATTTCAACTTACAGGAAAATCTCAGTGAAACTTAAATAACGGACATCATCACTAGTGCGTCGGTGGCACAGTGGTTAGGACTCTCGCCGACCATGCACATGGTCCGGGGTTCGAGCCCACGCCGACGCACACTGATATCTATGGTCGGCCTGCGAATTTTGGGCTACCGATATCCACGCTGAAAATTCCACACTTGTACCGAAAATACGGCGTGGAGTCAAGCTGTAATAAAAAAAAATAATAAAATTTATTCATTTTCACTATGGGAGACACAGATAGCTAATTCATATGAAGAAACCAGGAATTTAGCTTTAAGAAGCGATTATTATGCAAGATTTCTATTTTTTGGATTTCATCATGAGCTGACATTAGTTAGAGAACCATTGGAAAACTAACTAAGAGTACTGGACAGCTGTTTCGTTCTAGTTCTTGGCTCTTCAGCAGTACGCACCCACCGGAATTCGAACTTAGGACCTTTAGGTTAAAAGGCGAGCTCGTATACCGTTAAGCCACTGGGACGAAACAGCTGTTCAGTACTCCCAGGTTTTCCAATGGTTCTCTAACTAATGTCAGCTCATGATGAAATCCTGAAACCAATCAAATCCCTACAAACCAACACTTAAATTTCTATTTTTATATAGAACAAACCATTTTTTTGATACTAGGTGTAGAACTCAAGATGCACTTTTCATCGTATTCTGAACTTGTTCGCTAGATGCACCTACAGTTGATAGAGAATGGTGGTGTTTACAATGATATCCGGACCCAGAACACATCTCTGTAAACGCCGCAGTGGTTTCCGCTAGACTATTTCGGCCACGAGAACCACATCTTGTGCAACCCGCATTGGTTACTGTTTTCCAAAGTCACTTGTATTTACCAGTTGTTTGACAGGACAGAAATGTTCGGCACTGCGAATTCCATTACTAGAAATTATCGACCGAATTACTTCATATCAATCATCAAACATCGTTGGAACGTCCTAACTAAGGGGCGACGTGTAAACAAAGAGCGATTATTTAGGTCGAATCAATCAACGGGAGAATCAAAGTTGATTTATAGAAATAATATCTTAAATTTACCTTTCTTATCGTCATCCCACTAAGTGTTACTAGTGATATTCAAGCCAGAATCTAGGGCAAATAATACATTTTTATGTCATTCTATTAGGAATACAATAGCGAATTTTTCCGTCGTATGAAAGTTGCTGACTAGATAAAGTGAAGTATATCGATAATCCTTATTATTACCAATTTTCTTTGAAACCCGGTGGGTGCGTACTGCTGATGAGTTCCAAACAGCAACCAAATAACTGTTCAATACTCCCTCCTGGTTTTCGCTCATGTCAAAGCATAATCAAACTTGAAACAAATCAAACCCCCTTAAACCAACTCTTGAAAATTGACGTGATGCTAGCTAGTAACTGGTCTCAAGACGAATATGCTTGCAGTTCAAATAAGGAGTTGCGACCAGTGGGGTCGACCTAGTAGGGAGCAAGGACAGATACTCACCCATGATAATGGTTAGTGATCACGCTAAAACCACGAATTGATATCGGGCTAGAGTTCATAGGCTATTTAGCTTAGTCCAACTGTCTGAGTCTGAGTTCAGGAGAAACAATTCATGTATTGATCAAATCGCCACACTACGAATCATCATTGAACAAAGCTTAGTATGGCAGTCACCTCTCTATCTCAAATTCATCGACTTTGAAAAGGCCTTCGACAGCGTCGATCGAGAGGTGATTTGGCAACTACTTCGCTACTACCAAGAGGTGCCATCGACAATTATACATCTCATCCAACAGTTATACGACAATGCTGCATGCCAAGTAATTCACAACGGGAAACTTACGGAAGCCTTCGAAGTGATGATGGGAGTGAGGAAAGGCTGTCTACTATCGCCAATGATTTTCCTGATTGCAGTGGATTGGATCATGCGACAGACAACGGGGTATGAGGAAACAGGCATAAAATGGACTCACACAAAAGCTTGGAGCATGTGGACTTCACCGATGACATACGTCTGATTTGCCAAAAACTGGAAGATATGCAAGTGAAAAGCAACAAGTTGACAGAAGAAGCATCAAAGACAGGACTACAGGTGAACACAGAGAAAACAGAAGTGATGAAGATTCCTGGCCAACACCAACAGCTACAACAACAGACAACAGACAGCAATCAGCATAAGTGGGAGGAACCTGAAAGAAACAACCTCCTTTACCCACCCACCTGGGAAGCATCGTTTCAACTACTGGAGGACGGAACTGACGAGAATATCAAAGCCAGAATCGGAAAGGGAAGACAAGCTTTCATTACTCTCAAATCTGTGTGGAGGTCAACAGCACTCACCATCAAAAATAAGATCCGGATTTTCAACTCCAATGTGAAGTCAGTGAGTGCTACTATACGGATCAGAGACTTGGCCAGTGTGTCACAAACAGCATCTCAAACAGACTTCAGACCATCATTAACAATTGTCTTCGCTTAATACTCAAGATCAGATGGCCGGCTAGAAAAGATCATCAACAGGGATCTCCGGCAATGAACGAACCAACCAGGAACCGATTGTGAAACAAATAGGTAGGAAGAAATGGAGATGGATTGGCTGGTCATACTCTGAGGAAACCATCAAATGACATCACTAGACAAGCCATCACTCGAGTGAAAGCCGAAAATGAAGCGGCGAGTTGGTCGTCATTGCAAGGGTGACATGGATGAGGTCATGTGAGTCATGTGGGCAGACTTGGAGCGGGTGAAAAAGTTGACAGTAAACCAAAGGCAATGGAGATGCGCAGCTGAAGCCCTATGTTCCTCTAGGAATTAAAGAATATAATAATAATAAGTGTTTGAGTGATATACGAGCTCCCCTTGTCACGCAAAGGTTTTGACCTAAATCAAGGTGGGTGTTTACTGCTGATAAATCGTGAACTAGAAGGAAACTGCTGGTTTTCATTGGTCTCTAACCATTGATATCATTTATTCATATCAATCCATGATCAAGTTATTTCCTTATATCTAGTAACATCAACTTCATAGACTCACAGCTATTGACTGAAGCATATACAAACAGCAGACATAAGCAATAGTAGTTGATTATGATTATGATGATAAATTAATTTTTATTTATTCTCAAGTCTTTAACTTATCAACAGGAAGTTCATTGTTCAATTTTATCTTTTATCTTCATTATCATAATCATAAAAACAAATGAAGAAAACAATCAGATTTTTGAAAGCATTAATTCCGCCCGCCTTTAATTTTGTATTTGTCAACAAAAATACAAGAGAGCGAGAGAGACAGGATTTATAGTCGGTTGACTATTTATTCGGGAATTAAAAAGAGAAAACTAAAAACAAAACAAAATATCATGAACCGGAGTCAAACAAATGTGAAAAATATTCTGGGAAGATAAATGATTATAATCGTCTCTATTTTTACTTTTAATCGACTTTCCAAAGAATTCAAAGATAGATTAATGAATCAAGAATATTCTTTTTGATAAATTCATCGTCAGGTTCTACAGTTATATGAATGCATTATAATTAAAGAATTGGCTGCAGGATTTCATCATGAGCTGACATTGGTTAAAGAGCCACTGGAAAACCTGGGATTACTGGACAGCTGTTTCGTCAGCCTATTTTGAGACCTTCAGCAGTATGCATCCACTGGGGTTTGAACCCAGGAACTTCTGGTTAAAAGGCTAGCTAGCTCGTAGAACATTAATCCACTGGGACCTGATCCAATGTCCAGCCCATGAATTCTAAATTCGGCCGATTCACGATATAGCGCAACCGCTAGCCAATGTCTTCGGTGAGTATTTGTCCTTACACCCGACCTGCTGCACCCTAGTGGTCACGACTTTCCGCCAGAACCCTACGAGCTCGCCTTGTGAGCAGAAGGTCCTGGGTTCGAACCTCGGCGGGTGCATAATGCTGAGAAGTCATAAACTAGGCTGACCAAAACAGCTGTCCAGTACTTCCAGGTTTTCCAGTGGCTCTCTAACCAATATCAACTCAAGATGAAATCCTGCAACCAATCCAGCAAATCCCTACAAACCAATAATTGAATTATATAATTATTTTATTAACAACAATAATGTTATTTTAACTAATATTGAATAAATAGTGTCGATAAACAACATTTAAAAAGCATCAGAGGGATGAATCGCATTAATATAACATTAGTATGAATATCTGATAATTTAAAGGAAGTAATATAGAATTTGTGAATTTATAGGCTCGACAGTAATAGTGGTTCAACCTACTTCCTTTCGCGAAAAGTGCTTCAGTTTTCCTGAGCAAACTCCAATGATCTCTGCTGTTTGGAGTTTTCGGTGTGTAGAGGGCTTTGGTAATTTATTCGATACCCGACAGATGATAGAGAAAGACCTTTTGATCTTAGCCTTGTGGTTTCTTCGGACGACGTAGGCCAATATAGAACTTCTGGCCATTTTAACAACACCTTTATTTAGCCAAACCGGTAAAAATGTGGTGTTCCCAAGAAAAAGATCAGTTTCTCATAGCAACGGCCAATGTGAGTGGCTCCAGAGGAGCAGTACATACACATCACTTAAAAATCCTTTCAGCCAAAGTATTTAAAATTCCCATGCTTAGAATATCCCTTATGGCTGGCTGTCTAATGTCACTTTGTAATGCCTGATCATGATTTTACTTTGTGATATAGTGGTTCATTGATGAAATACTCTTCAATCACTCATGTGCTCCACAGTTTGATTGCGAGTCGATTCACTCCTAGAACTGGATTAGACGGTAAAATGGCCCGGTGAAAAGGGAAAGGTTGTGAGTGAGGGTACCAACTCCACCCAGTGAATTTCAAAAATCCCTATTGTTTGAAACATATACACACTGTTTTGCTCAGTTTGTAATTATTACTTATGTCAATGCTGATGAACAAGAAAATGCTTGTTTGGTTGAAATGTTCTCTTCATATTGGCGGGATATTATAAAATTACGACCAGAACTATTGTTGTACATTATATTAACGTTTGCTTAAAGACTGAAACTGATTAGCCGATGTAAATCTGTTTCATCATCGCTTGAAGGATAACAAATCCTGTTGGCCAACCGTTTTCTGTTGTTCTGCATCGGTAATAGTACACAGTGTTCGAATAATAGGCTTGGTCTTCTGAAACCAATGATAGGTTTTCAACCTCTGCGATATGGATATTTGACAGTTTTTGATCTCCTCTGGTTGTTCCTGGTCGATATCCTTTGGAAGTTATTATCTCTCCTTGGAGCGGATTTAATTACTGGTTCTCAATATCATTAGACAAGTATTATTGGAACACAAGTTTGATTTTTGGTGACGTTCAACAATGTTTGGACTAAAGAAAGGAAGTGTCAATTTGGAGGCATACAAAACGGCAATTAACGGTGATTCGCTTCATGTTCGTGACAAATTGTCTGAAGTAATGCTTGATAGAACTGATGATCATGTAATGGCACCCAGGGAGAGAAAATCCCTTAAGTTGCCAAGATTTGAGCCTCGGTATTTCGATTCTTATTTTGTGAAGGGGATTGAAATTATGCTAAGCGGTTTCGGACTTAATGATAATATGAAGTTGATGTACTTACTGAGGTAGTGCACTGGTACCGCTGCAAGGGCAATACAACGCCGTAGGTTCTTGCCGCAGTAGGAAGCTTACATTGAAGCGATACTTGTATTACGACAAAGATTTTTCATCTCCAGGAGTGTATTCGAACCCGTCAGGGCACGCAGCTGAATGATAATTCCAGGGAATTCATTGAATTTTTAGATAGTTTAACGACACATAGAAATACCTTTACTGCTCTTGATTGTACGTATGAATTGAATTCGAGTTCCGTTCCCGAAGTAATTGATAAAAGACTGCTCATAAGATTACAAAGGAAGTGGATAAAGGTTAGCAAGCCTATAAATGAAGAGGGTTTGAATCCAAGGTCTGATGACATTTTGAGATTAGTTACAGATGAGCTAGATATTATCGGTATTGCAAGAACAAACAATATTGACAACTGAAAATATTGGTGTTATAAAATTAAGTATTCTGTGTTAGAAAGTATTTTGCATACGTTTTAAATTGACAATAAATGGTAAATAATAGAGTAGATAAATTAATAAACATTGATCTAATCTTCTGCGGTTGGAGATTTGTCATCAAAGTTGGTTAAAACAGTTGCCAAAAAATCAGTTAAGATTTCTGTTTTGAATGATGTCGATGTTAAATTAAGTCCCTTTCCAAAACTTGATATAAACCACCAAAAATCTGAGAAGTCATTGCCATTTGCGTTGCAGAAAATAAAACAGTACACAGAACGCGTAAACTGATGAACTATTTTTATTGATTAGGTGGGTATAATGTCCACGATCTAGGTGTTTTGGTCTGAACGCAGGAAGACAATTAATGCGTTCCTTTGTATAACTTCTCACATTTCTTACAGTGACTCACAATTTAAAAATGTTCTGCCGGGGGTAGTAAAATGACAGTCATATGCAATAAAATTTGTATTACTATCAAACAACAATGACAATAGGTGGATGGTGGCTAGCAGTGGAATCCAGGATGCGCATTTCGTCCTATTTGGGACTCGTCGGCTGGATGTACGTGAATTTCTCAGTGAGTGATGATGTTCCCACTGAGGCTGGAACTAATTAAATTCCCAGACATCGTCGAGGCATCTGCACAAGAAGCCGACATGTCAACCTGAGACCGAGCACTTCGGTACAATCAATCGACGAGAAAATCAAAAATTCAATTCAATAACAATGACAATATATCAAAAAAGCAAACTGATTCCTACAGTTCCACTGGGCACCTATACAATACAAGAGTTTCTTCGATATAAAAAAGGTGTTGTATAACAGTAACTTGACTGATAGAATTCAATCTACTGTGAACAGGAGGACTAGACACATGACACTAGTTAGTATTCAAGCAAAAGTATCTAATACATTCCTACAGGAAGTCAACGGTCAGCCCAGTTGTAATGTCTATGACTGCAGCATCAAATGATGCCGGTTCGAATTTTGGAAGCGACATGAGCTCCTTCAACGTTACAGATACATCTTGCTGACTGGTGGGTGCCAACTAGCACGAAACCTAGGTCAGTCAGGGATTCCTGCCAATTGCCTCCATCCATCAAATAAATGTATAACAGAATTAGTTAACCAAAAAGGAACCGTAAGAAATGTCTGAAAATCAAATGGAATATTTCCGGTAGTTTGAGAACCAAACCCTGTTGGCGAAAATCAAAACCATCGAATACTTTTCCTGACGGTCCAAAGTCAAATGGTCCTCATTGCCTAACCTTGAATCTATTTAAACAAAATCTCAACCGTAAAATAACATGTTGTCATCATTAGTCCGCCATCCAGCACTAAGATTAAACATAAGGAATAGGAATCAAATACAAAGAAAGACAAGTAATAGCGAATAAATTTAAGAAAGATATGTATACATTTAAGTGACGACGCACATGTCAAGATAAAAGATTAATAATTACACAGCATTCAAATATGCAACCATATTGTTATAGATTGTTCAGTTAGGATTTCAAAAATAATAATTCCGCCATAGAGGGTGGTATAATGCTTAAGTTATTGTCATTCAAGTAAGGGGTATAAGGTATCTTATTATTACTATTATTGTTATCACTCCATCTTATTGCTATTTTTAAAATTAATAAACTCCGATGTTATGTAATCCGATAACACAAATTAGCTGTAAAAAGACATGATATATATTTTTTCATATCAATTTGATTGGGATAATGTCAAAATTTTAAACAGATGAAACACCCAACAGAAATGCCAGGGAATTTCTAGAAGCCTTGTGTTCAAGCGAATCAGCCAGCGATTAACAAACTTGTTAATATAAACCAAATGTATCAACTAATAAAAAGTAAATCATGTGACGATAAAAAAGTGACCAACACAGATGTAAATTGACTACCACTCACGAAGATGGTTACCGGGAGACGCAATTCTATCATTCATGGAGAATTTAAATCAGTTCATTTTATGCTAAAACTTGCGCTGAAGGGGGATGTTGTCCAGAAGGACGGTGAAAGCTCCGCAGTCAAACCAACCACCTCAGAGAACACATACTGATTGCAAGCCATGTCTTACAAAAGTTTATTTATCATGCTGACTTTAACCCCTTCCATCACCTTCAGATGGATGTTGAACCTTAATAAGATTATGGGTTTAGAAGTGAAAGAACATTCAGTAAGTGTAGTGGCACCGATAATGATGATTGAAAACGCAAATTATTTTCAAGCGACTAGTTTCCTGTAATATTTTGGACAGAAAAAAGAACAAACATCTTTGCAGGAAAACACAAGCTCGTTTTATTTCATGGGTTCTCTTCAACTGCATACATCCTAAACCATATCAAAATGCAAAGGAATTAAAATTGTGAAGATAAGTTTCTTCACAGTGACTTCACTTTATAGATAGAATGTATAAGTGACATAATTCCAGAAAATGGTGTAGGTAGACAAATTGCTCAGTGTGAAAACACTAACGATTTACAGGAAAAATAAACCGGAGGTGATTAGGGTTCAGATTTCTCTTTGAAATCAGCGACAGATTATAGATATAATACAGGATCGTAAAAC
Organism: Trichobilharzia regenti; assembly: GCA_944472135.2. Taxonomy (NCBI): domain Eukaryota; kingdom Metazoa; phylum Platyhelminthes; class Trematoda; order Strigeidida; family Schistosomatidae; genus Trichobilharzia; species Trichobilharzia regenti. The sequence continues at coordinate 69,734,811 of OX235263.1, forward strand.
AGAGTGAACTTATACATAGTAAAATGGAAAGTTCTAGATCAGATTCTATTGCATAATATTCTACTTTGATTTCCACTTACTGAGTTGAACTCGCTATTAGGTTTCTAAATCTACTTGATCGTTTCTATCTAAGTAATGATTTTACATTACTATTCACTCCCAATTTCTTGAACTCTGTGTCATAGTGTGTATAAATTAATTCGGTTGTACTGTCTCCTATTCTCTCTCTCTTGTGTATTCTTGGTTCCGAAGGGAATCCTAGCCTAACCTCCCTCTTGTCTAATTATAGTACAAATAGTTAGCCCCTTTTCACAACTGAATAATTTATCTTTAGAATTATCTCATTTATGCTTTCTATCTATTACTCGAAGTTACTGCGAAAAAGGTATATTCTGAAATTTTATTTCTTGTATTTTGATGCTGTTGAGGTTGTATGCAGTTGAAGAGAATCCATGAAATAAAACGGGCTCGTGTTATCCTGCGAATATGTTCATTGTCTCTTTGTTCAAATACGTCATGTTGTTTGCGACATGTGAAACATAAAAAACTCTAATTATGAGCAGTATAACCTAATGAACTAAATGGTAAATACTTCGCAAATCTAAATAAAGTTTGCTTACCGACTTTAACTTAAAGTATTTGATATGATTCAGGAATGCAAATCTGCACAAATTCAAAGCATCATTTGTAAGTTACATCGTATTTCAGTTTTGTATATTCAGATCCTATTCATTGCTTAAAAACACATCCCCGGTAGTTTTCGAAAGAAGTGTAGGGCAGTCTAAGTTTTCTGATCGCTTGAAAATTCGTTGAAAAAGATCAAACTTAATAGTAGTAGCTTTGTTTCAAGTTTGATCATGGATTGATATCAGTTGGAGAAACATTGAAAACCAGCAGGAACTATTGGACATATATCTGACTCCAGTTTGGGATATATCAGCAGTAAGCAGCCATCGTGGTTTGAACCAAAACCTTTCTGTGACAAGGCAAGCTCATATACCACTGATCCACTGGGACGGCATTCACTGGCCCATGGATTTCAACATCTCCAGTTCGTGATTTTAGCTCTACCAAAATCCATTGTCATCGACGAATATCCGTTCTCACTCGTTGCTTATTGACTCTGGTCTCAGTGTCTGAATGGTATATGAGCTTCCTTTTTTAAACGGAACGTCTTGAGTTTAAACCCCAGTGAATGCATACTGTCTCAGTGTCATGAAATGGGGGGGTGGCGAAATAGCTGCCCAGTACTTCCAGTTGCTTTTCAAAGCTTCTCTAACTGTGCGTCAGTGGCACAGTGGTTAGGACTCTCGCTAACCATGCACATGGTCCGGGATTCAAGCTCGCACCGACGCACACCTGATATCTATGGTCGGCCTGCAAAATTTGGGCCACCGATATCCATGCTGAAAATTCCATACTTGTACCAAAAACACAGTGTGGAATCAAGCTGTAAATCAAAAGCAAAAAAAATAAAAATAAAATAAAAAAATAATTCGTGAGAAAGATTGAAACAAATTTAATCTCTACAAACCAACTCTTGAAAACAATAGATTTATTCTAGATAGCGCCTAAATAATATACAGAATCTTCAGTGAAATTTATTGAATGATATATTCTTTTGGTCCAGGATCTTTAAGTAAAATAATAAATAACAGCAGCTTGTGTGACACAGTGCTGTCTGACCTTGAAGCAGCATCCAATCCATAATAATCTCTCCTTTATTTCCAAGAAATACACGACATTTGGTTGAATGTCAATTAAAAAAAACTTCATGAGTACATTTTGAGAATCAAGGACATCACACAGGAATTTAGCTAAAGTTAGAATGGTTAACCCCACGAAGATAAGTAATTTAGAAAAAAAAGCTCAGCAATTGCACTGCATGCATTAGCACACTACCACACAATAGGGTGGGTGGGAGAGGGTTAAAATTCTACAAAGTAATAAAGGTAGGTGGATATAGAGAGAGGTTGAGGTCAAGCGATGAAAATTAATGGAATTATATAACGAAGTTAGAAAGTTGTGTGAGTAGTGCCTTGGTATGTTTATCAGCGGCAACAAATTGTGCTCGAAATGTGGTCATCAGCAAATACTACAGTATAACATTGTGAGACTTTATCAAAATAAATTTTACCCATGGTGGAATTATAACCTAACATAGTGTACAAGTTCCATTCTTATATAACTCAAGAACAGTTATCTCATTGATTTGGAAAATATTGCAACCCATAATGTGACTTTGTTTCAGGGCTAGTAAAAACTTACGAACCAGCAGGTTGCAAAATTTTTGAAATACTCACTAGTGTAAATAATAGTATTAGAGATCATATTTGATCAGATTTAAACAAAACTGAACAAGATTAAACAACACATGTGTTGTGTTGCCAACATATAATCATACGATTAGTTGATTATCAAATAAATATAAGTGCTACTATATAACTTATATATTTGATGCCTAGATTGAATTATACCCTGTCCATTTGCATTTTATGGCTATTTTTTTCAAAGTTCTCATACACTCAGATAGGAATCTATTTGTCATGTTTAATAAATCAGGAGGATTTTTATTCAAATAAACTACTGAATATTAATAATAATTAATAACTGTAATGATATCTCAATAACTTGTTTGCATATATGTATGTGTATATATATGTCCATCATAAGTCATCCATGGGTAGGTTTTAACAACAATCAGAATACATGTGTACTTCTTTCTGGAATAAACTAAAAACCTTTATCTGATTGAGTTGTCAGTACAGTTCACTGATTAGATAGTGTAGTTTCAATGTAATTTGATACGTGCATACTTAGTCATAGGCATATATTTAATGGATATTAATAGTGTAGAGAAAGAGGTATTTGGAATTGATTGTGGACAACTTGGGGCTGTTTTTTTATATACCCCTGGCTGGCTTAATACTTTTTTTCATGGGACCTATCATGCTAAAATGAAATAGTCATTCGATGAGAGAATATCAGTGAAGAGTATTTCTTAAAATAGACATACCTGTCTTTTGAAAGCAATATGAAAAGATTAAGACTTGAGAAGTAATACCATGTATATCGCTTGCAAGTAAGTCACCTATCACACTAAATAATGATAATAAATTTTTCTAGTACATTAACGTAGTGTTTATCAAAGTTTCAAAATAAACTGATTACGAATAAATAGGCATGGGAGTTTCTGGAATGTTCCTAAGATATTCCAAGTTTGATCACGGTTTTACTCCAGATAATGAACCACTTAAAATCAAGGAGTACTGGATGACTAACTCGTTCTTGTTTAGGGCTGTTCGCAAATACTTGCCAATGACCCCACCAGGAATTGAACGCTGGACTTTTCGATTACAGGATGAGCTCGTACACCATTCAGCTACTGGGACAGAATCCAATAGTCCACCAATCCTAACTCCTACTTATCTGCGATACATGGCGTTGAAAATCAAGGATTACTGGGAAAATGTCTCATCTTTATTAGAGTATATTCAACAGAATGCACTCACGAACCCACAGATCATCGAAGCCAGAAATTTAAAGTTACAAGGCAGGCTAAAATATATGCGATTAGAAGTTAACATCAAGAACCGCAATGAGTCTTAACAAAACAGAAACACACTTGGTATCATTACTTCAAAATTAGTGGCAGAATATCTAGTTACAATGACATTACTTCCCGTTTAAGTGTGGTAAGCGAGTGGAATGGCAGTACACATAGAAGTATGACGAATTATAAGAATAGATTTATTCACGATAACTTGTATGTATAATTCCATTGTGTGTAAAATTTGTTTTGATTAATTCTCACAATGTTGTTATACTGTAATATTTACTGATGACCACGTTTTCAGCACAATTTATTGCCTCTTATAATCATTTCAAGGTACTAACACAACTTTCTAACTTCCTTTGTATAATTCCATTGTTTTTCATCTCTTGACTTCATTGGTAGTAGTATTTTCCATATTTCCAGCATGAGTGTTGAGTTACTCTTACTACAGGTGTTGGGTGTAGATTCGATGAACAAAGATTCAGTATTCAACCTCTCTCTCTCTCTCAACCTAACTATATTACTCTTTAGAAATTTAACCCTTTCCCGCCCTATTGTTTAACTGCGTCAATATATGCGGTGCAATTGCCAAGTGTTGTTCTAAACAACTTATCTTTACACACTCAATCATTCTAAATTTCGCTAAATCCTTATGTTCCGACAATGTGACTGCCCCCGATCTACTGGTCTGAATGACCTATGTAGTTGACTCAACTCACAGTCATCGCAAAGTATTTTGTAAAATATATTATTTTTTCTAATTTGGTCAAAAGGTTCCTTTAACCTATAGAACTTGTCCCTGAGTTAGTTTGTAGGTTTAAATGACACTCTAATTCATGCTTTATTAGGAATTCAACATAAGGCCTCAGTTGTCCCCCCCTACTTATATGGTAGAACTGTAGATGTATTATATTCTCTGTTATTTATATTATCATTACTTTTAATTTTGCTTTTTACCTATTTTAGTATTCCTAATGAATTTTATATGATAGTTAGTTATTTGATAACAACCCTTCTTCTGTCTGTTTTATTTCGTCATTTAGGTCTTTTGTTGTACTACTTAGTGCTATTGCTTGGTTTGTTAGGCATTTAACTAAGCCTGCCTTTACAGACAGATAACAGATAACTTGAATTAAATTCTAAATATCTATTAGAGTGAGTTGGTTTTTCATAAACGCTAGTGTGCAGTTTACCTTCTTCTATTCGTTTTATTTTACAATCTAACATAGCTAAATCTCCTTGTCCATTATCCGATTCAAATGTGAATTTTACTCCCTCCACCAGTGAGTTTATTTGCGTCAAGAAGCTAAAGATATGTTCTGTTTTTAACACATATCTCCACCATATATTTCGAATAGGTTCGAATGTATTCAGAGTAATACTTTCCCAGCTGTCCGTAAATAAACATCTGCTACGATAGGGTATATTGATGATCCTATCGCTAAACCTTCTGTTTGTTTATATATTTTGCCTTAGAATTAATTTGAGGCATAATTGAATTCCTGAAATAAGTTACTAGAGTAAGTTCAGGATCTGCAGTTAGTTCTCTTTTAACTGCCTCTAAGGCCATATTGATTGATATATTAGTGTAAAGACTAGTTATATCAAAATAGATAAATTGTACTCGAAGCGTCATCAGTAAATATTACTGTATAAACACTGTGGGACTGTATCAAAATAAACTTTACGCATAATGGAATTATACTCTACCATAGTGCACAAGTTACATTCTTATATCACTTTTTGACGTAGTTATCTAAAAAGAGACACTGTGATTCACACTTTGATCCTATCGTTCTCCAAATTTTTCAACTTTCTGTGAAAGAAACCAACTTGCCAAGTATGTTTTTCAGAGTTGTTTGAGCTAACTTCAAACGAACGCTTTTTATCAGACTTTCGATATTCTAAATGATACAGGACCCTATATATATATATATATATATATATATATATATATATTAATGGAGCCTTTCAAAATTTTCTACTGAACACTTAGTTAGGTTGGTTTGAGTCAGAGGTTTCAGTTACATAAATTCAAACGCTATATAGTTCTCAGTCACGAGTGACTGTATTGTATATCCTCGCTAATTGTAGTGTCATAGCTCATTGCTAAGGTGTTTTAATGATCAGTCATATTTCTTGTACGCTTTTGAAATGACATTTAGCATTAAAAATGTTTCTCTATAGTACATATTATCGGTGGTATTATGCTCTTGTAATCATCACATTTGCTGCAGTTTTATGAAACAATGCTGTTTGGTACTAATATCTTCGCTGTATAATGCATTCAATGAGACCGTAAGTTCACAAGTTAAGCGTATATTAGTGAATTTTCATGATATCATACTGGTATATTTCCGCCTATTTATTGAACGTCCTATTACCCACTGGATGAAATAGATGGCGCCACTTCAAAAAAGTATATTCCATTATAATCGCCGATCAGTTACATTTAAAGTGAATAAATAATGCGTGCTGAACACTGTTAAAAGTATACTGTATGTTTGATTGATTATCAGAAGTGCAGTTTACTGACAAAGGCAAGAAAACAGAGAGATGAAAGCTGACTGAAGTAGAGCAAATCTCTCGTAAACAGGCTTACTGAAGAAAATGAAAAATGATTTTGCTGAAAAAACTTCTCTATATAGATGAAGTCACTTACTGTTAACCCTGTACAACAAACGTTATTGTTCCCAATCACACATTTAGAAAAAAAACAGATTGAGCGTTGGCCGTTCACACAATATGTATAGAGTCTTACAAATGATTTATCTCTATCCTTCTAACTGTCACTTGACATTGTTATTCTCTTTAATTGTATTATGACTACTATTATCGCTAATTCAATTAATTTGCTTTTATCTTGGTGTTCTTACGTAGCTCACTCATCTATTCTTCCCACTCATAATAATTTACAAATTATTTGATGTAGGAAAACTCATTGTAAGCAAGTTCAAATTAACTGATCTTGATCCCTGTAACTATTTTCACTCCTTATATACTCGGGAAAATTCAAATTTCTTGTTGACTAACAGCCTATTTTACTAGATGGTTGATGGTAATCGGCAAGAGGCCTTACCTGCCTCAGGTTTCGTGTTTGTTAACATTTACCAGTCCACAAGGCATATCTGCAAACTCGAAGAGAGTCAAGTCCTTCTTAGATTCGAGCCCGAGTCACCTTGTGCAGCTACAATTAGATACTCTATCAGTGAGATATTCGGGCTGGTGGTTGGTTTCCTGTTGGAATTTATTGATTACTTTGGTTGAAGGGTAGATAGCAGGTTTACAGTGTCGTGTGTCTCGTTCTATGCCTAATGCAGATGTAATCCTTTCAGTCAAGTTATTGGGGATAACTGTGAATAAACTAGCAGAAGAGAAGACGAACAAGTAGAAAGATGTATAAGACCATAGTAGATCGAAAGTCTAAACAAATAGCATCATGAATTACTAATCAGATTCTGTGTTGAAGAACCGCTGGCGCCTTCGTCCTACACTAAGGTCGAAGCCTAACACCCCTTACAATGTCCCACCCTACTTTAAAGATGAGTTTAAACAACGACTTTGAAAAAGTTGCACATCTTAAGTTCATCAGAGAAATGAGCTTAAAAATTGCTTACAAAATTTCAGTTATATAAATATATATATATATGGGAGCAGATGAACCTATGGTACTACATTGAAGTGGCTAGAATAGGCAGTTTGCGCTCCACACATAGGCTGATCATCCGCCGGCTGTATAAACTGCTATTTATCTTAGCTAGAAAAATGCTTTCTTTTAAAAACCATCTGGATAAACGATTCTCCGTATCATCTTCCGATTCAACATTCATCAACTGCAGATTTCCCTCCCTGTGTGGACACTCGAGGGCCTCTAATTTACTTTTATGTTTCTGTCAGTAAATCTTGTTTGATATCTATTTTGAATTATGACTTGTTGAGTATCTGTAGCTCATCACTGACTTAATACTAGTTCAAGTCCTTTAATTTTTGAAGATAAAGAGTGGTTCAGGTTTCTTCTCTTTTTTAAAGGGTCGAACTCTGGAAATTCATGCATTGAGCATTCCACATTGGTTCTTTGTGGACTGATCTTTGAAACAACCTATCAGATTTCGTTGTCAACAAAGTAAAAAATTAACTGAAGGAAACAGTAAAGAATGGTAAAGGTATAACACGCCACAGCACGACAAAACCGCTTAAATGTAAGTTAGAATTTATTGAAATGGTCAAAATTCAAGCCATTAGGAGTATTATCATCTCACGATGAATAGCAATGCTATGAGATTAAGTAGGAGTAAACTTTAGTGTACCATGTTGTTCAGTTCACAAAGTAGTATCCACTCATTCTTGTGACAGAATAATTGTTTAGAAAAACCCTCCTGAACTATCTATTTACGAAATTTCTATTTATTTAAACTTTCCAACAAATTTTTAATTATTTTTCTCTTTTCTTTTAGGCTATGTATCATATCCTTAACGTTTGCATATCATATAATGACCTGATCCTTGCACTTGCCTTTGATTCTGTTTATTTTTTTGTAGCTTAAGTGATTCAATTTGCCTGAGAGAATTTCTGATACTCATGGATAGAGTTTTGATTCTACCTGGTTGGCGACATTCTTCTTGATTCTCAGGTACTTCTTACGGTTGATTTTTGTTAAATAATGCTGTTGTACAGCGTTTGTTTTATTATTATTTATTATTATTGTATCCTTTAGTTCCTAGAGGAACATAGGGCTTCAGCTGCGCACCTCCATTGCATTCTGTTTTCTGACAACTTTTTCACCCCGCTCAAGTCTGGCCACATGCTTTCATCTCCTCCTCGCATGACCTCCTCCAAATAATCCTTGCATCGGCGACCAACTCGCCACTTCCTTTTCGGGTTCCACTCGAGCAATGGCTTGTCTAGTGATGTCACTTGATGGTTTCCTCAGAGTATGACCACCCAATCCATCTCCATTTCTTCCTGCCTATTTGTTTCAAAATCGGTTCCTGATTGGTTCGCTCCCAGAGATCCCTGTTGCTTATCTTCAATGGCCAGCCATCTGATCTTGAGTATTTAGCGAAGACAGCTGTTAATGAAGGTCTGAGGTTTGTTTGAGATGCTCTTTATAACTCGCCAAGTCTCTGATCCATATAGTAGTACTAACTTTACATTGGAGTTGAAAATCCGGATCTTATTTTTGATGGTGAGTGCTGTTGACCTCAACACAGATTTGAGAGTAATGAAAGCTTGTTTGTATTATACTTGAGAATATTTTCTTTATCGACGAAATCAACTTCAAAGGCTGTACCGTACAGTTGTATTTATATTTACCAAAATTGTATAGTAGTGTTTTATTGAGTAAAAGGTGGAATGGGGGGTGACATAATTGATATATTTACTCCTCAGTGGCTTTGGAAGTAAAAAAAAATAAGAGTTGTAAATTAAGTGGTATTCAATGGCACAAAATTAGAAATTTAATAAGGCTAAAATTGCCATTGAATGAGAATAAAAGTAGTTGAATGTCCAAGGGTTAACAAGTGTGAAGAGGGTGTGAAAATGTGCAACAGGAACATATGAGAGTGATAATAGTGAATTAATTATCAAACTAAAAGCAAACTAAAAGTGAAATTGAAAGCTGAGGAAAAGAAAAAAATTAAAATGTTTTACAGGGAACGACTAGTGAAGAGGCTAAGACCAAGGTAGAATAAGAGATTGGACAAACTTTTTCTGTATCCAGAGTTCGGGGTTGTATTCACGAATTGCCAACGCCTCTACTATAAACAAATGCCAAAACCTGACGCCTTTTGTACCAATAAGCTTCACCTTGTAAATGATCTTGAAATACGACACAACTGGAGGGCGTCAGGTTTCGGTTTGAGTATGGCGGAGGCGCTGGCAGTTCGTCAATACAACCCCGAACTCTGTATACAGAAAACGTTTGTCCAGTCTCTTATTCTACCCTGGTGTTAACCTTCTGTAGTCGTTCCCTGTAAAAAGTTTTAATTTTTTCTGTTTTTCAGTTTCAGTTTCACTGTTAGTTTGCTTTTAATGCATAAGCTGACATCAGTTAGAGAATCACTGGAAAACCTGGAAGTACTGGACAGCTGTTTCGTCCTAATTTGGGACTCTTCATCAATACGCACCCACCGGGATTTGAACCCAGGACCTTCTGGTTACAAGGCAAGCTTGTAGACCATTAAGTCACTGTTACCTGATCCAATTGTTTTTGAATTCTAACTTCTGCTAATTCACGACATAGCGCGACCATTTCACAATGTCTTCTTTGATGAGTTACTGCCTCATCTTCGACCCGCTGCACCCTATTGGTCACGGCTTCCCACTAGAACCCCAGGTTAACTGGCTGAATAGGTCCAGTTGCTATTGAGCATCAGATTAATTTTCTAGTATTGGTTTTGGTTCCAACTTTGTGCCGTTGAGTACCATGTAATTTACAACTCTTATGTTTCTTATTTCTAAAGCCGCTTCTGATTAATTATATCAATTATGTCACCCCCCATTCCACCTTTTACTCAATAATACACTACTATACATTTTTGGTAAATATAAATACGACTGTACAGTACAGCCTGTGAAGATGATGTGAAGGATAAAAGGAAGTTTCTTTGCTGAATTTGTCTTTTATTTTTTCATAACTCAGTGAATATATTTCGGTGACTTGAGAAACTCCTGGAGCTGTGCAGCTGCCTTAATGTACCCTCAATAGATTTTTGTACTGTGAATAACTTGAGGAATTTTTATTCAGCTGTACGGTATGACGCAAAGATCTATTGTCTCGCCTTCAGATCATAATACGTTGGTTTATGTCGTTAAAATTCATTCTCGGAGGATATTTAAATAAGCTTTCACAATTAAATATACAGGATTTAAACTGAAAACAGGAAAGATTATCAGCTCAAACGATGTTTTCAAAGTAGTCGGTTATTATTCTTTTGAACATCGTTTCTTTTTATTTACCTGCCTTCATCTGATTTAAATCTCAGCTGCTTTTTTACTTTTTTGTCTAGTCACATATCAATTTCAAGTTATTTCGATCATGTTGCCAAACAATTTATCTAAACCTACTTAATCTCATTTATCTTTTTCCACTTTCTGTTCATCAATGATCACTATTCATCATAATTTCAATTTGATCTTATTTTTATTCCCCTAGATTAACGATTTATATATTTTTCAATTTGATTAATCCCCTCTACAATTATTGTGTTAAATAAAAGGGCCTATCAGATTATAGTTGTAGAGTTTCCGAAAAAAGATGCCAAAAAATCAAAACATGGCGAGTAAATTCATTATTTTTATTTCATTGAGCATATTCGTGAATGAAATAATTAATCCCAGAATAATAATTATTATTAATCATTCTTTGTGAGAAAAAAACTAACCAATTTTAGCTCTTTTGAAGTTATTACGTAAGAGATAACATATAGATTACTTTTGTAGAAAATGAGTTTAAAACATGAAATGTATTCGTGTAGTTGTGACGTTTTTAAAAGGTTGAGCTTATTCAATTTGGAGTCATCACATCGATCTTTTGCTCAAGTAGTTGGACATTTTATTAATCCCTTTGCATTCACAGTGGAAAGTCGGGCTTCAAGCTAGAGGCTTGAAGTTTCTGTAGTAGTGGTGATTACTTTTGCAGAGAGGGGTCGCTAGCCTCATGCCCAATTTTCCCCTTTTACCAGTCTTATTACTGGCTTAGCGAGGTAAAGGATATTGTCGGCCGGAGATCGAATCCCGGACTACATCCGTGATCGGCGAGCATTCTACCGCTGTACCATCAACGAACATGAACATGTTGGAAATTAGTTATATTGACTAATGCTTAAAATGATATAGAGTAAATAATCATTGCTGAGCGACAGTGTGCTCACTGCCTTTTATAATTTAACACTTCATAAATAATAAGGTGTTGGTTTGCAGGATTTGATTGGCTTCAGAATTTCATCATTAGTACCACTTTAATGCTCACTAATGATTGGCTCTTTCCACGTAGACAGTTACCTCGGTCCTATTGGGAAGTCATAACCAGTGGGCTACAACAGGTTAGTATGAGAACAAATACTCGTGGATGAAATTCGCTAGTGACCACACCAATCGTCGATTGGCAGAAGCTGGAATTCATGGATCATTGGATTGGCGAGTCCCAGTGACTGAATGGCCTACGAGCTCGCCTTGTAGCCAGAATGCCCTGGTTCGAGCTCCAATGAGTGCGTTCTGATGGTGAGTCCCAAACTAGGACGAAACAGCTATCTAGTACTCCTAGCTTGTCCTCTAACCGATGTCAGTTCATGATAAAATCCTGAAACGTAATGAACAACTTATTGAGAACAGGGGCGATCAAACACCTTAGTATTGTAGTAGCTGGATAGCCAAAATAAGATAAGAAAAACCGGAATCATTCTTCTGTCTACTCTAAACGAAATATTCAGTTTTATCGTCGAGGAGAGACTAAAAGACACACCAGCAAAGCTGGATTCCGGAAAATCAAATCATGTTCGAATCAGATTGAAACGCTGTGCGTCATAGTCTAACAGAGCGTAGAATGATAGTTCAGTCTTTAGCTCAACTTTGTCGATTGTGAAAAAAACATTTGACTACTTACACCATGGAGTAATCTGCAAATTAATTCAGAACTATAGCTTGCCTCAAATCTTTATCAACCTCATTCAGCAGTCATATGACAATGCCACGTGTCAGATGATAAGACACGGGAAACCCAGCTGAGTATTTGGAGTGAAGAGCGATGTTCTTAATTGTGTAGGAGACTTTGAAGAACCAGGAGACAGCAATAATTTGCACAGATAAAAAGACTGTTAAGGATCTGAACTTCTCAGATGAATTTTGTCTAATTTAACACTAGCCTGAAGATCTACAGACGAAAACCAATAGGCTGACAAAAGAGGAAGGTATCGAAGACAGGTCTTCAAGTGAACATTAAGAAGACATATGTGATGGAGATACTCAGCCACGAAAACATCACTAATCAGTATTAATGGAAGAAATATGAAGGTGGTCACCAACTTGACTTATCTAGGCAGAATCGTTCCAGCTACAGACAGAAAACACTGATGAGGTTGTTAAAACCAGCCACAATTAAAAAGGCAAGATAAACCTTCATCACTTTGAAATCAGTTTGAATATCTCCTGTACTCACCAAATATGACAAGACTTTGATTTTCAACACCAATGCTAAGTCAGCCAGTTCTTCTATATGAGTAAGAAACTTGACGAACGCTTCTTCTAAAGCATTTCCAACAGGTACTGGACAGCCTGGTTTTACAATAGTTGCCTAACCAATGCCAACTCATGATGAAATCCTGTAACCAGTTTCAGAGTTTATTGGAAAACAGAATCTTCATCTTATAAAAATGTTACCTTATTTGTATACAGAATTCAGCTTTATACATTCAGTTCCCGATTTTGATATGTCTTGTGGAAACTTTATGTGTACTAGACTGGTGCTTAATATATGATACTTTTACATTGATGAATGCTACTGGAGTTATGGCATGAGCAGGATACTTGTCTACTTGGGATTTTATTGATAAGCATTTTGATGTTATAAAGAGGTATAAATCTGGCTACAGGAAATGTCATTTTCAATGAAACGTTTATTCTTCCTTCTGTTCTTATTGGTGTTTCTTCCTCCTAGTACGCCAAGCAAATAATATGTGATGCCTTTTCAGTCGTTACAGACTTCAGTATGAACGTTTCATCATAAATACAAAATGTTTTGATATAAACTTATCGGAATTTTATGCACAGATATTTAAATTGTGTACTTGCATGTATTATACTTTTGCGCAGTGTTTTTCTATACAATATTTAAGAGTCAGTTTATGGGAATTTGATTTGGTTTTAAATTTAATCATGGATTGGTTTAAGTTAGAGAACCATTGAAAACTAGCAGGAGTACTGTACAGCCTTTTCGTCTTAGCTGAGAGATCTTCAACAGCACATACCCACCGGTGGTCGATCTCAGGGCCTTCTATTTGAAAATTAGGTTCTTTGTTAAACACTGATGAATTCAAATTCGCTAAGTTATCTGAGTAGTACCTGATATATTTTGATTTTCTCACTAATAGGCCAGCCAAAGAAGGGTTACTTCATTCACTTATCTAGGGAGCATTGTCTCAACTACAGGAAGTCGGAAAGGACGAGGATGTCAAATCGAGCGAGAATCGGGAAGGCGAGAAACACATTCATCAACCTGAAATCAATCTGGAAATCTTCGTCACTCAGCATTACCAACAAAATTCGGATTTTCAATACAGACGTAAAGTCATTTCTTCTATACGGATCAGAAACTTGGCGAGCGGGTCACAAAGAATATTTCCAGAAGGTTGCAGACCTTTATTAACAACTGTCTTCGCTCTATACTGAAGATCAGATGGCCGGAAAGAATCACCAACAAGGAATTATGGGAACAAACAAAGCAAGAACCAATCGCCAACCAACAAATATGCAGTAGAAAGTGGAGATGGATCGGACACTCGCTGAGGAGACCGCTGGGTGACATCGCACGATCAAGCCCTTGAGTGGAACCTGAAAGGGAAGCAGGGTGTGGGACGTTGGTGCAAGGGTGACATGGAGGAGACCGTGTGAAGAGGAGTTGAAAGAATATGGATTAACATGGATGCAGGCGAAAAGTACAGCAGGAGACAGAAGTAAGTGGAGACGTGCAGTTGAAGCCCTATGTTCCACTAGTAACCCAAGGGAGCAATAATAATAATAATTTCTGTGTTTATCTACAAATTCTGCCGCTCCTGTAGAGCAGGCTATAGAGGGCAAACAACTAGATAGCTCAAAAAACGTATTAATGATCATCTTCCTGCATGGTTTGGTTAAGGTCAAATAAAATCTATACGAAGTTCTATTTTGACTCATTTAATCGATGATGGCGGTCACCAAGTGGACAGAAGTATTGCCTTCAAAGTTATCTAGAGCATTCCATCGATCCCTTCGGACAAAACTGGAACCCTCCTTTTTACGCATAGCCGAAACTATGGGAATTAATTCGACAGAACAGTCTTAGTCTTTGCATACAAAAGAAGTTTCTACCACCCTGGCCTAGGTAAACTGTACGCACCCACCGGGATTTGAACCCAGGACCTTCTGGTTACAAGGCAAGCTCGTAGACCATTGAGCCACTGTGAGCCAATCCAACGGTTCTTGAGTTCTAAGGTCTGCCAATTCACGATATAGCGCAACCGCTAGTCAATGTCTTCGGCGAGTATTTGTCCTCACACCTGACCGGCTGCATCCTAATGATCACGGCTTCTCACTAGAACCTCAGGTTACTACCTACCTGGATAGGCCAAGTCGCTGGTGAGCATCTCATTGTTATTCAAGTGTTGGTTTGTAGGGAATTAGAATTGTTATAATTGTTTCTCGTTATGATATATTAACTCTGAAGTTCTGATATTGCTTTTTTGACAGGCCCTATACAAATAAGTGATAATTGGTTTACTTGCCATTCGAAAACACATTTTTCACACATTTCTCATCTATGAAATAACTGTTCCAATGATTACTACCTATATAACCCGTTTTTAAAATATACTTTGAGATATACTACTTATAATTAGATGAAAAGCAGTATATATACATGGTATAGTATGATAATTTATGTCAGTGGGAAAACTACTGGATAAGAAACACTTAAAAGAGGCTTTCATTTGTATGAAATACCTTGTCACCTACAGATTACAATGGAAAAGTCATAGCTCATACTGAATGCATGCAACTATTATTAAATAGGGAAACAGTCCTAGAGATTTTCATTTATCTCACTGTTCTTTCATACCACCTGGTTTTTGGCTTATTTTAAACGAAGAGAGAACGAACACATTTGAGAGATAAAAGGATATGATTCTTTTTAATTCGCGACTTTTCACTGGCTGACATGAACAATTTTAAGTGCAGTTATATAGAGCATACTTCAAAATTATTTCAACACAAAAGGTATAGTTGTGGAACAAGACATATGAATAGAAAACAGTTAATAACCTCAAATCCGATGCTTCTTCAGAAATGGATGCCCTGAAAGAAACATTCATGCAAAATGGATGCCCACTGAGATTATTCTACATGAATATCAAAACAAAGGTCCAGAGGAACGAAACATCACTTGTTTCAAAAAAGATACTTTACGTGAATCCGGATTTTGTGAGATACTTAGCTTGCCATATCCTCAGGAGAAGAATTTCAGCATCTTTGAAAAGGATATTCTTCGCAGAAACTTTAAGAGTAGTGTCCTCCAGTCGTCAATTGATCTGCGGAAATCTCAAGGACAAGATAGCGCATGTGATTACTTCTTGTGGAGTCAGTATATTGGTCATTCATGTGTATCCTGTCTGAAAAGGTGTAAGAATAATATCCCTCAAGGCTGCAAGAAGATAATAGTGGCTGTATGATAAGTGCGATAATCAAACATCTCATCAACACTGGTCATTCCATCTCAACAAACGCCTACTTGAAATGATCTACAAGGTGAAGAATAACCTAACAAATGCAATACTCTTTCGTCTACTTTTTATTACTGAAGCCTTAACCACTCAACTGGAAAAATCAGAGTTATGTGTACAGAAGAAAATCAACCAACCATTTCTGCTATCATGGAAACAACAGTGTTGCCTTCCACTGACTCGATGGTTGTATGGTTGTATTTTGTCTCACTACTTATGACAACAGTTACCTTTAGAACTCTTGCATAATTCCATATTTTCCTTTTTTTGAATGAATGATAAAAGCTTTATTCCAAAACAGTACTTGCGATGCAGAATGGATTTCTCAGCATTTTACTACAGTATTGCATTTAATTAGCAAATTAACAATAAAATAAAATTCTACGTAGATTAAGGGTAATCTCAGTTATTTTTGACAACAACGTATTAGCATGTCAGTAGTGAAGCCAAAATTCAACAGAGTGTTTGAAGGTGGTAGAAAAGTAGGTTCTAGCATATTTACTGGCGTAAGCAGAAGAAAGAAACAAAGCTTCACATAACAAAAAAAAAGAGAGAGGAAAGGAAAAGAAAGAAAGAAAAACGTTATACCTATAAATGATATGAGTTGGAAAGACGAGATCCAGTTGTTCTACTGACCATTTAATAAGTTAAAGGTTTCACGCCTAATGCTTTCTTTATCGCACAGAACACGAGCTAAGTAGGGTATGGTTGAGTTTTTGTACTTACTAGTCAGGCGAGCATATAGTTTTCTATATAGGCTTCTGGTTTGTCTGCTTGATGAGATAGATAAAAGGGGAGAGTTGTGAATGAAGAGGGTGTTGTGAGTTAGATAAAATGGATTTAGCTTATTTTTCACATAAGTTCAAGTGCCTGTCGACCAGAATATTAACAAGCTAGTTAAGTGACACTTAGCTTATCCTGCTGACAACCTTTAACATCCTGCGTAATAAGGTATAGTCTTTCTTCAGTAGCTTAGGAAAAACTAAGACGGAACAATAGAGAATAATAGACAAGATGCAAGAGTTAACAAATCGTAGGAGTAAGGGTTGGGTTATACCAGAATGTCTTAACTTCTTGATGTAGAAGGTAAGACGGAATATTTCCTTAGACATCGTCAAGATATGAGACGACCAGGAAAGATCAGCAGATAGAATGACGCCTAGGTATTTAATTTCTGACTTGGTTTCTATTTCATTACCATCTATGTTGCCTGATATAAAGCCATTTAGTTTAGAGCAGTCGCTTGGACATTTGACAGGCAAAGATACAGTAAGGTCATCAGCATATTTAACAAAATTAATGTCTTTCGAAGATGGTAAGTTATGTAGAAAGAAAGAAAAGAGAAGTGGGGAAAGTACAGCACCTTGGGGGACACCAGCTTCAGTGAGCACAGCAGAGGAGGATTCGCCTTTGTATACGGTATACTGCATTCTATTTGAAAAGTAGGAATGCAACCAGTTAGTGACCCAGGACTCAGTTTGTGACATAGAGAGCTTATTTAGCAAGAGACATCTAGGTACAGAGTCGAAAGCAGAAGTGAAGTCGAGAAACGTGCAGAGGACGTATTTGGCACCTTTATCTAATGATGAGACAATACTGTTGTGTAAGACGGCTGCAGCGTCTAAAGTACTCCTACCCTGTCTATAGGCAAATTGTTTGGGGTCTTCAAGGCTATTAAGGGAGGGTTCGAGTTTAAGAAGTAGTAGTTTTTCCATAAGCTTTAGAAACGGGGAAGTGATGGCAATGGGTCTGAACTTTACGTTCTTGCTATTGCCAGGTTTAGGGAAAGAGACTATTTTAATGTCTTTCCATGGAACAGGTACAACGTTTTCGGAGAAAGAAGCATTTCCGTTGTTAGTTAGAGGAGAACATAAAGCATCAGCGCCCTATAAGCACCCTAATCACAACTCACTCATTAATTAAAGTACTCATCTTACTATTCAAATGCATTACGCTTATTCAACTTCTTTTATGTGTTAATAGATATGTTTTTTGTCAACACATCGCCATTATTATAAGAATAGAACTTGTGCACTATGGTAGAGTATAATTCCATTGTGGGTAAAATTTATTTTGATAGACTTACAGTGTTATACAGTGATATTTACTGATGACGTTCTGAGCACAATTCATTGCTGCTCATAATCATATCAAGGTATTCATACAACATTCCAACTTCGTTTATATATAAACAATTGAATCACATCACCACTACCCTCTTACCAACTTTCAACTCCCCTAGTAACAGTTTGACTACTCATCACATCTTCAAAATGTCTTGACAACAATATATCTAAATCATTTTTTTGTCATTCTTATAGGACAAACCTAATGTACAGACACACATAAAAAATAAGTATATATAAGTGCGATTGTACAGGTAAAGGGGGAATGAATTCGCCGAAAAGTGACTCTTCGCTGAACTACGTGTTTTGTTTTAATTAACGTCTGGGTGAGTACTATTCAACCAGAATTTATTTATGCATAACGTGATGGGGAATCCGGAGAATAGGGGGGGGATGAAGTGAAATACCAAGTAAGGATAAATTATTACATAAACAAAAAGTTAAGTAAATTGTAAGATTGATTATGAGTTCACCTCAGTGGATTGTGATCAATAATTGTTGTGAAGTGCTAGAAACCCAGAAACATAATAATGACGTCTGGTCAACAGTATGGTGCAAGATTAATCACATTATGGTTATGTACCCAAATATTAGATTGAAAACTTTTGACCGCGAAGTAGCAAGAATTTTCCCATTATATCGGTATTTTATGGGGCTTCACGTATTTCCGACCAAATATTCCGTGTTAGTCAGTTGCTTAGCGACTTCACGTGCAAACAAACACTTTTTTTACTTTTAATGTGAAGACTGTTAGAGATATGCTAAGAAAAACTAGCGGATACTCTCTTCTGTGTCCTTCCCATATACTTGCTACGACAAGCGCATGTGAACTGGTGAATACAATCGGAACTGACATCAGCAGGATACTTATCTACTTCTAAGCGTATTGTTGAGCGTTTCGTGTTCTCATTGTTCATCACATTTGATGTCTTGTTGTGTGTGGTATTGTTCACTGTAATAGTGTCACAGAGTTTATCCTGAATCACATTTTCACATTCATGAACATCTAATAAAATCGTTTCATGTAAGCATGTAAGTTTCTTCATGTTTTTAAATTCGATTTAGATGATCAATACAGTGTTATTTCTCAGTTTGTTTACTTATTCTGTCTATGTCATTTTCTTTTGAGCTAATTATTTATGAAACATGAGATGAATACATCTCTGATCTTCTGTAAGCTTTGATATGTTTTATTCCATGAACAATTTATTCTCATACATACATATATTTTTTATTTCTAAAATAAGCAACATTTTCAGTTGACTAACAAAGTTTATATATATGGGACAGAGACATGATAGAAAGGCGGCCTGCTTTAAACTTGGGCTACCAGAAAGATTTCCATCTCTCTATTGCATATATTTGCTCTCGTTCGGTTTGTTTTTTTAATCGATTGAAATATGACCTCTAATGATTTGATCTACTCTTGTGTGGATTTAAAATCTTAACAAGCTTCTGATTTACAAGTCCCTAATAGATCTGAGAAAAGGCCTGATTGTAGATGGCAGCGTGTCCCAATACATGAGATAACTGTTCTTCATTTACGTCCTTAGGTCTCAAATGTACTTCTAAACTTCTTACAATTAGCTTTCAACTAGATATGGTGGATTTCTTGAAAGAGACAAAGCAGATATATGATAATGGAATGGTTTGTGTTTCAGCTCAGGAACCATTGTGTCACAGGATATACTGTCAGCTAATATGTTACTTGAAGATAATATACGAAAGGAAATTATTATGTAATAAACTCTTGAAAATTTTGTGCACTACATAAATATCGTCCAAAATAAAGATATTATTGTAAGGTGGGGTGATACAGACAAAGTGTTCTGACGGAATACTATTCTCACATATTTCCACAGTTCAGTACTGCGTTAGCAACAGGATACTACGTTTACTTGAGCATTCCATTTCTTGTCGTTTAATGTAAACTAAAATCACACGTTTAGTGATTGGTTGAAGAATATTAACTGCATAGATATAAACAGTGATCTGATCAAATTAAAATAAATCTTTGCTTCCTTGTCTTGCATTCTGCTGTTACATTTGGTGTCGTGGCCCATTCAAGAAACGAAAATGCTATAGGCTGTAGTTTCTGAAGAAGAAGACATATGAAGCTTCTTGAATGACTTCAAGACTGTTGCGGAGTTGGATTGCCTTTCAGAGCCGTCAGCAAAAGCGGTTTCACTAAGAACGCTGCTGGGAAGCCAGGCGAAGGTAGTATCTGATAGTGTGAGGCGAATAGAAGGGAAAGCAACTTGGAATTCATTAGTGGGACAATCCAATGCACAGACGGCGGGTGACGCAGCAGTTTTGTACCACGAAGGTAGAAGTTGATGGTGACCGTCTAGTATTGGTGCTGACCCTGACAAACATACTGCGTCGGACGCTGTCAACACTTGACGAAGATTTTGAAGCACAGATGTTGGTATTTCAGTTTACTGAGGGTGTTACAAGGCACATATCTCAACAGCTACATCTGTATCACGCTGTACAGCCATTGAACGTTAGATAGCTCTTAAAGGGGACCAGGCAACTATTAAGGAAGACGGTTGCCACGATACAGCCACCAAAAGCCAAGTGATGTGAGCAACAATCAGATGTCAGATTTATTTTGTTGTTTTAATAATTCTAAATCGATTTATTTTAGTAAACATGCAGAGTACTTATAACATGAGATTTCCGACGTGAACAGTTGTCTTCAGTGACTTTATCTGAGAATTGAAAACAAAATATCACTCACAGAATAATAAACATTGTGAAATGATTTGAATAAATCAGCGGTTTTCAATAAAAATTATAAAAAGAATTATTCATACACGGAGAGCATTCTGTCTGATAAAGTTGTCACCAGGTCCCACAGTTATATGATTGTAATAATTAAACAAATATTGCTATTAACAGCACTAATGTTTTAAATTATATTGAATCGATGCATCGGTGACACAGCGGTTAGGACGCTTGCCGACCATGCACACGGTTCGGGGTTCGGTCCTCCGCTGACGCACTCCTCTACCTCTCTAAGCCATAAATAAAGCCGGTAAAGTGGGAAAGTTGGGCTTGAGGCTAGCAACCCCGTCCTGTAAAAATAAACACTGCTACAAAAACTTCAAGCGTCTAGCTTGAGGCCCTATGTTCCACTGGGAACGTGAAGGAGTACAAAAAATGCCGAATCAATACTATCGATAGACTACAGTTCAAAAGTATCAGTCAGCGATAATATGCATTAATATAACTCTTTACTGAATATCAGATAAATGAAGGGAAGTGAAACAGAATTTTTGAATTAATACGTTTGATAGAAGGCTATGGTATCAGTAGTGGCCGGACCAGTTTCTTCTGAATGCAGTGCTCCAGTTTGTTTAGCCTACAGGATTTTGATAATTTATTCGTCACCCGATATATGAAAGCGACTCTTCAGTGCTGCTGGCTTTTTGGCCTGCTTTGACTAGGTGATCCAATATAAAACTGTTGATGGTTTTAGCAACTCCTTTGTTTACTCATACTGGCGCGTTTCATTCATATACCAACGATGAACTGAGAAATTTCTGATAAGTTTGTTTCAAGGACCATTTTCAAGTTTACTCAGAAGGTATTCTGATAAAATATTAATATACGTGTGCGTCATTGGCATAGAGATGGAATGCTCCTCTGGGGTTCAATTCCCAGCCGACGCGCTCCTTTACCTCACTAAGCCAGTAATAAGACTGTTGAAGAGGGAAGGTTGGGCATGAGGCTAGTACACGATTCCATTAAGATAAACATCAATGCCAGCGAAACTTTAAGCCTATAGTTGGAGCCCCATGATCCACTGTGAATGTAAAGAAATAAAGCAAAAATTAAATTAAAGGAGGGGGTCATCGGTTGTTGTAAAATAATAATGTTTCATTCTCAAGAACATCTATTTGTGTGGCTAAATAAATGTGTTGTTAAAATCATCAACAGTCCTATATTGATTTGCCTCTTCAAAGCCAATAGCACTCAAGAACCGATGGACTATGTTGAATAGAAATTTAAGTAGCCCAGTGATTTAAACAGGCCAGCGTAATTTACGATTTATCGCGAAACGGAAATAAGTAGATATAGTTCAGTAGTTAATTCATTATGAAATAAATATTTTCACATGTAAACAACATCTAAAAATATAGATGCATGTTTGTGATCAGTATTCAAGGTGATAGCAAGGCCAGGTAAGATGGTACAGATATGTTATGGTATGGAGGGATAGTTAAATAATGGCAAAACAATTCACGACATAATTCTGTTTTGAATGATGACGACGTCTGGTGAACCAATGATTTTAATATTGATGAATGTAAATTCACAAAACCGGTCAACGAGAAAAACATGACTGAACAGACCGAACAAAAGCTAACGGACACCCTCCGTAAGCTAAAAACTGAATCTTTCATCAGCAACGAAACGTTTGAATCCATAAGACCATCCGGCTCAAATATACCACGACTCTATGGACTTCCGAAAGTACACAAGAACGGTATCCCTCTTCGACCGATCCTTGACATGACCAATTCGCCTTATCACCGCACAGCCCAATGGCTAGCAGATCTACTAGAACCAATCAGAAGACAAGTTTCCTGCCACACAGTTCGAGATTCATTCGACTTTATCGACTCAATTGAAAACATCAACGTATCCAACAGGACCATGATCTCATTAGATGTCACATCACTATTCACAAATGTTCCACTGACTGAAACAATATGCTATGTATGCGAACTTATTGATTCCAAAGGAATAAACATCGGTATACCCACCGAGCGTCTTAAAGAACTCCTTCTGAGGTGTACCCTGAATGTTCAATTCTCTTTCAACAACGAAATATATCGCCAAAAGGATGGTATAGCTATGGGCTCACCACTAGGCCCATTACTTGCAGATTTCTTCATGGCAAAACTCGAAAACACATGCATGAAGAAAATGATCGATACCTTCGGAATCTACAAGAGATACGTCGACGACACTTTCATTATCGTCAACAATGAAGAGAATCTAGACGACATCCTGAAGTCGTTTAACAAGTGCCACCCCGCAATTCAGTTCACGCTGGAGAAAGAGTCCAACTCTAAAATATCCTTTCTTGACATCCAACTAACAAGACGAGAACACGATGGAACACTGAAAAGATCTATCTACAGAAAGTCAACATGGAACGGACAGCTGATTAACTTCCACAGTTGGGTACCCCTATACACCAAACGGAACCTGATCCGTTCACTTAGCAACAGAGTTCGCAGAATTTGTACCCCGGACACCGTAGAAGATGAACTGGACAATCTCAAGAGAATCCTCGTCGAGAATTGTTACCCAGAACGATTTATTGCAAAATCTATGAATCCTAGGCCACAAAAGCCGCCCACGCATAGCGTCCCGAAGAAACCGCTCTACATAAACCTTCAATTCAATGGAGATATATCTGCGGAAATACTAAAAAATCGACTGTCGCGCTCACTCAAGAAGACTTTCTTCGCAGCTGAACTACGACTAACTTTCTCCACAAAACCTATGATTCATGTGAACGTGAAGGATAAGCTACCACTGTTGGCCTCATCAATGTGTATCTACCAATTCACCTGCTCGTGTGGAGCCAGGTATGTCGGCCGTACCCAGCGTTCGCTTTCCAAGCGTATCACCGAACACTTACCAGCATGGTTTTACAAAGGAGAAAAGCGATGTCCCCGCAGCTCCATCTTAGAACACCTGATAGAATCCGGACACCAAGCTGCACCCCAAACAAACTTCAAAGTCGTCTACAGAGTAAGAAGTAGTCTTCCAAAAGGTGTACGAATCAGACTTCTTCAAACTGCAGAAGCAATGGCGATTCACTTGCTAAGCCCTGAACTCTGCATACAGAAGAGGTTCGTTCAATCACTAAACTTACAATGGACTTAACCTACATTATTACCTGAAAGGTAAATTCTACCTAATTTTTTTTTTCTGTCTCTTCATTGGTATTATTCTGTCTTCTCAATTGTAATATTTTGCATTTTCAACTTTCTTGTCTCTACCCCTACCCGATTTAATTTCTACACCTCACTACCACTTTAATTGACCTGACCAACGCTCAATTTATAGTCATTTATGTTACGTCATCCAACTTAATTGCTCAATTTCATTTCTAATCTAAATGGCATTATTATCTACCCCACTTCTACTTAGTCTCTACCTGTAATTACCTCTGTTGCTAACCTGACCTAAGTTAAAACATTTTAGTCAATTGTATTACGTCATCTAACTTACTAACTCAATCTTAATTTAGTTGCTGTCCAATTAACTTTGTTTCTATATTAGATCATTCTTTTATTACCTGATCAATTATCTAATTTTGACAAACCTCATGTACACACACACACTCAAATAATTATATATAAATGCGATTGTACAGCTATGTGAATGAATTCGCCGAAAAGAGTCTCTTCGCTGAACGTCTTCTCTTTTTCATTTAATATTCCCAAAGGTTTCAGCCTGTAAATCCAAAATAACATACTTGTTCATGCAGTCATCCACACGTCACACAAATACTTTGAAGCCTGAGAATGATGTTTAGTCTCTTCTCACCACAGATCTAGTAGGTTCAAAGTCTGTTGACTACTTTTTGAAATCGTATCTCTCAAACCACTGGACCACGGCTTGCTTATATACTTCTACCATAGCACTATAAGTTGAAATAAACTGGAACGGAAATCAAAATACATGTGACTTCTTCCCTGACACAATAAACTTAGCATCAATATGGATAAATAAAGTTTTTTCCCTTAAGCGATTTTAAAGGACAAAATCTTTTATATAATTTATCTAAGACACATTGAAACAGTGTCACACATCAGGCGATCCACAACAGAATACTCAGCAATGCCTTTGTGTTAAATACAGGAGTAAGAGAATGCCGGCTGCCTACTATCACCAGTGATATCCCTGATTGTGGTGGAACACCGTAAGTGGGGAGAGGGTAGACAGGAATACGTTCGATTAACAAGAAGACTCTAGAATATCTGAATCTCTTGGAGGATTCCTATCTAATGTCACATAAATACATAGATCTACAGGCAAAAACCAAGAAGTTAGAAGAAGAAGAAGAGGTAGAGAAGACAGGACTTCAAGAGAACATTGAAAAGACGGATGTGATGAAGATACACACCAACCAACAGTAATAACAAACACCAATCATTATCAACGGGAGTAATTTGAACGAGGTCATTTCCTTACACTTATCTAGCCAGCGTCGTTATAACTACAAGTGATAGCACAGATGAGAATCTCACAAACAGTTCTTCTTTATGGGTTAGAAACTTTCCACGAAACGAAAGGCATTTCCAACTGACTCCAGGCATTTTCTCACAGCTGCCTTCGTTCCAGCCATGAAAACATTAGAAACAGGGAACTCTAGAAACGAATTACTCAAGAATCTATTATCGCCCGATAAACATTTCAAATAGAATGGAGGTGGATCGGATACACGGTTAGGAGACCGTGGGGTAACGTCACGTGCTGGGCGTAATCTCGAGTGGAAATAAGACAGGAAACAATGAGTTCTCCGTCCGTGAGCAACATTCAGGAAATCGCGTGGGGAAAAAATGAAAGCTTATAGACAATTGTGTGGCCAGCTGATGGGGACTTCGGAGAACAGGACAAGCTGGATATGTTCTGTTGAAACCTTATGTTCTACTTGAAACCCCGACGGAACAATAAAAACAGTTTGCAAACGACTACTACAAGTTATTTCAAATGGCTTAACTAAGAGACAGAATCCTTAACACAGTATCTTTACGCCTATTGAGTAGCATAAATTGTTATGCTTTAAATTTCCCTGCTTGTTTTTACAAATTACGTCTTATTTTATTTTTTTACTGTTCATTCTCTAAATAGTAAATATTTCCTCATTAAAATAGTTTTTTTCTTCAAGCAGTGTGATAAACTGAGTAACAAGCAAATAATTTTCTTGATAAATACGTTTTTATTATAATTTAATAATAATAATATGAATTGTGATGAGAAATATAATTGCTTATGTGCTCTGTAAAATAATTCATGGAATGTGTATATCTTAAAAAGGTACAGAGATTACAAGATTAGTTGACATTACGCAGCAAGTTGATAATTACGGTAATTTTGTTTTTTAACTGCCTCCTAATCTCATTATTTCTACAGTCTTTTGGGATTGATACATTTTATGAGTTATTTCAATAAGGTCATATTATTATTACTTTTAATTTTTTCCTATGCATTTTGAGTGGAACATAGGGCTTCGAGTTAGAGCTGTGAAGTTTCCGTAGCAGAGGTGATGTTTTTTGTACGGAGTGGGACTGTTAGCCTCATGCCCAACATTCATTCTTGAATTGGCTCACTACCAGCTGTGTGGCATTTAGAAGTGCGTCAACCGGTGATCGGACTCTAGACTACGTGCATGCTTGACCATAACCAAATAGGCTTTTAACATTCGCCACAATTTTAATCATACTCATATATATTTTACTAAGAAAAATTCTTACATACGACAACATCAGAGTAAATAAAATGTGTAGTACTTTCGTCAAAATAAGGTTAAGTCATATCTGTGTTAATAAAAATCTTGAGACTTTATACATTTGGTTCCCTTGATAAATTTTGATGGACAAAAAAGGTCAGATTTGAAGTATAAAATGATGCCATTATTCTATTTCACAGGTTCTCATCAGCTGAAAACTACCTGAAATTACAAAATTATAAGATGAACGCATCCTGACTTTAACTATTACAACTTTGAGGTTAAGTTACCATCAAATAATCTGGTCTCTTTCATTCTCTATGGAAATACTAAGACCTTTTACTGCATTCCAAAACCATATATAACATTGCAGAACATCCGATCTACTATCCGAATCAGATTTTTCAACATGAAATATCAAATTTTCGACCCGAAAATATAATCAGCAAGCATAAATTATTTTGATTGGACACTAAGAACTAGTGTGTAATGTGTCTTGTCCTTTCTTTGGTGCAGACTGAATTCTATCAGTCAGGTTTGCAATGTGACCGCAATTCTAGGTAGCCTGCTATCACAGTGCACAATGATTTGATAATATTAGGTAGTTGGGGGCAATCGGCCGGAAGTCTTGAACTTAGGTTTCGTGCTAGTTGGCAAGGCGTATCTGCGACCTTGAAGGAACTCGCATCCCTCCTGAGATTCGAACTAACGTCACACAGTGCTATTGCAGTCAGAGACGTTACCACTGAGCTATTCAGGCTCGCGATCGACCTCCTGTAGGACTGTTATAGGTGAAGGGATATGAGTTCCTTAAGGTTGCAGATAAGCCTTGCTGAAGAGTGACAACCAGCACGAAACCTAGGTGGTGGGCTTCCTGCCGATTTCCTCCAACTATCTAATATCACCAAAGCATAAATTATTTTGAAATCCTAAAAATAAGGTAAAGAATAGGATACTCCTAACGGCCAAAACTGGCGTGTTATGGTCTGAACGCTGGAAACCGATCTTTGCGTTCTACTGTATAGCTAACCAAAACTTCATTGAGATGCACGCAGTCACGAAATGCCTCAACAACAATAAAAAAGACAGTTATTTATCATAAATTTCAAGGTGCTATTTACCGATCATAACACTTTAAGACGCTAAGCTACCTCAACATCGCCGTTAGATAGCTACAGAAATCAAGTTAGCTCTCAAATATCCACTAAACACTGTGGAAAAAATTAATTAACTAAACTAACCATATGAAGTACCTGAATATAAAGAAGATTCTTCCCAAAAAAGTGGGGTCAAAACTCTGTCCACAAGGATCACACACCAGAAACAATTCTCGGCTATGGTTAAAAGTCAGAATGACGTCAGCCCAATCAAACAAACACATTATCACTATCATCTTACAACTATAAACAGAGATTAAACAAGAACAAAGACAAATAATAAGGGTTAACTGATATTATAATAGAACTTGTTCACTGAGGTAGAGTATAATTTCATTGTGGGATCTTCGTTTGGTCCACTACTACAGATTGCTTCGTGGCAAACCTCGAGTAAGGTCCATTAAAGCCGAGGACTGACAATTTACGACTGTATGCGTAGATGACATATTCGTTATTTGTGAACAGTAATGCCCAAGTTTACTGCTGCAGATATTTAACTGTTGCCAGTCAGCAATGAAATTCATTCTTGAAATGAAAAACGAATCAAAAATTCCTTTTCTTGATGTGGATCTAACGAGAAGAACTGATGGGAGTCTAAGAAGATCGATCCATAGAAAGCTACTTGGAATGGTCAAGCTCTTATAGCTGGGTACCCATTCAACAAAAGCGGAATTTAATTAAATCCCTTGCCATCCGCATCTGATGTATCTGCAGTCCCAATGTTCTAGAAACAGAATTAGATCTTTTAAGAGAAATCTTTATCCAAAATGGATACTCATCAAGGTTCATTGGCAAAAATATCAAACCAAGAATTTGGAGGAATGAAACTTCACTTGCCTCAAAAAAAGAAACTCAACATGAACTTAGATTTCAAAGGAGATTCAGCAAGCGATATTCCTAAGATAAGGATGACATCATCTCTGAGAAGAACATTTTTTGCAGCAACGCTAAGAATAGTGTTCTCCAAGCGCCCACTGATCTGCAGAAGCCTTTAGGACAAGATCCCGCATCTGACCACTTCTGTGGGTATATATCAGTTCACCTGCTACTGTGAAGCCAGCCACGTACATCGGTTGTTCAACGCACATGTTGTCCAAGAGGATTCAAGAACACTATCCTGTATGGTTGAGAAAATGCAATACTGGTGCAATAAGGATGGGATAATTGAACACCTGGTTAACACTGATCATTCCATCTCAACAAACGCCTCCTGCTTCAAAGTAATCTACAGAGTCAAGAATAACCTAGCAAAGGCAATACGATTTCGTCTTCTTTGTATCACTAAAGCTCTAGCTATTCACATAGAAAAAACGGAGCTGTGCATACAAAAACGAGAATTACTCAACCACTTCTATTATCATGCAAACAACTTTGTTGATTTTTGATGACTGAATTTTGTTTGTCTGCTTGCCTGTTTCTTTAATTGCTTATAATTTTTGTATTCATTTAGAACTCTTACATAATTTCTAACTATCTACTTTGTTCCGATGTGTGTATCCTGAGAACAACTCACTCATCAAACTATTTATATTATTATATAACTTCTTTTAACAACTGTTTGTGACAACTCATCACCTACCTTTGTTACTACACTAGTTTCATAAACACCCAAAACTTACTCATTCTCAGCTGTTTAGTTAAGATAACCACAACCGATTGCATTTCTGTTTGACAAACTTTACACATGCATCCAAAATAACCCACATATATTTGCGATTATGCAGCTAAGAAAATGAATTCACTGCACACCGAAAAGGGATTCCTCACTTAACTACGTGTTTTGTTTTCATTAAATTTATTTTGATAAAGTCTCACAATGTTATACAGTAATATTTACTGATGACCACGTTTCGAGATTAATTAATTACCACTGATAATCATATCAAGGTACTCACACAACTTTCTAACTTTGTTGATATAATTCTACTCCAAAATAATGGAATTATATAAACGAAGTTAGAAAGTTGTGTAAGTACCTTGATATGATTATTAGCGACAATAAATTGTCCTCCAAACGTGGTCATCAGTAAATATTACTGTATAACATTGTGAGACTTTATCAAAATAAATTTTACCCACAACAGAACAAGAGTTAAGTCAACAGATGATGCGTAGACGTCAAAAAAATGATACAGGGTCTAGGAGAAAAAGAGATATCAATTAAAAAGTTAGGTGAAACATCCAATTTGGTGTCAGTATTGTAATTAGAACTTACTCAGTTACAATGCTAAAGAAAACGGAGTTAGGAATAATTATAGTGTTATAATAATAATAATAACTCTCCTAAAGAAACCCTTACTGCTTAGTTTGACAATTTAACGATGGTGTTTTTATGGTATAATCCTATCCAGTTTTATTTTCAAAATGCCGCTTGTCCTTCATTTTTTTAAATTTTATGAGCGTTAATTACAGAGTAGTACGTTAATTATTCTGTCTTGAATACAGTGAATATGTCACTACACTGAAAAATGTGAGCGCTTAGAAGATTCTTCAAAATACACAAAATGACTCAAGTAACGAAAACAAAACTAAGATGTCAGAGATATATGAAGGAATAACACTATGGGAAAGCTGGAAAGAAATGAAAAATAATCAAATTTGAATAAGAACCACATTTTCCCCCTTCACGTTCCCAGTGGAACATAGGGCCTCAAGCTAGTGGCTTGAAGTTTCTGTAGCAGTGTTTAATTTTACAGGATGGGGTTGCTAGCCTCATGCCCAACCTTTCCTCTTTACTAGCATTATTTCTGGCTTAGCGAGGTAAAGAAGTGCGTCCTCCGGGGATCGAACCTCGAACCATCTACATGGTTGGCGAGCGTCCTAACCGCTGTGCCAACGACGCACAAAAAGCCATAATAGTTAATATAAAGTTCTATTACAATTTAATAATATATTTAAAGGCAAACGCAAACACTTATTTGCAATTATTAAGAAATATTCTGTCGGGAAAAGGAATGTACACCAATCATCAGCTCAACTGAATACAGGATTTCATCATGAGCTGACAATAGTTAGAGAAACAACGGAAAACCTGAGAGTACTGGATAGCTGTTTTGTCATCCTAGTTCGGTACTCTTCAGCACTACGCACCCGCACTGCAGGGTTCGAAACCAGGACCTTCTAGTTACATGGTGAGCTAGCACGTAGACTGTTTAGCCACTGGGTCCCGATCCAATCAACAGTCCAGGAATTCTAACTTCTGCCAATTCACGACATAGCGCAACCGCTAGTCAATGTCTTCGGCGAGTATTTGTCCTCACATTCTTACCTGCTGCACCTTACTAGTCACGACATTCCACTAGAACCCCAGGTAATTATCTACCTGAATAAGGCCAGTCGCCAGTGAGTATCTCATCGATATTCATTGTAACCGATGTCAGTTCATAATGAAATCCTGTAACCAATCAATCAAATCCTTACAAACCAATACTTCAGCTTAACTTTACTAATGATATTTTGATCACCTGCGTTCACTTCTGAAAATGCAGGTTTCCGGCTTGAAAGTTTATTCATGGACGAAACGCTAAGTATATGGATACAGTGTTGAACTTTAACCTTTTCGTATACTGGAAGCGATAACGATACATGCAGACTTTAGTGGGGAATAACCCTACAGTTTATCTACTGATTTGAAGATGAGAAACAGATGAAGACTATGACAATTCAACTGTTCAATAATATTCGTCTAATGGTGGAGACTATGGTCAGCTTTTCAATTTTTAAAGCTTGATTATTATTATATTATTCTCTCCTTTAGTTCCTAGAGGAACATAGGGCTTCAGCTGCGCACCTCCATTGCCTCCGGTTTTCTGACAACTTTTTCACCCCGCTCCAAGTCTGCCCACGTGCTTTCATCTCCTCCTCGCATGACCTCCTCCAAGTCACCCTTGCACTGACGACCAACTCGCCGCCTCCCTTTCGGGTTCCACTCGAGCAATGGCTTGTCTAGTGATGTCACTTGGTGGTTTCCTCAGATTATGGTCAATCCATCTCCATTTCTTTCTGCGTGTTTGTTTCACAATCGGTTCCTGGTTGGTCCGCTCATTGCCGGAGATTCCTGTTGATGATCTTTTCTAGCCGGCCATCTGATCTTGAGGACTGAGCAAAGACAGTTGTTAATGAAGGTCTGAAGTCTGTTTGAGATGCTGTTTGTGACACGCCAAGTCTCTGATCCGTATAGTAGCACTGACTTCACATTGGAGTTGAAAATCCGGATCTTATTTTTGATGGTGAGTGCTGTTGACCTCCACACAGATTTGAGAGTAATGAAAGCTTGTCTTGCTTTTCCGATTCTGGCTTTGATATCCTCGTCAGTTCCGCCTGTAGTTGAAACGATGCTTCCCAGGTGGGTGAAGGAGGTTGTTTCTTTCAGGTTCCTCCCATTTATGCTGATTGTTGTCTGTTGTTGTTGCTGCTGTTGGTGTTGGCCAGGAATCTTCATCACCTCTGTTTTATCTAAGTTCACTTGAAGTTCTATCTTTGATTCTTCTTCCGCCAACTTGTTGCTTTTCACTTGCATATCTTCCAGTTTTTGGCAAATCAGACATATATCATCGGCGAAGTCCACGTGCTCCAAGCTTTTTGTGTGAGTCCATTTTATGCCTGTTTCGTCATTGAAAACCGTTGTCTGTCGCATTACCCAATCTACTGCAATCAGGAAGATCATTGGTGATAGTAGACAGCCTTGTCACTTCGAAGGCTTCCGTAAGTTTCCCGTTGTGGATTACTTGGCATGCAGCATTGTCGTATAACTGTTGGATGAGATGTATAATTGTCGATGGGACCCCGTAGTAGCGAAGTAGTTTCCAAATGACCTCTCGATCGACGCTGTCGAAGGCCTTTTCAAAGTCGATGAAGTTGAGATAGAGAGGTGACTGCCATTCCAAGCTTTGTTCAATGATGATCCGTAGAGTGGCGATTTGATCAATACATGATTTGTTTCTCCTGAATCCAGCCTGTTCCGGACGAAGTTTTTCATCTAGGGCTTGTTTGATTCTCTCCAGGATGATGCGACTTAGTATCTTGCTTGGAATGGACAGAAGCATAATTCCACGCCAGTTTTTACATTGACTTAAGTCTCCTTTCTTTGGAAGTTTGAATAAGTATCTTTTCTTCCAATCCTCGGGTACTTTGCCCTCTTTCCACACCTTCTCCAGTAGTGGTGTCATCAAGTCCGCTGTTGTCTCTGGGTCTATTTTCAAAGCTTCTGCTGGGATTCCATCTGGTCCCGGTGTTTTCCCAGCTTTAAGCATCTTGATTGCATTCAGGACTTCTGATTTCGTCGGGGGGTCAGTGTTCACTGGTAGTTCTGCTTCCGTTGTTGGTATTGTTGGGCGTGTTGTAGGTGGCGGACGATTTAGAAGTCTTTTGAAGTGTTCAACCCAGTGCTTTCTCTGTTCCACCTCTTTGGTGATTGACTTTCCATTGTCGTCCTTTATTGGCTTAATCTGTGTCGAACGTTTGCCCGAAAGGTGCCTAGTTGTTTGGTAGAGTGTGGCGAGGTCTCCTTTGCCTGCAGCTTGTTCTGCTTCGTTTGCCATGGTTTCATAATATTTTCTTTTGTCTTCCCTGGCACTTTCTTCACTCTTTTGTTCAGTGTATTGTAGCTTGCATTCAGCTCCTGTTTTTGTTGCTCGTCAGTGCACTGGATAATCTTTTGCTTCACTGTCCTTCTCTCTTCTATTAGTTTCCAAGTGTCCGTAGTGAGCCACTGTTTGTCCTGTCTCTTTTTTCTGCCTAGAATTTCTATGCAGGTTTGGCTCCACACCGTTTTCAAGTTGTTCCAGTGCTTTTCGACGCCGACCTTTTGCTTGTGTTGATTTGTGTCTCGGCTTTGTCCTTTATGCTTGCAATGAAGATGTCCTTTGTAGCCTGGTCCTTCAGCTTTTGAGTGTTGAACTTGGCTTGTGGTCTATCTGCAGCTCCTGATTCCCTGAAAGCTTTTAATTTGATTTGGATTGTCCCTTGTACGAGATAGTGGTCTGAGCCAACGTCTGCTCCTCTTCTTGCTTTTGTGTCCAGTAGGCTGCGCCTCCACTTCCTTGAGATTGAGATGAAGTCGATTTGGTTTTTGGTTTGCCCGTCTGGTGACACCCATGTAGCCTTGTGGATATCTTTGTGCTTGTATACACTGCCACCAATCACCAGTTCGTTGAAGGCGCAGAAGTCGGCGAAGAGTTCTCCGTTTTCATTCATTTCTCCTAGAGCTTCTCTACCCATGATGAGTTCCCTTCCTTATTGTCTGGTCCCAGTTTGGCGTTCATGTCTCCCATTAGTATTTTCATGTCGCCAGCTGGAGTATTGTCCATTGTTGCCTGTAGTTGCCTGTAGAATTCTTCTTTCTTTTCGAGGTCTGCGTTGTTTGTGGGTGCATAACATTGTATGATTGACACTTTCCTTCCTTTGGAGTTGAACCTGGCGGTCATTATCCTGGACGAAATCGCCTCCCATTGTATCAGGGCTTTCGTTGCCGTTGGTGACATCATGATAGCCACGCCCTCGGTGTGCGTGTGGTTATCTTCTGGGTGACCGGAGTAGATCACTGACTCACCTGTTGACAATTTGGTGAGTCCACTCCCATTCCATCTGCTTCACATATTCCCAGCACTTGTATTCCGTATCTTTTCATCTCGTTGGCGATCTGGGCAGCTTTCCCGTCTCGTACATAGTTCGGACGTTCCATGTTCCTACACAGACTTTTTCTTTTGGTGAAAGAGGTTCATCTGCTGAAGTTTCTGTAGCAATTTTGTTTACAGGGTGGGGTTGCTAGCCTCACGCCTGAGAAAAAATGATTACATTAAGTAAAGTTTAGAGAGAAGCAACTTTTTGGGTTGCTCCCCTCAAAATCAGATAACAACGGACAAACAATGAGAACAACATCAACAAAGGAAACAGTTCACAGAAAAAAGGGCAAAAAGCGACAACAACTATACAATAAACAACATGCAATATAGTTCAGCACAGTTAACTAAAATGATATCTTAACCATAAACTCACTGACTTGGAGCAACTTGAACATATAAATCCAACAATATATACAATTATAGATGTGTTTATGTTTAAAAATTCCACAAATCCAAATAGTTAGTTATATGTATTATCTGTCAATAAGATTGTATTTGGATTCAGTGTTCGAAAGGTAAATAATTGTGATAGTTTCCACAAACTCTTGGCATGAAATTTTACAGAAACGAGAGTAATATAGGGAAAATATTCATTCAGACATCTATAAAACACAAAACAATTGAGCGAAGAATATCCTTTCTGATAAATTTCGAAAATGGCCCTATTCTTACAAATGCAGTCCTTTGGGGACAAAATCAGCGCCTTAGAATTGCGGTAAAAAGAGCTTTCCCTGCTCCTGAATTATGCTGTCTTCAAAAGACAATTTGCCTAATTTCGCCTCTTCCATGTGTATCTAGCAATTTAACTGCTCATCTGGAGCCAGTTGCATAGGCCGTAAAGTTAGGCGTGTTCCTCGTCGAATTTCCGAACATCACCCTGTGTAGTTAAGCAAAGGATAAACAAAACCTATTTGCGGCGCTATTCTTTTTCATCTTGTTGATACAGAAAACAAGATTGATGTTAACCATGCCTTCAGGATCATGTACCGCATACCAACTAATCTCAATTTCCTCTTAAGAGTTCGACTACTAAATATGGCTGAGGTTGTGGGGATCCATATTAACAAGCCTAATTTGTGAATGCAAAAGAAGTAAGTTCAGACATTATCATTACCTTGGCCATCTGGGTGTGAATGATCCTTAATGTTTGTGGAAATTTCTTAATTTTGGTTGATATTTTATTTGCTATTATATTTTATTATTACTATTATTATTATTTTAATTTAAGTATCTTTAATGAACCGTAATTCCAGTGATCTTACTTAACAAATCGATATTATTTAAGAAACACTAATATTGATATTCTAGTGTTGGTTTGTAGGGATTTGATTGCTTTCAGGATTTCATCATGAGCTGACATTAGATGGAGAACCACTGGAAAACCTGGGAGTACTGGACAGCTGTTTCGTCCTAGTTTGGGACTCTTCAGCAGTACGCACCCACCGGGATTCGAACCCAGGACTACTACTACTAATCTAGAATATTCTATGTATATAAACATAAATATATAATTGTACGGCCAGGAAAGAAAATTATCGAAAAGGATATTCTTTGCTTACTTATTTTGTGTCTTAAAGCTTAAGACAAATCTAAATCTTGTAACTGTTATCTTCGTTCATCTTTTAAAGTCACGTATAATAAGAAATCTTCAATTTGACAATCTGTTTATATTCGGCAAAGAGTCTCCTAAGGCTTCTCGCATTTCGGATAATGTAATGGAGTAATTATCTGGAAAATTCTTTCTTAAGTGATCTGTTTACGGCATTGTTAATTATTCAAACCTCCAAGCTAAATTTGTAACTATTTTCCTCTTTACTGCAAGTTTAAGCGAGTTTGAATTCCCTTATAATATTTCTTCACTATTGCAGCTAATTTTGCAAAATAAAGAAATCTGCACGAAAGACCTCAGTGGTCGCCGTTACATGTTAAGTAAAAGTCTCAGAACAATTATCTCAGACAGTGAAACAGTATTGTATACCGTTGTATACTGTTTCACTGTGTGATACATCTAATAGAACAAACTAATATGGAATTACTTACTACCACAGTGCCCAAGTTTTACACATATATTAAATTATCTCAGGTTTGCATTTAATATCAGTGATAGGCTAACTATATTTAGTAAATATCGTATATGGAAAATTGTTTTGAAAATAGATATGATAGAGAAGATTTATAGCTCAGTTGGATGATTTTGATGTGGTTTTGTTCTCTGAGCTGGATGGTTAATTTGCGAAGCTTTCATCACCCTACTGGGTGACATCTTCAGGGCATACTTCAATTTGAAGTGAGCTTTTAGATTTCTCCACGAGTTTATTAATCATCTCTCCTGGTGACCTTGGACATGATTGGTTGTTCACGTGTGTTTTTACATCTTCTAGGTTACTTGTATTGCAACTGACTGTTTCTTTGACTTGAACTTTGGCCCTTTGTGTGTGAAGTTTCTTTCTTATTGGTTGATAAATTTTGTGTCTATCTCTATGTGTCTATTGATTGATGATTCACTGGAATGCCAAGCTTGTTTTGAAAATACTTCTTGAACTTTCAAATTACAATATGGATACTTATTTAGATGTATCAACTAACTTTGTTTCTGTTTTCTTTCTCTCTGTCTTAGGTTCTGTATTATTTTTCTGTCTCTGACTTAATCCTTATTATTTGTCTTTGCTCCTGTTTGGTATCTAATTGAAATACTTCTATTTGTGGTTGTGTGATGATAATGCGAAATTGTATTACGACTCCAATGTCGGTTGGAGGATTTCATTATGAGCCAATGGAAAACCACCAGGGAGTACTGGACAGCTATTTCGTCCGCCTAGTTTGGGATTCTTCATTAGTACGCATCCACAATGCGGTGTTCGAGCACATGACCTTCTGGTTACAAGGCAAGTGAGCTCATAGGCCATTAAGTCACTGGGACCCGCCAGTACAATTGCCAGCTCATTAATTCTAAGGTCTGCCAATTCATGAGATAAGTCCACCACTTCTCAATGTCTTCTTCAATGAGTAACTGGCCTCACTTTAAACCTGCTGCACCTTAATGGTCACGTCTTTGCATTGGAACCTCTTGTTAACTACCGGAATAGGACCAGTAGATTAATTTTCAAGTTTTGGTTTTGTAGGGAATTTGGTTTGATTGGTTGAAGGAGCTCACCTCGTAATCAGAAGGTCCTGGGTTCCAGCCTTGGCGTTGGGTGCCTGATGATGAGGAGTCCTAAACCAGGCAGATGAAACAGCTATCCGGTACCCCATGGTGGTTTTCCAGTGGCTGTCTAGCTGATGTCAGCTAGTGATGAAATACTCCAACCAGTCAAACAAATTTCCCTAGAAAACCAAAATTTCAAGACTCCGATTATGTTTGAAGGAATCACCTTGGGAAGAGTTTGGTGAATGATTCTTGTTGACGGACTCTTGATGTCACCTTGTTGAGAATATTCTTCTTTGTTATCAGGTGCTCCTAACGGTTGATTTTGTTTACATAATTTTGTTCCGCAGGACTTGTTTTGTAAATGAAAAATTATTTTATCTGTGTAGCTGTTGAATGGCATTGTTGAGGTAATTTTGCATTTCGACACACTATAATCGTTGAGTAGTATCGCAGATATTTTAGCAGATAACTGTTATTTTACTGTCATCGGGACATTTTCGCACTGTGAGTAACTCAAGGAATCTCAAGCCAACCAGATTGAAGAACACGAAGATTGTCTTCCTGCGTTCATACCTCAACACGTTGGTTCTGTTTGTTACAGATAATCTAAAAGGTCTCAGTCAATAGGCAGAAGATCTCAGTTCTCCTTAAGTTTGCTGAAGCCATTTCAATCAACCGCCTATAAGACGATTTATGCGTCCAGAAAGAAGCGGTTATCAGTCTTTCTTAGCCCAGTCTGTTAACTGGATATTTTTCATCTCTCTTTCATCCGAATGCGAAACGCTGAAAGTTACTATTGTGTATGATTATTATTGTTCGGAATATTGTTTAATATCATATATATATATATATATATATATTATTAGTGTATGCGTATACTGATCGATTGATTTTTGTTTAAAATGAACTCTGTGCAAGTATGATAAAATTGTTTTTGTAGCTATATTTAATAATGTCTTTGGCCTGTAAGCAGCTGGCGAGAAGGCAACGAAATAAAAGTTGGTACCATTTTATTCTGGTAAAACTGTAGTTCTTGCTTTATTCAAGGTCTCAGACTGTTTGTTGTATAGCAAAATACTAAATAAAAGACGAAACTGTTCCTGGATCCAGTCCTAATGCAGAGTAGACTATCGTCGATGAGCAGTTTTAAATCAAGGCAAAAGGATGACATATAGCATACTAGTGATTTTTGTAACTGGAGCGAATTCGCTTCAAAATATTTTCAAATCATTCCGTTAAATGTGACTTTTCACGAACTAAAACTTTCTAAAGTACCATAAAGGATAAATCGGAGAAAATGCTCAGACGTTTTTCTTGTGGAATACATGAAAAACGCACACGGTTGATGTAAGATTCAAGTATCGCTGTACTCTCCTCTCAACAAATTCTGGGATGTATATATATATATATTTTCAAGTATTGGTTTTGTAGGGATTTTGTTTGATTGCATGGGGATTAATCATGAGCTGACATCAGTTAGAGAACCACTGGAAAACCTGGGAGTACTGGACAACTGTTTCTTCCTAGTTTGGGACTCTTCAGCAGTACGCATCCACGGGTTTCGAACCCAGACCTTCTGGTTACAAGGCGAGCTCGTAGACCATTGAGCCACTGGGACCGATCCAACGGTCCTGAATTCTAACTTCTGCCAATTCACGACATAGCGCGACCACTTCTCAATGTCTTCTTCGATGAGTTACTGCCTCATCTTCAACCTGCTATGCCCGGTGGGTGCGTACTGCTGAAGAGTCGTAAACCAGGACGAAACAGCTGTCCAGTACTCCCAGGTTTTCCAGTGCTTCTCTAACTGATGTCAGCTCATGATTAAATCCTCCATGCAATCAAACAAAATCCCTACAAAACCAATACTTGAAAATTAATCTGTGCTCCTAGGACTGGCTCTATTCAGGCATTACCTGGGGTTCTAGTGGGAAGCCGTGACCAGTACAGCAGGTCGAAGATGAGGCAGTAACTCATCGAAGAAGAATTGAGAAGTGGTCATGCTATGTCGTGAATTGGCAGAAGTTACAATTCAAGGACCGTTGGATCGGTCCCAGTGGCTCAATGGTCTACGAGCTCGCCTTGTAACCAGAAGGTCTGGGTTCGAAACCCGTGGATGCGTACTGCTAAGAGTCCAAACTAGGAAGAAACAGTTGTCCAGTACTCCCAGGTTTTCAGTGGTTCTCTACTGATGTCAGCTCATATTAAATCCTCCATGCAATATATATATATATATATATGTCAAAATATGGAGATAAGATTCAAGTTTCTGTTAACTGCTGTATGGGACACGTTAACTCCTCTATGGATAAGATTTTATTTTGAAAAATCACACAGTGTTATACAGTAATATTAACTGATGATCACGTTTCGAGCCGAAACTATTGCCAGTCATAATCATATCACGTTACTCACACAACTTTTTCCCTTCATTTAAATACATGTGTGCAATTTACCAGATATTTGAATAAAAATCAATATGGGTTAATGTACATTCAGAAATAATAATATGCGTGGCATTGATCAAATACAATGAGATGGGAAATAAGTCGAGTGTTTCGTATAGTCATAATAAGTAACTTGTTAGAATGTTGTGATGTGCTTGAATTGAAACAGAATTTTGAGATTATTTATTATCCTCCTCTGATTTGACTGACTGGCGGTATTAATATCTTCCATATTTTTGTTATTTGCATTGAGTCATTTATGTTGCATGTGTTGGGTGTAGATTCAATTAACCAGGATTAATTAATATTACTGTACAACACTGTGTGATTTATCCAAATAAAATCTAATCCACAAGAGAATTATACTCTACCACAGTGCCCAAGTTTTATACTTATATCAATAGGACACGTTGAATTGTCATCTCTATAGTGTACGTTAGCAGTTCGAAAAATCACTTGTGCACTTGAAAACTCAGATGTTCACCAGTACTATTAGGTGCGTGAAATCTCGCTCATAAAAGCTTTACACAGGGCTTCAAGGATAGTTCAAACTTCTGTCAAGCCTGTATATATATTCTAAGTAAGGCTGTAAGTCATTTTCATATCTGTGTGTCACTTTGATAATTCTGTGTAAACTGATTATTTTCGTCACTGAAATTAAATGAGTAGTATATCTGAATAAATGTGTTTATCATGTTCATTTCTAGAGTGACTTAAATGGTACTGTTTCTGTATACTTCAGAGTTAATTTAATCAAAATTTAACTCAATTTAACAAATGAATTGTTTTTTTTCTTTTGGTATAATTTAGTCTGTTTTTTTGTAAATTTATTAATTGTGATTAATTGCGGAAACTGGTTGATTCATAGATTTGTAAACAATTTATTAGCTTATATATATCAAGCGCTCTCAAAATTTTCATTTTATCTTCTTTGTATGTTTATAAAAGTTAATGTATACTCACTTTTATATCGTTAATGATTAATATTATAGTTGTTATAGTTGTTAAGTAGGGCTTCTGCAGCTCGTCTCCCCTTTGTCTTATTGTCTAGGGTCCTATTTAGCTGGACTGATGATCGCCCATAGTCTCCGGTCTCGTCCTAGCACAACCTCTCCAGTGTCACCCGTTGTTCCTCACTAGGGTCCCACTCGAAATCTGGTCTGGTGAGCGCTGTCACCCAACGGTCTCCTCACTATGTGCCCGATCCATCTCCGTATTTGTTGAGTAATAGGTCCTTGATTGGTTCGTCACGAGAGTTGCCTGTAGCTGATCCTTTCTGGCCGGCCATTTGATTTTCAGTATTAAGTGAAGGCACCTGCACAAAGATGTCCGTTAGAAATGCTTCTTGTGAAACGTTCGCCAAGTTTATAAATAGTAATTTTGATCATACTCCTTATTCGACCGTAATAACTTTAAATAGCTTTAAATGATTTTTCGTTTTATTGTTATTGAAAGAAATCTCTATAATCCACACAACTCCAGAATAAAACTTAAAGCGATTATGGAATGCGAACACACTGATGATGATGAACAGGCCAGCAGCATTCCTCAACTAAATTGAAGTTGTTGTTATTCACCTGCATTCAAGTTAAATACCTACTCTCACAGACCACCATCTGTACTAATGAAGTATTCCAGCATTGTTTGGATTGGTTGAAATTAGAAGGACATGGTCACATGGAAGTATTACGAGTATAGAAAGCCTCAGGTCAAATAACGACGGGCACGCTTTGCGCTGTAAGTTTTGTAGGAAGCCAGATAGTGTGGGAGGTGGTAAGCGGATGATGATAAATTTTCTTAGAACATTGTTCTCTTAGATGACACTTGACATTAATCCAGATTTTTTTTATAGTTGCAGTCATTGGGAGAGCTGCAGCTACTAAAACTGGGAACAGTCTCATTTCAACAGTTCGCTGGTATCAGCACTGCAAAGATACCGCATCCTGGAAGATGGTGACATTAACTGGTTTATTTATAGGAGAAAATGTTGTCGTATAAACAATAAATAAGGCGGTGCTGATAAAAAGGAAATCCAACTGAAGTAGCGAAAAAACCAATGAGTTTTTGATCCTTGGACTGCACGATATTCAAAGAATTCAACGTAAGAATACCAGACAAGAAGTGTACTCCTGTAATACCTATTATTACTAGGTTATCAAAATCTGGGACTACAATATACATCGATGAACAGCTGGAGTATAACTCTCAGTCATCTCTTGCTTTATTCACCAACGATTTTGTGGGTTCAGTAGGCACATGCATCCACTCCAATTATGTTGAAGGATTTCGCAGACTACTGAAGAATAGAATTAGAGCGAATAATGGATCTCAAAAGAACAAACTGTAAAGACAACTAAGTGGATTTATGTACTGAATGTTGCTTTATTCCTGTATTCACATGGAAACGTGAAACGGGGTATTTTTAGCTGCACATGAGAGAAACGTATCCTGTGTGTTTCACAAATATATGTATTTTATACGTAAAA
This sequence comes from Trichobilharzia regenti, assembly GCA_944472135.2. NCBI lineage: Eukaryota > Metazoa > Platyhelminthes > Trematoda > Strigeidida > Schistosomatidae > Trichobilharzia > Trichobilharzia regenti. Next base: position 69,777,304 of record OX235263.1, read on the forward strand.
CGTGTCTTTTTTATATGATTGGTACGTTCCTATTTTTCAGTGCTTAATGTTTAACTTTGTCCACAAAACTTAGGCTCCTGACCTATGTTACTTCTAGTTCGTATCAGTAACAAGTTGTAAAAAGTGTGTCGTATTGTTTAATTTGTAAGCAGCTGAAAAGCATCCACTATATAACAAGAAGGAGCTCACACTATCCTAATGCACCTATTATTTTTGCCCTCTTTAGTTTTCTCACTTGTAGGATGTTTAAGGCCATATTATATCTGACGATGAGACTATCTGAGCCTTGGATTGGCAGACTCTGTTGAATAATGAATAAAGTGTGATGCTCAGCTGGTAGACCACCTCATCAGTAACTGTTTGGAAACTGGTTCTAACATATTATATATATTGGATATCGGTGACATGTAAACATACGCTGACTGATTGAAATCACTTCATTATTACCCTAATTATTTGCTTAAATGAGAAGGAAAAATAACTTGGCTCTGAGCAACCCAGAAAATATAATCTGGAAAAGCGGACGGGTGGAAACAAAGCTTAGTATTAGTTAAGTGAAGGAAGTGACCCTCAATTTATTCAGTTGATAGCGATTGGTTCTTCTTTTTGTTCGGTGGTTGTTCTGAACATCTCCGTCTTCTCCATGTTCACTTATGCTCCTGTTTTCATCACTTCTTCGTGAAGTTTGTTGGTTTTCACCTGTAAGTCTTCCAATTGATGTGACATGAGACACAGATCACCTCCGAATTCTAGATATTTTAGAGTCGGCTTATCTGGCGAAAGTGTTGCTGCTTTCTCTCTTTTCCGGATTCTCTGCGTTATCCAGTCCACTACAATCAGAAATGTCGACGATGAGAGTAGACGGTCTCATCTTTATCCTGGTTTCACTTCAGAGGCTTCGTTGAATCTTTTGTCGTGGATTACTTGACGTGTAGCATTGTCATATAACTGCTAAATAGATTTAACAAAGCTCTGGGTCACGCCATAGTGCTGAAGTATTTTGATTGTATTCAATAATTGTCTTTATTTTTCAAGTGTTGGTTTTGTAGAGAGTTTGTTTGATTGGTTGAAGGATTCTGTCTAACAAAACAAGTCAAACAGAATCCCTGCAAAAACCAATACTTGAAAATTAATCTGATGCTGACTAGAGACTGGCCTTATTCAAGCAGTTAACATGGGTTTCTAGTGGGAAACCGTAACCAGTAGGGTACAGCAGGTTAAAGGTGAGGCAGTAACTCATAGAAAAAGACATTTCGAAGTGGTCGCGATATGTCGGGAATTGGTAGAAGTTATAATTCATGGACTGGCCATTGCATCGGGTGTGTCCCAGGAGCGTGTCTAGTAGCTCGCTCGCCTTGTAACCACAAGATTCTAGGTTCAAACTTAGCCGGTGGGTGTGTACTGATGAAGAGTTCCAAAGAAAGAGGACCAAACGGCTGTCCAGTACTACCAGCTGGTTTTCCAATGGTTCTGTAACTGATATCAGTTCATAATGAAATCCTGTAAACAATGAAGTATACGTTTCATCGAGGAGTATTGAGTCATGTACAACAGTGTGAGAGATATATAATTGTCACAAAATATACACAAACAAATACCAACAAAAGAAGAACACTGAATGTAAATTAGAGGGCAGATAGATAACAAGTGTAATGAAAAAAATTTTTTTCCTTCACGTTCCCCAGTGGAGCATAGGGCTTCAAACCAGGGGCTTGACGTTTCTGTAGCAGTGTTTATTTTACAGGATGGGTTGCTAGCCAGCCTCATGCCCAACCTTTCCTCTTTACCAGCATTATTTCTGGCTCAGTGAGGTAAAGGAGTGGGTCGACCGGGGATTGAACCAAGGACCATGTGCATGGTCCGTGAGCGTTCTAACCACCATAACAAGACGCACCAAAACCTGGGAGTACTGGATAGGTGTTTCGTCCTAGTTTGGGACTCGTCATCAGTAGGCACCCACCGGGACTCGAACTCAGGACCTTCTGGCTAAAAGGCGAGCTCTTAGACCACTAAGCCACTGGGACCCATGGTAGCCTAAACTTCCCTCTTTTTTGTCGGGATTATAACCGACACACACGCCGGCAAGGAATCAAACCCCAGACGATGTGTAGGGTTGGCCAACAAAATAACTGACGGTAACATCTTATTTTGTATTAAGTGTTATTCTAGCTTTATTCAGATCCCCTTTTTTTCCACCTACTATCCACTGGCCAGTAAGTAAACAAAATGAGCTTTTGGGAGAGCTCAGCTCGTCAGCCGAGAACTGAAACCCGACTGTCCCACACCATGAACACAATCGATGCACTAATAAACTCATACAAAAGACGAAGTCAGGACTGTTAAGCTCGTATAGAGTTGTGATGGGAAATATTGTGATGACATACCTTTCCAATCTAATCCCATAACAGTCATCACGATTACTCGACAAGGAAGGCGATGGACTCAAAGTATACGTAACACCTATCCTAGGTCATTTCAACAGATGCGATTTCACAACCACTACTCCTGATTTCATCGTACTAGACCACTCGACACAGGAAGTGGAACGCAGGCGACAATTATGGTCAAAGATGATTAGTCTTTCTTCAGGTCTTCCACTTTCAACCATCATGTTTCACAGTCATCAGAAAACGGTCAGTATAGAACGTCACTCCACCAGATAACAACACCTTTCTAAACACGTGGACGTGGGGCTTCTCACAGCTGTTCAGGATTCAAATTTCACTCTATTATTCCACTTTAGCCTGAATAACTACTACTATTTCTTCTACAGGTTGGGAGTAGTATCATGAATTCTAAAATTAAAATATGTGGCTCCTTTATAATAAATAGCCCAGTATACACATCAAGAATTGATCTGTCTAGGGTGAATTCAAAAAAAAACAATCAATAAAAAAACGAAAAAAAAGCATTATCGAAAGAAAGCAAAAATGGTGAGGTTAAATTGTAAACTATAATGAAATACTTGAGACATGATGAGTTTAATGTAAATTAAGAAGGTTGACACATAATAAGGATGATAATAATGGAATAGAGTGAACTAGGTGAAACGGAATAAGAAAGGCATAATATGACATGAAGATATAAGATGGTTACATCGCTAACCAGGGTAAACAAAGAGGAGTAATGTGCTTCGTTCGCACACATAGGTTAGTTATCTTCTTTTTAGTCTGTATAGCTTTGGTTGTGGCCAGCAGGCGTAATCGTGTGTCTTTAGGCAGATTGTTTGGTAGGTGATATGCAATCGTAAATGACTCATCTATTTTGTTGCAGTGCTTTCTGTCCACCGGATGAGATAAATACCACCATTTAGGGATTAAGTTACTTTTTTTTAAAGCCAAACGGAAGGATGTTCACGAGTGCGTAAAGATAAATTCCTCTAAATTCAACCTATATAACTAGCTCTAAATAAGCAGTTGAATTTGTATACACTCATTGATGCAACCGTTTTTGGTAGTTTATTTTTAGTGCCCTGTGTTAGTAGGGGTTTGGTTGAGAAACTGACGTGTTGTTCTGCAGCAGTGAAAGTTCTTTCAGTTGATCTGATCAACCTACGGCTTAACACCTCACTGGATATCTTGCCTTTGAAATGCACCCTTAAATAAAGCCTTTTCTTACTCACCGTGTTCCACCAAAATCTTATCAGTACTTATGAGAATGTACCTCTTTACAAAACTGGTGGGATAACTATTTTGTAGCAGAGTACTATTAAGATTTTCGATATCATTTTCAATACAATCCTCGGTACATATTTGTCTAATTCTATGACTAAAACAACGAATTAAATTCGGCTTCTTATAATTACCCTTAGAAATTAATTGCACTTCGAAACTAAAATGTCCACGTCACAGTTTTTAAAAAATTTCAACTCGATCGCCACATGTGAGAACTAACTGTAGGATTGAGAATACACCAAGGTGAGTTTACTGGCAGTCATTAGTTCAATTCTAGGGGTTCATTTTCACTGATTCCATTCTAGCATCCACATTTCAAGCAGACTGATGTTTAGCGCTTTGAGGAGTAAAGCATCAAAGCATAAAATGAAACATTTTCATTCTCGAACTCCCTCAAATATCCTCTTAATTTCTAAATTTTTATTATTTTATTCATTTGCATTCCCAGAGGCCTTCATCTCTGAAGTTTCAGTAAGCGGTGTTAGTTTCCACGGAGTGGGCTTGCTAATCCTACTCCCGACTTTCACTCTTTGCCGGGTTTAATGATGGCTAAGCGTGGTTTGGGAGTACGTCGGTCTTAGGTCGAACTTCAATTCACATGCATAGTTGGCAAGTATTCAACCCTTGAACCAGTAAGGCACCTTTAGTTGCTACTTTATGATTAATTAAGTCGTTCATCCTCTCCTTAAAGTATTGTGTTATTAGATACGATATAACCTTCCTAAATAAGTAGTCCAGTTATTCTTAATCTGTGGCTATGCGAAACATTCACTTTGAAAAAGCGACATACACTTGGTTTTGTATAGATGTTATGCTTATACTATTTCTTATCTTTTCAGCCAATGAATAAATTAGTGTTTTATTGAAACTTATCATAAAATTGCTTGGTAAATTTTTGACTCGAAGAATAAAAATCAGTTTATTCCAGGTTCAAATAAGTTATTCGTGTTTCCGCTACGCTGATTGGTTAAGTGGTTACTAATGGTAATCTGAATGGACTATGATTGGCGGAAAAGTGAAAATAGCTTATACTAACTGTCTCATTTGAACGTCCATTGTATTTTTTCTTATTATTAAAAAAACGACGTATATCAGTCGTGGACTGCAACTGCAGTCCAGAATATCTTAAACGCAATGAATCATCATATGAGGCGATTTCGAACCAGTAAACATTGATATGATGAATGTTTTCAACAGAAACACGATACTATTATTATAATTCGTGTACGAACAGCTGAGAAGGAGCTTTTTACTTTTTACATATTTTTCAATTTGTCGGTCATTGAAACTTCCTATTAAGCAAGAAAATGATTTTCCAACAAGAATTTAATCCACAACACTTATTTTCACCAATCCACTTGGCAGCTGCTCAAATATTTAGTCCGAAAGCAACCACTGTGCTTTCACGTGAAGAACGACTTCGTCTACGTAAAGAAGAACGTCGTAGACGTAAACTACAAGAGCTGAAATCAGGATGTAAACGATTTATAGCAATGCTTTTTTCGCATATAGGATTATCTGGCCTTGTTATTGCCTATACAATAATTGGTGGTATTATGTTTGGTAATATTGAACGAAGAAAAGAGAAAGAAACTAAAACACTTGCCTATGAGTATAGAATTGAAGCTTCGAATGAATTTTTACACTTATTATTTAGTGAATTACAAGTCTACCTGACAAAACAACCACAATCGTGTAATAACACCATTGCCTTTATGAGTTTTATTCTTGATTTTTTAGAGAAAGAGAAACCAAAAAAATCGATAACCTCCACTGTAGACGGTTTGGTGGAAAATTCAAATTTTACTATGAATGCAACAAGTTTTATGAACACCACACAGTTTTTTACCACAGATAACGCAAATACCACCATTGAACAAAGTTTAAATGACACAGTGTATACTAATTCTTCAATAAATATGACAAATCTAATCGATAGTAAATCTTCTATGATTACCGATCTTAGAAATATAACACAATCGATAACTGAACAAGAATTAGATCATATAAGAGGTGAAAATTCACTGAAAACACAATTTATTATCTTATTACGTGGACGTATACAAATAGCCTTGATGGAGTTTACTAAACGTGTTGTCGATTTTATAGAAACTGATGGTTGGAATGGTAATGATTCTATGGAAGACTTAAAATGGTCATTTGCTGGTTCTGTCTTGTATGCTATCACTGTTATTACAACAATTGGTGAGTCCGAGAATTACGTAAACGTTGGTGATATACTTTTTGCTTCTACATTTTTGATTGTAATATTGAGATAAGGCTTTCTTGTTAAATGATGTTTTTAGTAATACTGCATATATACGGTGTGTCGGTGGTGGTAGGATACTCGCCAAAGACCTAGGTGAGTAGGGAATCGATCGCCGGCCGACGCCTAGTAAGTAGTAAGGTCAACAAAGAAGGAAGGTTGAACGTGTAGCTATCAGATCTATCCTCTAGCTTGAAGTCCTATGTACTGCTGGGGATTCAGAGGAATGAGATAACAAATAAAATAAACGATGCGAAAGCAAGTTTATACAGAGATAAATAGTCTAGAAAAATAAAATCACTTATCAATAAAATTGATCGTAAGTTACATGTTGCATTATAACTTTATATGATTGGTCCCCTGGGTCCCCAGTGGAACACAGGGCTTCCAAGGCACATCTCTACTTCGCCCTGTCCTTTACTGCCCTCTTCAGCTGGCCCAATAACTGGCCATTAGCTTTCATCTCCTCCACGTCACACGATCGTCTCATGTAACACTCACACCCACGCTTAACTCGTCATTTCCCATTTCGTTTCCACTTGAGGCATTGCCTGACATGCGATATCACCCAACGGTCTCATCAGCACGTGTCCGATCCACCTCCATTTCTTCCAACAATTTTACTGAACAACAAGTTTCCTGAGTGGTTTGTTCCCATAATTTCTTGATACTAATTCTTTCTGATCTTCAACATGAAGCCAAGAAGGACGCTGTCAATAAAAGTTTGCTAAGTTTCTGGGTCACATAGAAGAAGTGACTTAACACTGGTGATGAAAATCCAGGCATATTTTCCGTATACCGTTCGCCAGTGATAAAGTTGTGTTTTTGACCTTAAAACGACTTTGGCTTTGAACGCTGTCATCTGTACCGTCTGCCTATAACTAGAATTATTGGTGCCTAGATGAATGACCTCTTTAAAATTTGTGTAAATTGCTATATAGTCCTATTTATACTCTAGGGAAACGAGTGTTTTTGAAAACGCATTCACTATATCATTGTCTAAAGTAATGAAATGAAACGAAATTCTCAATAGGACAGAAAAAAAAGAAAGTAAAACTACTGCCTGAGATTTATAACGCATGAGTAGTTGAGACAGTTACGTCAAATGCAAGTTAATTTAAGTAAAATTTTGCCAATAAACAGTATTTCTTTCGTTCAAAATAAAATCTGTAATATTAATACAGTGGAAGTCTTCAAAAAAAAATTTTAACTTTATCGTTTGACGAGAGAAAGAGAAAGAGACCAATTTACCGGGGAAAGGAGTTATTTTGTTGTTATTATCATTATGCTTATAATTGAGAAAGTACGTTGTGATTATGCAAAATACTACCCTAGTAGGAGAGCAAAACAAAAATATTCAAACTGTTTCCTGTTTGAAAAAAATACTGGCGAAAATAGTATGGCATGACAAAATCTTTAAAAGCTTTAATTTCTCAATTTGGTTAACCAAACCAGCCTGAGTTTGTCAACTAACAATAGCAGAACCGATGTGAGAATAGAATTTCGACACTGTGGTAGAGTATAATCCCATTATGTAGACATAGAGCGTCAAGCCCTCGAGTGGAACCTCAAAAGGAAGCGGCGAGTGCGACGTCTAAGAGTGAAATGGAGTAGATCGTGTGAAGACGAGTTGAAACAGCATGGACTAACATGGATTCTGGTGAAAAGTACAGCAGAAGACAGGAGCAAGCGGAGACGTGCAGCTGAAGCCCTATGTTCCACTAGGAACCCAAGGAAGCAATAATAATATAATAATAATGTAGAATATTTATTTAGATAAAGTCTCATAGTGTTTTACAGTAAAATTTACTATATTTATAATCATATCGAGGTACTCACACGACTTTCGAACGTCATTTATATAATTCCATTGTTTCTCATCTCATAATTCAATCGGTAGTAGTAGTTTCCATACATCTGGTGTTAGGAGTGAGTCATTCCTGTTGAGTGAACAAAAAGTTACAGTGTTTGAATAAAGAAAGAACGAACATATTTGTAGGATAATATGAGTTCTTTTTATTTTGTGTATTCTCTTCAACTGCATACATCCTAAATAAATCAGTTATATGTTTTTCAAAATTTCTGAAAATACTTCTAACAATGATTTCAGGTTATAGATAGACAATATTTTTTTAATTCCCTTACGTTCTCAGTGGAATATAGGGCTTAAAGCTGGGGCCTTAAAGTTTCGGTAGCAGTGGTGTTTATTTTTATGGGATGGGGTTGCTGGCATCATCTCCAACCTTCCCTCTTTGCCAGTCTTATTATTGACTTAGCAAGGTAAAGGAGTGCATCAGCCGGGGATTGAACCTCGAACCAACTGCGTGGTTTTTTTTATCTATTTTGATTACAGCTTGATTCCACACCGTATTTTTAGTACAGGTATGGAATTTTCAGCATGAATATCGGTAGCCCAAATTTTCCTGGCCGACCATAAATATCAAGTGTGCATCGGCGGGGGCTCGAACCCCGGACCATGTGCATGGTCGGCGAGAGTCTTAACCACTGTGCCACTGACGCACAAACAAATCAAAGAGAATAAAGACAACCAGTCACCGTGGTAAGGGAAGACTGATAACTGCTTCTTTTTGAACACGTAGATTGAATATCAGACGTTCGACAGCGATTGTTTTGGTAAACGTGAGCAGAACTGAACTATTTTCTCTACTGATCATTTTAAAAGATTTCGTGATGTGTACCTCATGACCTGCACTCATGAGATGTATAGCAATAGTGCTATTGTAAGCAATTGTTCCGTTCTAAAGTGTGCCTTTCTTTCTGTTCTCCCAATGTAAATGCTCCCACAGATACATGTAAATTTGTATACACATAACTGTTGTCGCTAACTGTGAAAATGTCATCTATGTACTTTGATTCTACTTGTAAGTTTTCAATGATCAACGTTAATGGACCGTTCTTGAGGTTTGCCTTGAAACTGTCAGTTAGTAATGGATCCAAGGAGGATCCTAATGCGATCCCATTCTTTTGTCTGTAAACAGTTTCGTCTGAATTAAGCTGTAGATTAGAAATGCAACTCAGTATCATATCTTTCAAGTACGATGCTGAATTGGTTATTATCTACATATTTACAGGTAAAACAGACAATTTCCGTAATTAAAACATTGGTGAAAGGTGCTTTTATGTTAAAAGGTAGCATAATTTTGTTAGTAACATGCATGTCTTGTATACGATCGATGAAATGGAAAGTGTCCGAAAGCCGGGTACATGCATACATGTTTCCTGAAAGGTTCCAGAATATCGGTCAGACGTTTAGCAATACAACGAGAAAGGAGGCGTAACATTATCTAGAACTGGACGAAGTGGGTGGTGAACTTTTTGTATTTTTGGTAACCCATGCAGTCTTGATATTATCGAACTAATTGGTCGGCTATGATCATAAATATCCCAGCTAAATGACTGATCGGTGTTCATTCATTCCAAGACGTCTGTAAGCTGCTTCTCAATCAGTTCAGTTTTATTTCTTTCTTTGAAAGGTCGAGAAAATCTATTTTTCTGCATTTAATCTTTCTGGGAACAAAAGAATTACGCCCCACACTTTTCAGCACAGGTTATTCGTAGTTCTTTTGTTATTTCTTAGCTGTTTTAATTCTTCTTGGTGTCGTTTTTTTTAGGTGATAGGGAAATTTTGTTTTTGTGCTCGTTCATAATGTTATTCGTCTTATCACGTAAATCTAATACACTCATTCAACTCATCTTATATATTGACTAATATTAACAACTACGATTGTGACAATTCATCCCTTGTTTTCACTAACCTCTTTCATAAAATAAATACTGTATAAAGTTGAGATTGTAAGGTTGAGGAGGAATAGGGACTCGTTGAAAAGATCCTTTTCCCTCAACAACTTGGTTTCTTCTAGTGAAATTCATTTGTATGTTAATACATTTCTTTAAAACCTAATCTGATTTCAGACTATGCATTTCCGAGGAGAAATTTATAAGAAACTAAATAAAGATAAACAATCAAACGCTATTTTCTGACCATGTATGCACGATATTAACTTAACCAGAAGCGCAGAAAAATTGTAACATGCTTCCTTTCCATAGAAATATGACCACAACATTATTCTTTGGAGCCGTAGAATGCCTATCATCCAGTTCTATCTCACTTTGTCATTTAAACGATGAAACAGAATATTTAATTCTTCCAGGTCTTAGAGGAAGATATGATAAAGCCATAATGTATCGGCACAACTGTTAAGAACTAAACAAAGACGTGAAATAGAAAATCTGTTCTAATAATCAATTACCTTGATGAAACCTTTATAAAGTAGATAGAGATGTATATAGCTAATGGTCACAAGTTGTTTTAATCTATCGTTGTCTTATCTTTTAGCAGAAACAAACCCTAAACCTGCTAAAAAGATGCTTTTTTGTCGGATTGTCTGAAGGTTTTAAAAATATCTTTTAGTATCTTAAGAATCTTTTTAGGATTTGACTCAGTATTATTATATAACATGGGGGTTGCTTGAGGAAGGTGTAAATTCGATGAATGTAGGATGAGTGAGACTCACTGGGCTTTTTTCTCGTAGGGTGTTGACTACAAATCATATATAAACTCAATATAGACCTATTCTTATTATTTTCTCTGGTTCCGAGTGGGACATATGCTTTCAACGACAAATCTCCACTTTGTTCTATTTTCTGCTGTCCTCTTTAGCTACCTCCACGATATTGCCCATAATCTCTCATCTCCTCCTCCAAACACAATCTCTTGCATGTCACCCTTGCATTGAAGACTCACTCATCGTCTTCTAGTCGGATTACACTCGAGTGATAACTTGTGTGCGCTTGATTTCATTCGACTGTCTCCTCAGCGAATGCCCAAGCAATCTCTATTTTCTCGTACATATCTGTTGAGTAGTCGGCTCTTCGTTAGTTTGTTCCTAGTCAGAGTTTCTCGTTCCTAATTCTTTCTGGTAGGCCATTCGATCTTCAGTGTGGAGCCACGGAAGGCAGCTGAGGACAAAAATCTGCGATGGCCTGTTGAAAATCCTCTTCGTGACTCACACGTAGGGTAAGTTTCTGAACCGAATAGAAGAACTGGCTGACTGGATTCAAATTGCTGTTGGAAATTCGAATCCTGTTGTTTATGTTAGCTGCATGCAAAAGATTTCCAGACTGGTTTCACAGTGATGAAGGTGTATCTTGCCTTTCCAATTGTAGCTGGCTTTGTCATCCTCATCTGTGTCGTCCGCCTACGGTTGATACCATGCTTCCACATAGATCTATAATAACCAGTATTTTCGTTCATAATTGCTTCACCATTCTGTTTAGTAGGTAATTTCTTTGCGGTTTTTAAAAACTGACAATTTTTCCAAGTTATATGAACAATATTTGAAATGTCAGCTAGATTTTGATTATAAACAGTCCTAAACATTTCCTAAACAAACGTACATTTATGTCTTGTGGTTAAATAATTTTTGGTTGACTTCAGATACCCAAAGTTTCTAAACATTACTGGAAATAAAACACGCTCATGATAATTCAGTGTCTTCTTCGACGATATATACTAAGTGTCAGAATGTTCTAAAAAGCTTAAATCAACAAATTATCAGTTACAGGAATTGGTCACTCATTGTTATAAATTGTAAATAAGTGACTACACGCACTGACTCAAATCTCTCAGTCACTTCGAATAATTCTCATGCAGTCCAGCGGAATCAGCCAAAAGCTTGAATAGCTCAGTGGCAAAATCGATAATTTCTGAAATGGTTAACCTATTTATAGCTCCAAAACAACTTCAGTTGATGGATAAATCTGCCAATCAAATTATTTATTTTGCATAAAACAATATACTACTGATTAATTGAGGTGAGTAGTTGTATACAAATTATATCAAACAGCAATGTTTGCTGGCCATGTCGAGGTGATCTAGGCACCGGATGGCCCTTCCGCTTGCTTGGAGTTGAGCTCATCAATGCTGTACCCGGTTTGACTCAACTCAGAGAGTTGAATCAGTTCAAAACACCCGATTTCTGGCTAGGCCATTGGGCGGACTGATGTTACTATAATTCAGATTTACAATTTTTTTAATAGACACAGCTCCAGGGGTAAAATTTCTGACTACCAAGACTTTTGTTTGATATAATTGATATGCAAGTAATTATCGCAGTCAATCAGTAGTATAGCGAAAATATTGACTCAGATATTCAGGAAAAACTAAACAGTTTAGCAAAGATTATCCTTTTCGATAATTTCGTCTTCTGGCTCTGCAATGATATATATATATATGTTCATATACATAGAATATTCTAGAATAGTTGTCATTACCAATATTGGTATTTCGAAATAAAGTCAATTTGCTAAGCAGGATTAATTGGATTACAGTTCATTAAAGATGCATAAATTATAATTAAGCATAAAAATGTAATAGCAAATAGAATATCAAATAAAATTAAGGAAATTTCCACATCAGATTGAGGATCATTTAAACCCTGATGGCCTTGATAAGGACTATGTCTGAACTAGCTTCTTTTAGACGCATAAATTAGGTTTCCTAATTTGGATCCTAACAGCCAGCTTCAGCAATATATAGTACGCAAACTTTTGAGGCGAAGTTAAGATTAGTTCGTATGCGGTAGATGACTTTGAAAGCCGCCTCCTTAACATCAATCTTGTGTTCTGTATCCACAAGATGAGATAGATCATATGTTGTGATCTGAATAATTTGGTTTCCGGTGGAAACCATGGCGAAATTTCACTTGTTGAACTGTTTACATTGCAGATTGTTGACCTTAACTATAGATGACTTTGAATTTGGTATGTGAGTAAGCTTGGCTACCAGATTCCACCAGGTGTTGTAAGACAGAGCTGCAGGGCAATTTTTCCTCCTTTATAAAGCCATAAGAAAGAATGTTCATTGATATGTTAGAATAGCAAACGCTGAGTACGGCCAATATACCATATACTATACCAATATACCATACGGGCAGATGAATTGATGGATGCATACTGATGAGGCCAGCAGTGATAACGTATCCTTAAGGTTCATGCGAATAATTAGTTTTGTGGTGGTTCCTCAGTATTTCTGACTCTTAGTCTCTGCTGAAGTCTTTTAGGATCAGAAAATGTAGCAGGTTTTAGTAGTATAGACTTCATGGATTTCGTGATGAAACGTTCTGGGTATCTGTTTTCAAGGGGAATTCTTTTCAGAGAGTTCAGCTTCTCTTCCATTATGTTAGGGCTACAGTTGCTTAGGATCCTGTGGCTCAACGATGCTGACCATGTTGACGCTGCAAGGCAATGAGCAACAGAACTGAGCTGTTGACTGTTCTACGTTCTCTTTTCGAAAAGCCTTCTAATAGATGTTTGTTTGAAAGGATACAAAATGCTGTTGTGGACTAACCAGTTTATTTAACTCTACGGAAATAAATGAACCAGCGCATACACTGTGAAGCTACCTAGAGTGAAAAGTTGTGAAATTAGATACTTTTGATGACTTTTGTGCTCTTCATTAAAAAAATTTGGGAATTTTCTCAAACGAAATTATCATGAAAAGTACTGATTGAACCGTGTAAATTAACCTTGATCGGTGACCCAGAGCCGACAAGCTTGGATCATACACGGTCATGTTTAATGCCTCAGTGACTGTTCTACTATAATAATAATAGAACAGCAGTTGAATTACATTTTACATTGATTGAAACACTCAAACAAATATGCATGATTGCACTATATTAGATGACTGGAGGCAATCGGCAGGAATCCCTGATTGACCTAGGTTTCATGCCAGCTGGCATTCACCAACGAGCATGGAGTATCTGCAGCCTTGAAGGGACTCATCTCATCCTGAGATTCAAACCCGCGTCAACCACTGCCACCTGCAGTCGCAGACGTTACTACTAAGCTATTCGGGCCCGCGATTGACCTCCTGTAGGACTGTATCAGATACTAGTCAGTAACTATTTTAACGTATCTAGTTCTTTTTTTGTTCCAGATTGACTTCTATCATTCAGTCAGGTTAGCAATGTGGCCACTATTCTAGGTAGCGCGCCACTACAATGCGCATTGCAGATGAAGAGTACCAGATAAAACGAAACCGAGTTGGTGTCCGAAGCTTCCTGTTGATTACCTCCAACCATCTAATATCACCAAATCAGTGTACACCTAGAATGGTGGCTACATTGCAAACCTGATTGACTGACAGAATTCATATCGTGGAAAATACCCATTGAAACATTAGATTGTAAAGAACAAGAAGTTCAGCAAAGATATCTTTTCGGCGATTTCATTCTCAAAAGCTCTACAATCGCTGATACTGTACAATCGCAGTTGGATACCTATCAGCCGTAAAAGAGCTCTCATCATCTCGCTAGCTCACCGTACCAGGAGAATTTGCAGCGATGACTGTTTAGAAGAAGAGCTCCTATTTCTCAAAAGCATCTTGGTTCAAAACGGATACCCACCGGGTTTCGTGGAGAAGAACATGAAACTAAGGTTAAAAGAGAAGAATACGCTTTAGTGCAAAAGAAGACACTCTATTTGAATTTGGGATTCAGGGGAGACCTAGCGGCAGATATCCTTAAAAAAAGAATCTCCGATTCCCTGAAGAAGACTTTTCCGGCAGCAACTCTAATAGTGATATTCTCTAGCCGCCCACTACTTCGGAGCAACGGAAAGGACAGACTTACACATATGACCACGTCAGTGTGCATTTATCAGTTCACTTGCTCTTGCGGAGCTAGGTTCATAAGTCGTTTTATGAGGGTCTTTTCAAAACGTGTTAGAGAACAACATCCAGCATGGTTGCAAAGAGGAGGCACTGGTTCAATCAGAAGCGCAATAACTGAACATCTCGTCAATACCCGTCACAGAATCTCAACCGACTCATTATTTGGAGTCATTTAAAAAGTAAACAAAAATATACCATAGGCGGCGTGTTTCCGACTTCTTTGTACTGCGGAAGCACTCGCCATATGCATCGAAAAGCCGGAGCTATGTGTTCAAAAGAAACTAGTCCAGCCTTTACAACTACCGTGGACCTAGTTCGGTATGTTCCCTTCAGTTTTTTGTTTTGTTATCTGTGTGTGTAGTTTTTTCTCTCTTTGCCTTCATTCAATTCATCCTAATTTTTCAGTTTTAAAATCAGTTGTTTTAAGTTTGTTTTCATGCTCCTCCTGATCACACCTGTAATCCGTTAAGAATAACTATTTTACAATTATATTCTAATCCTGTGTAATTTTGGGCTACCGATATCGCATGCTGAAAATTCCATACTTGTACCAAAAATACAGTGTGGAATCAAGCTGTTATCAAAAATAAAAAAAAATAAAAATAAAATTTTTTGTTTCTATGCCTCTTGTAATCAATATTAACACCTTCTAACATACATTTCAAGTTGAAAATTTTGATTTCAATTTGTTTCCATGCTCATTTTGTTCACACCTGTAATTCTTTCTACCCCTGCATCTCTAAGCCTCTTGTAATTCATATCAGGTTGAAAACAATTATCACCTTTCATTCGCCTTTAAAATTAATTCTTCAGTTATCAAATATTAATTTGCATACGTTGTAACTGTTTTCTAATCCTACGCAATCTTATCTCTAAGCCCCTTTAATCTATATTCGCACCATCAAACTTCCATTTCAAGTTGAAAATTATTATCACCTTCGTTACTGTGTGGAATTGAACATATTAGAATTGTATCTAACCTATATAAATGCGATTGTACAGCTGCTTTTGAGAATGAAATCGCCGAAAAGGCCGCCATCTTTGCTGAACTTCTTGTTCTTTTCAATCGAATGACAGAATTCAACCTGCACTAAAGAAAAGACTAGATACGTCACACTAGTTTCTGGTGTCCATTTTTTGATGATAAATTTATTAAAACTTCAAAATGCAACAGAATAAGCAATTTCATAGAAAAAAAAGAAACATTTTGATATTTTCTTAAACTATCATCATTTTTTAATATTCTACACTTGTCAGTTAGACAATATGTGAACTAGCTATTCGACTCAAAGGTATACATTTTGGAAATAAAAAATTAATGTGCACAATTAATTATTTTGACATTGAAAAAGGGAAGAGGAAGCATTTCTGAAGTCTGTGTGTGTGTGTGTATGGGAAAGCTTTTTGACTTAACTAGTCATGAAATCGCAATGACCTTATTGATAAATTACTTTTAAGCACTGTACAGATATGGATATGTTGAGATAAGGCTGATACTGATTGGAAAAAGTGTCGAATAGCTTTAAGGAAGATTCTATCGATTACACTTCCCACGGTTATCAGATGCTGACATTTCTTTATCAGAATAAAAAAGTGACGCCTCATAAAACAAAAATAGATAAATAATCATGTGTCAGTACTGTTCAGTTGGCGAAGTTGCCATTTGTAGTCACTTGATTGAAATGTCAGTTTATAACAGATGGAAGTCTATTTTTGCTGTGATATTCTTCATAAGTGTCCAAAAGTACTGTGAACTGAGGTGTTATTATCAAATTCATCTTTTTCAGGTAAACTACTTAATATGCTGTTACGTAACTTGATAGTATGGCTTGAGAAAATAGCCAACCATATAGCTTCCCGATTTCTGTCAATCGACCACCTATCAACATGGAAAAATACAAATACTGATCAAGTGTATTCACGAAATGATATGGGCTGGAGAAGTGGACAGCTGTTTCAGTGTAGTTCGCAACTCTTTCAAGTGTACCTACTAATGATCAAACCGGGGTTTGAACCTAGAGCCTACATTTTACACCGCTATACACATGTTTTTTAACTCTTATTTTTTTTATTTTATCTTCTCCCCATTCACCATCATGTGTGGGCTTTGAAGAGCCCCCTAGAAAGAAGACACAAAGAGAGAGAAATTTTTTGTTTTTTATTTCTCTCTTTCTAAAACAACACAACAAAACACCACAAAAAAAAAAATAAAAAAAAAAATTATATATTTTATTAATATATTTTTTTTAAAAATCATACTCGTAAACTATTTTTTTATATAATATATAAAAATAACACAAGTATGAGAGTATTTTTAGATTTTTTTTTTTATTTTTTTTTATTTTTTTATAATTTTTAAGAGATATGTGACTTTAACACCACACAAAAAAACAAATAAAATTATACATCTTTTCTTTAATATTTTCTCTCTATACTTTAAATATGAATGTAAAGGGGGGTGGAAAAGGTGAAAAAAATCCGTTTCTCCCTCTTTTTTAAATATCTCTCAAAACTCCCTATATTCAACAAACATAATAAATAAACATCACATGTTTGGATATTTTGAAGGATTTATATCCTTTGAAGTAAATGAAGTTTTAAAACGTTATAAATAAAAATTACTGTTTTAAACTGTGAGAACTTATAAAAAAAAAAAAAACCCATATTGGAAATATATCTATACACTGCACAAAATTTATCTTTTTTAATATTATAAGGAGGGTCACCAAAAAACCAAAACCCAACTTAGACCCAGCACCCCGGGTCGATGGATCAAAGGAAAAAACAAAAATTTGAATTAAAAAAAAATATATTAATTTTAATTAGGAAAATCTAATCTGAAAGTCATTCTAAAAATTAATTTCTAAAACTTATTCAATAGAATAATGATGGGTTCACAAACAATATCTCCTAAATCTAGAGACAATCTAACAATACTTTCAAGTTGAACAGACCGGCTCTGGGACCAGATAACACATATGAGTTCCAATGCGAACATAGTTTGCTCGAGTTTATGTATAAGCCTTTGTACTAGGTTTCGATTCAGTTGCAGTTGTCTGTGCAATGACCACATCCAACATCTTGTGGTCTGGACGCTGGAAACTAACTTTTGTGTTCTACTGTATAGCTGACTAAAAATTCCTTGAATAACACGCAGTACAAAAATAGTAAAGAAAAACACTTATTTGCGATAAAATCTACGGTAATACTTAAAAATAATAATTATTATTTATTATTGCTCCCTTGGGTTCCTAGTGGAACATAGGGCTTCAACTGCACGTCTCCATTTTCTTCTGTCTTCTGCTGTACTTTTCGCCTGCATCCATGTTAATCCATACTCTTTCAACTCCTCTTCACACGATCTCCTCCATGTCACCCTTGGACGTCCCACACGCCGCTTCCCTTTCGGGTTCCACTCGAGGGCTTGACGCGCGATGTCACCCAGCGGTCTCCTCAGCGAGTGTCCGATCCATCTCCACTTTCTCCTGCATATTTGTTGGGCGATTGGTTCTTGCTTTGTTTGTTCCCATAATTCCTTGTTGGTGATTCTTTCCGGCCATCTGATCTTCAGTATTGAGCGAAGACAGTTGTTAATAAAGGTCTGCAACCTTTTGGAAATATTCTTTGTGACCCGCCAAGTTTCTGATCCGTATAGAAGAACTGACTTTACGTTTGTATTGAAAATCCGAATTTTGTTGGTGATGCTGAGTGACGAAGATTTCCAGATTGATTTCAGGTTGATGAATGTGTTTCTCGCCTTCCCGATTCTCGCTCGATTTGACATCCTCGTCCGCTCCTCCTGTAGTTGAGACAATGCTCCCTAGATAAGTGAATGAAGTAACCTCTTTCAAATCCCTCCCGTTGATGGTGATTGACGTTGGATGTTGTTGCTGTTGTTGGTTGGTTATTTTCATAACCTCCGTCTTGTCTATGTTTACCTGGAGTCCTGTCTTTGCTGCTTCTTCGACCAGTTTGTCGGTTTTCGCTTGTAAGTCTTCGATTGTGTGTGACATCAAACATAAATCATCCGCGAAATCCAGGTCTTCTAGGTTCTTCACGTCGGTCCAGGATATTCCTGTCTTCTCGTTTCCCACTGTCTGACGCATAATCCAGTCCACCACAATTAGGAATATCATTGGTGATAGTAAGCACCCTTGTCTGACTCCTGTGTTTACTCCAAACGCCTCGCTGAGTTTTCCGTTGTGGATCACTTGACATGTGCCGTTGTCGTACAGCTGTTGAATAAGGTTGATGAATATTTGGGGTACGCCATAGTACTCGAGTAATTTCCAAATTACTTCACGATCAACGCTGTCGAAGGCCTTCTCAAAGTCTATAAAGTTGAGGTAGAGGTTTGATTGCCATTCCATGCTTTGTTCTGTGATGATGATGCGTAGAGTTGCAATTTGGTCAGTACATGATTTGCCTTTCCTGAATCCAGCTTGTTCTGGTCGGAGTTCTGTCTCCAGTGCGTCCTTTAATCTCTCCAGGATGATGCGACTCAGGATTTTACTTGGCGTCGATAGGAGCATGATTCCTCGCCAGTTCTTGCAGAGTCCTAAGTCGCCCTTCTTTGGTAGTTTCACGAGGTAACCTTTCCTCCAGTCAGTAGGCACCTTTCCCTCCTTCCAGACCTTTTGCAATAATGGAGTCAGCATGTCTGCTGTCGTCTCTGGGTCTGCTTTCAGTGCTTCAGGGGGTATTCCATCTGGTCCGGCTGCTTTTCCAGCTTTCAGAAGTTTGATTGCGTTCAAGACTTCAGCTCTCGTTGGAGGATTGGTGTCAACTTGCAGTTGTGTGCGCGCTGTTGTTGGTATTTCTGGACGGGTTGCAGGTGATGGTCGGTTCAAGAGTCCTTTGAAGTGATCCGCCCATTGTTTAATCTGTTTTTCTTCCTTGGTAATGGGTTCCCTTGGCTGTCTTTTATAGGTTTCGCTTGTGTTGATCTCTTCCCGGATAGAGATTTGGTTATCTGATATAGTGTCCTCAGGTCCCTTTTGCCTGCTGCCTTCTCAGCTTCAGTGGCTAGGTTGTCGTAGAATCGTCTTTTGTCCTTCCTAGCACTCTTCTTCACTTCTTTGTCCAATGCTTTGTAAGTTGAGCTCAGCGTCTCCTTCTCCTGTCCGTCCTTGCATTGAATCATTTTCTCTTTCACCATTCTCCTCTCTTCTATTAATTTCCAAGTGTCCGTTGAGAGCCATTCCTTGTCTTGTCTCTTCTTTCTTCCTAGAACCGTTGAACACGTTTCGTTGAGAATCGCCTTCAGAGACTTCCAATGTTCTTCCACGCATGATTCTTCAGTGATGTCGCGTAGTGTTTCCTGCTTTGCTCTGACAGTTGCAGTGAAAGTGTCTTTTGTGGTTGTGTCCTTCAGTAATTGAGTGTTGAACTTGCATTGTGGCCTATCCCCTAGCATGTCAAATAGTAAACATTACCTAAATAATAACGTTAGGAAGCTATAGAGATCCAATCTCATCCCAGTTACAAACCAGTTACTGTACAATAAAGTTATTTAACCTAAATCAACCGTAAGAAGTACCTCAGAATGAAGAGTATTCCCAACAATACACTGTGATTAAAACTCTGTCACACTCCAAACACTTCCCGCTTACACTTCAAGGTCTGAATCACCTAGACTAACTCAGACAAAATCACAGTAGTAAAACAATGCATTATCATCCCACCAAGACAAACAGAAATGTTCAGTCACAGAATACATAAGAAAAAAGACAAATTATATGGAATAAGTCAACAGGTGATATGGAATTTAGAAAATTGATATACACCCTAGAACTTGGCTGAAATATTCAGATTAGTATCAGTATTGCATTTAGATTATTTTATGCATATATGTCAATGTTTTCTACGCACACGAGAGTACTACAGAGGTACTGATTGCCTAAGTCAAAGTGATATTATTATAAATTATTTAAATTAATCCCAGCGTGTTAAGAAAATCAAAACAAGATTTTTCTGAACGTTTCGCCGTGTAAGCCACAGCTTCTTCAGCAGATTTATTCGGATTATAATTAATCGTCAAAATATATAGTCAAAAATTTTTACATAAAATGAAGTCAGTTTATTTGAAGGTCATTTGTCCATGGCCATTTTTTTACCAATAGAAGTATGTAAGCTGTCCTCACATATATTTGTAATGACTAATGTCAAATTGTTGTTGTGTTTACTCTTCTATAGTTGATTTGTAAAGATTAGATTTGTATGCGTGTGTGTGTGTGTGGCTTACACGGCGAAACGTTCAGAAAAATCTTGTTTTGATTTTCTTAACACGCTGGGATTAATTTAAATA
The DNA here is from genome assembly GCA_944472135.2 of Trichobilharzia regenti. NCBI lineage: Eukaryota > Metazoa > Platyhelminthes > Trematoda > Strigeidida > Schistosomatidae > Trichobilharzia > Trichobilharzia regenti. The sequence continues at coordinate 69,798,246 of OX235263.1, forward strand.
ATTTATAGTGAATCAATCTGACTCGGCGCTCAAATTATTCCAGGAAATTCGTAACACCTACGGTCTGGAAACCTATAACAAAGTGATATTAGTTTAAAAGATATTCTGTCTAAAAATATTATGGCAACAGACATGGGCGACTGTTAATCAAATTGACACAAGTATCTTCTTCAAGGATGAATTTATTGTCGAATACGAAATCACTGTGTATTGAAAACAATCTTCGAGATTTATCGCGACTGTTGTCAGAAATACGAACTGCAATATACCAGAACAACAGTTATACCTCCTTTTGTTTTAGTGCAAAATTAACTTATTGTTATACTTTATAACTTTCAAGTGTTGGTTTATTGGGATTTAATTCGTTTCGACTATTAAGTACTTCTTTATTTTCACGGATCCTGGAAATGATGTCGGTGTTGTTTGACAAAATCGACTTCCGTTCTTTCATTTTCACCTAAGGTTGTTTATAGTGTAAATGTGTGATCACAGTGTTAGAAACTTATTTTCAGGCATTGGTTTTGCAGAGATTTTGTTTCATTGGTTGAGGGATTTCGTCATCAGCTGACATCAATTATAGAACCATTGGAAAACCAGCTAGGAATACTACACAGTTAGCCGTTTTGGCCCATTTTTGGACTCTTCACAGTACGAACCCACCATCAGGGTTCGAACCTGTCAGCACCTTCTGGTTACAAGGCTGGCGAGCTTGTAGACCATTAAGCCACTGGGACCCGATCTAGTGGCCAGCCTGTGAATTCCACCCTGTGACAACTGACGACATAACGCGACCACTAGTCACTGTCTTCTTCGATGTGTAACTGTCTTCGCCTTCAACCCACTGCACTCAGCTTCCCACGAGAACCCTAGGTAACTGCCTGAATAGGGCCAGTGGCTAGTGGGCATCAGACCAGATAATATTTTTCACCTAAGTTTTGTCTAATAACAGTGCCATCCAAATCTGTTAAAAGTTATGGGCGTCATGAGTAACTTCACTCACATGTTTTCCGGTGTTATCTTTAATAATCAAGATCCAATAGGGAAACTGCATGGTATTCTGTAAACTGCTCCTAACAACCTTTTTAATGGAATATTTTAAAATGAAGCTGTTTTCGCGAATAAAATGGTCAACTGACTTTGTGTTATTATTGTAGTTATTCCTTTGGGTTTCGAGTATAACATACGGCTTTAACAACACATCTTCACTGTGTTCTATTTTCTGCTGTCTTCCCCGACTCTAGATCCAAGATTACGCACAATCTCTCATATTCTCCTCACAAGATCTCCATGCCACTTTTGAACGACCCACTCGTCGCTTTCCACTAGAATCCAGCTGAGTTCCTGGGGTGCGATGTCATTTGACATACTCCTCAAAGTATTCCCAATCTATCACTACGTTCCTCTGCATATTTGTTAAGTGATCGTCGCTTGGTTGGTTTGTTGCCGGAGTTTCCTGTTGCTAAGTGTTTCTGGCCATTTGATCTTCTGTATGGAGATAGTCTGATAGTGAGCTGTTTTCCCTATCCCTTGAAAATTCCAGTAGACCACTTTTTTAAAGATTTCGTCTGCTTTTAACGTGTCACACTTTTAGATAATAGCTTTGCTACTGGGAAAGTCTAAGGTACTAGTTTGTGAAAACACGAACAGTTACTTTTGCTGATTTTACACAAGTATACATATATATAAATATAAGTTTTTTCCTGGGCTTTACTATGTAACTTAGAAACGTTGATTGTCCTTCTAGACATCTTTAGCTGTGACCGAATTTCTTTGTGGGTGATCACAAGTTTTACATCTGAGGACTTACATTCAAGTTCGATGGCTCATATTATCTTCTGACCATCTATGTCACTGAGTAACTGATATAGACACTGGGTTTTGAACCCAGGTCGTTCCAGTTATAAGGCAGGGTAGTAAACCAATCAGTCACTGAGACCCAGCCATTGATTTCTAACTTCTACCAGTTTATGACTTTTTTGCGACAACTAGCCAACGTCCACACTTTCAACCAGATGGATCCTAGTGGTCACGGCTTCTCACTAGAACGCCAGGAAACCGCATCCTGTAGTCAGTTACTAGCAACTTTCAGATGAATCATCAAGGGTTGGTTTGTAGGAATTTGATTCTTTTCAAGTTTGACCATGGATTCATATTGGTTGAAGAACCACTGACAACTAACGCTGAAGTACTAGACAGCTGATTCATCATAGTTTGGAAGGTCCAGGCTCTGAATCCTTGTGGGCGCTCACCATAGGCGAGTCCAAAACTAGAACGAAACAGCTTCCCAGTACTCCAGTTCCAGTTTTCAATTGTACTCGAAGTGATATCCATCCGTGGACAAAGTTGATAGACAAATCCAATCCCTACAAGTAAAATGAGTCGTCTGTTATTGGAATTAACTAGTTTGGTAGTAACAAGCAAGCTTAGAATTCACCAATTTACTATCGAACAGCTTGCTTCTGAATTTAATTACTGCACCATTTTACTTAACATCAAATAAAATGTCAAATATTTACCATATCCACAGAAATTTTTCCATACTATATTTAGCCTTACTGAAATCAAATAATCAGCAGCGCATATATTTGGAAATAAAACAATTTTTATTTACATAACGAACTTAATTATACATATTAATGAAAATAAACAAAAATTTAAAAATGAGCTATACCTTACAAAAATAAACATTAATGTTAATATGATATGCGTTGATGGTTAAATGTTCACAAAGACTCACGTGGTCCAGGGCTCGAATCCTGGACGGCGAACTTCTACACACTGCTTAGCCGGTAGTTAGCCCATAAAATAGGAAGTTCATAAGTGAGACCAGCTATCCTATTCTATAAAAAAGAGTAACACTATAACTACTGGAACTTCAAAGCTCAGTCCTGGAGACATATGATCTACCTGGAATGTAGATGAATAAAATAAATAAATAATATTAATGTCGGTTTTAATAGTGGTAAGACCAAGAAATATAGTTAATTGGGGATTGTTCTATTTGAGTATGGAATGTGGTAATTCACAGATGTTAATTAAGTTTATTAGGGTAGCAACTGAGTTTAACTGTTTTAATAGGTTAATGTCGGAATAAACGTGTGTTCTCATCCTAGTTGTTTTACAGAAACCGTAATCTAGCTAGTTAGGTATTAGTAGTAGTCCAGGACGTCGATGGCTCAGTACTCGAAGCGGATGCTTACATAAAAGGAAAACTGTCTTAATTTTCGAAGTAAATTGAGCAAAATTAATGCCTGTAAACAACTATAAGAAAAACTGATGTCAGCTCATGATGAAATCCTCCATGCAATCAAACAAAATCCCTACAAAACCAATACTTGAAATAAGAAAAATTAACATGAAAAATTGAACTGCTCCACTGTATATAAACCTTTTACAGACCTTCATCATAATAAAGGTTTTTTTGTATTTCCCAATGAATGAAAAACAAAATGACATCCTTTTTTTACTGACGTTTCGCTATTTAATGCTAATAGCTTTATCAAAGTATTATTAAACAGGAATTTACAAAATCTCAGCATATATATAACAAACAGTTGGGAGGTGAGAAAATAGACTTAGGTCAAGTTAAAAGGATATAATAAAAGTTAAAATAATAATGAAGATCACTAAACCAAAAAACAAAGGTTATAGTACATCTTTTATGGTATCAAAACAAAGTTTACTAGCTTGATCATCGTTCGTCAGTCCGGAATCATTTTTCGTTGTCATCGGGAGTACGAACCCACCGGTTGGGTTTGAACCCAGGACCCTTCGGTTACAAGGTAAGCTCATATACCATTCAGCCACTGGGATCGGATTCAGTGGTTAGCCCATGAATTCTAAATTACACCAATTCGTGATTTTCAGAGCAAAGAATTCGTGGTCAAATTCAAAAACAAATCGAATCTTTACAAATAAACTCTCGAAAATTATTCTGATCCTGGCTAGTTACTGGCTACCGGACGGAGTTTCCTGGAATTCTACCGAGAAAACGTGACGACAGTCGGGACTAGTGATAGATTTTCCACCGATGACATTGGTTGGTTGTAGCGCTAAAACAGATCACGTATTCGGTGGAAGTTAGAATTCACTGGCTGGTGGTTGAATCAGGTCTCAGTGACTAAATGGTATACGAGCTTGCCTTGAAACCACAAGGTTCTAAGTTCGAACCTCAGTGGATGCTTTCTGTCAATGATTCTCCAAATAGGATGAAGCAGCTGTCCAGTGCTGGTTTTCGCTGGTTCTCTAACTGATATCAATCCATGGGCAAATTAGAAAAGTATATATATACTACTTATTATGAAGAAGTGGGACTTTGTAATTACAATTTCATGAGATATCTAAACGAAGAAAACAATTCATTTTTCATAGCAATAGTTTATACGCATCAAAGAATTACGATGATTATAAACCAAAATACTCCATGTGAATAAGATTCCCGTCTAAGAATGAATATACAGGTGGTCGTCTAGTCGCACTTCTTCTGCCTCTAAGACTTATGTAAGCCATTTCAAAGTAAAGGAAACTCTAAAATAACAAAAAAGGGTGGAAAAACTTTATGTACATTTATTTATATATCTGAAGAGTAACATCTTGTTTTGCAAGTTAATCACAAAAATAAAATACTCAAAAGTTTTCTATTGTTTTTTTTTGTTGTTTCCAAATGCTTTGTCTTAGATAAAAATCTTTTCAGACTTTTATAGGGTTGTTGATTTTAGAGAGAGAGAGAGAGAAAGAGGGGACTTTACAATCATTCACTGTCGTCTAGATAATCATGAATATGTATATTATATATATATATATAAAATTTTAAAAAGGAAATGAGATAGCAGGATAATTTTTATACCATACATATCTAACCAACATCCTGTTGCTATCTCAACAGAGTAAACATTTCCGTTTCCTGTTTCTAATTTTTGGCGCCTTTTGTTTGCATAAAATAGTAATAATCATAATATTAGTAAAAAAAAACTCAAATATAACTACATCTGTATCGACGGATATCTGAGCGTTTATAGGAAGCCGTTTTATGTATCAAGGAAACGATTCCTTTCTTTTTATTTTGCACAAATTTTCATTTGCTGCGCCATTGGAAAAGACATGAAAACTTTGTCGTTTTAAACAAAAAAAATAATATCAACATATTTATTTCATAACAAAATTACAAACAAGTTGGACTTAAAATTTTGTTTACTAAAATTTATTTATTTTATGTTAGAGTAGAGATTTTTGAAAAGACAACTGACGTCATCACTATGTCAGTAAAGTTTTCTGCATTTTAGGTATGAAGGCAATTTATCTTCTGTTATTTCTTATGTAAGCTTACAAAACTCAAAAATGAAATCAGGAAATAAAACCATCAAACAGTTGACAGCCACTTTCAAAATAATGTAGTGCTCAAACAATAAAAACAAATCATTGTCGTAAGGTGAGGCCATCTTAGTTTTCAAAAGAATGATTACTTAACAAAGAATGCTCTTTTCGATAACTCCTTCTTCATCAAGTTCTACAGTTATATCCATCCATAATAGTGAATGAATGAATTAGTGTTATTACAACAACATATGTTGTTTAAATAACACCGAGTCGACAATAACAATATCAGTGGATTACAGTTCAGTAGTGTCAGCATAACAATACAGGGTAGTAATAGTGGCTGGCTGGACTTTCTTCTTTTGTACACAAAGCACCAGCTGTATCAAAAGAATCGTGATAGACTCTGCTACTTGCAGTGTGTGGTACAAGGATGTTTTTGGCAATTTATTCGGTACCTGGTATATGATAGAAAAGTATTCTTCAATGCTGGCTGGCTTTGCGGCCGATTTGGATCAGTTAGTCTAATATCGAACTATTGGTGGTTTTTACTACACCTTTACTCAGCCATACTGGGAGATTTTCCGGAGCGAACAAGTTCTTAGAGCAACAGCCAACATAACTTGCTCCACAAGCGTAGTTGAGCTTGTAGATACAATTTGAAGTGTCTAGTCTAGGTACTTCACCATCGATCGTGTAGTAAAGATGACTTGCAGATTACCAGCATTACAGGTTGTAGCTACCAATTCAACTGCGCTTGTGGTTGAGCGAGTTATATTGGTTGTTGCTCTAGGAACTTGATTTTTCGTGCTCGAGAACATCCAACAGCGGGGCTAAATAAAGGTGTAGTAAAAATAATCAACAGTTTGATACTGGACAGCCTAGTCCACACCGGCCACAAACCCGTTGTTGAAGAATCCTTTTGTATATTCCACCGATTGCCAGGATAAACTGCCAGAAACAACGAGGTACCGCATGTTCCAAACAGCAGAGGCTATCGCAATTCGTGTGAAACAACCGGTGCTTTGCGTCCAAAAGAAGCAATTCCAGCCACTACTACTGCCCTGGCCATCCTTCAGTAAAGACCATAAATTCATGAATTTCTATTATTACTTATCTTAGTGATTTTTTGATATTCAGTGTATATTGTTATGTTGATGCTATTGAACTGTAATCTATTGTTATTATTATTATTGATTCGATGCTATTTTAACAATATAAATGTTCGTAATAAGACTAATTCATTCACTTTTATGGATGGATAGAACTGTTGAACCTGATGAGGGAGGGGTTATCGGAAGAATACGCCTTGTTCAGTAACCTTCTTATTTTGTTCAGAAATACAATAGTAGACTCATGAAGGAAGACAGAACAATCTTTCCCATAAATTCATCCTCAGACTTTATACTTCTATGACTTTATTAAATAAGTATATAATAATTAATTAAGCTGATATAAACTACAGTATCAATAGATTACAGTTTAAAAGCATTAGTAAGAGAGAGATAATAGGCATTAATATAGATTTGCTGAAGTCATAAGCTAGAGTGTCTTGATTCAATCTTCGGCGAAATTATAGGTTCGCACACCTAAAAAGTCCCAAACTGCGACTATCTAGCTGTCCATCTTCATCTTATGTTCAGTAATTTTCCTAAATTATGTCACTTCAAAAAAGTGTCTACGATGAAATGAATTCACTACAAATTGAAAATCTGAATATTTCTAATCTTGCTTTGTCACTTCAGAATGTAGGTTGTGTACGCCATTTCACAATCTGACAGTAGATAATGATTCTGTCTTCAAAGTATTAAATAATTCCATTCGACCCACATAAGAACTGTGAATGATTGTTCAGCGTCGTATTTTTATAAGACTTTCTAACGGAATAATTGTTTGGAAAATTCCTCCCAGTCGATCTACCTAATGAGACACTCCACTTAACTTCCTAATTATTATCCTTTTTCTCCTAGGTTGTGTATCATCCTTCTGATGCTTGGATATCACCTATTGACTTAATCCTCATTAGTTTGTCTGTTATCCCTTTTCGACTCTACTTTTATTCCTTCATTTTGTGGTTGTGTGATGATATTGATAATTTTGTTGTTTTACGACTGGGATTTTGTCTGAATGAATTAAAGTGATTCTAACATTAGACTGTTTATGAGAAGCGTTGATGTGTGATTCTTGTAGTCAGCCGTTTTGATTTCAACTTGTTAGGAATATTCTTCTTGATTTTAAGTGCTTGTTTTAAATCTGAGGTCTAATTTGAAATGTATAGATGCCTAATGGCATTGCTGAGGTAATTTTGACTATTCAGTATGTTATTACTGCTTAAGGGTACTGCAAATTTCAACTGAAATGATTGTCTTTTTGCTGTCACTCGGTATTTGTTACTGGGAGTAGCTCAAGGAAGTTTTTATCAACTGTAAAGTTGAACGCAAAGGTCACTTTTCTCCTTTCAGCCTATATCACGTTGGTTTTGTCCTTACAGCCTTAAGTAGTGTAAAATTTGTGAAAACTTAGTACAAGAACCTATAAAATATTCGAGGCAGTACATGATTAGACAGAAATAGTAAAAAGTAAATTACTAAACATTTCAGCTCCCTGGAGTGTCGGTGCTATAGCGGTTAGGACGCTCGCCGACCATGCACACGGTCTGCGGTTCGATCCCCAGCCAACGCACTCCTTTACCTCACTAAGCCAGAAATAATGCTGGTAAAGAGGAAAGTTTGGACATGAGGCTAGCAACCCCATCCTGTAAAAAAAACCCCGCTACAGAAACTTCAAGGTACTAGCTTGAAGCTCTATGTTCAACTGGAACGTGAAGGAACAATTATTATTATTATTCAGCTCCCTGGATAGAGTTCTTTGGTACTTTTATAAACAGTGTCAGTATTTCACGAAACACATATTCGCTCAGTAGTTATTAAGTTGTAGATGCGAAGGCTCTGCTGCATAATAAATGCCAACCGTGATAGTCTTCTCAGTTTAAATTTCTGAAATTAAAGTTCCGTTCCTTTCAGAGTAGATGGAGCATTTTACTTTCAAGACTGTGGATAGTCGGGAAACTGCGACATATCGTGTTTCGTTTATTCAAGTGTTATAAAATTTGGTAAGAACATCGCAAGGGCTCAGTGTGACTAATCAGATAGTGTAAATCAGTCACGTATTCATACCACAAACAAGAAAAAATGATGAAATAATTTATATAGTTGAATAAGTATTATTATTCCCTTGGGTTACGAGTGGAACAAATGTCTTCATCAACACAACTCCACTGAGCAAGAGCTAATTATTAATGGCTAGCCAGCCATTCATTCTTCAATGTGGAGATAGCAAAGGCAGCTGTAAATACAATTCTGTAACTTGCTAGAAATACTTCTCGTGACAAGCAGTGCAAGTTTATGACCAATATACAAGAACTGATTGACCTCACATTTGTGTTGAAAATCTGAATCTTTCTATTTATGCTAAGTGAGTGAGTGCAGAAGATTTACAAAACGGTTTCAGGTTGATGAAAGCGTATCCTACCCATCGTAATCTGGTTGGCTGACTTTGATATGATCATGTGTGTGTCATCCGCCTGTGGTTGAATCTGTGCTTCCTAGATAAGTGAAAGAAGGAAGTCATCACCTTTAAATCTCTCCCGTTGATGGTGGTTGATGCTGATTGTCATTACTGTTAGTTAGCTATCTTTATCACCTGGAGTTTGATCTTTACTGCCTGCCAGCCTCTTCTTCTTCCAGTGTGTTGGCTTTCCTCTGAGTTTGTCTGATATGAGACATAAATCATCCAGACACGAAATCTAAATCTTCTAGAGTCCTATTATCTGTGGTCTAGAGTATTCCTTCTCCTACTCTTGTATTCGCTTCAACAGCTTCGGTGATTTTTTCCGTTTTGGATCGCCTGACATAACAGAATATAATACCCTTTTATAACTTTGATAATATTTTATTCCAATGCATATTAGCACACCAAGATTTTGTAGAAAAACAGGAATCAACATACACTACCAAAACATGAATAAAATATTAATAATAATAATATTTTAATAAGAATATCTTTTCTATTATTATATTTTTATTCAGTTCATGTTGCATAATAAATCATTTGATTTATGCTTTAAGTTTTGAGGAGAAAAAGAAAAGTGTAATCTGAATATTGCCTTATCATAGTTTTACTTTTTAAGGCAAGACGATATATTACAGGAGAGATCATTCCATTTTTTTTTTAAAAAAAAGAAATATACAAATAAAATAAAATGAAAATAGTTCGGATCATTTTCCTTCAAATTAGTTTTGTAAGACCTTCGTAAATCAAGCCAGTTTTTTTTGGAAATGAAAAAAACAAAAACGAAACACGGATTTTATTTACACAAACTATGTAAATTCACTCGGATATTTGATGGAAAGGTAAATAAAGTCGTTTTATGAATATTACGAAGGGTTAACTTTCAAGCAGTGTGTGTGTGTGTGTGTGTATTTGAAAGAGACTAAAGATATTCAAAGTAATTAACTTGTCTTGTGTTGCATCAAGAAACAATAATGAAGGGGTTCAGCGAAGAGATGAATAGATTTATTAGAGTTACGTAACAAGATAATTCATTTTGCAACAACAGAAGACAAGAAACGGAAAACAAGGTATATTTTTTTCAAGTGATCAAGCAGCTATTTATAACTATACAGTTTATATGATGTCTTTAAGTGTCTTCAATCTCTCTAGCCTACTCAGTCCCTTTGTCTTGATGGTGTTCCTGCTGTTATCCTTAAGAAGTGTGCTGACATCTTATGCTCCCCATTAACCGACATTTTCAACGAATCGTTTTCCAAAAGTATTATACCTGACTCATGGAAAAATATCAAGATTGTTCCAGTGCCTAAATCAACAAGTGGATCTAATGTTAAGTTTAGACCCATTGCAATTACCTCACCTTTTTTGAAAGTTGTGGAAAGACTTATTTTACTTAATCTTGAACCCTCTTTAAAGCCTTTTAGTGACCCTAACCAGTTTGCTTATAGACATAGTAGGTGTACTTTAGTTGCCGCTGTTGTCCTATACCATAATATAGTCTCTAGTTTAGATAGAGGAGCTAAATACGTTTGGTATGCCTTCCTTGATTACACATCTGCATTTGACTCTGTACCCAGGTCTCTCTTCCTAAGTAAGCTTGCTGCAACACAGGCTGAGAGCTGGACAAATAAGTGGTTGCATTCCTATTTTTCTGATAGGAAGCAGTACACCGTCTACAATGGAAAGTCCTCCACTACCTCACTTACTTCAGCTGGTGTTCCTCAAGGTGCTGTTCTTTCTTCCTTTCTGTTTTCTTTTTTCTTACATGACTTCCCCCATTCTGATGTAGCAACTTTTGTGAAGTATGCTGATGACCTCTCTGTTTCTATGCCTGTCAACTCTCAGTCATATTGAACCAAATTTAATAACTTCCCATTAGATATTAGTCAGTGGTCCTCTTCAAATGGTCTTAAGCTTAATCCGTCTAAATGTCAGGTAGTCAATTTCACTTTCAGACGTAAATGTGACCTACAGCAACTAGTTAGTTCACATGGCCCCACTTTCTTCGACGGCATAGAGGTTGAAAATACATCTAATGTCAAGTACCTTGGGCTGAGTATTTCCACCGATCTTTCCTGGTCTTCCCACATCTTGCTAGTTACTAGAAAGATGTTTCTCTTAACTTTCTTCATTAGGAAATTTAGGCAGTCTGGCATAAAGCAGTCTTTGCTTCCCCAATTTGTAAATTCTTGTATTCTACCCATCCCCCTTTACTGCTCCCCATTAATCCTTCCTGGACTACTTAAGAAGGACTTTGCTTTGCTGAGAAGGGCACTAAAAGCCGTTAATAGGGCGAGTGGGATATCGTTAAACCAACTGGTTAACACTATTGTGGATAGACATATTATGTCATTTAAGGAACTAGCGAATACAATATTGTCGGACCCCAAGCATTCTCTCTATACGCAGCTCTCTCTTTGTATTTCATCTGATAGAACTAGAAGCAGCTATAGCAGGCTATATGCTAGGACTACCAAGTACAAAAACTCCACAATACCATATCTGTCAAAGCTGTTATGTGATGAGAAATCCGTTAGGTATGACACGATCAACTTACTGCGGCACTATAACAAGTGGTCCCATTAGTTTTTGTTTTCCTTTCCTCGCTGCTATTATACTGTTGTTCACATCTTCTATTACACAATGATTTTATATTTTATATCCTGTGGTGCATTGCTTAAAATGTAAACGCAACGCTGTTCTTTATACTTCTTTTTATTTATCTATTTGTTTTTTGGTTGTTGCTTTTTGATTTTAAAATCTTATAAAATTTATGAGGTAATTAGATGCAATATTGTAATGCACACGGAAAATTCCATACATGTACCACAAATACTGTATGCAGTAAAGCTGTTATTATTATTATATTCGTTAACGAATCACTGAGAGTGTGATTTCGGTTTACATCCAACGACGTGTAGTACAATGTTCAAATATGGATTCTGTTGTTGAGCGCAGTGTTGAACAGTGGGAATATTTCACAATTATATTCCGTTTGCACACATTGTCCGTATCACACCACTACACTGGTTCCCCCATCAAAACTTACGACTGAAGTTGGTTCAATCTTCTTGGTGCTGGTGATTTCGTCTGCTTATCTTGCTAAATCGAGCTCCGGAGCTTGATTACGTTCAACCGCTCCTCTTTGTTTGCATTTCTGATCGTATATACGTGAATTATAAATGAGAATTAAAGTTATTCTTTGTCATACAAAGAAGTAAAGAGGATTACGCGGTTACAAAGTTCACTAAATGTCTCCAACATTTTATTATGATTTCTCACAAAACTTATTTGATTTTAGTCAAATATTTATCTTAAAATGCTTTGTAAGTCAATGATCAGTTAAACTAGATGCAGAATTTCAGTTAATACAAGATGGTGCCAATGCAGGAGTAATCGAATGGTTAGAGGTAATACTTCACTTTATATGGAACTGCACTAAGTTCAATGTGTTCAGCATGTTTCTCTATTCATGGATTTATTCACAACAGAACAGTGTATTATTCATTATTATTATGGCCTTGGGGTCCGAATGGAAAATAAGGCTTCAATAACACATTTCCGCTTTCGTCTATTTTCTGCCGTCCTCTTCAACTGGGCTTCCGATTGATCATAATCTCTCATCTCCTCCATGTCACCCTCTCATCGATGACCAACTTGTCGCTTCCAATTCGCATTCCAATTGAGCTATGGCCTGGCATGCAACGTCATTCGATGATCTCCTCAGTGTATGCCCCATCCATTTCCAATTTCTCCCACATATTTCTTGAGCAGCCAACTATTCGTTGGTTTGTTCTTAGACAGAGTTTCTTCTTGCGAATTCCTTATGGCCGGCCGGCCATTTGATCTTCTGTATGGAGACAGCGAAGACGGCTGTTGAGAGATTCTGTATCTTGTTGGAAATTCATTTCGTGACACGCAGTGCAAATTTCTGACCAGTCTACGAATCTTGTTCTTGATACTGGCTGAGTTAGTGTAAAAGATTTCCAAATCGGTTTCAAGCTGATGAAGGTGTATCTGGCCTTTCCAACTCTGGTTGCCCGGCTTTGACATACTCATCCTTGACGACTGCCTTTGGTTGAAACGATGCTGCTTAGCTAGACAAATGAAAGAGTTAAATGACCTCTTTCAAATATCTCCCATTGATAGTGGTTGGTTCTGGTTTTTGATGCTGCTGGTGTTGTTGGTGGTTGGTTATCTTCATCACCTCGATCTTCGCCTTCTCTACGTTCACCTGCGGTCCTGTCTTCGTTGCCTACCAGCCTCTCCTGCCACTTTGTTGATTTTTGCCTGCAAGTTTTCGAGTTTGTGTGACATGAGGCAAAAATCATCTATGCACGAAATCGATATTTTCTCGAATCTTATCGGTCCCACGTATTCCTGTCTCCTCACATCCTGTGCAGAATCTGACGCGAAATCCAATCCACCACAACTAAGAATGTTATTGGTGTTGATAGGAGGGCATCCTTGTCTTACTCCTGTGTTCTTTTCAACAGTTTCACTGAGTTTTCCATTGTGGATGACCTGACACGTGGCATGTTCATATAGCCAGCTGTTGAATAAGGTTGATGACTACATCGACATTGCACGCCGTAGTGTTGAAGCAGCTTCCAAATTAATACTCGTTCAACGCTCTCGCCGACAAATTGTGCAATATATTATATTAATAAGTGATAATACTGAAGCCATAGATTACTACTCGGAATCATATAAATTTTCCGGTGAGATCAGGACTCAAGAAGGCAAAATCAGTAATGGAACGCTTACTGAGTAATTATGGAAAGTAGTCTCTCAGATAAAATCAAAAACATGAAGAGCTAGGTAATTACAGCAATATAATGTTTTCATAATACGTTATGCTACAGACGTGTTCAAGGCAGAACAATATTTTTTTCATATAAGTTACTCTATAACTGAGTAATATTCTATTACGGCGTTCAAATGGTGCGTCAGTGGTAAAGCGGTTAGGGCGCTCGCCAACCATGCACATGGTCCGGAGTTCGATTGCCGGCCGATGCACTCCTTTGCCTCACAAAGCCAGAAACAATACTGGTAAAGGGGAAAGGTTGGGTATAAGGCTAGCAACCCTATCCTGTAAAATAAATATCACTGCTACAAAAACTTCAAGCCACTAGCTTGAAGCCTTATATTCCGCTAGGGAACGTGAGGGAAAAAAAGGCGTTCAAATAAGATGTATTTCTCTGCCCATATTTCAAAGGATTTTCAAATTGAGGGAAATGAAGTAAAACTGTATTTTCTCATTGTAAGTCAAGACAAAATTACTGATTAATGTCTTTTTGCTTAAGTTTCATACCCTGCTCATCAGCCAACACCATCTTCTAAGCTTTTTTTTATTACAAGCAAATATTCTCCATCATCTAAAAGTGAATTTACATTTACTTCTTGCATTTACATTATTACTTTCATTAAATTAGTCAAAGAAAAGAATTAAATTGATAAAAACGACTGCTTTTAACTTTAATTCAATAAGATCAGTGTTAAGGATATTAAATGTCTGCAGCCTATTTAGAAGAGGAACCCTAGATAGATGGAAACGGGCTATGTCATGAGCAGTTAACAAAAAAATAGTGTAAACATGCACAAATCTTTGGTTAAAATAAGGAAGCTTTTTTAGAAAAAATATTCGCCAAGTTTATCGGCATTAGTTCATTGTAACATTAGAAGGAAAGAAATTATCAGAAATATTAATTAAGTCAGCAGTTTAAATCTTAAATGAACACTCCATGACCATCAGGACATATCTCGTAAAAAAACACCGAGTTCATCAAAATCTCCAAGATGAATTTTTTCGTTAATTTGAGAAGTACTGGCATTTAAAATTATAGCTTATTTTGATAACTAACAGGTGAAATCCAACAGGTTGACAGAAGAGCAAGGCAGCAAAGACAGGAATTCAAGTGGACATGCAGGAGATGAAGGTATTGAAGATAACTAGCCAAACACAACAATAACAAGCGTCAGTCATCGGCAAAGGGAGAAATCTGAAAAAGGCACCCTTCCTTCACTTATATAGACAGGATTGTTTCAACTATAAGGAGGCAGAGGAATCGATGGGGCAAGACAAAATCTCATTATTCTGAAATCACTGGATAAATCGTCTGTCCTTAGCATGAAATAAAATACTTGAGTTTTAAACACCAATGCTAAGTTAGTCAATTGACGACTGCTACCCTATCTCGCTACAGAAAATCAAATGGCCGGAGAGAATTAATTAGCGACAAGAAACTCTGAGAATGAACAAGTTATGAACCTATTGCAAGTGAACAAATGTGTTTAGCAAGATGGAGATAGAACAGACCCACGCAGAGGACACTGCTGCTCAACATCGCGAAACAGGCCATAATTCTAAAGGGACCCAATTGGTAACCGGCGAGTGGGGCCTAGATTTGAGGTGACATGTAAGAGATCGTGTGAGGAGGTGACGAATGTTTTTTAAAAATCGTTGAGACAGCCAAAGAGGACTGTAGAGTGCAAGATGAAATGCATATGGGGTGATGAGGTTCAATGTCCCACTTGGAACCCATGGTAATTATAATAGTAATAATTAATAACTATAATACTTGCTATAGGAAAATAAGGAAAACGACATTTATCTGAATTAAAGGAGTCAGATTGATTTCGCCTAATCGTAAACTGCTTTATACTTCTTTGTTTCATACTGCCTGCGGCTTGTCGTTGAAATGATCACCTCATAATATACAGTAGATTATTAGGCCATTAGACCATACACTTGTCCTCATGTTTCTACACACATATCAATGAAATGCGTACATCAATTTATCTTACACTCACTTAGTAGTTCACAAGTTAAGTACTTTCAATCATTGAAATCAGAACAATAATTGAACTATTATCAATAAATGGAACTTGTAACTTTTTAACACCATCATAAACCAGGGAGTACTGGACAGCTGTTTCGTCCTGGTTTAGGACTCATGGGCAGTAAGCATCCGCCGGATTATCAGTTCGTGAACAAATTTGATCCTCTCCAGTGACTGACTACGGGACGAAGTTGTTTACAGTTCTAATGGGAAGTCATAAGCAGTGAGGTCCACCCGTTGGAAGTGAGGACAAATGGTCACCAGTGCCACTGGCTGGTTGTTGAACTGAAATCATGGATTGGTAGAAGTTAGAATTCACGGGCTAGCCAGTGAGTTAGGTGCTAGTGGCTGAATGGTTCACGAGATCTCTGTATAACTGGAAAGTCCAATGTTCCGACTACACTGGGTGCATACTGTGGATAAGTCCCAAACTATGACAAAGACAATATCCAATACTCCCCGTTAGTTTTCAATGGTCCTCTAATTGACATGAATCTGTGATCGAACGTGAAACGAATTATATTTCATTTGTATTTTCTCTAAAGTCATATATATATAATGATATGTGCGCAATTAAATTAATAATTCATCTTTCTTTGCATTAACTTATATTTGTTGAGCGATACTCTATCAATTAGCCCAATTGACCATATGACTGACTAGAAATGAAATTTTAACGACGAAAACGTTTTAAACCGGAAAGAAAGGTTTTTTTTTACATTTATAACTTTCACTTAATAAAAATTGAAATTTTGCAAGTTGTGTCTATCCATCATAAAACTAACTAAATAAATTTAAAACATATATTTAGAGAGAATAATGAATAATAAAGGGCATTTATGTTTCTTTTCTTCCGTTTTCTATATGCATTAAACTTTTCTCTTTTCTTCTCAATATTCTTACCTTAATCACTTGGTTAAAAGTTAATTATGATGGATTTATGATATGATCTCAAGAACTTTTTGAAAGACATTATCGCTTTATATATATATATATATATATATATATATATATATATACATAAATCTTTTGAGTGCCGTCATAAATGTCTACAAAATTATTCAAAAGTTTAACTATCTATTACTGGGACATTTAAGCTAAGAGAGACTAAGATTTATGGCTACATTATTTATTTATTTATTTTTCGGATGATTACGGCAAAATGAAGGAAAGATTATTGATAAATAATACTACTGCCTTGAGTTCTGAATGAAATATAAGGCTTCAGATGCTCATCTCCATTAGACCCTGTTCACTGTAGTTCATGTGTAGCTGGCGCTGCGATTGTCCATAAGCTCCCATCTCCTCCATGCATGATTTTCTCTACGTGTCACTCTTGCATCGATAAACCACTTGTTGCTTCTCATTGAAATTCCACTCGAAAGACGGCCAGGCTAACTCACGATATCATTCGACGACTTTCACATCATATGCCTAATCGATCACCATTTTCTCCCACATATTTGTTGAGCAATCGGCTCTCCTTTGGTATTTTTGCCAGACAGAGTTTATTGTTGCTAATTCTTTCAGGCAGGTTGGCCAGTGGATGGATCTTCAGTATTTAGAAAACACACTAGGCAACTGTTGATAAAAGTCTGTAACTTGTTGGAAAAGATTTTCGTGAGACTCGGTGCAAGTCTCTGACCTGTAGAGAAGAAGTGACTGACTAAATTCACATTTGTGTCAAAAATCCGATTCTTGTTGTTGGGCATGAGGCTAGCAACCCCATCCTGTAAAATAATTACTGCTACAGAAACTTCAAGTCACTAGCTTCAAGCCCTATGTTCCACTGGGGAAAGTGTAGGAATAAAAAAAATGCTGGCTGAGTGCAGTACAGAAGATTTCCAAAATGATTTCAGACTGATGAACATATATCTCGCCTTTCGGACTCTGGCTGACTGGTTTTGACATACTCATCTGTGTCATCCGCCTATGGTTGAATCCGTACTTCATACATAAGTGAAAGAAAGGAAGTGATCCCTGTCACATCTCCCCGTTTGATGATGATTGGTTAAATACTAGAAGGAACTTAGACCACACGTATTATACTTGTAACACAATACCTAGAAGCATCTTTCACAGTTATAACAATTTTGTCACCATCCAGCTGCCTTAAAAATGATTGAATCTTCATGCATTTCTACAGTAAAAGATGACTAGTAGTTACTTCCATAGTGAATGAAATTAAACTCTGAAATTAATTAACATTCTGCAATTAACGCAGTTCAATTAGTTAAAATTTCATCGAATTATCCTTTGGAAACCGAATCATTCAGATTACACTTCATGTGATCGGCTTGATATCAGAAACGGTGATCAAGAAAGACAGCATATTTGCATAAAACTATGTATACTACTCATTGATTGAGATGAGTAGTTATATGCCGCTCATATCAACTTGTAATACTGACCAACCACAACGAGGTGATCTAGACGCCGGATGGTCATTACGCTTGTTTGGGACTCAACTCAGAAAGTCGAATCAGTTCAAACGATTCGATCTCTGGCTAGCTACTTGAATGAACTGGTATCACCACCAAAATCAAATTCAGTGTGAAAATTGGTTTGCTCATTTACAGTGTACACAGTTCGAGGAAAGTACATTTTAAACACTGTACAGATGCTGCAGTTTCATTAACTTGGTGCCCAAAGGAAACTATGGTGTAACCTCATCCATGGAAATGTGCATATTGCTAATTGCTAATTATTTTGCCAAGTCTAAATTCGATTTGTGGTAATATCAGTCCGTCTAATCAGTTAACCAGAAATAGGGTGCTTTGAACCGATTCTGGTCCTTGGACTAAGTGAGACCAGGTAAAACGCTAATGAACGAAATGATCTACCGCTGGGTACATCATCTGATAAGATTTTCAAAATTTCAAATATCTTCCGAGTTTCACTGTTTTAAAATGTCTGCGTTACTTCAGCATTTGCTCAGTAGTTTAATTGGACAATATTCCACGAGGACGGATTTATTAACAAAAGTTTCGATAAACTTCTACACTATTTCAATTGTCTTATTGCTTTATTGAAGATCACAGCTTATGGTGTTATGTTGAAATTTATTTTTTGTTCTTACAGAACTCAACTTCAGTGTTATTTTCAAAACTGAGTAATTGATCCAGTAAATAAGACTAGTTAAATTTCCTCATACATTTGAATTCTTGCTTCATGTCTTCTGGGATAAAGAGTCTTCTACAAGAATTTATTGATGTATAATACCCCGTTTAGTAATTTGTTTTTCGTTGCGCAATTATCAAAACCAAAGTATGAAGTGTAAGAACACATTAATGGGGCACAGTTACACATAGTGAAACTTTTCACAAAAACACTCACAAAATTTGAAGATATTCAAGTTTCATTTGAGATCAGATCTTCTAACAGTCAATCCGGAACTCCTTACCTTTATCAGTAAACTATTGGTAGTATGAATAATTCAATTTAAGTTTTTCATTTTGTTAGGTGAATTTTAATACTGACATTTCATTTAGTCTACAGAATCATTAAATTTTAAATTTTCAAATAAGATAGTATTATCTTAAAATGAAATCTAAAGAAGTGTAGTTTTTAATTCAGATGAATGAATGATTGCTTACAGATAAGTTGTCTTGCAAACATTAATTTTCCGATATGAATTTTAATAAAAAGCAACAAATGTTAAGAAAGCAGGGTTTAGTGAATTCATCAATTGTTGGTAGAACTCTTCAGCTAAATACTCTGCAGACAGACATATCATATATATATATATATATACTATTAGAATTACATCGCGAGATATTAGACTGATAAGTAAATAAACCGCATTGAATCAGTCATGCAAAACGACAAGTGTAAATGCTTTTCAGGTCATGTTCAACTAGATAAAAGGCGTGGAGTAGGAGAAATAAAAAATTTAGACAAAATGCACCACTATTCAATTACATCACTTCAGTATACAATTAGTTATCAGTGAGGGAAAAAAATTGAATATATCATAGACTGAGAACTGAATAATATTTTTGTTTGGATTATAGCTTGATTCCACACCGCATTTTTTGGTGTGGAATTTTCAGCATGTGATATCGGTAGACCAAATTTTGCAGACTGACCATTGATATCAGGTGTGCATTGCCAGGGATCGAACCGCAGACCAGGTGCATAGTTGGCGTAAGTCCTAATCGCTGTGCCAGTGACGCACATAATACCGATGATAATATTAGTAGTGGTTATAGTAGTAATAATAATAAATGTTAGAACAAGTCAAGATGATGGGATTGATAAAAGATAGTTTTAAATGAATCAGGAATAATAATAAGAGGTAGGCTAAAATATTAGTATTGATGACGATAATAACATCTGTTAAGTAAAACACATTATCGTAGTAGATTTAGAGTGACCACCATTTCCTTTTGTACATACAGACCTGGTTCATAAACTCTGCAACTGCAAGCAACTGTCGGCTGACAGCAGTGACTTGACTTGATAGCGTCAATGTTATATCTGTTGTCTACAAGATGCTTTGTTACTGAACACTTTATCCCTTTGACTTCAGCTGTTTTCAACAAGTTTAGCGAATGCTCTGTCATGCGTGTAGACGTTTTTTGCTTGTTTTAGATAAGATATCTGACAGAAAGTCAGAAATAAAAATAATCGAATGTCCTTGTTAAAAATCCTCAGACTGCGCATGTCTATACTGCACGATCGCGTATTAAAGATGTGCAGTTAAAGAATGAAGCTTTTGAAAAGGCGTAAACATAAACATAGACGAAAATAAGAATTTTACCGCTAAAGTATATGAGTACGAGTTCAGACAGTATGTCAGCTTAAGCCATTCTAATAAAGTTTAGCTGAATAGATTTCAAATTTTTTTAGTTAGTTTAGATATGTTGGATTACAGCTTCAGATTTTATCTTCGACGTTTGTAAACACTTCATGCATCACTGAAACATAGACTCATTCAAGATGACATTTCTACAACGTTTCAATTTAAATTGAAAATTCTTAAGGTGATAATACAACTTTATTTGCTACATTACACTATCCAATTTAGAATGAAGTTAAAAATCATTATAAAGAAGAGCTTCTACAACTTACTACCTTAATAGCCACAAAAATGCAGCGAAAAGTAGGTGAGCATATAAGATCAATAAATTTACTAGTACAGTAGAATGGTATTTTAATCCAATTCAGGAAAGAAACCTAAATGTTGTTTTCAAAATATTTGATAGGGTATAACGCCTTAAAGTACATCTTGCGGTGGTGGTGTAGTGGTAGAATGCTCACCAAATAAGCTCATGGGAGGAGGGGTATGATTCCTTGACAAGGCATCCGTTAACCTCGCTAAGCTGCTAGTAAGCTCGGTTTTGTAGGGAATTTGAACATCAGGCTAGCAACCTAATATCTTAAAAGAAAAAATAATACTACTGCTTTCGAAACTTTAAACTTCAGTCTTGACGCCCTATATTCCATTCCAAACGCATATGGATGAGAAATAAACAACTATTTTCACGAGTTCGCTTGTAGGAATTTGAATTGTTTAACTTTGATCACTTGCCGGCATCAGTTGAAGAACAGTTGAAAACCACTGAGTAATGCACAACCGTCTCATCTTTGTTTGGGAGTGATGAGCAGTACTCACCCTCCAGGATTTGAACACAGGACCTTCTAGTTATAAAGAAAGCTTGTAGACCATTCAGTCTAACTGAACATCAATCTAACTGATGTCAGTCTGTGACCAAACTTTAGGCAAACCAAGTCCCTAAAAACTAACTCTTGATAATTTATCTGATGCTCGCTAGTGACTGTTTACAGGAAGAAATCGGCTCATAATCAGTGAGGCCTATCACCAGGCCAGGTATGAGGACGAATATATACCGACTGGATGGTGTACGAGCTTGACTTTTAACCGGATGATCCTAGGTTCGAAACCTAATGGATGCGTCTGCTAGTGCGTCCGAAACTAAGAAGAAAGAGATTCAAAATAATGTTCACATCCAGAATCAGGGTCATGAGAGAAATAATGACAAGGCTTAACCTTGATGAACTCAACAACCAATCACATAAGACTTGCCGTATGCAAATATGATTCGCAGAAACATGGTTTAACTTTTTAAGAGACGATCACAAGGAACACATAATAACCTTTAGCAGAAAAACAACCAATTAGAAGGCATTGTTTCTCCACTGACAGTAATATACGCAAAAGTCTATAAATATCTGTTGATTTTCTTAATAAACGACATGTGGCCTGTTCCTTGTTTGATGTCGTTACAGAATGATAATAAAATGAGATGATTTCACGTGGTGAACAAACCTAAGTGCCTTGTATGAAGCACAGAATTAGCATGAATGCTACAATCATGAACCCAGACCTTTTTCTCATTGTGATTATGCTAACATTTTAGCGTTTATTTTCCTCTTCATATGAAACTCTGAACCTATTTTTATAGTCACTTTCCATTGATTAAATTCACATTCTCACTTTGTTTTTATGCCATATTTCCAAAAAAACATCTTTTCATTCAGGGAAACATGCTTCTAATACTTCTACTGCAGTTATAGTAGAGCGATAAGTGAATGTGTCATCTATTATAACATCCTTTATTTCTCAATTTAATATTAATAATAATCCTCTTCTCCTTTTGAATTCTGTGATAACCATAGATACAGAAACATAGCAGGCGGGCAAATAAAAAGATCATCCATGTGGAAAACTTTTCTCTGTTAACTTTTTTTCTACGTATTATCCCTAATACTCATTATGACAGAAAGTAGTAAAGTATAGGAATTAACACATTCACATGTATATAAAGGAGTGTTTGTTTTGTAGAGTAAAAACCGTATGAGTAGATTACATTACCGCGACTACACCTTTTATTTTCCCCTCGTTTTACATCTAAATTTGAGTCGGTAATCATACGTTGCGTCAAAAAAAAAATGTTTTTTTTTGATTACCTGGATGTTATTCACATTACTATGACAAATTTTACCTAATAATAATTGTAAGAACTTGAAAGGGGAGAATTTATGTAGTGTTAAGTAGGACTTTTAATAAGCATTGAATTAACATGAATTAAGTGGTAATTCAAAAATAGGTTAACAGGACGATGTCAAAAAACGTTTCAGAATTGCGGGATAACTTCCTCTTCTAATATCCTTAAGTGAAAAATATTGCTGTCATTTTCACCACTGAGATTGAAAAAGAAATGCTAATTTCTTCAACAGGATAAATGTTGTGAAAGTTCTTCTCTTAACGATCTAATCATAAAATTTAAACTCATTTAAATGCTCCAGCTAACTGTGTAATCAAAATTCACTATTTTCCTAGGCTACATATAATTGTCGTAACGTTTAGATAACACCTGTTGACTAATTTATTTATTATTCCCTGGGTACCCTAGGGAGAGAAACATATGGCCTCAACAATACATCTCCATTTGGTTCTATTCTATGCTGTCCTCCTCATCTGGCTAGTTTCGCGATTGCCTGTAATCTCTTGTCTCCTTTGCATCATACGATATCCCCAAGTCACCCTAACTCCGTGCCCCATTCGTCACTTCTCATTTGGATTTTACTCGAGTGATAGCCTGCATTACGCACAATGTCATTCGGCGACCTTCTCAACGTAGGCTTGATCCATCTACATTTTTCTTCGACGTATTTCTTGAGAAATGAGCGCTTCGGTGGTTTATTTTTATTTATTTATTTTTATTTTTGATTACAGCTTGATTCCACACCGTATTTTTGGTACAAGCAGAGTTTCTTGTTGTCAATTCTTTATAGCTTGCCGACAATTTGATTTTCGGTAAGGAGCCAGAGAAGTAGGCAGCTATAGAGAACATTTTGAAGTGACCTGTAGGAGATCCTTTTCGTGACTCACGCGGTGCAAGTTTCTGACCAATATGGAAAGACCGAATGACTGACTTCACATTTGTGCTGAGAAGATTATGAATCTTATTCTCGATGCTGGCTGAGTTAGTACAGAAGATTTCCAAACTATTTTCACGTTGATGAAGGTGTAACTGGCTGGATGTAACATTGTCATCCGTGCCACCCGCGGTGGTTGAAACAATGCTTCCTAGATAAGTGAACAACGGAAGTGACCTCTTTCAAATCTCTCCCGTCGATGGTGATCGGTGCCAGTTTTTGTTGCTGTTGTTGTCAATGGTATTTGGTTATCTTCATCACCTCCATCTCCGCCTTCTTTGTGTTCACCTGGAGATGCCTTCCAGCCTCTTCTGCTAGCTTGTTGGTTTTCGCCTGCCGGTCTGTAATTCTTCGAGTTTGTGTGACATGCACGAAATTCAGATCTTCTACGGTCTTCTCATCGGTAGTCCATCGCATTCGTGTCTGCTCACTTTCTGTGCACATTCTGATGCATAATCAAGTCCCCGACAATTAAGGATATCATCGGTAATAATAGGCAGTCGGCCTTGTTTTACTCCTATACCCACTTCAAAAGCATCGCTGAGTTTTCCATTGTGGATCACCTAACACTTGGCATTGTCATTTAGCTAGCTGCTGAATGAAGCTGATAAAGATTTGGGCATTTCATGCTGTAGTGTTGAAGCAGTTTCCGAATTACTTCTCGGTCAACACTGCCGAGGTCACTTTTGTTTGTTTTTGACATTGTTTAACCCCTATTTATATTGCTTCTCTTTTTCTGGTTGTGCGAGGCATGATATGAATAAGTTAAAGTGATTCTGACTTTGAAATGTTTTACGAGAATTGATTGTTGTCTGACCTTGAGGTCGAATTTTTGATCCTACCTTGTTGGGAACATTCTTCTTGTTTCTCAGGTACTTCATACAGTTGATTTGGTTAAATCACTGTATTCTTCAGTACTTGTTTTGTATCCGAGGTATGATTGGATGTGTCTAGCTGCTTAACGTAATTGTTGAAGAAATTTTGAATTTTTGATATGTTATTATTGTTCTTAGAAAGTACCACAAATGTTATCGTAAACAACTGTTATTTTGCTGTCGTGAAGCTCTTTGGAGAGTTTTAGTTAGCTACACAGTAGAATGCGAAGACTGATTTCCAGTATTCTCACAACAACACATCAGTTTCGGTCACTACAGTTTATTTCTGTGTTTTCAGTGAGTTTCTCGTATCAACAACAACAAAAACAACAAATGAGATATCTGTTCAGAGAAATTCTTAACTGAACCAATAAACTAATTAGACAATTTCGAAGATTGATAATAAAAATCTAAGATATAAGAATGCATTAAAAGATGTTTATAACTATGGAAACGTTTGCAACAAACAATATAATTAGTAAGACAGAAAACAGTTATTATTGACTTAATTCACCATATTTTTAGTAACATTGGCTTTTTGAGTAAATCGCTTAGTAAATATTATCATTTTGGCAGTAATAAGTCTTAGAATTAATCTTAATTTATGGTTGATCTTCTCTTTACTGTTTTTCGTTTCTAGGGTAACATAGAGCTTTAAGCTTCAGCTCTAATATTTCAGTAGCAGTGGTGCTTTTTCACTTAGTGAAGCCGCTAGCCCAGTGACCAACTTTCTATCTTTAACAGACTTAACACTTGCGTTGGTCAGAGATAGAGACCAGATCACTTGGGTAGTGATATCATATACACAAGGCTAAACTTAAAACTTTGTAAATCTTGTAAGATTCCCATGATTAAACAACATCCTCTGGAGAGATTCCTGAGAGCCTGCTGGGAGCAGTGAATAGATGTTTTGTCCTAGTTTGGGACTGCTTATCAGCACGCACCTACGATCCTATCATCAGCAATCGAACCTAGGACCTTCAAGTTATGAGACCAAGCTCGTCGACCATTCAGTTACTTGAGCTAAAATTCTTCGAGCCCTAAATTCTGACCTTATCAACTTGTGGCATACTCCTGCCCTCATCCATTCCTTCAGCGAACATCACCAGTAACGACTTCCACAATTTCAATTGTCCGAAAATTTTGTTACAATAGAAGTATGTTATATAGGCCATTCAAATATATTGGATGTCGTTCACATTTCACTTTTGGAGTACCTCTCGTTTATTTCACGTCTGACGATGAAATATAACAAATTTGTTCCATGAGTTTATTTGTAGGGATTTCATTTATTTGATCATGGACTGGTATCAGTCAAAGAACCATCTAAAATAATCAAGGATCATTGGATGACTGTTTCGTCTCATTTTAGACTCTTCAATAGTATGCATTCATTTGGATTCAAAATCAAGACATTTCAGTTACAAGGAAAGCTCGTAGAACATTCAACAACTTAGACCCGATTCTATGACCATGAATTCTAGCTTCGACCAATTCGTGGTTTTAGCGCGATTTGCACCAACCAATTTCATCGGCATGTGTTTGTCCTTACTCCCAACCTAGTGGACCCCATCGGTCACCACTTCTCACTACAACTCGTCCTAAAGCCGGTGAATAGCGTACAGTCACCGAGTCCCAAATTAGGACTAAAGAGTTGTCCCGTACTCCAAGTTTTCTTTCAGTCTTCTGCCTGCTTTCAATGTTCAGCTAAACGCTATGCATACTATAGGCATGCAAATAATATTGCTTGGTTTCAGGAAGTCCAAGCTGTCAGTTGTATAAAGAAAAACATTATAGAAATACAGTAAGGTGAATGGTATCAATTACTGAATTAGTTGTCTGAAGATATAAATAAAATAAGCATGTCGTTAAAGTTTTCTATCCAACTTCATTATAGAAGTCAAGAAAACACCATAGAGTTTTCTATAGAGTGAAGTATATTGGCATAAATAAGGAAACCTGTTACATTTAACTGTTTGCAATTACTTATTGACCTGAAAAACTGTATTTATTAATAAATATTCAAGTATTGGTTTGTAGGGATTTGATTGACTTGGTACAGGGTTTCCGGTGAGACGTCGTGACCAGTAGGGTACAGTAGGTCGAGTATGAGGACAAATACTTTCCACGGATGACAGTGGCTAGCACTCGTGCTATGTCATAAATTGGCAGAGGTTGGAATTCATGGACCGTTGGATCGGTTCCCAGTGGCTTAATGGTCTATGAGGTCGCCTTTATAACCAAAAAGTCCTTAACTCGAACGCCCGTTGGTGCATACTGCTGAAGAGTGCCAAATAAGAGGGTGAAACAGCTTTCCAATAGTCTCAGCTGCGTTTCTAGTGGTTCTTTAACTGATGTCAGCTCATGATGAAATGCTGTAACCAAATGATGAATAGTTTTACCAAGACAAATGAAGAAACGTCGTCTCCAAGATAGGTGCATACTGCAGATGAGTGCTAAACCAGGCCGAAACAACTGTCTTGTACTCACTGCTTGTTTTCAATGGTTGTTTAAGTGGTATCAATCCATCATCAAACTTAAAATGTGTTTCGGTTATAGTTTGGCCTAATACTGTGAAAGTATCAGATATTACATGATCACTGATATTTTAATATACGACAAATTAAGTTTGAGATTCGAACTTAGGACCTTCCGGTTACAAGGCAAGCTTGTATACCATTCAGACACTGGGACCCGATTCAATGGCTGACAGAAAATTATTCTGATGCTCAATTGTAACTTGCTACCGGTTGGAGTTTCCTGAGTTTTAGTGAGAAGCTGTGACCAGTGAGGTCCATTTAAATGTCACGTGTTTAGATGGATGTCCAACCAACGACAATGGTTGGAGTCGCGCTAAATCACGAATTGGTAGAAGTTAGGATTCATGAGGGTTCGAATCCCAGTGAGTGCGTACTGCCGATGGTTCCCAAACTAGGATGAAACAGCAGCTGTCCAGTACTCCCTGGTTTCAAGGGTTTTCTAACTGATATCAGTCCGTGATCAACTCGTAAAAACATAACTAACCCTCACAAACCAACATATAGAAGATAAATTAAGTGTCATGCTGAGATATTCAATCAAAATCCACTCTGTCTATAAAAGACATTTTAGATTGTTGAGCTGGTTTTTGGACATAGAATCCTGTTAACAGAGAAATTCAAATACCATATTCATATTCATGGGGAGGTTGCGTTCATCTTTTAATTTATTACTCTGTATCAACCAACAGAGGACAATCCATGCAAGTCAATATATGTATATCCATTAGACGGAAGACTACAAGACTTGATGCCTATGTGTTTAGACAGGTTGTTTTTACTCTATTAATATTATTATCATTATCATCCTCATTATTTTCGATTCATCAAGAAAATTTGTAGAAAAATTACAAAATTCCGTGATAAATAATAATTGACTAGGCACGTTAGAAAGGAAAAAAAGAGTTCAAAATTCTTTTGGTCGTCTTCACAGTGGAATTTTTGATTAAATTCTTTTAAAAATAGTCTCCTGGCTAATATTTTTTAAATGGCATTTTGAGGTTAAAAAAATGAGAAAAGAATGAACTGTTCAAAATCCTTCATTCTAAATTTGATTTATTTGAGGTCTCCGGATAAATTGTCGACAAAGCGTATAGCATATTTATTTTTCAAGAATTGGTTTGGAAGGATTTGACTTTTTTCAAGTTTCTTCGTGGACTGATATCAGTTAGAATATCATTGGAAAACCACTAGGAAGTACTGGACAGCAATTTCATCATAGTTTTCCATTCTCCAGCCATACGTATCTACTGGGGTTCGAACCCAGAACTTTCTGGTTATAAGGCAAATTCGTAAGCTACTCAGCCTCTACGACTTGCTCAAAGCCCCATCAAATTCAGCTTCTACGCATTTGTAATCTTAGCACGACCATTAAATAAGCTTTTCAATGAGTATGTGTCCTCACATTAGACACAGTTTACTCTACTGGTCACAATTTTTCACTAAAACTTCAGGAAACATCGGGTTGCGACAAGTCACTAGCGAGAATCAGAATTGTTTTTCAAGAGTTAACTTCTAGGCGCTCGATTTGTTATAGGTTTGATCACGTGTTGATATCATCTAAAAAAATTAATGAAAAATCACCTTTTGGTGGATACATGTTTCAGCCTGGTATGATACTTATCACCAGTACGCACTCCTCAGAGTTCGATCACAGGACCTTCGGGTTCACAAGATGAGCTGATAAACCATTCAGCCAATGGACCACAATCCACTAGCTCATATATTCCATCTGCATGAGTTTTATGTTAATCTGAATATTCTATCTGATTATTTCTCTACATTTCCACACAATTCAATTTAAAGCACACATATGAAATTCGATTGCGCACTAGTCAGTAACTAGTGTGATGTGTCTAGTCCTACCTTCGGTGCAGACTGATTTCTATCATCAAACAACTCTGCAATGTGGCCAGCATGCCACCAGGTGACTTGCCATTACGGTGCACTGTGGAATGTTGTTAATTATATGGTTGGAGGCTATCGGTTGTAAGCTCTGGGCCTAGGTTTCGTGCTAGTTGGCACTCATCAACTAGGCGTAGCTGCAACTTTGCAATCATTATACTGATTACTGACTGGTGTCCAATCAAAAACATCCAATACAGTCCTACAGGAGGTCAATCACAAGCCCGAATAGCTCAGTGGTAACACCTCTGACAACAACAGCACTGAGTGATGCGGATATGAATCTCAGAACTGAAATGAGTTCCTTCTTCGAGACTGCAGATACGCCTTGCTGACTGGAAGTGTCAACTAGCACGAAACCTAGGTCAGTCAGCAACTCTTGCCGATTGCCTCCAACCATCTAATACACATGTGAAATTGTTTGAGCATCCATTAAGTTAAAAAGAATGTTACTGGCGAAAATGCAATGCTTTAGAAATTAAACTTCTAAAAATGCCTAACTAATATTTTATCTTCACTACAACTGTTACGTCATTTTTGAGAGAGAATATGTACTAGATATCTAACAACAGTCATTTATGAATTCTTTACCAAGAAAAGCGTCTCCGTTTGACACATCCGAACATCTTAATTTTTCCCCTCTGCGTGATTTCTGGTAAAGTATTCTTCTTGTAGTAGCTTTGTGTAGTTTGTATGTCTTTCTGACCTAGACAGAATTGTCACTGGCATGTTATGAGTAACAGTTTTATTCTGAAAGGCGTTTATACAATGTACAGAATTTTCAGCGGAAATGATAGCATATCAGTTTCTCTTTCTCCAGGATCTCCAAGTTAAATAGTAACTGTGACAGTAAATCGCGTGATACACTGTTGTCTTGTCACCAGTAGCAAAAACCAAATCCCCTTTACAACATTTCTTCTTTGCCTCACTCCTTCGAGAAATGCACAACATTTACTTGAAGACCAATTAAAAATGGTGTAGGAGTACACTATGTGCTTCAGTGACATCATAATAATGGCTGAATAACTGAAGGCTGCAAGTTATTATTTCTTTTTTTCAGGCAGCGGCAGTTATCTCATGTATATTAGGATACTCTACCACTCACGATTTAGTAGAAACTTCTTAGTCACCAGGCTGTAAACATTTTAAATACTCGTCAGAGTAGAACACATCGTTAAAAGTCATATTCTAGTAAATTAAAGCCAAACTTAACAAGAGGAATTATTACAGTATTGTGATGCAATACTTTATTAACCCAGTTATTAAACAGGCTTTCAAATAAATAAAACAATGTGGCTATATTTCAGATCATAATATTCACAAAATTAAGTCACAAATTTGGTCCCAGAATGTCACAAATGCAGAGCTTTGAGAGGAATGTAGTAATCTTTCGATTAAGATAGCAGTACTATCTTACAACACTTGAGTACAAACGTTTGCCCTTATTATAAAGTCTGGTTCACACTTTGCTTTAGCATACTTCATTCATTCAACAACTGAAACCTACAGAATCTTAGTTTCCTGCTTCAGTCAAATAAATATTACTTGTTCATCAATCTTGTAACTGTATTTTACACAGAAAATCCAAAAACATAAAAGACCTCTAATATCCTAAGAAGTCGTGGATTATTCTGCTTCCTTGATATGGGTTTTTGACGGTTTTTAATAAAATATCCACGAATTTTTGGATCGGTTATTTATATTTAGGCGAATACATTAAAGAATTTTATAATTAGTTCAGTGTAACCTTTTGTTTTCTGTTGTTTTTCGTGTCGAAAAACAGGTGAGAAATTTTTTGTCGGTTGTAAAAGATCGGAATTCAACCGCAATACTTATATGTGTATATGTATTACTGCAACATTTGTGCTTTGGTTTCTTTTTAAAAAGATTGCAAGAGAAAAAAATGTAGGTTTTATGTGATGAAATGAATAACATATGTGCCAGCCAGTGAATGTATCATCTGTTGAAATTATTTAGCACAAAAAATTGATTTATTCTGATATTACTATAAATATTGCTGTCTTTTTTCATTATTATTATTACTGTTCCCTTGGGTTCCATGTGGAAATTGGCCTTCTATGATACATCCCGACTTTCTTCTATTTTCTACTATTCTCTTCATCTGGCTAGCTCCACGATTACCCATAATCTGTATTCTCCTCCTTACGGCACGATGTCCACCATGCCACCTAGACATCAATGCCTCACTCCTCGCTTCCCATTGGGACTCCACTTGAGCAATGGCCAACATTGCACACAATGTCATTAGACGGCCTCTTCAAAGTATGCCTGATCCATCTCTATTTTCTCCCACATATTTGTATATTATAGAGAAGATTTGTAGCTCAGGTGGATGATTTTGATGTGGTTTTGTTCTCTGAGCTGGATGGTTAGTTTGCGAAGCTTTCATCACCTTACTGGGTGACATCTTCAGCGCATACTTCAATTTGAAGTGAGCTTTTAGATTTCTCCACGAGTTTATTAATCATCTCTCCTGGTGACCTTGGACGTGATTGGTTGTTTGTGTGTGTTTTCACACCTTCTAGGTTACTTGTATTGGAACCGGTTGTTTCTTTGACTTGAATTTTGACCCTTTGTCTGTGAAGTTTCTTTCTTATTGGTTGATAAATTTTGTCTATGTCGATGTGTCTATTGATTGATGATCCACTGGAATGCCAAGCTTCTAAAAATTCTCTAGCATTCTTGTTATTTCCTTTGTCTAATATTTGAACGTTGTCCCAGTCGAATTGATGTCCGTGGTTGTCTGTGTGTAGTGAAATGAGGGAGTGTATATCATGTCTTTTGACGGCTAGCTTATGTTCGTGGATACGAAGACGAAGGGGACGTCCACTTTGGCCGATGTAGTGTTTTTCGCAGTTGTTACAGTTTATTTTGTAGATGATGTTGGTTTTATCTTCTTTCGCTGTTGAGTCTTTTGGTTGACATAGAATTAAGTGAAGCGACTTTGTTGGTTTGTGTACGACGTCAACTCCTAAAGGTTTGAAAAGTCTTGTAGTGATTTCTGAGATATCTTTTATATATGGTAAGGCAATTTTCTTTGTGTTCTCCTTGGTGGCTTTTGCTTTGGTAGGTTGGCTTGGGGGTATATGTCTCTTGATGAAATTCCGTGGATATCCATTCTTTTGGAAGACGTCCATGAGATACTTTTCTTCAATTTTTCTTAAGGTGGGAGTGCTGCAATGAGTCCTTGCCCTCTTGAATAGTGTTTGTATGCAATTCCTTTTGTGTGTTATTGGGTTGTTGCTGTTGTAATTCAGTATTTGGTCTGTGTGAGTTGATTTCCTATAAACTTGAGTTTCTAATTCTCCTGTAGTTGTTCGCCTGACTAAGACGTCCAAAAATGGTATTTTGTTCTCGGATTCCTCTTCTCTTGTGAAGTTGATGTCGTTGAAGACGTTGTTTATTAAGTTGTGAGTTTTATCTAATTCGTTTCTTTTGATGATTACAAATGTCGTCGACGTAGCGTATCCAAATCTTGGGTTTGATCTTTGGTAGAATTATATTTTCGAGTCTTTGTAGGGCGATCGGCTCTTTTTTCATTGTTCTTATATTATTACCCCCTCGGGTTACGACTGAAACATCAGACTTTATCAGCACATCGTCCATTTTGTCTTCTTCTCAGAATTTCTTTTCATCCAGCTCTCAAATTTCCCTTCATACAGGATCCCTAGCATTTCTTTGCCATCTCTTCTTATATCTTTGGCAATCTGGGCTGTTTCGTACCTTGTATGAACATTTCAGATCCCCCACTGTTTACTTTTGCTTTCATCGAAAGAAGAAGACACATCGGTTGACCGACATCCTGAAAACTTTCACCATCCTGGATTATTCTGTCTTTTCGATTCCATCGAACGATAAATTAGTTTTTTTTACATTTTTCCCTACACTTTCAAGTCACCATAGTGACTGGATTGATCTA
Source organism: Trichobilharzia regenti (assembly GCA_944472135.2). NCBI lineage: Eukaryota > Metazoa > Platyhelminthes > Trematoda > Strigeidida > Schistosomatidae > Trichobilharzia > Trichobilharzia regenti. The sequence goes on from OX235263.1 coordinate 69,831,133, forward strand.
TTCGGGGTAGAGCTGATAAACCTACGCTTAACCTTCCCTCTTTTTTTATAGGGCTTAGGACGAGCTAAGAAACTAGGCGAGGTTGTCTTTTTATTAAATAAGAAAAAGACGTAAACAGTGTAGAAAATGTTATTTTCGACGATTCATTTTCATGAGCTGCACAGTGATAATTGCATTTAACAAGGAACTCACAGATACCGGTAAAATTTGGCCTCAAAAAAAACGTATTTCGTAATGTCAGGTGTAACCTAGAAAGGGTGACCAATTGGAAGTTGGAAAAGAGGCAGAAGTTGTCATGACGTAATAAGTGTGAGAAAATGACTAATCAATATGATTGTGTAGAGTGGACAGGAACTAGTGGAAAGACGATCAAGTGTTCCTATAAAATCTATATGGAAACGCAATGTTAATAACAAACAGCAATAGAGTGATAATAAAGTAATAATAGTAAACTTAGGTAAAAATAATTAAAATTATAGTTAGAACATTACTCTGGCCGCTGTAGGGTAAGTGAATATATTTAGTGCTTTTGAGTGCAAAAGTCAGATTTCAGACCCCAAAGAGCTAATGATTCAGCTATGTACAGATGGCGTGTGCGGAGTCCCTTTTTACGATATTGAGGGACTCTGTGTAACACTAAGAAACATTCATACGGGGATGTTTCATGTCCAGAGTTGACAAGGTGTTCTTTTTTTTTAACAATTTCGCTTTATTCCAGAAACAGTACTTGTGGTACAGTGTGGAATTTTCAGCACATATCTACAATATTGCATCTAATTTCATCGTACATTTAAAAGGAGTATTACAAAAAAATAAAATATATAAAAAAAACACAACAAAAAACCAAAAAAAGAAACACAGAAATAACAAAAAAAAACAAAAAAAAAAATGCAAATAAAAATACCAAGTAGAAAGGAAGATAAACACAATAATGAAAAAATATTTCAGTATTGGTTAGTGGAAGCTATGATATGTGTATGCGTGGTGAACAGTAACAGCTATAATCATACAAGAAATTATGAGATGTTCTTAAGAATGTTTATAGCCAAGATGATCAGTTAATTTGATTGAACAACACTAAACAATCATAAAATAAACATTTCAGGTTGTTTTTTTTATTGTCAGCACTAATGCGGTGTTTGTAGTGGTAGTGTGAGGAATCATGCATAATACAAAATTTTTTAAGATGGTGATAGTGGCGTTCACAAACAAGATTGTCAGTTAAATAGTGCCGAACAAAGAACAACCACAAAAATAATTATTACATGATGGTTAATGACAGGACAATTTTTAATAATCATAGTGATAATATAGTCGGACCCAGTAGATATACAAAAGAAGGAATAGAATAAAGAATAAAAAAGTAAGCCAATGATAATAATTTTAAGCAGCTAAGTATGTTTAAGAAGGTTGTTCACTATAGAGTACAAATAAGAGAGTATAAGGGGGAAATAACAAGGGCCAAAATTATGTTATTAACAACAAAGCAAGTCATAGGTTTCACGCTTAACATTGTCTCTGTCACTTAGAACACGGGCCAAATATGGTATCGTTGAGTTCCTATACTTGGTTGTACGAGCATATATTATTTTGTACTGATTTCTGGTTCTACCTGATGAGATGCAGGGAGAGAGTTGGGAATAGAGGGGTGTTGGGGGTCAGAGAGTATGGTTTTAGACCATTTCTCGCATGTATTCAGATGCTTATCCACTAATGTTGTGACGAGCTGACTGAGTTTTACACCGCTAGTCCTACTAACTACCTTCAACATCCTTCTCAGGATGGTATAATCCTTTTTCAGTAACCCAGGAAAGACTAACGGGGAACAGTAAAGTAGAATAGGTAGGATACGAGAGTTGACAAATTGTGAAAGCAGAGGTTGAGGGACTCCAGTTAGTCTGAGTTTCTTAATGTAGTAGGTTAGACGAAACACTTTCTTGGAAATCATTTGGATATGAGATGACCAGTAAGGTCGGAAGATATAACTAATCCGAGGTATTTTGCATTAGACTTTGTTTCAATTATAGTCCCCTCAATTCTACAGACATCATGAGTGCTTACTAGTGTTTGTAGATCTCGTTTATGCCTAAAGGAGAAGTCGACAGTCTGGCATTTTGAGGGATTCAGCATGAGGCCATTTAGTTTAGACCACTGACTGATGTCCGACAGGAAGCTATTTAATTTGAAGCAGTCTGACTGAGACTTAACGGGAAGCGAAACAGTCAGGTCATCTGCATATTTGACGAAGTTGATTTCGTCTGAGAGAGGTAAGTCATGTAAGAAGAAGGAAAAGAGAAACGGCGAGAGAACAGCACCCTGAGGAACACCAGCTTCAGTAAGCAAAGGAGAGGAAGCTACACCATTATATACCGTGTACTGCATCCTATTGGAGAAGTAAGAGTGCAGCCAGTTGATAGCCCAGGACTCAGTTTGTGTAAGGCTAAGCTTGTTTAACAAAAGGCCTCTAGGTACAGAGTCAAAAGCAGATGTGTAATCAAGGAAAGTACAACGGACATACTTGGCCCCTTTGTCTAAGGAGGATACAATGTTGTGATGAAACACAGCAGCAGCATCCAAAGTACTTCTACCCTGTTTGTAAGCAAACTGCTTTGGATCGTTTGAGAAGCTTAGGGAGGGAATGAGTTTTTGTAACAGTAATTTCTCCATCAGTTTCAAAAAGGAGAGGTAATGGCAATTGGTCTAAACTTAACACTATCTCCAGAACCAGACTTGGGTACAGGGATGATTTTAATATCTTTCCACAGAGAAGGGTATTGAAAATACTTGTAAGTGGGTTACTTAAAATATCAGCACATTTCTTTAGAACAATGGCAGGTATACCATCAGGGCCTAGACTCTGGGAAGGTTTAAGAGATTTCAAACATTTAAGAACATAAGAAGTATTGTTCGACAATGAACCTGCTACAATCCTTTCCTCTTCTGGCTAACCAAGCCAAACAATGTTCCAGAACACGTTTGTGTATTTCATGTCAAGTACGTCGATATACTTCGCCCCACACTAGCAAGCAAAATGATAAATACACTTTGAGGTAGCCAGAAGCAGTATCTTATCCTTAACGTTAGACTGAATAAGTTGTCTGCTGGAGAATGTGATGCACGAGGTAGCTGCTTGAACTATTTTCTCCAGACATTTAGAAAGGCGGTTTATAAGAATTTCTGCTTAGATGTTATCTCTGAATTCCAAGTTCATGAAGAAAGTTTTCCTAGGAACAGTTGTGATTTTTGGTGACTGAAGCTTTTCTTTTATGTTCCTACCCATGTATCTTGATGAATACTCTTTCTCTTGTACGGTTTCACGTGATGGATTTAACTCCTTCCCTATCGTATCTTCCGGACAGATTTTTCTAATCCTTGAACCTAACGTACGTATTAGATTTTGCTTTCGGATCAGTAGGGCGAAGCTCTGTGATTCGATAAACTGTCCTATTCATGCTGATTTGTGATATATTGATCTTTGGAGCGTGGAGTCTTGTCTTCCTCTTTTTATATTAAATGCCGACTACTGTATCCGTGTAAGAAATGCTCTAATTTATCAATATTATGAATGCGTTTAAAGCTTATTACTTTCTATGCAATGACTATGATAAATGACTAAAGCATAGCCGATATCACGTTAACCGGGAACAGTTCAATACTTATCTTAATCTCTTTCATCTTTTCAACTAAAACGTACCTTTTTCTTTGTGGAGCGATGTCTGATATGCATTAAATACCTTTGTAACACGGAATATTATCAGCCTACTTTTATATCATCAGTCAAAGAACAAAGTCAAATAGTGCTTTTCTACTGAATTAATGTCTATATAAGTTTATGCAGGTCACTGGTGATCACTTCCTACTGAGGTCTTAACCAACTACTTTTTCATTTATTCAGTAGTATGGTAATTTCATTGAAGTGAACATAATCCTTTTCAATTATTATTGCTATTCCCTTAGGTTCTGAGTGGATTATAGGTCTTCACCAGCACATCAGATTCTCTGCGGTCCTCTTAACCTGGCTCTACATTTACCTATAAGCTATTATCGCTATCTTACACGATCTATTCCATATCACACTTTGACCCATGTAAGACTCGTTTTCCATTCGGGTTCCACTTGGACAATAGCCTGATGCACGATATCACCGTACGGTCTCCTCAGCGTGTGTCCAATCCATGCCTATTCCCTTTAGAATATTTGTTGAGCAGTATGTTTTTAATTGGCAGTTCTTAGAGTTTCTTGCTGCTAGTTATTTCTGGCCGCAGGCTGCTTGAAATACTTTTCAGGATCATCCATGTTTCTGAACCCTATAGAATAAATGACTTAAGACTTTTCCTTTTTTATTTTTTTTATTTTTGACTACAGCTTGACCCCCATACTTTTGGTAGAAGTATGGGTTTTCAGCGTGGATATCGGTAGCCCAAATTTCGCAGGCCGACCATAGATATCAAGTGTGCGTCGGTGAGGGCTCGAACCCCGAACCATGTGCATGGTCAGCGAGAGTCCTAACCACTGTGCCACCGACGCATGTTTGAAACTCAAGTTTCGTTCTTCATGCTGGGTGAAGAAAATTTTTACACCAATTTTGAAGTGATGGATGTCCCTCTTGCCTTTCCGATTCTAGTTTCGGCATCCTCATCGACGTTATCCGCCTGTGGTTAAGATGATGCTTTCTAGATAGGCTAAGGAAATGACCTCTTTCAAATTTACTCCGATGATAGGGATTGGTAATTGTTGTTTTTAGTTAACTAACTTCATCACCTCAGTTTCCTTAAAGTTAACTTGAAGTCCTATTTTCGCTGCGTGTTTTGCTAACTTTTTGGTTTTCGCCTATAGATCTTCGAGTTTCTTTGATACTGGAAATGAATCATTCACGCGTTCCATATCTTTTAGAGTCTTCTTATCGGTCCAGAAAACTCTTATCTTTTCTTTCTCTACCCTGGGGTGGGCGGCATTATCTAGTCTCTGACAATTACGAATATCATCGGTGATAGTAGACAGTCTTGTTTTACTCCTGTCTTCTCTTCACTGCCTTTGTTAATTTGTCTGTTGTAAATGGCATGACATGTGGCATTATCGCAGATCTGTAGAACGAGGTTGACACAGATTAAGGGCACTCTGTAGTGTCGAAGTAGTTTCCAAACCACTACCTATTCAGCGCTGTAGTGTATACAACTGAGGCCAAGATTGGAGAGCCATTCTACGCTTTGTGAGGTTGGGTAGAGTTGCAATTTGATTCACAAATGATTTGCTTTTCCTGAATCCACTTGCTTTCAGCTGCAGTCCTCTTGCTCTCTCCAGGATGACACCACTTAATATTTGGCTTGGAGTAGACAAGAGCATAATTCCTTGAATAAAAATGAAACCTTATCAGGAAACCGCTAGTTTATACAAAAAATAATCAGTCATACATTGAATAACACGTCTGAGACGATACCTACTGGGAACATCACTGAGCAATTGATGAGTCTCAGATGTTTATCTTAAATTGCATCAATATCATCGACAAAAAAGGAAGGTCGTTGTTCTGTGTATCAAAATTAAACTCCGGCTAATGCTCACTTCATTCCTTTGATCGTAGAAAGACCAACATCCATATCCTTATCATGAATTTAGATTACAAAAAAGCAACTAACTTATTGGCACTTATTGGTGTAGTATTATGCAATAATCCTTTTTTCAGACGTTCATTGAAGCAAAGATATAAATCATTTTTTATTAACAATGATATGAAATTGCTCAAGTCTTATCTAGCAAGCCAATTAAAGAATTAACTCGAGTATAAAAGTTATTTTTTCTATTTTCATTTGAATAACATTTTTCAATCAATTTAATAGCAGTATCGTGAATTAGACTTTACTTAAATGCTAATTATAAGAACACAGAGAAAGAAGTACATATACTATTTTTAGTTAATTATGTGTGGTGAAATTTTCAATGTTTCTAGACTTTGTTTTAAAGTGTACATATACGAACTCTCTCCAATGCCATTTTTTACAGATCAGTGGTTGGCGGAACTATCGTGGTGCAAATTCACTACAGTGTATCTGCCGTCCAGCTATTTGCACTAAAAACACGTTTAATGTCCAACGTGAATTGTTAAATGCAGTCCAAGTGAGGAAATTCACGTGGAGATTACTTGTCTCTGGCATTCTGAAGGTAAAAGTCAAAGCGCTGTCTGTGGCCAGCAAATGAAGCAAACTGACGACCTTCAACAGAGTAGCGGAGGCGTTTTTTGGAAGTATAAATTACAGGGTGTTCGCGACCAAAAGTGCTGTATTGCATTCCACGTGCAGACAGCTATCGGCAAAAAGAAACTAAAGGTGTCCATGTGTTATTCGTGAGCTGTTGTAGAACAACTTCTATAGCTTCGCTAGAAGCATAAACCGAAATACTGAGGAAAAGCCTATTATCCAGGTGCACTAACATACTAGCGCCTGTAGTAACTGTCTTGATTTGCTTAGATGCTTCTACTGCGTCAGTAGTAAACGTTAGATCTTTACACTTAACCTGTCAGAAGATTATTCAGTGACGTCAAACTATGCATGTGTCGGGAACAAAACAAAGGTAGAAACCGATTACGCATAGAAATCTGTGCTAGGATTTCAGGGATGTTGCCACTGGAAAGTTCTAAATCGCTCTTAACTTCAAAGTTTAAGGACGAATCCCATGTTTATCGATAACACTTCCGAGGAAAGCCAAAAATTCGACGCTAATCTGGCATTTGACTAGGCTGACTGTTAATGAATTTTTGAGGAGTTGATAGAAAACTCTTTGTAGATGAGCACAATGAGCTTCTTCATCTGGACATTAGCAAAGTCTAGTCCATGCAAAACATCACGGATGAAATGCTGAAATTTCTGTGTAGCAGTGCGTAGACCGGAAGGCATGCGAATAAACTCAGAAAGATTGAAAGGCATAGCGACTCACATCTTCGAGACATCATCAAGATGTACGGAGATTTGTAGACAAGAAGTTGTCATACCAAGGTTGCTGAAAACAGTTTAGCCTTTGCAAATGTTTGCGTCAGGAATGCAGTTATCCCAGTCTCTTTTCTAACTCATCACAAAAGGGGGGGATAAAGACGCGTTTTGTCGAAGTTCATGCATCAGTCATTATTTAGCAGGTATATGAGTGAGCACGCTTTTCTTTAGAATTTGAGTGTTTGACAGACTGACTGTTGAAATGAAAACGATGCATAAAATGCTTTCTTTGACAAATCAACACTAATGTCATATTGGTTAGCTTTATCTCAACCTCTATCAGTCTTTTTTGAATGTGGTAATACTAACATATGATGACTAAATAAACGTAACTGGAGTAACCCAATGCATTTCAACTTCTGCAAAGAAACTCTGACAAGTATTTGCCCAAGTCAAGTTTTTTCTATTCTTCTGTCGAAAAATTGTACCGAAATGTTCCGTTTCTGCTGACATGCTGGCTCCTAGTACGGACGTTTCAACTATTTCTTAGCATTGACATGAATTAACTTGGCATATGGTTACTAGCAGTAGAATCCAGGATGTTTATTTTGTCCTGTTTAAGACTCGTCATCCGGCTTTACCCGCTTTCGCAGTAAGGTATGGTGTATAACTGACCGACTGAATGGTTTCAGCGTAGAACTTTGCACCGACGTGCAGCAGTTTGAGTCACCACACTTCACTCAGAACACAAAGCTAGAGAAGAAAGTAAAAAGAAATGCGAAACAGAGATATGAGGTAAAGAATAGTGATACCGAAGAACAAGATAGTTTTATTGGAAATTATAAATCACAAGGAGTGGATGCATCTGCGCCACTGAGAACGATTTTGAGCCATATCACCAGTTGTCTCCAGTCATCATTGGCTCCAACCATCCCGAGGACCCTAACCAGTGAGGAATTCTACACTTCCCTATGTGATTTAAATTAACTGTTGTGAATTTCATTGACTGATTGGCTCTTTTCCAACCGGATCCATCCTATGTCAGCTAACATTGTCCGTCTAGGAAGCTATGTCTACTCATACGTAACACATGACCTAACCACCTCAGTCTATGTAACTTGACAGCTTGTTCCACTGATTTCCCCTTATTACCCAGAACTCGGTGCCTAACCTCAATATTACTCACCATGTTATACCATTTACCATGGGAGAGGTATTGTATGAATTCAGCACATCTGGCGAAAGATGAAAAGGAGTTGACTGTAGAGTTGTTAGCTAGACGGACTATGGTGGAAATTGTTGATCATCTCCGCCAACCACAGTGTTAACTTCGTCAGTAGTCATTATAATTTACTCATATCTATTTATTTATAGCCACTTATTCTCTTCGATGTAGACAATTAGGATAAGAGTAAATGTAGCGAAAGGCTACCGACTTAATATGGTCTGGCATTACCTCTTGTGTATCACAGCTAATGAAGTAAAACATTGGAATGTTGCAAGAGGCACTCTGTTGAACGATATCTTAGATTCGCATTGTTATTTATTACACAAACTTGATTCAGGATATCAGGGCATTCACTGGAGATTGTGGATATATCCAACTGACAAGTTTTGAGTAGAATGAAATGTACATCGTAGATTCCACTGCCAGTTACTATTCAGAAAATGACTTTGACCGGTAGTTAACGCTACTGTTTCATTGCTCTCACAGATTTTAGTATTTTAACAATTACTAACGATTACTTATAATTGCTGGTATTAGATGGTTGAAGGCAGTCGGCAGGAAACCCTGACTGAACTAGGTTTCGTGCTAGTTGGCACTCCCAGTCAGCAATGGGTATCTGCAACCTCGAAGGAACTCATTTCCCTTCTAAGATTCGAACCCGCGTCACGCAGGGCCACCTGCAGTCATAGGCGTTACCACTAAGCTATTTAGCCTCGCAACTGACTTCCTGTAGTACTGTACTGGATATTTTTGATTTGACACTAATCAGTAACTAGTGCCGATTGCCTCCAACCATTTAATACCAACAATTCGCAGTGCACGGTGGCGGCAAGCCACCTGGTGGCATGCTGACCACATTGCAATCTTGACTGATGATAGGATTCAGATTGTACCAAAGAAAGAAGTAGACACATCACACTAATTACTAGTGACTAGTGTACAATCAAAAAAGCACTTATAATGTTGATGGAATTTGCATAATGAAATAATATATATATTTTTAAATCAAATGTCTGTATTGTCTTTTTCTGACGTATGATGATGAATGATTGTACAATTTTTGCACATTTCTTCTTCTAGATGAGTACAGTAGATATGATTATATATATATATATATATATATATATATATATATAAGGTTATACAGGAAATCATGACAGATCACCTGTTAACCGGGTTTTCCTCAGTTAATTTAAACAAAAACAATAGAAAATAATGAACTTATATCATTTCACTATTGAGTAGATGCGTAAAATTTTCGCTTCATTTTAAAAAAGAATAAAGATTAGTAGTGTCATTCAAGAATCACAGGTGCTGACACTTCACTTATCCGCGGAGAGAGAAATTTTCAGACGTAATGGCTTAGATTACATTTGATAAACTAGTAAATTCCTTTTTTTTATCACTGTCAACAATGATTTCCAGGATAACCCATTCATTTTTCATCCCTCTTCCGATTCAGTAACAGCCGAAATAGTATCACAATGATATACTACCTTATCTGATCGCGGTTTACTACAAATCAACTTTTCTACAAGCAAAAGGAAAAGAAACTGGATCAATGTAGTAGTGACATAATTCCCATTTTGTTACAGTATTATCAGCAGGATAATTACAATAGTTCTTCTGTTGTCTGTTTTTTTTCGTATACAGTTCACCAGATATCAGGAACTGTCGTTGCATTATTCCTGTTACACGTCCTGAGTTTTGATCAAATAAACAGGCATGTGGTAAATAACGCGGATTAACTTAAACGTGTAACTTCTATATTTCTTTTTCCCTGTGTCACTCTATCTTGTAATGCCATTATGAAACCATGTTTGCCAATAACCAAGATTACTTCAGGTTCGACTTATCCTAGTGTGGTCTACCATTCTTGATCAAGCTGACTTCTTACGCCGAATGTGTTCAATATTGATCGATGGTTTCATGTGGGGCATATGTGAAGTAAATTTAACCAGTTCATTGTATTCAACACTTCTTGTTGAATTTTCAAGTATTGGTTTTGTAGGATTATTTTTGTGGTTTGAATGATTGGAGGATTTCATCATGGGCTGGGATCAGTCAGAGACCACTGGAAAACATGGGGATACTGAGGGGTTTTTCGTCCTATTTTCGGGACCCTTAGGAGTACTCATGAATTGGTAGAAGTTAGAATTCGTGAGATAGCCAATAACTTAATGGTCTACGAGCTAGCTCACCTTGTAACCAGAGGGTTCTGAGTTCGAACCTCGGTGGATGCGTACTGCTGAGGACCTTCGAATTAAGCTGTCAAGTACTCCGAGCTAGTTTTCCAATAGTTTTGTAGCTGATGTCAGCTCATGATGAAATCCTTCAACTAATAAAACTACTTGTTTAAGTTTCTAAGTTGTTATGTCATGAAATGGGATAGTTTAGTTGAATCACATGCAATGAAAATGAAACTAGCATGTCAAGGTTGAATCACTGTTTCTTAATTAATTACTCTGAGATAAAGCCACACTTTGTGCGAAGGTTATATGGTCTCAGTGGAATACGCCATGACAGACATTACCAGTTAAGAAATCAGAAAGGTAGGCAAAGCCTTGAAGGGAATACCACTACTTATTTTGAAGGAAATAGTTGGAATTCACAATCATTAAAAAATTGGCTTTTATTTTACATCACCTTAATTGTAAATGACACTAAAGTAATGACCAAAAGACTGAGTGTACCACTTGTTTCCACTGAAATGCAGTGTGTATGCTTCACAACGTCAAAAATTATTATAATTTATTTGCTTTCCCAAAAAACGTTTAGAATTTTTAACCGTGACCGTCTCCAGATTACCAGTTCTAATCGATCCTAATGGCGCTTTATTGCATGCCTATCTTTCGATTGAAAACCCTAATACAGTTAAACAAAAGAAATTATGATTTGCCTCAATGAAAATTTGTCAGGAAGTATTCCCTTGTGAAAGAAATGAGAGGAAAAAGATCAATTTCCTGTTGTGCTTTATAATTTGAATTTTTTCGAGAAGCATATTTACACATGATGTTTAATAATAATACCAACCCTATGAGAGTATATGTATATATCAGTACCCCTACCATAGCCACAACTACCGGAAGGAACAAGACTGATAAATGCAGAAATATTTATTGAAAAATGAAAGATGACCAAATGGTTTACAATTTCTGTGTCTACGTTTCACGCAATTTCTTTGGCGAAAAAATTACTACCATTCACATCTGTTGTTTGAATGATTAACAACTGTATCTACATTTCTTCGATATGTTGTCTAACCCTGTCTGTTTCTCAGCTGTGTTATGATTTTTTGACAGCTCGGTGATGGCCGTTGGTTGGTCTGCATTTATTGGCTGCATTCGGTAGGCAACAGAGGTGTGACAACATGGACTTTGACTAATTCCTCCGGAAATACCTCTACGTCTCTGTCCTCGAATAATTGCTGCAAAAAATCGTCGTCCCCGACATTAGCCAAAAACGATTGGATAGAAGAAGACTCATAGCAGCGAAACTAATGTCTATTCAAACAAAATTGCTAACCTCAGTTCGTAAATAGGAATATTGACTCTGAACTAGTCATCTTTTCGTTTATTCTTTCCTGTCGCTTATGAGATTATTTACGATGCTTTCAGTTTTCTCATGTTCTTCATCTTCAGTGGCTTTTCCAGTGATAGAAAATTTAGTAGTACTTTTCTGAAGGCGTTACTCAATATGCTATTTATATCGATGTATAAGCACCACAAACTCCACTGTTACTGCTCATATGGATACATGAAATTTGACTTAACCTATAAAGATGTCTTCGCAGAATTTTGATGAAAACACAGGATTAATATTGATTAGCATTATGAAACTAAAAGCGACCGTCGTGGTTGACTAAACAAGTAGTAGACACTAATTCTATACCACTTTTCGATGCATCATGTGTAAACTTAAAACAGAAGGTGTTGACGATGAAATCTTCCAACAAATCAAACAAAATCCCTACAGAAAAAAATACCTGAAAATTAATCTGATGCTCACTATCAACTGGCCCTATTCAGGCGGTTAACCTGGGGTTCTGGAGGGAAGCCGTAGGGTACAGCGGGTTAAAGGTGGGGCAGTAACTCATCAAAAAAGACACTGCGAAGTGGTAGCGCTATGTTGTGAATTGGCAGAAGTTAGAATTCATGGGCTGGCCACTGGATCTGACGCATCCCAGTGGCTTAATGGTATACAAGCTCATCTGCCTCGTAACCAGAAGGTCTTGGGTTCGAATCCCAATGGTTGGCGTGTACTGCTGAAGGGTCTCAAACTAAAACGGAACAGCTGTGCAGTACTTGCAGTTTGTTTTCCTGTGGTTTTTTCTAACTGATGTCAGCATATGATGACATCTGCCAACCAACGAAAACAGAAGGCTACAGTGGTCTTATTATTACACGTCTTGTACTAATGTACTGCATTTATTTAGTAATAGACCCATAATTGTTTTAAGGTACAACCCCCAAAACAGGTTTTGTCAACATTTCTCAAATTCTTACTCATGTTTAGATCGTCAATTAAAGCTATGCTATTGTGTCTTCGTACAAAAGGGAAGCTAAACATAATGAATTTTTAATTAATTTAAAAATGAATAAAACTAATGTGTTCAGTCAGAATGACGGCTGAAAACGATAAGCAACAATGAACTTTTACAAGAAACAGATAACAACCTATTTCCTAACAGATATGCAGAATGAAGTGCATAAGTTTTCAAGAGTTAGTTAGTTAGTTAGTATTTGACTGGTTTTAGTTTTGATCGCGGATTGATGTCAATTAGAGAACCATTGAAAATCAAGGAGAACTAGGGTTCTAACCAAGAACCCTAAGGTCAAAAGGCTGAAAAGCAGACGAGCTTGTCGTGCAATCAGAAGGTCATGAGTTCGAGTCCCGATGGGCGCGTAGCGCTGAAAAGTGACAAGCGAGGAGGAAAGAGCCGTCAAACATCCCCTGGTTTTCTTTTTTTGAAATCGATCCATGAATGTACTTGAAACAGATGTGGATTGGATACACGCTGAGTAGATAACTTGGTGACACCATAAGCCACTTCCATTGAGGCTCGAACCCAGTGCCGATAGTTTCAAACGCCAAAGCGTTATCCACTAAACCACTTAGCCACGAGAGTCATCTTATATGCAAAGAATCATTTGAATTGTCTAATTCAATTTTAGATTTTTCCCGTCGATTGATTACACTCGAAGCGCTTGATCAAGCAGTGGATGCGTATCCTGGATTCCACTGCTAGCCACCATCCACCAAATTAACTTTTGATTACATGTCCAGACATCGTCAAAGCATCTGCACAGGCAGCCGACATGTCAACCTGAGACCGAGCATGTCGGTCCAATCAATCGATGGGAAAATCTAAAATTGAATTAGACCTTAGATAATAGTTAAATGTTTCCTAATTCCCTAAATAAAATGAATCCTGTAGAAGTAGAAATGATTTGTGACTTTTAATTGGCATTCTCCTGAGGTGTTTATTAATGATAATAGTCTGACAGTCAAATATCGTGGGTAGAAGCATACCAGTTTTTTCCAGTGTATTAGAGAATGACTTTTCGTGGATAACATGAATTCATCAACTCACTGATACGAATTCATTCAATTTTCTTCATCTCAATTCATCCATCTAGCTTATTAGATAGCAGTTGGATTAGTAAACTGCATTCAGTCTAAAATCCAATAACTTATCAGTTCAGTTTTTTTCCCTAAATAAAAAATCAACTGGGCTATGAAAATGACACATTACTTTTTTCCTTGAAAGCGTAATAATCTAGGTATTATTATAATTGGATTCATTCTGAAAATATATCAACACTTGTTTTATTTGAGATGAATCTTATATACTACTTTTAGATATGTATGTTTGCAGTGTATGCATCCAAAACTGTAGATTAAACTTGTGATATGCCTTGTGAAAGTGTTTGGTTCACCTGCAATTAAATGAAGTTTGCGTTGGTTAGGAATAACGAAATCATTAGCAGGTGAATTGAAAGACAACATCTTTATTCACTAACATACTTCTAGTAGAAACAGTTAACTAGATATGTGAACAAGTTTATAACCAGTCGATAAATATTGGTATCCGTACTGAAATCCTAAAAGAATTGTTATTAAGGTGTACCATGAATGTAAATTTCAAATTTGACGGCACACTTTACAGACAAGTCGATGGGGTGGCGATGGGCTCCCCATTGGATCACATTTTGGATGATTTCTTTCTAAGTAAACTAGAAAATAGACCTTTGAACAATCTTATCAGAAAATTCTTGTTCTATTGCGGAATATGGATGACACCTTCATTCTTTGTGATAATGATTCGGATAGGAGTACAATAATAACTGAACTCACTGAAGTATATTCTACTATGAAATTCACGTGCAAAGAGGAATCCAGAAACAGAATTGCCTTCCTGGATGTTCTCCTGACAAGAAAACCAGATGGTAGCACAAAAAGAAATTTGTCTAGAAAAAGTACATGGACAGGACAATATACACATTTTCACAGCTCTGTTCCTATGAAGTACAAAAGGAATTCAATGAAAACCCTCAGCCACAGAGTTGGAGCTGTATGCTCAGAAGAAGTAACTGAAGATGAATCAAGCATTGTATATGATACTCTGATCGAAAATCGCTATCCCGACAAACTTGTAAAGAAAAAGGTGACGACGAAAGCAGAAAAGGACTACTCACAAGGCGTAAACAAGAAACCTTTATACTCACAACTGCGATTCAAGGGTGATATACACAACGAAATAATCACGAAGAAACTAAAAAAATCATTTCGAAGAACTTTTAATGCTAGCAAACTACAAGTCTTATTTTCTACACGACTGATGGTGATTCCTCGACTGAAAGATGAAGTACCTAGACTAACCACTTCAAATTGTATCTACCAACTGAACTGCATCTGTGGAGACACTTACATTGGCCGTTGCTCTAGGAACTTGATTTTTCGTGCTGGAGAACATCTCCCACTGTGGCTAAGTAAAGGTGTAGTTAAAACCATTAACAGTTCGATATTATGCATCCTGGTCCAAACCGGCTGGCCATAAAGCCAGCCAGCATTGAAGAATCCTTCTCTATCATCTACCGGGTACCAAATATATTCTCAAAAACATCGAGGTACCGCATGCTCCAAGCAGCAGAGACTATCGTGATTCGCGTGAAACAGTCAGTGCTTTGTGTGCAGAAGAAGCAAGTCCAGCCAGCCACTACTACTGCCCTGTCTATCTTTCAGTGGAGACTGTAAATTCATGAATTTGTATTATTATCTTTCCTAATTTTTCTGACATTCAGTATGTTGTTTATTTGATGCCATTGAACCACAATCCATTGATATTATTATTGTCGATTCGATGTTGTTTAAACAACATTATTGTTGTTCATAACACTAATTCAGTCTGTGTAATGTATGTATAACCGCAGAGCCTGATGATTAAGTTATCGGAAAGATTATTCTTTGTTCAATGACCATGCTTTTGAAAAAAAATATATATGTACTGTGACATTATTGTGATGGATGGTTGACGATGAATACTATTCAGTACATATAACACAGCTGGTTAGTTCAGAGAAAATTTATTACGCATAGCTTTTGTACAGTTTAAGCAAACGACAACTAATTAACAATCCTTATATCTAATGCGGGGTAGAAAACTTCAAAGGATTTATTTAGTTAAATGACCATTATTGTTTCAAGCTGTGTTACCTGAAAAGGAAAAGTTAGATAAAGCATTTTTAGTCTTCCGGGTTTCTCCTGTGCTGTAGGTCTGCGTGTGTATTTGTGTGTGGGGGGGGGTATGTTTGTGGCATTGAACAACTGATGCTTTGAAACGCGATTCTTTTGAAGTGAATATTTTACCTGGAATTTTTTAATTCTCTTAGAAACTGGCTGCTTAAACTAAGGTAACATTACTTCCTGTAGAAATTTACGTACAAGTTTAATTTTAAAGTGGAAACTGTAATTAAGAATATTTATCTCTTAAAGAATTCTCCGCATGCGGAAATAAACTAATAAATCACAAACAATTTATATACGAGGATTTTTTAATCATTAAGTACAATTTATTTTCTTATAAAACTGTTATTCACACCATTTAACCAAAGGAAGTTAATAGTACATCTACTCAGACATCAAATTTAATCACGGATTCATATGAATCGTAGAACAACGGGAAAATCAGAAAGGAGTACTGGAAACCTGTTTCGCTTTACCTTTAGACTCATCATTGCCACGCAACTACTGGAGTTTGAAGCCAGGAACTTCAGGTTATAAGGAAAGCTGTTAGGCCATTCAAAGCCTGAGACCCAGCTAATCATGACTTACCACTAGAGCTCCAGAGAATTTCGTCTTGTAGCCAGTGTCTCGTGGATATCAGACTAATTTTCAAGATTAGTTTTCAATGACTGCCCAAACAATATCACTTCATTGTCAAACTTTAAATCAATCAAATCCCTAAAAATCAACTCATGGAAATCACTATGATGCTCTCTAGTAATTGATTACAACACGACGTTTCCTGGAGTTCTAGTGGGAAATCATGACCAGTTTGGACCATCAGATGGGGGTGGGGTGGGGACAAATATTCACCGATGGCAATGGCTAGTGGTCGCGAATTGGTGAAAGTCTGAATTCATCGGTCACAGGATTGGATCCCAGCAGGTGAATGGTGTACATGTTTGCATTGCAGCCAAAGATTCAGAGTTTCATACTGCCGAAGAGTCCCAATGTAGGGCGAAACAGCTGTCTCGTACCCCCTGGTTCTTAAAGATTCACTGAATGATATCAGATTGTGATCACACTTCAAAACAGTTCGATTTTCTACAAATTATCTCTTGAAAACAAAGTTTACGAATAAAGGATTAATGTTTTTTGGACACATAAAGCTGGTTTAACCTTCGTAATCCTTGAGGCCTGCAAAAACATTAGAACACACGTGTTTTCTGATTTATAAATGTAGCACTGTGTTAAGAAGTTAATTTTTGTTTTTAGGGCTAATCTAATTCATGGCAAAACATTTTCCAATTTACAATTGCATTATCAAATTTTCTTTCCCCTTTTCTCTTTCGTGACAATATCAATGTGTCACCAAAAAACTAGACAGATAAACTATAAGTTACAGTGATCTAAAGAACACATGATGTATCGTCCTTTTAAAACTCAGAATGGGCTTTTTACACTGTTTAGAAATTTAAAAACTTTATAATCTGACGACTCAGGGAATTATGTGAATGAAACTAATGTACAAGTATGACTGAAGGGTATAATGATTTTAATTTGAGGGTTGAATGTGTCACGACAGAAGACTAGGACCAAACAGCAGATCGTTTTTTTGAGGAAATCATCAGATATTTATAGGGTTTTTTTTGGACATTATTGTCAGTGAAGAAGCAACGTCTTCTGATTGTGACCGTTTCTTAGAAAGTTAAACCATATATCTGCGAATCCTGTTTGCACACGTAAAGTCTTCTGTGATTGGTTTGTGAGTTCTTCAAGGTTAAGGTTTGTTACTGCTTTTTCTGATGACGTTGATTCGGTACAATAAACACTGACTTAAATTGTTCACAATTTCGGCTTGAAGACATCTCTCACCAAAAATGTAATTTTGAATTGTAGGTGATAATTCACTGACGAAAAACAAGATATACAACATTATTTCTCAGCTTTAAACCGGATTTTGCTTCTCTGATACTCAGGAAAACACTATCAAGTAATATGAGGGTTCGAAATAGTCTTACAGGCCATTTAAAGTGATCATAGGAAGTTATCACATAATTATAATCATTATGGTAATCTGTTCTCATTGTAATTTTTTATCTGTACTGGAGACTACCCACGAGTATTCATTCCTGCTTCATATGACCCCCCCCTCATGTCCCTTTCAGAAACCCAACACGCCGTTTCTCAGTCAGGATCCACTAGAGATTATGCCTGGTGTGCGATTTCATCCAATGGTCTCTTCAGCGTGTGTCCAGTCTATATCCATTTCCTCGGTATATATATTTTGGAAGGTCAGTTCTTGACTGCTTTTTACTCAGAGTTCCGTGCTGTTATCTTTTCCGGCGAGACATCTGATCTTCAGTATGGAGCCAACAAAGGCAGCTGTTGATGAAAGTCTAAGGCCTGCTTTAAAAACTTTTGGTGTTAAGCGAATTCCGTGAGCTATATCGAAGCAGTGACTCACTTGAGATTAGTGCTTAAAATCCGAATCTTGTTTTCACTGCTGAGTACAGAAGATTTCCACACTAGTTTCAGATTAATGAAGGTATATCTTGATTTTCTGATCCATCTTGCTCTTGACATCTCAATTTGTGTCTGTCTGCAGTTAAAACAACACTGTTTAGGTCGAGTAAGGGAAACAGGTTAGATTCCTCTTGTTGGTGGTGATTGGTGCTTCTTGTGCTGACAAGGTATCTTTTTCATCCGTATCTTATGTTCTTTTGGATATTGGTATTCACTGTCTCTTCTGTCTTTTTCGCTTTCGCCAGTAGATCTTTGAGTTTATCCAACATCGAAGACAAATTATCTGCGAAATCCAAATCAGCTGTCTTTCAGACGTCAAATGTATGCCAGCGTTCTCACTTCCTAAAGCCTATTGCGTGGTTCAGTCCACCATAATCAGGAATACTATCGCTAACGGTAGGCATCCTTATCTTATTCCTGTCTTCACCTCAAGTGCTTCGCTGAATTTTCGCTTGCGAACCAATTGGCGCGAATCATGAAATTTTTCTCTGAAGTTGAGGTACATGGTTTACTGCTATTCTATGCTCTGTTAGGTGATGATGTGTAGTGTTGCGATTTCTTCCTCACGTTATTCGCTTTTCTGAATTCGTGTAGGGTTTAGCAACAAAACCATCTTTTGGTTTAGGTGGTTTAATATTTGACTCAGTGTGGAGCCTGATTACGCTCCACTTCTTACAAAGGCTTAATTCACCCTTGTTATGAGGTAGGCAGAAACTCTTCCTTCCAGACCTTTGGCAACAGTGGTATGGGAATGCTCGCTAAGGTCCTTGTGTCCACTTCCAGGGAGTAAAGAATTATATTTGATCATTCTGCTTTCCGGCTCTCAGCAACTTTACGTCTTTTAAGACTTTTAATCTCATCTGAAGGTTACTTTTCACTTGTAAATCTTGGTCGATCAGTTCAAGAGTCCTTTAAAGTGATGGGCTCCAGTTTTCCTTAGTTTTATCTCTTTGGTAATAAGATTAACTTCACTCTCTTCCATTGCAGCTTTCTAGGTTAATATGGGTGTTGTAGGTCAAGGTTCTCTGAGCTAGAAGCAATCTCTACTCATCACCTCAGTATTGTCTCCAGCAGGCTACGTCTCTACTTTCTTGAAATTGAAAAAAGTCTGTTTAGTTTTCGGTCCTTTGATCTAATGAAACCTTGTGATTTTTCACGCTGCCTCCTTTCATAAGCTATTTAAAGGCACAAAG
Organism: Trichobilharzia regenti; assembly: GCA_944472135.2. Taxonomy (NCBI): domain Eukaryota; kingdom Metazoa; phylum Platyhelminthes; class Trematoda; order Strigeidida; family Schistosomatidae; genus Trichobilharzia; species Trichobilharzia regenti. The sequence goes on from OX235263.1 coordinate 69,850,728, forward strand.
GAAGGCAAAGAGTTCTCCGTTTTTATTCATTTCATCCAGAGCTTCTCGATCCATGATGACTTGTTTTCATGTGTTATCCGCTCCCAGTTTGTCATTCATTTCACTTATCAGGACTTTGTCCACCATAGTTTGCAGCTGTCTGTAGAATTCTCCTTTCTTTTTCTCCTAGTAGACATTTCTACCTTTTCAGTTAAATACTGCCGTCATCTTGAGTCAACAGCTAACGCTGGAGCACTGATAAGAAGACTCTAGGAGATATGAATTTTGCGAGTGCAAGACAAGCTTTCATTACTCTCAAATCTGTGTGGAGGTCAACAGCACTCACCATCAAAAATAAGATCCGGATTTTCAACTCCAATGTGAAGTCAGTGAGTGCTACTATACGGATCAGAGACTTGGCGAGTCATAAGAGCATCTCAAACAAACTTCAGATCTTCATTAACAGCTGTATTTGCTCAGTACTCAAGATCAGATGGCCGGCCAGAAAGATAGCAACAGGGATCTCTGGGAGGAACCAATCAGGAACGATTGTGAAACAAATAGGCAGAAAGAAATGGAGATGGATTGGCCATACTCTGAGGAAACCATCAAGTGACATCACTAGACAAGCCATTGCTTGAGTGGAACCCGAAAGGGAGGCGGCGATTCAGTCGTCCAAGGGTGACTTGGAGGAGGTCATGCGAGGAGGAGATGAAAGCATGTGAACAGACCTGGAGCAGGGTGAAAAAGTTGTCAGAAAACCGAAGTCAATGGAGGTGCGCAGCTGAAGCCCTATGTTCCTCTAGGAACTAAAGGATACAATAATAATGATAATAATGGTTCACGTCTCATGTAACACAAACGCGGAGACTTGCAGGTAGCGAAAACCAACAAACCGGCAGAAGGGGGGGGGCTCCAGGTGAACATAGAGAAGACGGAGACGATGAAGACAACCAGCCAACAGCGACAACAACCAGAATCACTAGACGAAATTTGACAGAGGTTACTTTCTGGCTTCACTTTTCAAGGCAGCATGGTTTCAACTGCAGTCAGACGGCATGGATAAAGATATCAAAGCCAGACAAAATTAAAAAGGAAAGATACGCTTGCATCTACCTGAAACCAGTTTGAAAATCTTCTGCACTTACTCAACCAGTATAAAGAACAAGATTCGGATTATATATTCAGCAGAAATGTGAAGTCAGTCAGTTCTTCTATAGGCGTCAGAAACGTGTCGAACGCGTCACAGAAAGGATTTCCTACAGGTTGCCTATGTTTATCAACAGCTGCCTTCGCTAGCTGATAATTAAGATAGAATAGCGGTTGATCAGCCAAAAAAGAATTAGCAAGAAGAAACTTTGGCTGGGAACAAACCAGTGACATGAAGAATATCATGTGAGTTGGAGGAGATGGGAGATTTTGTTCAATCGTGGACCTAGCTAAAGAGGACAGCAGAAAATAGAGCAAAGTGGAGGTGTGTTGTTGAAGCCGTATATGTTCCACACAGAATCCAAGAGAATAATAATTAATGATAGGCTCAGAAATGATTTTCCTGTAGTTTGTCAATGAATCGATGGTAGAACTCTGTCCAGCTGCACGATAGCTGAGAGTTGCACTTCTGGCTGACGTGATTAAAAATCTCGTCTGGGAGTTGATAAGCACAGGGAAAACTGAAGGTTGGAAGTGAAGCTAGCAACCTCACTTTATTAACACAATATTACCCTTACTGAAAATTCAAGGCATGAAACATCCTGTGATGTTTCGTCTTCTGACAAAAGTACAATACAGCATGCATCACATTGTACCGTTTCATTTTTGCCTCATGACTATATTGAACATTAATCAATCGTTTAATGGGAACAAAAATAACATGAAAAAGATTATATTTAATCAATATTTTTGAAACTTTGAAGTTTTGTGTAATAATGTACAGCGATGGATATTATAAGGCGACAAAATTTTATTACCGTGTTTAAGATTAACAATACTGATAAGATTCTAACTCTTATCTATTCGCTAGAATGAAGAGAAAACCGAAGGAAATAAAACTGAATTTATACCAAAATTTTGAGAAAAAAAAACATCTTAAACAGTTTTGAAGTTATTCGACCCAAATAGATGTTATCTATTTGTTCAGTGTAGCTATTTTTATGTTTCTTTAAATATAAAGTAGATTGAAAATAATTTATTTCAAATATACATATACGATATGGGAAAGAGATTATTATTCGTTTAGCTTGAAAAAAGAATATGCCTTGATACCTTGAAAATCTTGTTCCATTTATAATATATATATATATATCAATAAATTCTCTAGGCAACTACTTCTACTACTAACACCGGACTATTTGAAATTTTGCCATAAACTCTTCAAAAAAAGACAGAAAAGATAAAGCAGCTAAACGTTTTATAAGTACAGTCTAGATCCGATAAAGTTTTCTGCTAGCTATATATTTGTATTAAAGAAGAGATTTTGCATCGATTTATGGCTGAATTGGTGATAAAGAACTTTAAACTCATTAAGCACAAGGATTCATGACTACATATGCCCATTGTGATCTATACTCACGTTTTGAACTATATTCTAGTAACAAGCTACTCATACAGACCATTCTGATACAAAACTCGTCGACTCTTAGCTCTTTAATGTCCTAGTGTATATTATTCAATTACTATTATTATTATTCCCATAAGTTCCGAATAGAACATAGGGCTTCAAAAGCATATCTCCATTCCACTCTGTTCTCCGCGTTCCTGTTCAGCTTACCCTACAACTACCCATAGGCTTTCATCTCTTCCTCAAACCCATGGCTAACTCATCGCCTACCATAAAAGTTCCGCTCTAGGTAACGCCTGGCGTACAATGTCATCCATCGGTCTCCTCAGCGCATGTCCGATCCATCTGCATTTTCTTCGGAATATTTGCTGAGCAATAGATTCCTGGCTGGTTTCTGCCTAGGGTTTCTTGTTGCTACTTCTTTCTGACTGACCATCTAATCATTAGTATGAAGTGGGAAAAGGGGGCAGCTGTTGACAAAAGTATACATTTTCGTAGCATATGTACTAAGTTTCTGATCCTTATAAAAGTATGTCTTTAAAAAGCAATTGTTTTTTTCAGTAATATTCGATAAAACAAAGTTGTAGAACCTGTTGAATTTATCAAAAGAAATGTTCATTGTTCACTGTGTGCTGAATAATGAAGATTTTATAAACAGTTTAAAGACAAAACGTTTGAGATTTAAATGAATTTGTCAATATTTATTATAACTAATAGACTGCTTCCCATTAGTTTTCTTATCGTCAAATCACTTTAAACATTCATCAGGTTTCTACAAGTTCTGCGTTTTACTCACGGAAATATACATAAAACTGTTATTGCAGGTGAAAATCAAAGATATCATCTTAATTTTTATTTTCTGTAGACATATAAACAACTGAGTATTTAAACATCCTCGCCATATTGTCAAAAGATGGTTTGTAAGGATTATATTTATTTTTTTGGTGAGTTTTCTCACAGATTGATATCAGTTAGAGAACTAATGGAAACCAGCAGTGGTGGGGTACTGGACAGCTGTTTCATCCTAGTTTGAAAATCCTCTCCAGTGTGCACCCACCACCAGGGTTCTAACCCAGAACATTTCGGTTAAAAGGCAAGCTCCTATACCACTAAGCCACTGGGACCCGATTCAGTGATTAGCTTATGAATTCTAACTCCTAACGATTCGTTATATAGCGCGACCACCAATCAATGTCCTCAGTGAGACATCTATCCTCACACTTGACTGGATCGACCTCACTGGTCACTACTTCTCTCGAAAACTAATCTGATGCTCGCTAGTGAATTGCTACCGGACGGAGTTGCCTGGAGTTCTAGTGAGGTACATCCAAGCGGGATGTGAGGATAGATTTCTCACCGATGATGTTGTTTGTTGGTCGCGCTATATCATAATCGGTAGAAGTTAGAATTCATATGCTGGCCACTGAATCGGTTCCCAGTGGCTGAATGGTATAGGAGCTTGCCTTGTAACCGAAAAATCCTGAGTTCGAACGTTGATGGTGAGTGCGTACTGTCGAGGATTCTCAGACTAGGATGAAACAGCTCTCCAGTATTCCAGTGCTGGTTTTCAGTGGTTCTCTAACTGATATCAATCTGTGGTGAAATCCTCATCATACGACGAAAATATACAGGTTTATTTTGTATATATACATGTGAACTGTTTTGACTGGCCACTTGTTGACTTTTCTTTACTATTTCATCAAAAGAATCTGTTCACACTTCCTCCCATAAAATTCAAACTTTAGCCCTTCATGATTTCACATTCGATAACACAGTTGGTTTGTTGAAAATAAAATGTGGATTACTTAGTTCACCGAAGAGGTTTTTGTGGAATCAGGTATACTTTTTGTTCCTATTCGATGGTTGGAGGCAGTCGGTAGGAAGCTTGGACCTAGGATTCATGGTAGTTGGAACTCGTCAGCAAGGTGTATCTGCAACCTTGAAGGAATTCATGTCCCTTCTGAAATTCAAACCCGCATCATCCAGTGAGTACTGCAGTCAGAGACGTTACCACTGAGCTATTCAGGCTCGCGATCGACCTCCTGTAGGACTGTATTGGATATTTTTGATTGCACGCTAGTCAGTAACTAGTGTAATGTGTCTAGTCCTATCTTCGGTGCAGACTGAATTGCATCAGTCAAGCTGATTGCCTCCAAAAGGAATTATGCTTCTGTCCATTCCAAGCAAGATACTAAGTTGCATCATCCTAGAGAGAATCGAACAAGCCCTAGATGAAAAACTTCGCCCAGAACAGGCCGGATTCAGGAGAAACAAATCATGTATTGATCAAATCGCCACTCTACGGATCATCATTGAACAAAGCTTGGAATGGCAGTCACCTCTCTATCTCAACTTCATCGACTTCGAAAAGGCCTTCGACAGCGTCGATCGAGAGGTCATTTGGCAACTACTTCGCTACTAACGGGTCCCATTGACAATTATACTTCTCATCCAACAGCTATACGACAATGCTGCATGCCAAGTAATCCACAACGGGAAACTTACGGAAGCCTTCAAAGTGAGGACGGGAGTGCGACAAGGCTATCTACCATCACCAATGATCTTCCTGATTGCAATTGATTGGATAATGCGACAGACAACGGCAACCAACGAGGGAACAGGCATAAAATGGACTGACACTGACTGACTGGACTGACTTGGAGGATCTGGATTTCACCGATGATATATGTCTGATTTCCCACAAACTGGATAAAATGCAAGTGAAAAGTAACAAGTTGGCAGAAGAAGCATCAAAGATAGGACTTCACGTGAACATAGATAAAACAGAGATGATGAAGATTCCTAGCCAACATCAACAGCAACAACAACATTAACAGACAACAATCAGCATAAGTGAGAAGAACCTGAAAGAAACAGCCTCCTTCACCTACGTGGGAAGCATCGTCTCAACTACAGGCGGAACTGACGAGGATATCAAAGCCAGAATCGGAAAAGCAAGACAAGCTTTCATTACTCTCAAATCTGTGTGGAGGTCAACAGCACTCAGCGTGAAAAACAAGATCCGGATTTTCAACTCCAATGTGAAGTCAGTGCTACTATACGGATTAGAGACTTGGCGAGTCATAAAGAGCATCTCAAACAAACTTCAGACCTTCATTAACAGCTGTCTTTGCTCAGTACTCAAGATCAGATGGCCGGCCAGAAGAGATCAGCAACAGGGATCTCTGGCAATGAGCGAACCAACCCAACAGGAACCGATTGTGAAACAAATAGGCAGGAAGAAATGGAGATGGATTGGCCATACTCTGAGGAAACCATCAAGTGACATCACTATACAAGCCGTCGAGTGGAAACTGGAAGGGAGGCGGCGAGTTGGTCGTCCAAGGGTGACTTGGAGGAGGTCATGCGAGGAGGAGATGAAAGCATGTGGACAGACCTGGAGCGGGGTGAAAAAGTTGTCAGAAAACCGAAGGCAATGGAGGTGAGCAGCTGAAACCCTATGTTACTCATCAATGGGATTGTATAGATGAAGAAATTGAATTCATTAAAAAAAGAGTCTTTTTGTTGAACTACATCCTTTGTTTTCATTAATTTATTGATGAGGGTTACTCAAGAATTGAAAACTAGTTGGTTTAGACTTATTTCACTTCACCTGCATTAAATTACATATCAATTTACTCAGAAGTCATCAAAATGTGAGTCTTCTATTGATAAATGTAATCGAGTAAGAATCCCACTTAGTGTTATAGTATTACCACTGTGGTCGTCATCTCTACGGATTGTTTATCCAGCCATAATTAATAATAATAATAATAGCTTCATTCTGAAGTGTTTGTTTAATGTAGAGAATTTTCGGCAGAAATTATGGTATATCAGTTTCTTTTTCCTCGGCATTTTCAAGTAAACTAATAACTGCGATAATAAATCACATGACATACTTCTGTCTCCTAACCTAAAGCGGAAACCATTCCCCCTTTATGCTATTTCTACTTTGCCTTTTCTTTCGAAGAATGCATAACAGTTACTTGAAAGCCAATTACAAAAAAAGGTGCCAGAGTTCATTTTCTCACCTAAGGATATCATGACAATAAAGCTGAATAAGTGAAGACTGCAGTCAAGCAGTTATATTTCTCAAACAGTATTTAAAACCTCAGAACAGTTATCCCATATATTGCAGTACGTTGTCGTCCACCATTTTGCATTTTTTTTTCAAGTTTAGTAGAAACTTGCGAATAAATACAGCAGGGTTGTAGACATTTTAAATACTCGTGAGAGTAGAAAAGCACCAATGGAATTCATATTTTAAAAGATTAAAAACAAACTGAACATGAGGTATCATGTGCAATGCATTGATGGAGCATTTTGTCAGCCCAGGTTTAAAACAGCAAAGGATAAAGTTACTTCCATATTAGTTTTTTATTAGATATACCACACAGTAATAAAACAGCATTATTATTTACTGGATGACGTGTGGATGACGATTGAACAGGTGTTGAATCATTCTTATTCCATGTGTTTGCAGTTGATTCGACAAATAAGGCTTCTTTTTTGATTTGACACCTTGCTGACGAGTGCCGACTAGCACGAAACCTAGGTCCAAGACTTCTTGCCAATTGCCTCCAACCACCTAATACCATCAAATAAGGCTTCTGTTATCAATCTCGCCTCCCACCCTGTGACATTAGATTTTAAAATTCTCATCTTATCCCACCCTATTGTATGGTTGTATGTAATTGCATATAGTGAGTGGTATAGCTGAACTATCCTCCAGATCTCTTAACGCATTAGGGTTAATTAATCTAGATTTATCCAGGAGTTTTTGCTCACTGGTCTGACTGACCTCGTTCTACTAATTTGACCTGTATATTTGACTTCACTGACAATCATTGCAGGGTATTAGATAAACTAAATCGTTTTGTTTTAAAGGCTCCACAGGCTCGATCCTTTAACCGACGAAGTTCGTTTCTAATTAAGCTTGTGGTTTTGAATGGCCCATTTATTCCAGCATTGTTAATAATTCTCCGTATAGTTTAAGAGGTTTCTTCTTTGTATGAAAGTACTACTGATATTTCATAACGGAAGCTTTGTTTATCAAATCAACTACAAACACGTGTAATAGGAATGATTCAACACCTGAACATCTGGAAAATTCTACTACCCCTACGACGACAAACAGGAAAGAATAAAGAAAACTATAAAACTCAAATTTCAAAGTTGTGTGGTTATAACTGATGAGGATATAATTATGAACAATAAATTGTATTCGAAACTTTGTCATCCAGTAAATAATATACTGTTTCCCTGACTATTTGATATATCTAATAAACAAATTAACATGAAATTACATACTACCATAGTGCCCAAGTTTTACATATATATTTAGAGGATAAAGTTAAGTGTTATAAATGCTATCATTTCCTTTATGAAAATCGATCTCTTATCTCAAAAGTGTTGTTACTCCCCTAAAGTTTGTTTTCATTATACAACACTATGATAATTTCTACTCTATACATATATATGTATATATACTTTGGTTTTGTATTTCAGGTTACGGACATGCTACCCCAAAAACAGATACAGGTAAACTTATGACAATCCTATATGCATTAATTGGAATTCCATTAATGTTCTTATATCTATCAAATATTGGTGATTATTTAGCTGATGTATTTCGTGTCATCTATTCACGTACGTGTAGAACAAGTTGTGATCGATTTTGTTCTGCATCAATATTCAGCTTGAAAAATGATAAAACGCGTATGGAACAATTGAATGAATCTGCTTTACCAGTTGATAATGACCCGTCAGTCAATCCAACACATGCTACACACGGACGTCGGCGTAAACGTGTTCTCCTGCAACCCTTCACTGTTAATACAACATCAAATATACCTAATGATAACCATAATCTGAGCTTGACTGATACAAATGAGAACAAAATTAATCTGAACAAGGAGATGTGTAAAGATGACAAACAAGTTATGAATAATATTTCGAATGAAACGAATAAAGGATTCAATAGAAAATGGAATTCACAGTTAGATAAATTAAAAAATAAACAATTTTTCATAAAACTTTCTTCATATTTACAAAAATCTCGTGTATACATTGCACAATCTCGTTTAGCAGCATTTTTTAATACAGACAGTAAAAGTGCATTAGCTCAGGTGAGTTCTTCTTTACTTTTTGAAGTAAAACTATTTTAAAAGTGATGAAAAATGCCCATTAAAATTTTTCAAAAAAATGTATACTGAACCAAGAGTACTCTTTTCTATAAATTCATCATCAGGCTCTACAGTTATATATACATTATGGTGAATGAATGAATAAGTGTCATGGACAACATTAGTGTTGTTTAAATAACATCGAATCAATAATGTTGATAGATTACAGCTCAATAGCATCAACATGAAATAAGCTGAATGTCAGAAAAATTAGGAATGATAATATTACAAATTCATGAATTTATAGTCTCTAGTGAAGGTCAGCCAGGGCAGTAGTAGGGGCTTAACTCGCTTCTTTTGAATACAGAGCACTGGTTGTTTGAGGCGAATCGCAATAGCCTCTGCTGTTTGCAGTATGCGGTGCTTCGATGATTTTGGCAATTTATTAGGCACCCGGTAGATAGATAGAGAAGGATTCTTCAATGCTGGCTGGCTTTGTGGCCGGCTGGTTTGCACCAGGTGGTCCAATATCGAACTGTTGATGGTTTTCACTACACATTTACACGAAAAATCAAGTTCCGAGAGCAATGGCGCTCCACAAGCAGCGCAGTTGAATTGGTAGATACAATTAGAAGTGGCTAGTCTAGGTACTTCATCTTTCAGTTGAGGTAGCACCATCAGTCGTGTAGAGAATAATACGTGTAGTTCGCCAGCATTAAAAGTTCTTTGAACTGATTTTCTTAATTTCCTCGTAATTATCTCACTTGGTATATCGCCCTTGAATTTTAGTCGTATATAAAGTGGCTTCTTGTTTACGATAGTGAGTAGTCCTTTTTCGCTTTCTTTGTCATGTGTTTCTTGATAAATTTTTTTCGGGATAGCTTTTTTCGATCAAAGTACCATATAAAATGCTTAATTCATCTTCAATTACTTCTTCTGAGCATAAAGCTCTAACTCTTTGGCTGACAGTCTTCATTAAATTTCTTTGTACTTTATAGGAACGAAGCTGTGAAAACTATTATAAGGAACTGATTAATGAACAAAAACTATTCTGTCCAATAATTAGAGAAATGTTGTCATTAACAACATTATTCAAGTATTGGTTTCTAAAGATACTTGAATATTAATGAGATGCTCACTAGGGACTGACTCTATTTCAAGTAGGTAGTTACCTAGATTCTAGTGGGAATTCGTGACCAGTAGGGTGTAGTAGGTTGGACGTGAGGAAAAATACTCGTCGGTCACATTGGTCAGTGGTCACTCCATATCGTGAACTGGAAGAAGTTAGAATTTCTGGGCGTTTGGATCGGGGCCCAGTGGCCTAATGGTCTACGAGCTAGCTCGCCTTGTAACCAGAAGGTGCTGGGTTCGAACCCTGGCTGTCGGCGCGTGCTGATGTAGAGTCCCTGCAGGTTTTTCAATGGTTCTCCAACCCATGTCAGCTCATGACGAAATCCTATAACTGTGAACATTATTGCTGTCTTAAATTACACTAAATCAATAGTACTGACAGATTACACTTGTAAAGCTACAGTAATAGAGAGATGGAATGCATTCATAGAACACTAAACTGACTGAATGTCAGATAAACTAAAGGAAGTAACATAAAATTTATGGATTCATAAATTCGACAACAGGCAGGGTAGCAATAGTGTCTGGACCTGCTTCTTTTGCACTCAAATCTCAAGTTGATTCAAAAGAATCATAATGGTTTCTGGCGTTTGAAGTGTCTGTTATCTGCAGGCCTTTGATAATTTATTCGACCCCATATAGATGACAGAAGGAGACCCTTCAATGCTGCTAGCTTTGTGGCTTGTTTCCAAAGGGGTGATCCAATACAGAGCTGTTGAAATTTTTTAAAAACAACTTTAATTAGTCACACTGATAGGTGTTCCAGAGGATTAAAAATCAAGTCCCTAGAGGTAAAACTAATGGTAGTTTTTGTAGTTTTTAATGCTGAATAGGCAATTTTAATATGGTGAATTAATGAAAATGTGAAGTACTGAGTGTTTTTTAAGTTTACAATATACTACTTTCTTAAAACCATTTGTTCAGATCTAATTAAGTTAATTTCATCTATGTACGTCAGTTGCTACGTTACAGGGATTTTTTATATTTTGGTTTCTTTTGATAGTTGCATCTAATTAGGGTGTTCGATAACATTTTGAAGTTTTAAACATTCATCGTTAAATTAAGATCTCAGCAGGAACAATGTTACTTATGGGAACAGCAGTGTTTCTAGTGAATCAGTTTCAAAACATCAGCTGTAAGTTACACTGCAAGTAATCGCTGAACACACATTTTATTTCATCTAAAGTCGTATTTCGAAGTATTAGTTTTGTAAGGATTTTGTTTGCTTGGATAGAGGATTTCATCATGAGCTGACATCAGTTACAGAACCATGGAAAAACCACCTGGGAGTACTGCCAGACAACAGCTTCGTCTGTCTAGTTTGGGACACTTAAGCAGTATTCACCCACCGAGGTTCAAACCCACGACCTTCTGGTTACCAGTTGACCTAGCTCTTAGACCACTGAACCACTTGAAATAGCCAGTCCAACGACCAGCCCATGTATTTCAACTTCTGCCTATTCACGACACAGTGCGACCATTTCGCAATATCTTCTTCGATGGGTTACTGCCTTACATTCAACCGGCTGTACCCTACAGGTCACGGCTTCCTACTATAACCCCAGGTAACTGTCTGAATAGAAGCAGTCGCTAAACAGCATCATATTGATTTTCAAGTATTGGTTTTGTGAGCATTTTGTTTGATTGCATGGAGGATTTCATCAAGAGGTGACATCAGTTTACGACGACATTAGTCGTATTGTTTATTCTTTTCTCAGTTCCTCAAAAATCATTTGATGAATAATAAATTCCCCAGAGTCCATTTTCATGAGTTACATCCAAAGTTTCTTCAGTGACTGAGGTCGTTATACCCATTAACTAACCTTCCTTACTTTCCCGAGCTTAGAACCAGCTGTAGAAAACTAGCGAACTGATAAATTAGGCGTCGTCACACAAACGCAAAGACTTCAAGGGGAAAGCAACAAACTGGCAGAAGAACCAGCAAAAACAGAATTTCAAAAGAACATAGAGAAAACGTAGGTGATGGAGAAAGCCAACCAACCAACTAACAACAACTAACATCAATCACCACCATCGGAATAAATTCAAAAGAGATCACTTCTTCTACTTATCTAGACAAAATCGTTTCAACTATAGGGGGCGGCACAGATGACGATATCAAAACAAGAATCGAAGGGCGAGACAGAGCTCCATCACTCTGAAATCAGTGTGGGAATCTTCTGCACTCAAAATAAAGAACCGAAAAATCTGATTGTTAACCCAATGTTGAGTCAGTTAGTGCTTCTACATTGGTCAGGAACTTGGCCCCGGAGTCATAGAAAGCATTTCCAACAAGCCACTGCAGACCTCTATCAGCATCAGTCTTCGCTAGCTCCATATTAAAAATCAGATGGCTAGCCAGGAAGAGTCAGCAAAAAAGAAACTCTGGGAAGGAATCAATCAAGTACCTACTGCTCAATAAATGAGCGGAAGGAAATGAAGAATGACTAGACATTACACATCAGGTCATAGCTTGAGTGAAAGGTGAATGGGGAACGATGAGTTGAACGTTGGTCGGAGGGTGACATTTAGGCAATCGTGTTAGGAAGAGATCAGAGACTATGGGTAGTCATTTGGTCAGTGAAGAGAACCACAGAAAATAGAAAGAAGTTGAGATGTACTGTTGAAGCCATACATATATTCCACTCGAAACCAAAGGGAACAATGATAATTTTTTTCTATTCCTTTACGTCCCCAGTGGACAATAGGGTGGCTTCAAGCTAGAGACTCGAAGTTTTGGTAGCAGTGGTGTTTATTTTTTACGGGATGTAGTTACTGGCCCCATACCCAACCTTCCCTCCTTACCAGTATTAATAGTGGTTTGGTGAGGCGAAGAAGTGCGTCGGCCGGTGATCGAACCCGAACCACATGCGGGGTTGCCACCCACCCACCTGAACGATGATAATATTATGTCATATTCATAACTCAGAAAATATCTTAAAAGATGATTGTGTTTATCGTCTGTTGAAATTCTAATCACTTTGATTAGTTGAATTTTGATATATATATATATATGACTTCATATGAAGATGACATAATATGTTGTTCATCAGTAGTGCAAATACTTTCCTCAATCATCTCGACTTTAGATGCCTATATACGTTAGCAAGGAAGTAAGCATAAAACGATATACATAACCATTATGATGCTGATTTTATGACTAAAATAGGGGACTGGTACGTACATCAAACTGCATTGGTATGAAAGTATTTCACTCTATTTCGAAAGACAAAATGTGGACTAGAAATTCTTTCATTTTCACAAATTTATTGGATGAATTCACGCATTCTGAATAGCTTTGGAAAAATATTTCACCTAAAAGAAAATAATTGACAAGTGACTCCTTATTTGACTTAAAAAAAAAACTCCACGGTAGTGTCGGTGGCACAGTGGTTAGAACTCTCGCCGATCATGCACATGGTCCGGGGTTCGAGCCCGCACCGACGCACATCTGATATCTATGGTCGGCCTGCAAAATTTGGGCTACCGATATCCATGCTGAAAATTCCATACTCATACCGAAAATACAGTGTGGAATCAAGCTGTAAATCAAAAATTAAAAAAATGCGCAGATAGACTCTGTCCAATGTGTCATGACGTAACCACAACTCATGAAGTCAATGAAAATCGAGAAGTTTAGAATTCCAAAATTACTTTGATAAGTTGCAGTTTGTGTACAAAAATAGTTACCTAATGATAATTCTACACCAAAACTTCAACATGCCGAAGGTGTACAGTAATCTGACGATTTAGCTGAGAAATGAAATTTGCCTACAGTTTCGGCAGAATATTACCGAGGCCAACCGTTGGGTATTAGGTAAGGTGGGAAAGCCAATCAGATGTAAAGCATACCAAGTCATCTACTTCATCATTAAATAATGCCAGCTGACATATATTTAGGTTGAGAAAGAGTCAGGGTTGATTTCAACTTTTGATATCTCTGAATGTTGATTTGAGTCAAACAGGAAAGTGATAACTACATATTTGAAGTCTTCGGGACACTAAAATCCTTTGGCCTAAGACTTTTGGTGAGAGTGTAGAAAATCGTCCTCGTTGGAACAGATGCTTTCATTCTTATTCAACTCATTGATCCACCGATATGAATAATTATTCTTTTTTGATTACATTTCCGTTCATTATAGCTAACTGGAAATTTATTCTCTACTTCTCTATGTTATGCTGAGTGTGGTTGTTCGAACTGCTGCACTTTTTTTGCAAAGTTCTAAGCTGAAAGCGATTCGGTCAGATCAGGGCAAAATTTGATAACTTTGATAATACGGGGATTTCAGTTCGTTCTTACTCTTACTTCACTATGCAACAATGGGAGAAATATCGCCCGAACGGTATTCGTATAGTGAAGAAGACATAGGAGACTAAATTAGAAGGCGAAGATTTTTTTATTCACAATGGAGGGAATATCACTGGAAATTAGAGTTATTTATATCGTAAATTTGTGCAGCCGACAAAACGGTAGTTTAAATATGTTTCGACGGTTTGAATGCACCAATAAAACTTCATTTGTTACCCACCAGGTGGATGCGTACTGCTCAAGAGTCCCAAACAAGGATGAAACAGCCGTCCAGTACTCCCAGGTTTTCCAATGGTTCTCTAACTAATGTCAGCTCATGATGAAGTTCTGTAACCAATCGAATCCCTACAAACCAACACTTGAAAAACTTTATTGACTTGACTCATAATTTACAATACGGAAAGTGTGTACTTTAAAGGTAAAGTAAGAAGAAGTGACTCATAATAAGTATCACCTCCAAGACTAATAAAATTTCAACTCAGTCGACTTTTCTGTTCTATCCCAGTTATGGAAATCCTTGTGTATAGCTACGGAATCCTAAAGTAGGATGAAACAACCCTTCATCTCTCCTTGATTTTCAACATTCCTTCATTCGATTTCAGTCCATCATAAAGGCTACTCAGTAACATTCAGTTTCTTAAAAATCCTCCAGTTTAATAAAAGTAGTATTGATGTTCACGCATCGAAAGGATGAATGACTACTTAGTCAAGTTGAATTTACAACTTTCAGAATTAATGTGTGTAATATCGAAATGATCGTCATCTCAAAAAGGAATAAGAATTTATTGGTTACGGGATTTTATCACGAGCTGATATCACTTGCAGGACCATTGGGAAAACACGGAGTACTAAGTGGCTGTTTTGTCCTAGTCTCGGACTCTTCACAGTACGCACTCACTGAGAATCAAATACAGGAGCTTCTAGTTACAAGGTGAACCCTTAGAAAATTAGACCACTGACACTTGGTTCAGTGGTCCATGAGTTTTAACTTCTATCAATTCACGAACACTAGCCAATGTATTCGGAGAATGTTTGTCTTTCACACCCGTCCTGGTGGACCCCACTGGTCACGATTTCTCACTAGAACCCAGGTAACTACCTACCTGAATAGGGTCAGCGAGCATCAGATTGGTATTCAAGCAACGGTTAACAATCAAATCCTTGCGAACCAACACCCGAATTTAGATTTTATTATTTTGGTGGGTCGTAGCTAGTAGATGAATCCGGGTTGCGAATTTCGTCCTTTTTGTTAACCATCTCCAGATGGATATGCCCGCATTCCCAGTAAAAGACTGCGTTCCCACTGAAACTCGAACCCAGTACCTACTGGTTCAAACATCAAACAATAAACGTTTTGGCCCATTCAATCCCAGGGGGAAAAATAAAAACTAAGTCAAAAGCAAATTTAAATACTTTACAAAATTAAAAGTTTATGTTCTAGAAATCATGTATAAATTGGATGTCACTGTTAAAAGATAATATAGATCTAAATGTATAACTAGGGAGACATTTCTAGTGATCAGGCGACGTCTGGTATTTTACCGTCTGAAATGTCTGATTCTTATTAATTACTACACAAATTGTATATAATCTAGGCAGTTGGACTATGTTAATATTAACTAGTTGTAGTCGTAACAGCCGGAACCGACGTGTTGTTATCTGAACGCCGGAAACCAATCTTCATTTTCTGCTGTATAGATAATCAGAAATTAATTGAGCCATGCGCAGCACAAAAAAAATATCCGGACAATAGGAAAAAATAAACAGTTATTTCCGACAAAATCTACGGCACCAACTAAGAATAATAATAACGAATCAAATAGTCAGAATTATCACAACAATGGTGTTGGGCAGCTAAACAAATCAGAAAACTTTTGAGTACAAAATTAGTTGATTATATATTATCTGTAAGGCGTACATGACAATCATGCTGAATGTTTTCAACAAGTTGGGATCAAAATTCTCTCACCAAACAATTCTTACAGACAGTCCGAGATCAAAATGACTTTGACCCACTTAATCACATCATGAAACGACACATTGTCGGTATCATTCTACAATCACGAAGAGAAGCATTAGAATTAGAGATTAAACATGGACAAAGATAAATAATAAGAATCAAATCAGCATATGATATGCAAACATTAGAACAATGAAATACAGTCTGATAGGAAAAAGGATAATAAGTACAATGTTACGATTTCATCATGAGCTGACGTTAGTTAGAGAACCATTGGAAAACCTGGGAGTACTGGACAGCTGTTTCGTCCTAGTTTGGGACTCTTCAGCAGTACGCACGCATCACAGGGGTTCGAACCAAGGACCTTCCGGTTACAAGGCGAGCTCGTATACCATTAAGCCACGATATAGCGCTATATCGTGAAATGGCAGAAGTTAGAATTCAAGGACCATTGGATCGGGTCCCAGTGGCTCAGTGGTCTACGAGCTCGCCTTGTAACCGGAAGGTCCTGGGTTCGAATCCCGGTGGGTGCGTACTAATGAAGAGTCCCAAACTAGGACGAAACAGCTGTCCAGTACTCCCAGGTTTTCCAATGGTTCTCTAACTAATGTCAGCTCATGATGAAGTTCTCTAACCAATCGAATCCCTACAAACCAACACTTGAAGTACAATGTTAGTTGGATTGTCATGTATGTATGAAGTATGTAGCAACATAAGAATTAGATCGGTCAATATAGTTAAGATTCGTTTTATTAGTAAGCATTTCACTTAAGTTTCCTTCTTAAAAAAACATGTTTCATTCAGTTAATTCCTTTCAAAAGATTTTGGAAAGCGAGCAGAATAAATAGTGTAGACGAAACTGAATTCATTTCATTTCGTGTACTCTAAAGTTTTCTGAATAACAAAATTTGTGTACCATTTTGCCAAATGAAAATAATTTGACATAGTTTAGTGGCAACGTCAACACAAAATAAACTTTATCCCATCTATATATCAAGATATATAGGCATAAATATGGCATAGTTCATGACTTATTAACAAATACTGAGAAAAGGTATAAACTACTATTATGATGATAGATCACCTTGTAGATTCACTAATGAGAACAAACATACAAGTAAATGAACACACAATATAGCGATTAAACCTGAAGATGCTAGAAGATTTGATGTCGCCATTGGGAGGAAATGGAGTAAAAAAATACTGGTCGAAAGGTAAAAGGACATTCTAACAATCAGTGATGACAACAGTGGTAACTTTTGTGTGAAATTCAGCACTGAACATTTTATCCAGTAGGACAATGAAGCATTACAATTAAACTATAAATCTGACAGAACACATAGGGCAACAAAACCATCCATCTGATCTACCGATCTTGGTAAAGCATATATTTTAAAAACGTACGGAGGAAAGCGTTATTTTCGGTACTTCGGAAAACTTCAGTCACAAATAATTAAAGGCTAAAATGTGGTGTGATTACCTGCTACCTATGATTATAATTTTAATTGGTGGATGGTGACTAGCAGAGGGACCTCTAAAGGCCTAAGTGGTCTGGTGGATAATGCTTTGGCGTTTGAAACTATGGGAACTGGATTTGAGCCTCGGTGGGAACATCATCACTCACTGGAAAATAAAGATACATCCAGCGGATGACGAGTCCCAAACAGGATGAAACGCGCATCCAGGATTCCACTGCTAGTCACCATCCACCAATTAAATTCTAATAAAATGCCCAGACATCGTCGAAGAATCTGCACAAGAGGCCGACATGTCAACCTGTGACCGAGCACTTCGGTCCAATTAATCGACGGGGAAATCTAAAATTCAATTAAATATGATTATTATTATTTTATACTTTTGCGTTCAGAGTGATACATAGGGATTCAAGCTTCAACTTAACAATTCCAGCAACGGTTGGGGTTGCTAGTCACCATAAGCTGTTGACCTTGCACTGGCATTCTTGGTTGCCAGCTGCTTTCTTGGGGTCTTTCCACCAGTAGACTTACAAGCCCTCTGTTTTGTACCAGCCATAGCGAAACACCGGGAGACGATGACCGCCCAGTATCTAGAAGGCACTAAATACAATGTAAACAGCCTAAGAAGTAATAATCATTAGGCAAAGAAACACGGCCTACCACATTTTGTTGAAGCAACAACTATCAGACGCTTAGAAATGAATCTATGTGCACAAAAACAGACTGCTGTCGACTTAGCATTGGTTTGGTAATAAGATATATATATATATATATATGTATATACAAAAAAAGTTATACAATAATTTTATGGCTTCCATTTATTTTATTCTGTCTCACATTCTATTTTTAGTTTGAGTGTTGCTAACGTAAATATTTTTCCTCACCGTAAAACATTTTATTACTTCCATAATTTGTTACAGTAAAACGCTGTTCTTAGTTAAATACTGTTTCTGTCAAAATCTTCAGCTGTCCTTGTTTTAAGAATATCCGTCTAGTTATCCTATAAGTAGCCAATCCCATAACGCTTGATAATGTTATGAGATTCAGCTATGGGTTACCTATTTGTAAATACTTATGGAATTCAGAGAAATATATTTAAACCCTTTATCATCATGAGCTGACATCAGTTATAAAACTATTGGAAAACCCAGCTGGGGGAGTACTCGACAACTGTTTCCTCCTAGTTCGGAACTCTTCATCAGCACGCACCCACCACTTGGGTTCGGGCGTAGGACTTTCTGGTTAAAAAGCGAGCTTTATCGTAGACTGTTTAGCCACTGTTACCCACTCCAAACGCCCAGCTCAGGAATTTCAACTTCTGCCTATTTGCTATATAGCGCAATCACTTCGCAGTGTCTTCGATGAGTAATTGTCCTCGCCTTCAACTTGCTGCACTCTACTGATCACGGCTTCCTATAAGGACTCCAGGTAACTGCCTGA
The DNA here is from genome assembly GCA_944472135.2 of Trichobilharzia regenti. Taxonomy (NCBI): domain Eukaryota; kingdom Metazoa; phylum Platyhelminthes; class Trematoda; order Strigeidida; family Schistosomatidae; genus Trichobilharzia; species Trichobilharzia regenti. The sequence goes on from OX235263.1 coordinate 69,869,704, forward strand.
ATAGCATCAATCGCTAGTGAGTATCAGATCATTTTTCAAGTATCAGTTTTGCAGGGATTTTGTTTGACTGGTTGGAAGATTTCCTTATTAATAATGTATCTATTTTTATGTACTTTAGCTAGTAGTTCAAAATCTGTGGTATAATGAGAGAAATGATTCTGAAGAATCAGTTTGTCGAGATTTGATTTGTATAAACCACAGACTTGTGTCCGTTAAAAAAAACCATTAAAACTAGCGGGAAGTGCTGGACAGCTGTTTCTTCATAGTTTGGCATTCTTCATCAGTACGCACCTCTCGGGAATTACAGCCCAGTACCTTCCAGTTACAAGGCAAGCTACTAGACCACCAAGTCAGTGGGAAGCGATTCAGTTTAACGCGACTACTTGCCAGTGTTATTGACAAGTATTTAATCTCACACTCTTGACCTGGAAGTTCCCACTAGTCATCACTTTTCACTAGAGCTCCAAGCACCGTTGTTGTGCAGCTATCTCCTGATTCTCACCGGTACTGTAACTGATATAAATTCACCGTGGTTAAACCTGAGAAAAAACGTGATTTCATATTATCCTGCTGCATTTTTTCCTTTGCTTACTGAAGTGTTGAATTACGTCATTTTTGCTTGGAGTCTGTGGCAGACATTTTATTGCTGCTGATGATGATGATGTGGCATCTATATATATTTTTGAAACAGTAAGCGAAACAAATTCCTCATAAACCATAGAAAAACAAACTGAATAAACATACGTAGAATTTCATACAAAACATGGTACAGTTCAAATCTGCTTACTAACACAACGATTATAATTTTGTACAGAAAGGAAAAAAAAGAATAATAAGAATAACAAATTGTATAGTGTATAATGTTACATGTCTGCTTAGCTGATATCAGTAATACTGTTTTCCAGAATTGAAGTCAGGTAAACGAGAGTGGTGAGAGAGGGGGATATATATAATAAGCATACGACCTATCTTTCTCGCAGTTTATACCATTTAAAAAAAGTGAATTACGTAACCGGAGAACATTTATATGCATAAGCAATTGTAAATTGAAATATTCTTGTCTTAAAAAATATCCATCTCATCAGAATAATGAATGTTTTGGTTTTTAAGACAAACAATTGGTAATAAATGAAGGCAAGAAAAATGAAACATGATATTTTGATTACTCTATTGCATGTTATGCATTTTGATGAAAGCCAAAATGTGCGCTTTTGTTGCCTGAAAAAGTCTGCTAGCATATTTCACCATTTAATTTTATTTTGTTTTATTTTATTTCCTTAACAATCACTTCTTATTTGTCTCTTATTTTTTCATTCTATCTCCCTATCTCTGATTAGCACTGATATAAACCATATTTTTGGTGGATTTTATCGTCTCTATTCATTCTGAATGTTCTATCCTAGTTATTGTGAATTTTCTTAGCATATGGAAATTATTTCTGTTGTGAAAGATAAAAGAATGAGAGATTGAAATGAAAGTATTAGTTTGGTGGTTGGTGACTACCAGTGTGGAATCCAGGATGCGGCACATTTTGGCTTATTTGGAAGCAATCGTCAGCTGGATGTACTTGCATTTTCCATTGAGTGACGGTGTTTTCACTGAGGCTCAAACGTAGGCTCAAACATCTAGGGGTTGTCCACAAGACCATTTGGGCTATGAGGACAAAATGCGCATTCTGGATCTCACTGCTAGTCATCATTTACCAACTGGTTAAGAGATATGTGGATGGTACCTTCGTCATAATCAAACGTAGTTTGTTGAATGAACTTCTTCGCTTAATAAACAATATGTCAGAAACTATCAAGGTTTCCAAAGAGCTTGAGTCCATGAGAATGAGCTGGCGTTCCTGGGCTGTTTAGTAAAAAGAAAACTAGATGGCAAATTTAAAATGAACATTTTCAAAGAGCCGGCAAATTCGGATCGATACCTAGACTACTATTCATCATGCCAATTTACCATCAAAGTAACTATGGCCAAGAACCTGATCAACAGAGCCAAACGTCTAGTTACTGAAGAGGAAGATATTAGCAAGGAACTAAAATTGGTTCAATCCACTCTTGAATCAAATAATTATCCTAAATTCTTCATAAAAAGATAAGGATAAATCGAAACCTGCTGCTAATAATCGGTTAGTACAGCGGGATTCCTTATCGCAAAGAAACATCCGATGAAATAAAGCGAATCCTTAACGATCATGACATGAGTGTATTTTCGCGCAACTATCTACTTACGCCCATCGCTGATGAAAACTAAGGATACAATAGAACAAGAAAACCAGCAGAAATGTGTAAACTAGATCAACTGTGGGGATTGTTACACCGTAAATGTAGGAGAAACTTCCAGACAGTTACATATAAGAGTGAAAGAGCATAAACAATGTCTAAAGGTGGTTCCAAAGACCTCTGAAGACTGGAAGAAGCTAGAAAACAACTCAGCGATTGCACTGCATTCGATAGAAACGGGACACAAAATCAACTTTGATCAGACTAAGGTTCTACAGAAAGGTTTTGGTTCATATAAAGAAAGACTGATTGCAGAAGCCCTGCATATTTGATTGAATCCCAACAGTTTAAACAGACATGAAGGTGTGATGTTAGCTGATGCAAGGCGAATCCTGACTAATAAATAAAATTGAAAATGTATCAACAATTAGTCATGCTTAGCCTAATTCCCGATTGTCTACGTCTTCTTATGGAGAGAATAGCAAATGTTTTGTGACTGTTCACCCACACACACACACACACACCGTTGTATAATGCATATACACATATATTTTAACAAAAGCAGACTACTTTTGAAAGTCTGAGATCAAATTTCGATCACAGTTCATACAATTTTTGTTTATTATACACGTTGATACCTGTTTCATGATTCATTGGATTGGACAAAATTTCAAAAGCAAGAGATATCCTTATATGCATAATCCTCTGTTATGTTAATTTCGACTAATTTCCTTGAAGAAGTTCGGACCAGATTGCTGAACGAAACGTTGGAATTAATCATTTCTATTTCCCTGAGATTTTACAAATATAATTTTCACATTCAATAAATTGCTTCAGGTATATCTTCAAACATCGTTAAAGCATCCGCACCAGGAGCGAATATGTCAGTGATCGTGGGAAATTCGTTTGAAGTGGTTCAGACAGCTATTCTGAAGAGCTTTATTCGTACTGCCTACTGTTTAGGTAAACAATAGTGCAGAAACTTGGTTTTCAGTAAATTAATAAAGCCTGAAAGCTGAAACTCCTCAAAAGTCTAAGCATTTATTCATCCTTTAAAGCCACTTGTAAAGCCAAAATATATACTTATTTGATTGCGGTTAGCCGTACTGGTTGGTTGTAGTGGACTGGATTGCATAGAAGAGCATACGTAGTGAGAAAAAGGAATGAATTCAACTGATGAAAGACCCCATGTGATGAAAATATCTAATCAACTAGAACAAGTGGTAGTTGCTATCAACGGAAAGTATTTGCAGGAGGTGTTTTCCTTCACCTATTTGAGCAGAGTCGTTTCAACTACAGGACGACGATGTAGTATATAACCAGGATTGAAAAAGCAAGACGAACCTTCATTATGCGAATCTCCTCTACTCAGCACACAAGATGTGATTTACATTCTTCAGGAATAATGTCAAGTTTCTTCAATAGAGGCTTAGAGAACTGGAATGTACGCAATGGCAAAAGCGTTTCAAACAGACTTCGGACTATTGTCAACAGCTACTTTCGTTGAATAGCGAGAATCGGATGTCCGACTGAAGAGGAATGTCAACAAGGAACATTGAATGTGTACCAACCTAGAACCTATCGCCCTAAAGCTATGCCGAAGGAGATGAAGATGGATCGAACGCACGGTGAGAAGGCCATTGAGTGATATCAGGCGCCAGTAAATGATGGAGGTCTTGTTTAGAGTAGACTAAAGTCTGTGAGCCAACAATACAGCCAGCTGAGGAGGACTGCAGTGAACAGAACAAAAAGAAGCGACATGCTGTTGAAGAGCTACAGTTTACTCGAAAACCAAGGGATCATTAGCAAAAGCGCTAAAAGTACTCTCAATTAGCACTTTAATTAAATACATTTTGTTTTCTCTAAGACACACTATGCTTTTTCATGCAATTAATTCCATATGTGAATTTTTCTTCAATAAGAACAATAACACATTGTGAGAAAAATTAAATTCATTTCATTTCACCTGGTCTAAATCTCCCACACATATATGTAACAATTAGAAAATGTGTGTCTTATTTTACTGGTTTTTATTTTCTATGATAGATATTGACTAGAAGGTTAAACAGGGAATAGTAAGCAGTTTAGTGAAGTATCTGCATTCAGAAAGTTGATTCAAACAGCTGCACAATCAACTTTATTCACAACTGTTAGATTTTCCTCATGAACTGACATTAATTAGGGAGATCACTGAAACCAATCAGGAGCGTTGAAAAGCTGTTTCGTCCCACTTTGTGACTCTTCATCATTATGCCCCCCCCCAGAGATAAAACCTGAGACCCTCAAGTTACGAGACCAAGTTCGCTGACCATTTAGATACTTGTGCTGGAATCCAATAACATTGGTGGGGACAGTTGAACTTTAGGACCTGATGAAATCAGAATTCAGGAGTCACTGAATTTTAACTCAAGCATCTAAATGGTCACCGAGCTTGGTCTCCTGACCTGAAGATCCTAAGTTCGATCCATGGTAAGATCAAGAGCGCAGACTGATAAAGGGTCCCAAAACAGGACGAAAAAGTATTTCAGTGCTACTGGCTACTGGTTTTCAATGACCTTTCTAACAACTAAAATTATTCTGAAATTCCCACAAATCCTATATCATGAACAGGGAGTACTGGTTAGCGCGAACCCCAGTGGGTGCATACTACCGATGATTCCCAAACTAGGATGAAACAGCAGCTGTCTAGTACTCCCTGTGGCTGGTTTTCAATGGTTCTCTAACTGATATCAATCCGTGATCAACTCGAAAAACATAACTAAACTTTACAAACCAAACTATAGAAAATATAATTACATTGGTATTTTATTTGGCATGTACAACATATTGATCAGAATAGTTAGTCTACCATGGCAACAGAAAAAAAGAGTCAGAATATCACCCTCATCATTAATTAATCAGAATCAAAAGGTTACTTTGGTATATTAAAGACTAATAAGTATCAAAAAGAGAAAATTCATAACTAACTAAGAATTTTGTATCACTGTTCATGTATTTATGATGAATTATTCAGTGCAATGAAAGTAATTAGCAAAAGCATAGAAATACAAACAGACATCACATGGGATCTGAATAAAATAAGATCGAGGGGGAATTCCATATTCAAAAGAAGTAGTCTGTCATGCTGATTTTAAAGGATGGTGACTAACAGAAGAATCCGAAATACACATCCACTCTATTTTGAAGCTCGTCATCTGGCTACACCTTCATTTCCCAAGTCAATGGTGGTGTTCCCACTGAAAATCGAACCTAGTCCCCGTCATTACAAACGCCCAAACGTTGTCTAGTGGATAACTCTTTGGTGTTTGAAACGACGGCTGCTGAGTTCAAGCCCCAGTGGGAACATCATCATTCACATGGAATGCAAGCGAATACAGCTAACGATGGATCTTAAATAGAATAAAATGCGCATCCTGTATTCCACTGCTAGTCACCATCCACCAACTTCTTGAAGCCTCCGTAGTAGGAGCTGATATGTCAAGAGAGACTGAACATTTTGGTCCAATCAACTAACGAGGAAACTGAAATTCAATAAAAAGAAAAGTAGTCTTCAGAATTATTCAAAGGTTGAAAAGGAGAATGACGCCTGAAGTTAAAATCAAGATATAAAAGTGGGTGAACCAGCTCCTCTGGTTCTACGTGAGAATTCAAAGTAGCATAGCCCAAAAACCGCATTGACCTAGAACAACCAATCATAAATCAGATGGAAAGAAGTTGCATAGTAGTTTAAAAATAGTTTGTGTTGTAAGAAAGTCTCCCAGTCAATACACAAATGATCTAAACCATAATCGTACCTTGAGCGATATACCCATTCATCCAGGTGATTGTAGGTCATGGTACTTTTCGATTCATTGATATTTCTGACACTATTCTTCAAGCTAATTCCAACTGTAACCAGAATCCTAACTTCTAATCCTAAATTTAACCCAAATCATAAACCTTAATCTTAGAAGCCATAACCCTACTTAACAACATAAATTTGCAGAAAAAGTACGTTGTAAATGAGTAGAATACTGTATTTATCCTCTCCCAGTTCAAAAAGGGAGGCGTGACGTGATTCGTGATGTTATTTCATAGGATTCCCTGTGTCTAGTCGGTTCTCGAAAGTCACATTTTTAAAGACCTTGACATTGGCTACTGCAATTTAACTTCGTCGTTAGTACATTTGCAATACAAAGAATGCTGACTTCCGTCTTCTTTAGGTGACTTGGCTATGTTACATAAACTATCTCAAATGTAATTCCTCCTAAAAGTTATTGACATGCAATGAGAATATTTCTCCCTTGTAGCCATTCTATACTGGAAATTTGCAATTCCCAAATCAATCTGCGATTGGCACAGTTTGAGGAAATATCTCAACACAGTTTTCTTTGGAAACCAAGATCACTGAAATCCCAATGTGTGATCGTTTTGATTGCGTAAACGGTAATCACAATCACTCAGGGGTTCATAGTTTCATGTGAATATGCTTGAGCTTCTCTGACTACCATTTATGGTATCAAAGAGAACACAGGTTGTGATCAAAGTAACTTTAGTTTTCAAAAGAAACTGTCATTATATTTCACTTCCTCGAACTGTGTAATATGCAAATTGATTTGCAAAGTTAAACTTTAAGCACCATTAATTACCAATCAGCGAATGATCTCACACTCACCAATCACGTGACGGAGTCATTTTTGTGTATGGAATACATATATTTATGAAAAGATTTCCCAAAAACTGTATTAAAAGTGTTACAGAAGATACCTTCCTGCCACTTGTGATAAAGACAGCTCTCAGTTTTAGGTTAGAGTATCAACAGAGTAGAATTCCATTGTAGGTAAGATTTATTTTGATAGAGCTCCATAATGTTATTCAGTACTATTTACTGAGCAATGAACGGTGCTCGAAACGTCACCAGTAAATATTACTGTATAACACTGTGGGACTTTATCAAAATAAATTTTACTCACAATGGAGTTATACTCTACCACAATGCACAAGTTCTATTCTTATATCAACAGAGTAATTTAACCACATTCTATGCACGTAATTATTTACGTGCATCTTTCTTGAACTTAATCCTAACGTGAAATTATCCCTAAACCAACTGTAATCTAACTCGAATCAAACCTACTGTCGCCTTTGTTAGGTTAACCTAACTTAACTTATCCTTGGCTTAAAAGGTAACTTAATCTTTCTCAAACTAAGCTGAAACTTGCCAGTTGTTCCATTGAGTAACATAACACTTCGATAAGCATATTTTATTGATGATGACAATATTGTTTGCCAGGCTTCACTATCTTGCTCAATGAGCGTTTCAAGGTCATTGGTGCGGTCGTACTCCATTGGTAGTGAGTGGTGCTTAAAGTTTAACTTAGCCCTTCCCCGAGTATTATTATTATTATATTATTATTGTCCCCTTTAGTTCGTAGAGGAACATAGGGCTTCAACAAGCGCACGTCTCCATTGCGTTCAGTTCTCCTTCAACGTTTTCATCTGATTCCATGTTTGCCCACATACTTTCATTTCCCCCTCCACTCCCGAGCAGCCTACCAGAAATCGGTTGGTTTCACTAACTAAGGTTTTTGAACCGAATCAAACTGAGTACACTACTAATGAGTTCGCTTTCGAATGAGCGAAACGAATGTCTAGCGTTTAGATCATTTGAATCTGGCTGGCTGTGAGTGAAATACATCTACTCATTTCAATCAATCAGTAGTATATAGTTTTATAGCAATTTTTCACCAACTCACTTTTATTACTTCATAATTTTAGTAAATACTGTTCTTTAACTCCTCCATATTATTTTTGTTTAACAGACATTTCACAAAGCAGAACTGTGTTGTTTATCGGATGACGTTAAGAACATGATTTATTGTTCATAATCATATTAATTAAAACAAAACAACTCTGAGACCTGGTCTTTATGGTTCTCTTTTTTCCGTTCCATTTGTCGTAAAGTTTATTTGAATCAATAAGTGACTATTCAAATTACTGATCACAGCTGGGGCATGGTGATATTAAAGTTTCCAAACGAAGATATTCTATTAGATCTATGTTTGATTTTAGAAATACCTGGACTCATATGTTGTCTACATATTTAAACATGGCTAGAGTCCTGATTAGTAGTCGTTCAAAACGTAGACTTACTCATGTTGCAATATAGCAGAAATATTCATTCAGGCATCTATAAAACACAAAATGATTGAGCAAAGAATATCCTTTTCGGTAAATTCCTCTTCTGGATGTACAATTATATATGTATGCTTATATACATAGAATATTCTAGATTAGTAGTCAATAACAATATTAGTGTTTTTAAAATAATATCGATCTGTAAAGTATGATCAATGCAATAACAGTTCATTAAAGATGCTTAAATTATAATAATAATAAAGATATAGTAGCGAATAGAATATCAACTAAAATTAGGAAAATTCCACAAAAATTGAGGACCATTCAAACTTAGATGTCCAAGGTAATGATAATGTCTGAACTAACTTCTTCTGGATGGACAAATTAGGCTTGTTGATATAGCATTGTTAGCGTCAATCTTGTGTTCTGTATCCATAAGATGAGATAGAATAGCGCTGCGAATGGATTTTGTTTGTCCTTTGCTTAACCACGCAGGGTGATGTTTGGAAATCCGACGAGAAATATGCCTAATTGTACGGCCTATGTAACTGATTCCACATGAGTAGTTTGTGACCTAAAACACAGAGTGAATAATTCAAAATTAGGAGGATAAAACACAATATGTTAGCCTCTGAATCATTGCGTTGTGTAAACAAATACTAAGAAATATGGCTCTAGAAACGGTTAAGAATGAACTTCCTTGTGATCAAGAACTCAGATTAAGAACATAGGTGCCAACAGAAGATATCATATCAAGAGAGCCATCCATACATGATGCTTCCACTAATTGAATCTTGATAAAATTGCATACTAATGTAATTACCATGATATCTCCGACACTTCTAACTGTGAAATTTGTATTCATAATTATCTAGGAAACTTTCACCTCCAGTGCGGTAAAGACATATAGGTGACACACCCAGAGTTTTAGAAACTGACATCATAAATAGGGTGTTTGAACAGATAAATTCAAGGGTGGATACAATCTAAATTACTCATGAGATAGAAAGTCCTAGATACCAACTTCTGAATGTACATTACATCATGAAAAGCAACAATATGGGAGGTAAAAAGCAGGTGTTGATAGAAAAGCTGACATTCAAATCGGTATCTAGACTTCATGTTGTCCTAGACAACGTTGGATAGAAAAAAATGTTAGCAAGATTCTCAGCTTGTCGAGTGAAGCTGCTAAACAGTAAGAAAGGAAATATATGACAAGGGGTAAAATATATTAGAAAAGACCTGACACTTTGTGATTACCATGACAAACTCATCCGGAATTACATAAAGGAACCTAAACATCAAAAGTTAGACGACTAGTAGTTGTAATATGAGTAACAAACATATTCATAAAAATGAAAATATGGAGTTCCAAACATCAGTAATGTTGTCACACAAATGAGAAATCTCATAAATTTTGCATACATTTCTTCATAGGGTAGAAATACACGTTCATTTCAAACTTACAATGTCGCGTAGACACAAATATGCTCACTAAAGGATCTTTTGAAACCAATCCAACAAAATTATTTCGTTCAAGTATGAACACGGATTGATGTCAGTTAGAAGAGTACAGATAAGTTACTTCTTCCTAGTCTGAGACACAATGGTCGTCCGGTTCAAGTGGCTGGACAGTCGACGAACTCACCTTGTTGCGGAATGTCTTAGGTTTGACCTCCAGTGGGTGTGTATTGATTACGGCTCCCGAACTAGTGCTAAGCATCTGTCCAGTAATCCGTGATGGATTTCAACGATTCTCTAACTCAAGTGTTGGTTTGTAGGGATATGATTGGCTACAGGATTTTCATCATTAGCTGACATTGGAAAACCTGGGACAGCTGTTTCGTCCTAGTTTGGGATTCTTCAGTAGTGCGCACCCACCAGGGTTCGAACCCAGGACCTCCTGATTCCAAGGCGAGCTCGTATACCATTCAGCCACTGGGACCCGATTCAATGACCAGCCCATGAATTTTAACTTCTGCCAATTCACGACATAGCTCGACCCTAGCCAATGTCTTCGGCAAGTATTTGTCCTCACACCCGACCTAACTGATATCAATCCTTAATCAAAATTGAAACAAATCAAATCCCTGTAAAATAACTCTTGAAAGTTATTTGGTTCACCTAATACTATGTGCGTACATAGCTCAAAGTGGTAGATCAGATTCATCTAAGCTAGTGGATCACAAAATTTTAGCTTTATATGGACTAGTGGACCCTAGCACGATAGGAAGTCTAAAAATAGCTTGTATGTAGCACTACATACAGTTATACAAAACCATTCAATAAGATAGGACAACGTAAAAAGCTTTGAAACCTAAAATCACATAAATAAGGGAGTTATTGATAACTGGAACTTAGTTTACTTAATCATCAGCTGGACATATCTGCAACAGATATGATTTAACACCCGCTCTGGATATGGAAAATATTTTGCTACCCTTAAAATAAATGGAAAAGAAGAATAAGGTCTATAAAAGTTTCTTAAGTTACAATTAATATGATTAATATGATAATATGATCAAATACAAAATAAGTCTTCTTACGCCTATACAACATGTGCGTAGGTGTTTTCGACGGCGTTGACCCAGCATTAAGTTGAAAGTACTTCGATACTATGATATGCAATGCTCAAGTCTTTAACAACCTCACTCAACAGCTGGCTACATGACAATGCTACGCGTAAGGTGATCCACAACACAAAACTCAGCAAGGCGTTTGAAGTGAGTGCAGGAGTAAGACAAGGATGCCCACCGATAATACTCTTAATCGTGGTGGATTGCATTGTGCGTCAGACTGTGGGAAGTGAGAAGATAGGTATACGTTGGCCCGATAAGAATACTCTAAAAGATATGGATTTCGCAGATGATATATGTCGAAAGTTAGGAAAACTGGAAGACTTGCAGGTGGAAACTGATAAACTGTCAGAAGACGCTAAAATCGAAAACAAGACTCCATGTGAACATACAGAAGACTGAAGGGATGAAGAAAACTAGCCACCACCAACAGCAATAACAACCAGCACTAATCACCATCAACAGGGGAGATCTGACAGAGATTACCTCCTTCACTTATCCAGGAAGTAAAGTTTCAACCACAGGCAGTTGGCATGGATGCAGACGTCAAAACCGGCCAGAATCGGAAAGGCAAGATACTCTTTCATCAACCTAAAATCAGTTTGAAAATCTGCACTCACCCAGCATGAACAACAAGATTCGGATATTCATTACAGATGTGAGGTCAGTTAGTTCTTCTATACGGGTCGTAAACTTGGGCAGTGCGTCACGAAAAGGATTTCCAACAGGCTACTGTAGACTTTTATCAACAACTGCCTTCGTTAGCTCCACTGTGAAGATCAAATAGCTGGCCGGAGACAATTTGCATCGAGAAACCATCAAAGAGCCGATTGCTCAAAAAACAAATGTAGGAGAAAATGAAGGTGAATCGGTTATAAATTGAGTAGACCATCAAATGACATCGTGCGTTAGCCACGCCATTTCTCCAGTGGAATCCAAATGAGAAGCGACGAGTGGATCATCGTTGCAAGGGCGATAGGTGGAGGAGATAAGAAATTATGAGCAATTGTGGGCCCAGCTTAGGAGGACAGAAATAGAACAAAATAGAACAATGTGGAGATGTGTTGTTGAAGCCAAATGTTCGCTCATACCCCAAGGGTGTAAGGAAGCTAATGATGACGTAGTTCATGAATGAATCAACTCATATAGGAAAAAATTACAATTTTTTATCAAAATTTCAATATATTTCTAATCTGTAGTGAAATAACAAAACTTTAAACACTGAGGAAAATATGACGGCTTTCATTTTGTTTTTTATTTTTGGACTTCTTTGCACTCCTAGTGGGAAATAGATCTTCAAGCTTGAACTATGAAGTTTCAGTACCCGTGGTCTTTATTTCGTTTTAACGGGGTGGAACATATATGGCCTCAAGTCAAACTTTCACTCTTCACTCGGCTTACTGCCGTTTAAGGGCAGTTAAAGAGTACTTTGACAGGGGACTTAACCTTGGACCATGCCAGTGGTTGGCGAGTATCTTACGACGGAATCACTGCCTCACATTTTTTTATTTCGTAGATGCTTAAAGACATTAACATTTCTCACACACCTTTTTTCGCGCATTGAAGACATGTTTCTTAATTGCTTAATTACCATGAATTTACGCCAAGTAAAACTGTAAGGGTAGATGTCGAAGGACTTGGTAAAGGATTTTTATTTAGAATCTGCTATCCTATTCATCTTAATTATGTACACCTTATCTCCAAATCACCATTTGCACAAATCTTCTGTGTTGTGCTACTTCTCACCTTCCTTCATATTGTCTTTCTTTGTGTTCCTTTCACTTTTCCCATTTACCTCTTCAAAGCTGTATCATTTACTCTCTGTGACATCAAATCAATCTCCTTGTGACTTGATGTTTTCATGCTGATGAACTTCTCTTTTAAATGCTACTGATAAATCTTATTCAGTAGCATATACCACAAAATTGAATGATATCCAGTGTAACCAAGTATACGCGTCACTCACATAGTTACTTCCAGTAATTTCACACAGTTATTTTCCCTGTTAAAGCTGAACAAAACGAAAAGAACAGATTTAAGCAGTATAGAACAACGTCAATATATTTTACATTGGGTGGTTTCTTTTTAATAAACTGCGACAGAAATATACAAGAGGATAGAAAAATATGACAAATAATCATGAAATATACCAGGGTGATAATGCAAATACAGTTGCTTAATCAAATTAATTACTTAAGACGACCACACAAAACTTAATGTACTCTTCACTTCTCTTTGCACTAAGTGTAATTTACACATTTGCCTACCACATGTAGTGAAAAAATAACCCAAGAAACTGATGAGTTGGTTGGGAAAACAATGATTCATTCAAAAGTGTTAGTTTGCAGAGGTTTGAATATTTACAAGTTTGATTAAGAGTTGGCATAATTTAGAGAAACAATGAAAAATCTGGGACTACTAGCCAGCTGTTTTATCGTACTTTGAGGCTCTTCATCGATGGAAGCCATCACCAATGTGTCCATCAAGTCAGGCAAAAGAACACTTACTTGCCTATAACAATGGCTGGTGGTTACGCTATATACATCACGAAATATCGCAGAAGCTGGACACTGTGTCTGGTCCAAGACGCTGAGTAATGTACGAGCTCTTCTTGTAATCCGACAGACTTCTGTTCGAACTCCGGCGTGTAGGTACTGCTGGAGAGTGAGAAACCCGGATAAAACAGCTGTCCAGTAGACCCTGCTTGTTTTTAATCGTTATCTAATTGATATCAACCCCTGATTCAATGTGTAACTAATTCATGTGTGAAACCTTTCTTAGATGATGTGGAAAATAAACAGTAGCTGCGTCATATCTACTTGTTTTCGATCAAATGAAACAAAAGTTATTCCTAAAACGTATAAAATTGAAACGTGAAATACATAAAAATTTCCTATTCCACACCTTTCATAACAAACTAACTCAATGTCTTTTTCAATAAAACGACACACTACCGACTTAATAAACTTAGTCAGCTTGTTAGGAAGCCAGCTTTAAGTGATCTAAACACCAGACGGCTGTTTCAATCGTTTGGGATTGATCTCAGTATGGATGTATCTGGTCTGACTCAGTTCAGACAATTAATCAGTTGAAACCACCGAATTTATGGCAGCCTACGCTGCGGTTATTTTATAGACATAGACTCTGAAATGAAACCTCTCAGTGATACAGTTTTGACGAATAACTGTATAAAGGCATGTTAGAGATTGATTCCCCTGTCTTTCTGAAGGTCAGTCAATATCTTGGTGAAAAATACTTACAGCCAAGTGTGAATTCAACTAATTTCTTGATGTGGTATAGTTTTTATTACTCTTGTAATATTATTATCAGTATAAAACCTCAAGAGGTGTATTAAAACGTCCAAGAAAAGATTAGCTTATAACAATATCGTGAATATCAATAATAAACCGATCAACTAAACCGCAAGACATTGCTTACATCCTTGACCTGAATGTTTCTAAAATTAAAATACAAATCAATATATGAATGAGGATCATAGTGGTATTCAGATATTATCAATAACACTATTGTTTTCATTGATTAGAGATGTCTGTTGGAATTTAAAAGACTGATTAATGAAGAAAGAATATTATAATAAAGGTTTTTTGTATTTCCTATTGAATGAAAAACAAAACGATATTGTTGTTTTACTGACGTTTTGCTATTTAATGCTGCTGCTAACAACTTTATCAAAGTAGTATTATTAAAGCAGAATTTACAAAATCTCAGTTCATATAGATAACAATTTAATCATCTTCTGAAATGAACACCATAGACCAGACTCGATTGCCACTTTACGAGGGAGAGATGTGTTGTAACCAGGTCAAATTCTGTTTTAGTCCATCATTCCTATTCAGACAAATTGGATTCCATTTGATGACATGAAGTGCTTCTGGTGATTTAAGATGCCGTTTGTGATTCTTGAAATTTTCCTGGATTATTTCAATATTTTCATAATCAATTTTGTGGCATGATTCCATAGAGTGTAGACGACCTATGGCTGATGATTTTTTAAGCTTTTCTAATACAACTGGATTTCTCGATGGTCGAAGAGAGTCAGGTCTACGGTGTTCATTTCAGAAGATGATTAAGTTGTCATCTATATGAATTGAGATTTTGTAAATTCTGCTTTAATAATACTACTTTGATAAAGCTGTTAGCAGCAGCATTAAATAGCGAAGCGTCAGTAAAACAGCAATATTGTTTTGTATTTCATTCATTGAGAAATACAGAATACCTTTATTATAGTGAATATCATATACCCATCTCCCAGATTTTTTCAAACTGAACTTGGTTTGAACATATATAAAGAAAGAATATTCTTTCCAAGTATTGGTTTTCAAGGGATATTTTTTTATTAGATGGAAGTTTTTATCATGAGCTGACATCAGTTAGAGAACCACTGAAATAACTGGGAATACTGGACAGCTGTTTCGTCAGCGTGATTTGAGACTCTTCATCAGTACGCACCCACCGAGGTTCGAACATAGGACCTTCTGGGTCACTGGATTGATCCTAGTGGCTTAACCGTATATGGGTATGCCTTTTAACCACAAGGTCCTGGGTTCGAACCCCGGTGGGTGTCTAATCCTGAAGAGTCTCAAACTAGGCTAACGAAACAGGTGCTGAGTACTCCCAGGTTTTCCAGTGGTTCTCTAACTGATGTTACCTCGTGATGAAATCCTACATCCAATATTCTTTTCACTAAATGCGTCACTGAGTTCTACAATTATACGACAGTAATAATTAAAGAATCATTGTTATTGACAACATTCATGCTGTTTTGAATTATACTGAATAAATAGTCTAGACAGGTGATTATATTTCAAAAGCATCAGTAACAGAGGAGTGATGTGCATCGATATGACATCAAACTGAATATCAGATAAATTAAGGGAAGTAACACAGAATTTATATATAGGTTAGACAGAAGGCCGGAGTAGCACCAGTGCTCAGATCTGCTCCTTCTGCAAACAGAGTTCCAGTTGATCTCAGCTAATTGCAATGGCCGCCACCGTCTGGCGTGTAATTTATTTTTGGTAATTTATTTGAAACCTGACAGATGAAAGAAAGATTCTTTAATGCTCCTTGTTTTTTTGACTTGTTTGGGCGAGATGGTCTAATAGGGAACTCTTGATGTTTTTAACAATGCCTTTATTCATCTACACAAGTAGGTGTTCCAGAGCATGAAAAATTATGTTCTTAGAGCATTGGCCAATATTTTAATAATTCCACAGAAACACTTGAACTCTTTGTTAGCCCAGTTACTTCGCCTTTTAGTTTCGGATGGAATCATAAAATGTAAATTGCAGCTTAACTGGCATTAAATGGTTGTTTGAATCGAATTTCTCAAATTTTTCGTTATTTCACTTGACATATCACCTATGTATAGCACCCGTGGCACAGAGATAGAATGCTAGCCAGCAACGTCTCCTGTGGTTCGAGGTTTGATCCCTAGCTGACGCACTGCCTTACCTCGCTAAGCAAGTTATAAGATTGGCCAAGAGAGAAAGTTGGCCATGAGGCTAGAAACCATATGTTGTAAAAATAAATACCACTGCCACAAAAACTTCAAGCCCCTATCTTGAAACACTCTTTTCGACAATGGGAACGTAAAGGAATAAAATAATAAAATCGATATAAAATAATATAACCGCTTATGCATTGTAGTCGTATATATAGAAGCTTTCTCTTAACAGACACTGAAAAATTCTTTTCTACTCTCTTGGCGTGTGTTTCGAGGGTGAACTCCGTAGGATAGCTGTTTTTAATTAACGTCTCGAATACATCCTTCAGTTTGTCTTCAGTCGCATATGCTGGACAGGGCTCTGACACTACAGCTGGTAGTTTTTACTAAATTTCTATTATATTGAAGAGGAAGAAGCCGTAAAAATATGTGTATGTGTGGTAAGAGCAGGCTGCTAGCCAATTGGTAGACATTAATCTACGTCAATGTCTAGATCACTAATATCTTCCTTGAGAAAACATGAACAAGGCTGATTCAACAACCAATGACAGCAGACTTAACGTGGGCAGATATGATTCGCAGATAGATGGCTCCACTTTCCGAGGAAACCCGAAACAGCTAATCAGAAGACTGCGCTTGTCTACTTGCATAAGCTATAATAATGTACATGAAATATATATCAATACGTGCTGATTTCCGTAATAAAACGATCTGTTGCCTGGCCCTTGTCTTCTGTTGTTACATGTGCTTACCGTTCTAAGAACTTTTCTTGCGCGAATCCCATTTTATACTACCGTGTGGCGTTCTTGTCAGTAGGACGTCTAAAAAGGTAACTTCACATGGGAATTTCTTTCCACACATGAGTTTGACAGCTGAGAGTACCTCACTGAATTCAGCCATATAGTGTTCCTGTTCAAATCATTTCCAGAAAAGACGGATATATCATCTGTATATATTGACAATAAAAACAGATTATTTGAAGGACCATATTCTAGTTTACTCAGAATGAGATCTTTTAACATAAGGCCGAATGGAGACCCCACCGTCATCCCATCCACCTGTCTATAGAGTTCACTATCACATTCAAAATTCCCATTCATATTACACATTAGCAAAAGTTATTTTAGGATTTCTATTGGGTACCCAATATTTCAATGGATTTGTTAATTAATTATTTTTTCACAGATGTAATTAATCGTTTCAATCAGAGGTGTACTTGGGAATAATGGAGTTTCATCCAAAGATATCATAGTTTTATATTTGATCTTGTTACCAATACCCTTCTCTGTGAATTCAAGACCTTCTTTCACACTATATTTTACTGAATGACCATGTCCAACGGTTTCAGAATCGTAACCAACCATTTAACCGAAGCATTCTGGGGCGAATTACGCAGGCATTTTCAAAACCGAAAAAAACGATAAAGTGACTATTTAATAGGATCGAAATAATTTTATGTAATTAGACTAACATTAGAAGTGTGTTCGTCTACTAAAACCCTTAAAAATGAAGTCATTAGAATCATTCAGATAATCTCATTAAAATAAATCTTTTCTCCTGTACAAAGATTACTTGGCTAAAATACACAGTAAAGACACTGAAGGTTTTTACGACAACTAACAAAAAAAGCCATTGAAATGCTACAAAGCATGCAAGCAATAATAAACTTGGCATTAAGGAGTATAATAACAATGAAATAATCTCATCTTTTGTTTTTGACCAGGACAGACTAGTTTTAATTCAATTGGAAAACTTAATCATTTGTCTAATCACATGGAGTAGGCAGACAATATATAGCAGATAACAAGGATACAATGTTTAAAATCAAGAAATCTTATCTACAAGTAGAGAAAAAACAAGCACATATAACGGAAAAGCATTTCACAGTGAAATGCTTCTATCTTGTTGCAAATAACTTAAGATTTTACCAAGAAGAAAAAATGCTGCATAGTGAACAACGTTTTTTTTTTTAAAAAAATTAAAACTTATTTTTTTTCACTGGTATAAAGTGTAGTGAGTACAACTAGTTTATGTGATTTCATAATTTATCCTGTCTTCAGTAAACAAGGGAGCTTAGGAGTTTGTCTTTAAGAAAGTAACTAGAACTCCTATTAATTTAACTGAATATTATTCAACCCTGGCAGAAGTTCAATTAGCATATTATGTAATCATGTAGCCCTTTTAAGCAGTTTAAATATGCAATTATTTCCAATTCACTTTAGCCACTTCTATCCAGTCTTTGCACAGTGATAAACTGTCATACGGTTTGTTTTTCGACTCACACTAATACCAAACTTACTTTAAAAAAATTAGTTTGTAACCACTTTGAAAATTCTGAAATGTTAAAACTACGAATTTCTACTTTCATTGGATACTAATTAGTAATTAGTGTGTGATGTGTCTGGTCCTTTGTTTGGAGAAGACTGAATTCTATCAGTTAGGTTTGCAATGTGGCTACCATGCCACTAGGTGGCTTGCTATCATTGTGCACATGGATTTGATGATATTAGATGGTTGGAGTCAATCGACAGGAAGTATGTGTTTCCCCGTTAGTTTCTGCAAATGTTTGGTTGTTTCATTTTCTAATTTCTAATTTATATATATATATATATATCGAACAAGCCGTAGACCTTCATCAACAGTTGTCTCTGATTAATACCCAAGATCAGAAAAGATCAGCAACAGGAATCTCTGGGAAAGAACCAGGCCAACAGAAACCACTTGTGCAACAAATATGGAATAAGAAATATATGTGGATTGACTATATCCTGAGGAAACTATCAAGTGACATCACACACCAGGCTATCACCCGAGTGGAGCCTAAATGGGAAGCGGCGAGCTGGTCGTTCTTTATCTCCTCCAGTCTCAACCATCAAAATAACACATATTAGTTTTTGTTTAATATTAGATGCTAAGAGTTACTGGTTTCATTCGATTAACGGATAATTCTGGATGGATGTTCAGTAAAAAATGATCTTCATTAAAATTTTACTTCACCAGCTCACTCAGCAACTCAAATGAACTCAGAAGGTAAATAGTCGAAGGCGCCGATTGTTCTTATAAAATCAATCAGTCTTCTTAAGATTGCAATTCACTAGTAATTTCAATAGCGAGATCTTACCACAACGTCTGAGAAGGACCTTCGAAAAGATTTCCAAAGCAGCTAAACGATGCTGCAGCTTCACTAGCCAACCAATACTTAGTTCAAGAAGTAAAGACAGACTGCTCTTTTCCGCTTCTTCCATTTGTATTTACCAGTTTAACTGCTTGTGCAGAGCTAGTTATATAGGGCATACGATCAGGCAATTTCATCACCGAATTTCTGAACACCTCCCATATTGATTTAGCAAAGGTCCGAATAAAGTTATACATAGCTCACTGCTTTATCACTTCGTTGGTACGTGACATCACAACGACTCTAACAAAGCTTTTAAAGTTATTTGTCGTATATCACTCAACCTCTTGCATGGTTTACGAACATTACGATTATATACGGCTGAGACAATCGGAATTCATTTGAACAAGCCAAATCTGTGTGTTCAGAAAAAATTTGTACAGCCATTTCCTTGACTATGGTCAACTACATAATATGTTGACAGTAGTTAGAGAACCACTGGAAAGCCAGCTGAGAGTACTGGACAACTGTTTCGTCCTAGTTTGGGACTCTTCAGCAGTACGCATCCACCGGGGTTTGAACCCAGGACCATCTGGTTACAAGGCCAGCTCATATACCATTAAGCCACTAGGACTCGATCCAATGGCCCATGAATTCTAACTTCTGTGATTTCGCCACATAATGCGACCCCCAGCCAATATCTTTGGCGAGTATTTGTCCTCACACCCGACCTGCTGCACACCACTGGTAACGACTTCTTGCTAGAAACCCAGGTAACTACCTACCTGAATAGGGCAAGTCGCTAGTGAGCATCTCATTGATAGTCAAGTGTTGGTTTGTAGGGATTTGATTGGTTACAGGATTGATTACATAACGGTGAATGCGTACTGATGAAGAGCCCCAAACTAGGAGGAAACAGTTGTCGAGTACTTCCAGGTTTTCCAATGGTTCTGTAGCTAATGTCATCTCATGGTGAAATCCTGTAACCAATCAAATCCCTACAAACCAACACTTGAATACATAATATGTACTAAACGTTTAGAAACGATTTTTCCCTTCCCCTTGTAACTATCTTTTGACTTTGTTAGTTTGTACAATTCTGGCTAACTCTATTAACTTGTTTGAATTTTACGTAACTCTTGTGAGTCATCTTATTCTTCTAAGTCATCATTATTTTCAAGAGTTGTTTTGTAAGGATTAGATTTGTTTTTACGAGTTTGACCACAGATTGATATCAGTTAGAGAAATATTGAAAACCAGCCACAGGGAGTACTGGACAGCTGTTTCATCCTAGTTTGGGAATCATCGGCAGTACGCACCCGCCACCCAGGTTCGAACCCAGAACCTTCCATTAACAAGGTAAGCTTGTGTACCATTCAGCCATTGGGGCCCGATTCAATGGCCAGCCCATGAATTCTAACTTCTACCAATTCGTGATTTAGCGCGACCACCATCTGATACTCGCTAGTGAGTTGCTACAGGACGGAGTTCATTGGAGTTCTAGTGTAAACTCGTGACCAGTTAGATTCATCAAGTCAAGTGTGTGGATGGATTACACCGATTACATTGGTTGGTGGTTGCGCTAAATCACGAATTGGTAGAAGTTAGAATTCATAGGCTGGTCAGTGAATCGAGTCCTAATGACTGAATATTAAACGAGCTTACCTTCCTGGGTTCAACATGGGTGGTGGATGCGTACTCGCGATGATTCCCAAACTAGGACGAAACAGTTGTCCAGTACTATAATGCTGGTTTTCAGTAGCTCTCTGAATGATATCATTATTTTACAAATTTCTTGATTATGTAATAACTTGTCGCCAGAGCCTAAGAATCAACTAATCTTGAATCCCGTAATTAATTTTAACACCTCCCCCCTTCAAAACTTAGATATCTTGTTACTAGCATCTACTAGTTAATTGCTTAACTAAAACAACCATTTGACTGGTAAAACATTTCGATTTAAAAACTACATATGAATGTAGAGCCAATTATTAGGAACTCATAGAAAAGAAATAGGGCTCAGTCCATTGTTTTTTCAAAATGCGTATTTGACAATTTGGAAGTCACTCAGGAAATCACTAAAACTACTAGAGCACTTGCTTTTTGTATTCCTCAGGATTGTAAATCCATATGCATTTGTAATGTTTTATGATAAAGGCTCTAGTCTACCTTCCTATTAATTGACAGTGTCACCTAAATCTTACCGCTATTCACTGCAGCTGATGTCTGTAACCGACTTTAAAATGACATACATTTAGGGCTTAGCGGTACTACTTCGAGACTGAATTTAGTTTGGGGACTATTTTGCCCTTTCATAAAAAAGGTATTCTGTACATCATATTTCATGGTTGTATGAAGTAAAAAAAAGGCAGTTGAATAGAGAAACTTTTTTAGAATTTTATCTTAAACATGTCCCTAAAAAGATTTGACAAATACACACTATTTTTATTTATTTGCTAAACATGTTTAGCCTAATTGTTCATGTTTTTATTCTCCGTTTATCGTTATCTAAATAGGCCAAATCTAATCTACGTGAACTTTTTCATCCAACATTTACATGGATTCAACAAATGGTCAAAGGATTGATTTATCAAGATGAAAATGCTAATGCGTCTAAACCTACTGAAATCCCTACTGATGAAGTAATATAGTTAGTGGGAGCGAAAAATTAACAAGCTACCCAAATATGTTTTTTCAAAATATGCATCATGGACCAGAATTTGATCTATTACAGAATACGTAACATCAAATATGACTTCGAATACAATGAAAAATCTTGTCGACTCAAGTAGTGTACCAAATAATCAAAGTGATAATCAAACATTGTGTCGGACAACTGCTATGGTTGAAAGAAATGATCCAAGTGGAACTAATTACTCCGATACTTTTGAAGATTCTAAACACCTGTATGAGTATTTAACGAAACAACAGAATCAATTGAATAAAACAATGAAGCTGAAATACGGTAGTACATGTGCTTCTGTTCCTGATGGGAATTATAGTACTCTGAGTAATACTTTCACGCCTAACGCTTATATGTTCACGTCGCCGACTAGTCTGCCGACATCTGCAACTATTCCAGTGCAAAATCAGCCAGCATTGTATAATCTACAAAAAGAATCTGCAAAATATTTCACTTATGATGGACAACATCGTAAATTTTATCTGATGGCACGTTATCTACGCTCAGTGCAAAGACAACGAAGGCATAAAAGGCGTGTAAGAAAACGTCTTCAAGAACAAGCACGTGCTGAATTAAAAAGGAAAGAAAATGAAAAATTGTATGGAACACTATTAAAGCACAAAGATAATCCTAAAATGGAAGTGAAAAGACGAACTGCTCATAGAATAAATTCTTTTGACAGTGTTTCTAATGACAAGGTATCAACAGGTTCAACTATACTTAGTGAAAGTGAAACAGAATATGTTAGTGGTGATGGGACAATACGTTTATTATGCTGGAAAGATATTGATATCGATCTAGAAGTAAGATCGCTTGACGAGGAAAATAACGAAACACAGACCTTAAAGTCTACTGAGAATATAAAGCTTGATAATCCAGAGGAAGGCGATACTTCAACTGTAATTGTAAATACAAATGTCTGTGATATAAAAAGTCATCTGGACAGAACATATTCAGCTAAAGATTCGATGCATAGAATAAAACGTAGAAAAATTCACTGTAAAACACCAAATTCTAAATCTTTCAGTAATTTTAAACAAGTTGCTCAAAATGAACTTTCTTCGACACTTTCCTGTAAGACATCAACAAATGATACGTTGGACCACACAGGAATGTCAAGTAGAAATGCAATCTTGGGTTCAAATTTACAATCACCGAGAAAACCAACGTTCACACCATTCAAACCACAAGAAAATTTCTTGCAAAATACTATTTCATCAATGGGCTGTGAAGAACCTTATGATATATCATCGATGTCCACCTTAGTCAGACCTTATCCTGCAAATATGCAGAAGACATACAACCAGGTGAACAATAATAAAGTGTTCACTTCAAAATCTGGTGTTCCAAACCCACCGGCGTATACTTCATTTCAACAAAGTGCACCATTTATTCCCGTCGCTAATATGTATAATAAAAACATCACTCCAACTTTATTAGAAAACTTTAAATACCCCCCTCTTTTCACTTTACCCTATAGAAAAAATCAACCACATCCACAACAATTTCAGTATTCTACAATTCCTTTAGTTCCAGAATCATATGGTCTACAAAGTGATGCATTTCAAAAATTATTACAGTCAACAGTTATCTCTAATCCTTATGCAACCTGTGAAACGGCTTCACATGATATAAAACCTGAACAGTTAGGTAGATCACGTCTTTCACTGGCTTCATCACGGGGGATTTAGACAGTGAAGTAGTTGTACAGTTAAGTTATTATTCTCAACGTGGTAGTGTACAGTCAGAAGAAGATTTATCCTTCTTTTCATATCGTGATGGTTTTGTTGCAGATGAAGATGTATCTAAAGTGACTGTTCCGATTAGTTTATCATTAGTTATTATGACTACTTATATACTTATTGGAGCGATTGTATTTTCTATATGGCAAGATCCTGATTATTTGAAATGGTCATATTTTTGTTTCATAACATTATCAACAATTGGATTTGGTGATATAGTGCCAGGTGAGTGAGTCAATAAGTAGCTAGTTAACTATTCTTTATTTCTTATCGATGTTCTGATGAGTATTCATCTAATAAAGTGAATACTTTTAAAATTTACAACTGCCATTTGTGGTGACATTTCCTTTGAGTTTCAATAAACAACAGTAGTGACAGTTTCATTTTCACTGAATTATCCATCATTCTTAAAATTCTAGTAATTTTGAGTTTGAAAATGTACTTTAGACCTTAAAAAGATGAAATTCATGGGTTATTTACAGTGGTTCCTAGTCAGTCATGACCTGAATCCGTCCACTAAGGCTTAATCATAGTTTATGACTGATAGAAGAATTAAAAAATATGATTGTGGGATGGCGAAATATTTAGATGATAGAATTTTGGGGATTCTGGATTAATTTCAGTTGTCAAAGTTTCGTTCGGAACGAATAACAGTTGAGAGATCAGTGAATACCAGCCCAAGAGCACTGAACAGCTAGCTGTTCACTCCTATTTTGTGACGCTTCAATAGTACAAACCCACAACCCCATCAGGGATCCAACCTGGGACTTTCAGGCTAGGAGATCAAGCTTGTTGACAACTTAGGCAGTTGCCCTGGAATTCAGTGCTCCATGAACTCTAACTGTGCCAACTTCTGATGTAGTGTTGCCCTTTCGAGTGTCTTTGGATTCCATCCCAAGTAACCTGAGGGTCAACGAGCGGGATTTCAGAACCTTAAGGTTTTGGGTTCAAACCATTTTTGGATTGTGAGTGTGGAGTGATGAAGATTTCGAAAGTAGGAAGAAACAGTGCTGTCCAGTTCTCATTGGTTTTCACTGATGTTGGCTTGTGACGAAAATCTATCGAATACAATAAATTTGTTGATTTGATTTCAAATGAAACTATACGGTAGAGTGCTGAGTAGACACCTCTTTTGATAAGAAAGAAGACTTAAGTTTGTTACTAGCGAAATAAGCTCCTCTACCTCTAATTCATAAACATATTTTAAGAGTATGCATTTTAGTTGTTTCAAGAGACTAACTGTAAACCATGAGAAGTTTTTGGTTAATGTTTTTTTGGCAGTTATCACCAAGATATATCTGTAAAGTGAAGAATACTATGTCTTCTAATAAAGACAATCGCTTCTTCACCACTTATCCGTAGAGTCAGGGGTGGTATCGCTAGCTGATCAAGCCAACTTGTTATCGTAAAATGATGTGAAGTCACACGGGACTCTGAGTATTTTCGAACTTGAAGTCTCTAGTGAGTTGTATTTGTGTTCACTGATATCTTCATTAAGAAAATCCTGGATTTCTTAGATTTGTATTGTATTGTAATTGTTATTATACACTCAAAAATAAAAAAATACGGGATGAAATCACATTGAAACTGATGCTGAAGATGTTGTCCTGAAGGACAGTTAACACGACACGAAAAGATGAAAAATGTTGCCTACTGCTAGAAGTTCATTACTTGTGACAATACAACAGTTAAAAATAAATAAACTCTCTACATGTGCTTCATTATATCAAAATATTAAGGCACCAATTTTGCATTCTTAAATGATTTTTTACCCATAGTATTTTATATATCTGAATATTTAAGCGTTTGTTTGCAGGGATTTGATTGGTTGGTTTCAGACTTCCATCGTTAACTAACATTGGTTAGACAACCACTGGAAAACCTCAGGGTACTGAACGTCTGTTTTGTCTCATTTTGGGACTTCGGGTAATTTTCAGAACAGCTTTACGTTTCACCTTAGACAGATATCGGTTAGGGAACTTTGGTTGTACTGGACAGCCGTTTTTTCCTCTTCTAAGTCACAGAAGTACACTCAACATAATTCGAATTCAGGACCTATAGGTTATAGCATCCTGTGGTCAAAACTGAAGCAGGTAAGATCCCTACAAACTAATATTTGAAAATTTTGAAAATAGTAGGAAACAACTCTACGGAATATCTCCGTTTCCAGGAGTTTATTCGATCTCATCGATTCATGATAAAGGCTTTCTCAGAGCGACTCAGTTTCTACATGACCATTTGGCTTTTGACCTGAAATTTCTCTATATTCATAGTGAATGGGGTTTTTCTCATTCCTTGGTGTTGTGGATAAAGAATTCAAGCCTGTGCTTAAAAAATTGAGGAGTGCTAGCACTTTTTTACATGGTGGGCTTACTAGTATCATACTCAACCTTCCTTCTTTACCAAGCTTACTACTGACTGGGCAAGGTTTCGGAGTGTGTTGTCAAGGTATCGGGCTCAAGACCAAGTGTGGCCAGTAAGACCAGTATTCTATGGAATAAACCATCAATGCACATAGTAAATGATGATAACTGTTAAACAGGAATGAGACATAGTATCCCTTATCATGCGTATAATGAGACTTTCATTCTGTTCTAAACCGGAACTATCCACTATCTGAAATCAGTTTTTCGGATCAATAAATAATTTTAGACGATCAAATGTAACAGGTTTTTCTTATTTTTATATACATATGCGTTACTTGTAGAAAACTTTATAAGGTTTTTTTGACATTTAGAATGAAAAATTAAGCAATATCCATAGTCTATTTTTACCTGTCCTAAATTAACTTCAGATAATCAATTAAGTAATACCATTCACCTTACTGTATATCTATAATATTTTGATGTGGTTGTGTTCTCTGAGCTGGATGGTTAATTTGCGAGAGCACAACCACATCAAAATCATCCACCTGAGCTACAAATCTTCTCAATCATATCTATAATATTTTTCTGCATACAACTAGTAGTTAGATTTCCTGAAAATAAGCAGTATTATTTGCATACCAACAGCGCGTACAGTGTTTTGTTGAATACTGAAAACCAATTAGAGAATCAATGGAAAACCTAGGGGTATTGGACTTCTGTTCTATCACACTTTGAGACTCTTAAGCAGTACCCACTTACTGGGGTTTGAACTCAGGACCTTTCTGGTTACAAGGCGAGCTCGTAGACCATTCATCAACTACTTGACTAGATCCAAAGGCCACTTCATGAATTTTAACTTCTGATAATTAGTGATATATTTAAAGCAACCGCCAGCCGGTGTCACAGGCGGGTAACTGTCCTTTTCTAACTGATTTGGTGTACCCCACTGATTACAACTTCTCACTGAAAATGTAAGTAATGTCCTGTATACAGTCAATCATTAGCGAGCATTAGATTGATTATCAAGTGCTGATAAGCAGGGATTTAATTGGTTCCAGGTTTGATTACGAGTTGATGTCAGTCAGACAACCACTGGAAAACTTGGAATTGTCAACTAGTTCACTTTGTAATTGACTGATCCTGGATTCGAGCCGCGGTTGGTGCGTACTGACTAAGAATAATCCTTAAATAAGAGGAAATAGCTGTTCAGTACTCACGGGGTTTTTAATGTCGACTCGTGATCAAACCCGTAGTCAATTAAATCCCTGAAAATCAACAATTGATAGTTGATTTCATGCTCATTGGTGACTGGTTCAATACAGGAAGTAATTTATCATGCATATTTTGGATATATATTCAAGTTATATACATTCTGTTACTAATCTTTACAGTGGCATTCGCAGTTTGACTGAAATATTCTCGTAAAAGATCATTTTCAGAAGAAAGGATACTAAACAAAGGGTACTACTTCGATAACTTTATCATCAGGCTCTACAGTTATATATACATTATAGTGAATCACTGAATTAGTGTCATGAACAACATCAATGTTGTTTAAATAACATCGAATTAATAATATTGATAGATTACAGGTTAATAGCATCAACATAAAATAAGCTGAATGTCAGAAAAACTAGGAAAGATAATATTACAAATTCATGAATTTATAGTCTCTAATGAAGGCCAGCCAGGGCAGTAGTAGGGACTGGACTTGCTTCTTTTAAACACAGAGCACTGGTTGTTTGAGGTGAATTGCAATAGCCTCTGCTGTTTGCAGTATGCGGTGCTTCGATGATTTTGGCAATTTATCTGGTACCTGGTAGATAATAGAGAAGGATTCTTCAATGCTGGCTAGCTTTGTGGCCGGTTTGCACCAGATGGCCCAATATCGAACTGTTGATGGTTTTCACTACACCTTTACTTAGCCATACTGGGAGATGTTCTCGAGTGAGCACAAAAAATCAAGTTACTAGAGCAGCAGCCAATATAACGCTCTCCACAAGCAGCGCAGTTGAATTGGTAGATACAATTAGAAGTGGCTAGTCTAGGTATTTCATCTTTGAGTCGAGGTGGCACCATCGGTCGTGTAGAGAAACAGACGTGTAGTTCACCAGTATTAAAAGCTCTTCGAACTGATTTTCTTAATTTTCTCGTAATTTTCTCACTTGATATATCGCCCTTGAATTGTAGTCCTTGTTTACAGGTAGTATGTAGTCCTTTTCCGCTTTCTTTGTCATGTGTCTCTTGATAAATTTTTCGGGATAGCTTTTATCGATCAAAGTATCATATGAAGTGCTTAATTCATCTTCAGTTACTTCTTCTGAGCTCTAACTCTGTGGCTGAGGTTCTTCACTAAATTTCTTTTGTACTTGATGGGAACGAAGCTGTGAAAATGTGTATATTGTCCTGTCCAAGTACTTTTTCTATGCAAATTTCTTTTTATATTACCATATGGTTTTCTTTTAAGTAAGGATCTTCTCAAGAGTTAACATGTAGGAATTTGACTAGTTTCATTTTGACTACGGACTGATAACACTTAGAGAACAACCATTGAAAACGAGGGAGTGTAGGATAACTGTTTTGTCCTAGTTTGGGAGTGGCGACAGATACTCGCCGATGATATTGGCTAGTGGATCGCGCTAAAATCACGGATTCGTGGAAGTTAGGATTTCATCTCAATGGCTAAATGGTGTAATCGGAAGGGCCTAGGTTCAAACCACAGTGGGTGCGTACGAGTGATGAGTTCCATACTAGGACGAAACTACTGTTCAGCACTTTGTGTTTTTTAATAACTGTCCTTTTTATTTCGGTTATGTAGAGTTTTCATTTTGCAAGTATACTACTAATACTAGTCGCATGCACATGACAAAGAATCCCAATTAAAGCAAATCTTTGATAAATTATCGGATTTCAGGATGTGACTTATTATTAGTAGTAGTATTATTCTATGCAAAAGTGGTATGTCGGCTTTCATTTTAAGTTTACTTAGATTTCGGAAATATATATGTATATATCATTTCCAGATTACATAAAACGATGTGTAATGTAATGAAACATTATTGCTTAAAGACCAGACAATCAGTATCCACTTCCTGAGTTCTTTATATTCTGTAAGTTGGTAGACTTTGAGTTACCGATAAAACTCCCAATTTTTTACACATTTTAAGGTGAGTTCTGTTATAAACTATTTTTAGTTAAAGAAACATTGACAACTAACAGGAAGTGGATATCTGTTTTGTCCTAGTTCTGAACTTTTCAGAAATTTGAACCCATTACTTTGCCAGGTTGCAAGATGAAGACGTTAGCATTAAGAATGTATAGGCCATCGGTTCACTACCTTTTGGTTGGCCCTAGGTTCTTCCCTGAGGATTTAATATATGCATGCTGCTATAAATTCCCAAACCAGGACGAAAAACCTATCCAGATTTCATTGATTTTCAGGAGTTCTCAAAATGACGCTAACGTATAGTGGATTTCACCCCTAAACTAATCAAATCCCTACAAACTAACGCTTGAGAATTGTTTAAATACAGTCTGAAATTTTAGTTGACAGCAAGTTAAACAGACAAAACTGAATCCTATAGACAAACAGCTGTACGAAATCTCTATTTCTTAAATAAAGCCAATTACAGTGAATCGGATGTAGGGTCTTCATCGTATTCTGTCCACTTGTTCAGCCTGTTATCGACATTTGAAGATATTTTGCAGAATTACAAAGTCTAATATATTGTATGGTGAGTCGTCTGACTTGTGGTCAGTTAAGTTCTACTTGAATAAAACATGAGTAACAAATTGAGCAGAATAATGTGACATCAGTTGATTGTATCAGATATTGTCAAACCCATACAACCCAAAAGTAATTTTTATTCTAAAGTTCTCTAGTCATTTAACCTGAAAGAAGCAGTTGATATTGCGCAACTGAATACATGAGGAGTGGTAAGATGAAGGTAGTAACATCGGGAACGGTATTTGTACATTATTAGATGAGTAAAAGGGTGACAATTCATATTATGTAACTTGTTATATGACTGGAATGGGTCTAATTTGTGAAAATAAACTGATTAGTACCTGGAGAGTCAGGTTACAAGTGTGACTGAAGACAGATAACAAAAGGTATGATTTGATATGGTCAAAATAAAATAAAAACTAACTGATTATTATTTTCTATAGTTTGGTTTGTAAGGGTTAGTTTTGTTTTTACGGGTTAATCATGGATTGATATTGGCTAGAGAACCATTGAAAACCATAACTGGAGTACTGGACAGCTGTTTCATCCTAGCTTGGGGATCATCGTCAATACACATCCACTGATAGGGTTCGAACCCAGGACCTTCCGGTTACTAGGCGAGCTCGTATACCATTCAGCCACTGGGACCAGATTCAATGGCCAACTCATGAATTCTAACTTCTGTGCGTCGGTGGCACAGTGGTTAGGACCCTCGCCGACCATGCACATGGTCCGGGGTTCGAGCCCACGCCGGCACACCTGATATCTATGGTCGGCCTGCAAAATTTGGGCTACCGATATCCATGCTGAAAATTCCATACTTGTACCAAAAATACAGTGTGGAATCAAGCTGTAAATCAAAATTCAAAAAAAAATCAAAATCAAATTTGTGATTTAGCGCGACCCCAACCATTGTCGTTGGTGAGACATCCATCCTCACACGTGACATCTGGTTGGACCTCACTGACACAACTTCTCACTAGAACTTCAGGAAACTCCATCCTGTAGCAAGTCACTAGAGAGCACCAGATTAATTTTCTATAGTTTGGTTTGTATTTATTTCATTCCTTTGCGTTCCGAGTGGAACATAGAACTTTCAGCCTGAGCTTTGAAGTTTCAGTAGCAATGGTTTTGTGTTTTACGGGACGAGATTGCTAGCTGCATGCCTAAACTTCCCTCTGTATCTGGCTTACTAGTGGTCATGTGGGGTCTAGGAGTGCGTCGAGTGGAAATCGAGCCCAAGACCACGAGTCGTGTGTTTCTCGAGCATTCCACCACTGAAAAACCGGTGTATATAATTTAACTGAGGTGACTAAAAATTACACTGTAATAAAATACAGTAAATTTTTCACCGTGGATGAAAAACGATTACCAACATTCTTTTGACTGCACTAATTTGGTTTTCATCATTTGATAGCTATCACTTCAGACATACTTGCAATTGGGTTGCAATCGACTTGCAATTTAATTATCTCAAAGGATTCTAAGAATGCTCTTTTCGTGTCCGCCATCTGTTGAATGACAAGCGACAGCACTGCTGAGGGTCTTTAGACATTTGACAGTCGTAATTTTATTGAAATATGCTCAGAAATGTGGCTACAAATCCATTTTTCTCCTCTTACTGCGTATATATTTTGGCCAATAATATTTAAATTAACAGATGTATTGTTATTATTACACTGGGTTCTGAGAGGAACATAAGGCTTCAACAAGACATCTCCACTCTGTTCTACTCTCTGATGTCGTCTTAAGCTGGTCCTACAATTGTGCATAATCTCCCATCTCCTCCTTCCCGAATGATCTCCTCTATATCACCCTCTCACTGACGACCCGCTCGTCAATTCCCATTGGCATTCCACTGGAGCTATGGTCTGCATTTTTCGCGATGTCATTTGACGGTATCCTCAGCGTATACCCAATCCATTTACATTTTCTCCTACATATTTGTTGAGCAATTGACTGTTAGTTGAATAAACCGAGAACAACATTGATTTGTGCAGAATAACATGGTACCATCATTTATTTCGTTGGCTTCTCGTCAGCTGCTTACAGCCTAAATAAATTTTCAGGTTTAAGTACAGAAACGTTTTAACATACTTGCAAATTTTACATGTTGTCAGTGGACAGAAAGTTTCACAATTAGTAAACAGTGCTCAGAAAATTGCGCTTATATAGTTTTTACACAGGCAGTTCAAGTTAAAAAAAAATAAATGTATGCATATAATGGTGTGTGAGTTACATAATAAAGATGGGATGTGCGTTAGATGCATAGTGACTAATAAGTTAGGTAACAATGTACTGAGTTGAACTCAAATCATAGAAACAAGAGACAAGCAAAATTACAGAATATAAAAAGGGTGAGGTTAAAGACAAAGATTACGCAATCAGGTGAGAGAAAAAGACATCCAGTTACCAAGGCAAGGAAAGACTAATAACTGATTCTTTCTGAACACATAGATCTGGTTTCAAGCGTTTGATAGAAATTGCTTCGGCAAACTTGAGGAGAATGGAGCTCCTTTGTCTATTGATAATTTTGAAGGATTTCTCGATTTCCACCTCATGACCCGTGTCGAGGAGATGTCTGGTAATAGCGCTGCTATAAGAGTTTGTTCCCTTGAGACGTAGGCTTTTCGGCACATGTTCAGAAAATCGGAGGTGTGCCCTTCTTTCTGTTCTCCCAATGTAACTGCTCCCGCAGATACACGTAAATTTGTATACACAGTTGGAGTTAACATGAGAAGGGTATCTATCGACTTTTGACTGCACCAAAGAGCATGTTGTTCGGTGGACGGGAACCAACTTAGCTGCAGGATAGGCTCTGGCTAGTGACGTCCTCAGTCTTCTGTTGACCATTTCTGCAATGTCTTCACCTTTAAAGTCTAGTTGAATGAAGACAGGCTTTTTTTCGACTGTGATTTGTTTGGTATTTGGGCCTTCACATCTTCCATATTTGTTAATGAATTTTTGAGTATAGCCGTTGTTTTTCAGCACCTTTTCGAGATTCGTGAATTCTTCCTCTAGTTTCTCTGCAGAGCATATTCTCCTCGCTCTATAGTACAGAGTCTTGACTAGTGCTCGTTTATAGCTATTTGGACAAAAACTATTAAAATGTAAGTATTGTCCATTCCATGTGGGCTTTCGGTAGATTGACCTCTGGAGGCTAC
This sequence comes from Trichobilharzia regenti, assembly GCA_944472135.2. Taxonomy (NCBI): domain Eukaryota; kingdom Metazoa; phylum Platyhelminthes; class Trematoda; order Strigeidida; family Schistosomatidae; genus Trichobilharzia; species Trichobilharzia regenti. The sequence continues at coordinate 69,902,883 of OX235263.1, forward strand.
CATCTTCTAGGCGTTTTATGGCGACGTCAAGGAAATGGAACTGTCCATCATTTTCATGTTCCATAGTAAATACAATATTTGTATGTGCGTTGTTGAATAGTCTGAGTAGGTAGGAGGCATGACTTTCGTTGTTGCATACTACAAATGTGTCATCGACATATCGACAATAGGAAGTTGTTTGATCAATTGCATGCTTCAGCTTTGTTTTCTCAAGGTTTGACATAAAGATATCTGCTAAAACAGGGCTAAGTGGACTGCCCATAGCTACACCATCTATTTGTCGGTAAAGAGTGTTGTCAAACTGGAATTGTACACCCATGGTACACATTAGCAGTAGGCGTTTGAATTCCGGCTCTGGTAGTGGGAGAAGATCAGACTGTTGACAAATGATTTCAATGGTTTCATTGATTGGGATCATTGTGAACAAGGAGGTTGCATCAAATGAAGCCATGAACTTATTTGAAACGTTCATGTGATTCACGCTTTCAGCAAAATGAAATGAGTCCTTTATGGTGTGCGCGGCCAGCCTTTGGCGAATGGGTTCCAACTTCTCCGCGAGCCAACGGGCAACCTTATGTTGGGGAGAGTTGATCATCGAAAGTATAGGTCTCAGAGGGACTTCTTTCTTGTGTGTCTTTGGAAGGCCATACATATATGGCAAGCGGGACCCTCGGGGTTTCAATTCATTGTACGTGTTGTTGTCAATCAATTTCTTCTTTAGAAGATCTCTCAATACGTTTGTGATGCGTTTTTCGGTTGCATCTGTCTTGTCTTTCTGGCAGTCGTCGACTTTGAACCTCAACGGATCATTGAGCACAGTTTTCATCCTTGCGACGTAGTCATCTTTATCCATCACTACCACTCCTGAGCCTTTGTCAGGTCGCAGTATGACAATTTTGTCATTATTTCTGAGAGCTTTCAATGCTTTTTGATGCTCTTCAGAGAGGACTTTTGAATATGACGTTGGTGAGATGAGGTATTGATTTGCAACGTCGACCAGCTTAGATTTGAACCAGCTCTTCTTGTCTTCATCAACTGGAGTAAGATCATTCAGCTGATAGAATAGGTTTTCGAATTGAGCTGCGACGTCGGTTCTATTGACAAAGTTATTCGGGATATGGAAGTTAAATCCGAGGGAAAGCACTTCCATTTCTATGCGGCTTAAATTCAGACTCGACAGATTATATACAAAATCCTCAGGATTTTCTGGGAAGACTTCATATATTTTTTCCTTTGTCAGGGATTTCGTCAGGGTTTTATAAAAATTTTCACAGGTTTTCTGTTGAAGCTCTTGAATGAAATTGATGAATTTGATCCGGCAAACTATGTTCAAACTATTGACGACACCGTCAAAGGATCTGGCTTCATTTCTCAATTTTGCAATCAGAGATTCTGTTGATTCAATATGCGATTTCGTAATGCGTCGGAGGTTTTTGAGAGAGGGTGGCAATTTGCAACTACGGAGTGACTTCATGAGATGCCGAGGAAAGCAGTGGGACTGCAAGCATTCATTGTAAAACTTTATTCGAGTAACTTCTCTGGATATTCTGCAACGAATTGTCACCAAGCGATCCAGTGACTTGAAAGATTCCGCGGGGAGGCGATTTTTGAGAAACTTCATGCATTTATTCCCCTTGATAAATTTGAATAAAGCGAGAACAACATTGATTTGTGCAGAATAACATGGTACCATCATTTATTTCGTTGGCTTCTCGTCAGCTGCTTACAGCCTAAATAAATTTCAAAGGTTTGACATAAAGATATCTGCTAAAACAGGGCTAAGTGTTTGACATAAAGAGGCTGTAAGCAGCTGACGAGAAGCCGACGAAATAAATGATGGTACCATGTTATTCTCGTCAAAAATCAATGTTGTTATCGCTTTATTCAAATTTATCAAGGGGAATAAATGCATGAAGACTCTTAGTTGGTTTTTTCTCAGAGTTTCCTGCCGACTGGCCATTCGATCTTCAATATGGAGCCAGAGAAAGTGGTCGTTGATAAAAGTCTGTAACTTGTTGAAAATCTTCTTCGTAACATGCAGTACAAGTTTCTGACTTGCATAGAGGACCAACTGCATCAGCATTTGTGTTGAAAACTCGAATCTTGTTCTTTATGCTGGCTGTGTACAGAAGATTTCCCAAACAATTTCAGATTGGTGAAAGAGTTTCTTACCTTTCCAAATTTATCTTTGACGTTTTCATGAGTTCATGGTTGAAAAGATGCTGCTAGCTAGATAAGTGAAGGAATTAATCTCTGTCGAATTTCTCTCGTTGATCGTTATGGATGCTAGTTGTTGTTGCTGTTGGCGGTGGCTGGTTATCATCTTCTCTACGTTCATCTGCTGGCATCTTCAGCCAGTTCTTTGGTTTTCACCTGTCTCTAAGTCTTCGAGTTTGTGTGACATTAATAGATGTAGTCAGAAAAAAATGATAACGATGTTTATGACTTCATACTTTAATAGTCAGTAACTTGTTCTACAAAACTTTAGTAACCTAGCAACTGAATAAGTCCTCTTGAGGGTAGCACTTATCCCGTTTTCAGTGTTATAGAACACTTCATCACTTTTGCACTCATATTGTGTGTTCTCCTGAGTTAATGAATAAATTTTTGGAGGACATTCATTGTTTCACAGGCATGTTTTACCGATGGCGAGCTCCTCATCAAGCCTTCATTTACAAAAAATCTACTATTTTGGTAGAATATCAGCCACAACTAAGTCCTTTTTTTCTAATTTATTGAACAAAAACTGTTAAAATTCAGGTATAATCCATTAAATGATTCCTTCACTAGGATATACGTTTTTCCATTTCTATCCACAGTTTATCGAATTAGAAAATCAAGAATATGAAAGTTTCCGGTTCGCTTATTTTTCACACAGTGAATTGCATGTTATGTTCTTTGTTAAATTGACCACGAAGATGAAATGCACAATTGATATTGTAACATAAAATGAATATGTCGCTGGCATAGCTCTCCTGGAAACTACCTTTACCTGTAACGTGTTTCTAAGGTTATATGAAGTTGACTAAAACTGATGGAATATAATGATACCATATTATCATACTGAATTTTTTATTCCTACTTGAGTGGTGTTCACCAAGGGAAATAAATGATTATAGTTTAGATTTCTTCATTACTTTACAATCAGTCTGGGAATTTTCTGCACTCAGACATAAGAAGAAAAATTCACATCTTCAAAGCCAGTGTAGACTTTTATCAACAGCTGCCCACTTCACAGACTCTATACTGAAGACCAGATTGCCAGTCAGGAAGAATAAGAAACAAGAACGAACCAATCAAGAACCTACTACTGAACAAACATCCCGAAGAAAATTGAGATGGATCGTACACACACTGAGGAGAGTATCGGGTGACATTGCGCGCCAGATGAGTGGGTTCATGGGTGAAATAGAGGGGATCATGTGGGGAGGAGCAGGTGAAAGCTTTTGAGCAGTTGTAGAGCCAAATAAGGAGATATGCAAAGGACGGGACAAAATGGAGACATGCTTTTGTAGTCCTATACTCTACTCGCAACCCAAGGGAATAATAATATTAATAGTAGTATAGGTTTATTTGAAAACAGCCAGCAAATTTAAGTTGTTAAACTTCCATTTTATTTTCCACAGTAAATCACTGTGTGAGAATAGTTTTTGTCTGATAAAAATTCATGAATTCTAACTTAAGATTTCTCATAAAGATTTCAAATTCTTTTATTCTTATCACTACATTCAACATCAACAGTTATCATTTAAATCCCCATTGTTTATTTAATGTTGCATTTAAAATAACAAAACAATCGTAAGTCTAGAGGATTGTTTATACATATATGTTTTTTTCCGAATTGCCTCCATAAACAAGTTTTTCAGAAATCTTGTGTAAACACTTAGCCAAATACAAAGTGAAGATTATATACACTCTAAACAATTAACTAACTAGTAGATAATTTATTTACTCTGATATATGAGCTTAGTTATAGACATAACAATTTTGTGATATCAAATCATAACAAGCACAACTTATTTATATATATAGCAATACCATATAGAGTAAATTAAATTCCCTTTAAGATCACCGTAAACATCATTATGCACTGACTGACTGAGATATTGAATAAATGAAAAAACAAACACCACTGAGTAGGATATCCTTCCCCATTTGAAGCTCATCCAAGGTGCAGACATATAACTATTTATTTCGCAATGAGTTTCTTGGTAATTTCAGTTCGTGGGGAAAATTCATCGTACGAGTTGATCATGGATTGACATCAGTTACAGAACCATTGGAAATCAGCCACAGGGAGTACTAGATAGCTGTTTCATCCTAGTTTGGGAATCATCGGTAGTAAGTACCCACTGGGGTTCAAACCCAAGACCTTCCGGTTACAAGGCAAGCTCGTATACTATTCAGCCACTGGGACCCGATTCAATCGCTCATAAATTCTAACTTCTACCAATTCGTGATTTAGCGAGTACTCCGATGATTCCCAAACTAGGATGAAATAGCTATCCTGTACTCCAATGCTGGTTTTCAATAGTTATCTAACTGATATCAATCCGTGATCAACTCGTAAAAACAAAACTAACCCTTACAAACCAAACTATAGAAAATCATCTTGAAATCTGTCAAACTCTGACAAACATATTCCCTCTTATGATTCATTCTAATACATTATAATACGTTAATTATATATTAAGCATTTATAATATATTACATTATGCTCTGTGAGTCGCCGGCATAATGGTTAGGACGCTCGGCGACCACGCACATGGTCCGGAGTTCGATCCCCGGCCCACGATACACTCCTTACCTCGCTAAGCCAGAAATAATGCTGGTAAAGAGGGAAGGTTGGGCATGAGGTTAAAATTAAACACTGCTACAGAAACTTCAAGCCACTAGCTTGAAGCTCTATGTTCCACTGGGAACGTGAAGGAAAAAAACAGTATGCTCTACTGACAAGTGCTAACAAGCACAAAACTTAGGTCATCCAAGGATTCCTGCCGATTACCACCCGACTTCTAACAACAACAATTCAGAGTGCACCATGATGGTGAGCCATCTAATAAAGTGGCCACCTTGCAAACTTGACTGGTAGGATTCGGTCTCCACCAAATTTAAGGACTAGACTCATAGAATTAGTTACCAACTAGTGTCTGTGTTCTATCTCCAGTGTTAGGTGGTATGATATGGTAAGTATAATATTAAGGTCGGGTGTCGAGTATTAGGTAAGAAGGGAAAATCGATCGATGAAGTAATGAAGCTACATCGATTGAGATATCTGGGTCACGTGTTATGGGTGCTAATCCATCGCCTTCCCCGACCAGCAATGTTAGCTGACGTAGCATAAGTTTGAAAAAGAGTTAGAGGTGATGAAATCAAAACATGATATCACTCATATAGTGTTTGACTTTTCGTTTAAGTCACGCAGGGAGATGTTAACTCCCTGTTTAGTTTCTTGGTACACTAAGAACCGATGGTTTGAGACTGTGGGTGATATAACTCACAATCGTCTTTAGTGATATAGATCCATTCATACTTTGGTTTCTTGTATTTCTTATTTAATTATTGTTCCCTTGGGTTCCAAGTGGAACATAGAACTTCAACAACACATCTTCTGCTTCATTCTATAGTCTGAGATCCTTTTCATCTGGCCCCACGATTGTTCATAGTCTCTCACCTCCTGTCCGTACGATCTCCACTATATCACTGATGAACCACAGTCCAATTCGTTGTTCCTAGCTCGAGTCCAATTGGAGCCAAGGCCTGGAGTGAGATGTCATTTGACAGTCTCATCAGCGTGTGTCTGATTCATCTCTTGTTCATGTTTGTTGAGCAATTGGTCCCTGATTGGTTCGATCACAGAGTTTCTTGCTGCTAATTCTTTTTGCCATGGATCCTTTAAATACTCATCGCTGACGTGTAGCAAATACTACTTTTATCAGCTGATTTCAAACACAAATATGTAAATTTTATTGAATACCGAATATTTCTCAACTACAACTAAATGATAATACTTCCCTGAAATTAGAGACATATTAGGGTGAAAATTATATCTATACTCCTAAATGAAACATGATCAGTCAGTTACACTTACAGCATACCACTGTTTGCTTCTCCACTCGATGCTTTTATAGGAAATATTTCTTTAAGATGGCGATTTCAGGGACTCATAATTCACGATGGAAATACATTAAAATGCTTCTGACAATACCTGTTCTGATATATACAAGGGAAAATAAGAGCTTCAAAGAAGATATCTTTATAGTTGTTTTATTCTTTGTAGTTGCACAACCTCACTATCACATATTTTCATTATACAAAATATGGACTGATTAACAGCATTACTGAACTAAATGTGACTAGGCTTATAAGGTTATAAGAGATTATAAGCTTCTTATTTATCCAGGGAAAATATCACATGAAATGAAGGATGAAATATAATTACACAGGGGCATGAAAACCACTAGGATTAACAAGTTTGTATATAAATTTGAGCAATAATAATAATGTGGTAAGTATAAGGCCAATTGTAAATGTATAAAAAGACAGAAAGAGTAGAAGAGTTAGCGATAGTGATTGAGATTAAGCCAGTAAAAATTTTCGTGTACTTCTGTAGTACATATAATTCCGATGCTTTTTACGCCTATGGAGTAAGCGTTCACATGCAAAGAATTCAAGCAGATACATTTCCTTCCACTATTGATTATTATTTCGGTAGATCCACAATGAAAAACGGGACTTAAACAGCATATCTCCATTTCACCCTGATCTCTGCAATCCTATTTGGCTGGCTTTAGCATTATTCACAGGCTGTCATCTCCTTCTCAAACGATCCTCTCCATGTCACTCCTGAACCAAAACCCAAATAGTTGTTTCCCATCCGGGTGTGCGATGTCACCTGATGGTCTCCGCAGCCTATGTCCAAAACGTCTCTACTATCGTCAGAATATTTGTTGGCTAGCAAGTTCTTAATTGGTTCTTGCCTGGAGTTTCTTGTTACCAATTCTTTCTGGCCGACCATCTCACCCTCAGTAAGGATCCACTGAAGGCTAGTGTTCATGAAAGTTTGCTCTTCGTGACGCGCGCGTCAAGTTTCTGACCCATATAAAAGCAGTAAATGACAACATTGGTACCGAGGATCCAGATTTTGTTGTATATCCCGAGTACAGCAGATTTCTAAAGTGATTTTAGAGTGATGAAGATCCTGCTGGGCTTTTCAACACTGGTTTTGACATCCTCATCCGTACTCGTGGTTATCGTCTAGGTGACTGGAGTAGATTATTGACTCTCCAATCAACAATTTGGAGAGTCCACTTCCATTCCACATGCTCTCAAAGATTCCTGGGACTTTTAGGTTATGTATTCTGATTTCTTCAGCAATCTTGGCTGCCTCCACAGCTTCATACATTGTGCGAACATTCTATGTTCCTATCATAGAAACAAGACATATTGGCTGACTTACCAACCGAAGGCTTCCACCAGCAGGCGTCATTCTGTCTCTCCGATACTTCTGTTATGCTCTTAAGTTTTTGTAATGATTGGATTGATTTCCAAAGTAGGGTCGTTAGCCTCATACCCAACCTTCTCTCCTCTTTTTGGCCCAAGACCGACTATAAAACTAGGAAAATAGTAAACTAGGTGGGTTCCATTCACTACTTAGATTACTTTGAATATTGATTCTATTGAAATTCCTTGTCTTTTTTGACGAATAATGTAATATTTATGCTTATAAAAGATACACTGCCACCTTTACACAGTCGGGAAAGATATTTTTCTCAAAGGGTGTGAGAAGAACTCAAATCAACGGATCAGCCTATACGGCTCTGTATGAGCACCTTAGCTAATCTGTACATACAAAATGGTCTATGTGTAGGATCTTGGTTTTAGTTTTAATTTTTGACACATAACATTAACAGAAAAATCAGTGTCGTGAATAACATTTTTCAGTAAGTAAAATCACTACGTAAATGCTTTTCACTGTCCCGGCATTCGTTAAACTGAAGGAATGTCATACCATTTTGATGTGTAAGGCTTTGTCTGGTAAACTTCGTGGAATTCCCAGTGTTACATAATCAGATGTAATAAAAACCCAGTCAATATCTATCATCCAAACATTCCTGTAGACCATTTATGAACTAACACAAAGCTATCAACTTGCCTATGTGTATCAATGGTAAGAAAACGCACAAAACTTAAATATTTTTGAGGTCTTCTGGATTTGATTTTGAGTAATGCAAAAGCTGAGACACACTTGGATGCAGGTGCCTTCGCTCGGAGAATTTCCGGTCTTGGATTCAACTCCCAGTTTTTACCAAGTAAAAACTAAAGTATATATAAGCATAATGTCTCTCTCTTTCTCTGTAGAATTACACATGCCTTTATTTCTTCAATATAATCAATTTCGCATATCTCTAATTATGTTAAAGTTCTTATTTCAAGCCGTTTCAATTATTTTGATGAAATATGAATACTATAGAAGTTTGAATAAGGCAAAAAACAACAGTTCGTGCAGAATACGATCGTACCATTGTTTATTTTGCCGCTTTCTCATCATCTGCACGCAGCTTGCAAATGAAATATGATACCATTTAACGGGAGACTCTAATGTTATAAATTTAGAATCTCAAATTCTTAAAAGATAATACGTAGACACAGCTTCTGAAAAAATACCATAGAAGTTTTGGATGTTTTAACTTATTGCATCTTCATGAATTTACCTAAGAAGGTCATTGATAATGAAAGTAATGATATAGTAACGACCAAAACCGAGTCGGTGTGGTCTGGACGTAGAGTAACCACCTCTGCATCCCACAGTATAGCCGACCGAAACTTCCTTAAGACACGCACAGTCAGAAGACTCTGGAAAGACAGCAAAAACACGAGTATTCAACTTGATGGTTCATTAGTGATAGCATCAAAAGCTAAAAAATTACCTCAGCAGAGCAGTCAGGCAGTAATACGGACAAGGCAACTTTCAAGGTGCAAAACGAGTACTGTAAAAGAAAATTATTTGACCACAATTCAACTGCAAGAAGTATCAAAGAATCGAGTAGAATATTCCCAACAAGATGAGATGAAAACTCTGTCCACAGGAATTACACGTGAAAGCTTCCCATACACATTTCAAGGTCAAAATGGCCTATATCTAATGAAACAAAATTTCAGTCGTAAAAAGACACATTATCAATGTATCACACAACCATTAATTTCATCTACACCGCATAGAATAATTGAACGTAAAGACGGAAAAAAGGAAGTTGTCTGGCGTAAAATAGTCAGTCCAACAACTTTATTAGAAAACTATCCAGATAAACTAGTTACAGGATTTCATTATGAACTGACATTGATTAGAGAACTATTGGATAACCATCTGGGAGTACTGGACAGCTGTTTCGTTTTAGTACGATTCTAGTTACAAGCCTAGCGAGCTCCTAGACCATTAAGTCACTGGGACTCAATCCAATGGCCAATCCATGAATTCCAATTACTACCAATTCATGACATGGTGCAACCTGAAGAGTCTCAAACTAGGCCGAAATAGTTGTCCACTACTCACAGCTGGCTTTCCAATAGTCCTCTAGCCGATGTCAGCTCATGATGAAAGCCTGTAACCAATCAATTAATACATGAATATCCAGATAAAACTCCATACTGTTAGTAGTAAGGGGACTGAGAAGACCAGTCATCACGAGAACGTGCAGCTTCTTCTGAAGTTCTACATCACATTTTCAATCTGACTTATAATAATCACATTACTAAATAAATGTCACTCGATGGGTATTGTTAATTAGTGCTATTTAGATTATTATTTTTTCCTGTGAAAATGTAGCATGGAAGCTTAGCAGCTTAAATGTTATCAAATCAGGTAACAGTAATTATCTTGTTCTGTTTGATGGTCAAAATAAATCCATCATAGTTGATTAAGCTGCTTTGTCTTAATACAATGAATATCAAGTAATCTCACATAAAATACGTCTACTTACTTCGCCTTCATCTATAGTTGAAGCTAAGGAAATTGATAATAATAATAAGACCAGTATGAATTAATGCATTTCAAAATAGATCCATTCTAAGGTCAACTCAAATCTACTCATCATCACTACCAGGTCATATTTTTATCTCCGTGTGAGAATTATTTTCCTTTTCACTGCCTTAATCTCTTCATTCAAAATATCTATGCTAATAAATATATAAACTTTATTGATTTCGATTACCAGTATATCACCCTATCGGTGGTATAATGAGTATTATGGTCAATCACTGTAGTTCATCCTTTAATCATACCCTAACTCTATTCAATTAATCTTCAGAATTTTAAAACCTCGCCAGATACTAGCTTGCTAGGCTACTAGCTTACTAGTTTTCTCGCCGGTCCCAAGCCCGGGTAAAGAGGGAGGGTTGGGGCGTGGTGCTAGCAACTCCACCCCTGTAAAACAACCAAATCGCTACAGAAACTTCAACGAATAAATATATTAAAAATTCTAAAAACATAAGCAATAGCCTTACTTTTCGCTGGAATCGGGGAAGTGAAATGACGCAGGCTGGTGAAAGCCTTCGGGAAGCCAGTCAGCCGATGTGCCTTCTTTCGATGAAAGCAAAAGTAAGGATGGGTACCTGGAATGTTCGCACAATGTACGAAACTGGAAAGGCTGCCCAGATAGCCGCTGAAATGAGAAGGTACAGAATAGAAGTGTTGGGAATCTGCGAGAGCAGATGGAACGGAACTGGAAGGTGCCAACTACCTACTGGAGAGACAGTAATCTATTCCGGCCACCTAGAGGACAACCATGAGCACACCGAGGGAGTGGCCATCATGATGTCACCAACAGCAACCAAAGCTCTCATGCAGTGGGAACCAATCTCCTCCAGGATAATGACAGCCAGGTTCAACTCAAAAGGAAGGAAAGTTACAGTCATTCAATGCTATGCGCCTACAAACGTCTCAGAACAAGAGAAGAAGGAGGCGTTCTACAGACAACTACAAGCAATAATGGACAACGTCCCAAATGGCGATATCAAAATCCTGATGGGCGACATGAATGCGAAGCTGGGACGAGACAACACAGGAAGAGAACTCACCATGGGTCGTGAGGCCCTCGGTGAAATGAACGACAATGGTGAACTCTTCTCAGACTTCTGCGCCTTCAATGATTTGGTGATTGGTGGTAGTGTGTTCAAACACAAGGATATACACAAGACGACATGGATTTCACCAGATGGAAACACCAAGAATCAAATAGACTTCATCTCAATTTCAAGAAAGTGGAGACGGAGCCTACTGGACACAAGGTCAAGGAGAGGAGCAGATGTGGGTTCAGACCACTATCTAGTAGAAGGGACTTTCAAGGTGAAACTAAAAGCCTCGAGGATAGCTGGGGATAGGCCACAATGCAAGTTCAACACTCAATTACTGAAGGACACAACCACAAAAGACACTTTCACTGCAACTGTCAGAGCAAAGCAGGAAACACTACGCGACATCACTGAAGAATCATGCGTGGAAGAACATTGGAAGTCTCTGAAGGCGATTCTCAACGAAACGTGTTCAACGGTTCTAGGAAGAAAGAAGAGACAAGACAAGGAATGGCTCTCAACGGACACTTGGAAATTAATAGAAGAGAGGAGAATGGTGAAAGAGAAAATGATTCAATGCAAGGACGGACAGGAGAAGGAGACGATGAGCTCAACTTACAAAGCATTGGACAAAGAAGTGAAGAAAAGTGCTAGGAAGGACAAAAGACGATTCTACGACAATCTAGCTACTGAAGCTGAGAAGGCAGCAGGCAAAAGGGACCTGAGGACACTATATCAGATAACCAAATCTCTATCCGGGAAGAGATCAACACAAGCGAAACCTATAAAAGACAGCCAAGGGAACCCAATTACCAAGGAAGAAAAACAGATTAAACAATGGGCGGATCACTTCAAAGGACTCTTGAACCGACCATCACCTGCAACCCGTCCAGAAATACCAACAACAGCGCGCACACAACTGCAAGTTGACACCAATCCTCCAACGAGAGCTGAAGTCTTGAACGCAATCAAACTTCTGAAAGCTGGAAAAACAGCCGGACCAGATGGAATACCCCCTGAAGCACTGAAAGCAGACCCAGAGACGACAGCAGACATGCTGACTCCATTATTGCAAAAGGTCTGGAAGGAGGGAAAGGTGCCTACTGACTGGAGGAAAGGTTACCTCGTGAAACTACCAAAGAAGGGCGACTTAGGCCTCACTCTGCAAGAACTGGCGAGGAATCATGCTCCTATCGACGCCAAGTAAAATCCTGAGTCGCATCATCCTGGAGAGATTAAAGGACGCACTGGAGACAGAACTCCGACCAGAACAAGCTGGATTCAGGAAAGGCAAATCATGTACTGACCAAATTGCAACTCTACGCATCATCATCACAGAACAAAGCATGGAATGGCAATCAAACCTCTACCTCAACTTTATAGACTTTGAGAAGGCCTTCGACAGCGTTGATCGTGAAGTAATTTGGAAATTACTCGAGTACTATGGCGTACCCCAAATATTCATCAACCTTATTCAACAGCTGTACGACAACGGCACCTGCCAAGTGATCCACAACGGAAAACTCAGCGAGGCGTTTGGAGTAAACACAGGAGTCAGACAAGGGTGCTTACTATCACCAATGATATTCCTAATTGTGGTGGACTGGATTATGCGTCAGACTGTGGGAAACGAGAAGACAGGAATATCCTGGACCGACGTGAAGAACCTAGAAGACCTGGATTTCGCGGATGATTTATGTTTGATGTCACACACAATCGAAGACTTACAAGCGAAAACCGACAAACTGGTCGAAGAAGCAGCAAAGACAGGACTCCAGGTAAACATAGACAAGACGGAGGTTATGAAAATAACCAACCAACAACAACAGCAGCAGCACAACATCCAACGTCAATCACCATCAACGGGAGGGATTTGAAAGAGGTTACTTCATTCACTTATCTAGGGAGCATTGTCTCAACTACAGGAGGAGCGGACGAGGATGTCAAATCGAGCGAGAATCGGGAAGGCGAGAAACACATTCATCAGCCTGAAATCAATCTGGAAATCTTCGTCACTCAGCATCACCAACAAAATTCGGATTTTCAATACAAACGTAAAGTCAGTTCTTCTATACGGATCAGAAACTTGGCGGGTCACAAAGAATATTTCCAAAAGGCTGCAGACCTTTATTAACAACTGTCTTCGCTCAATACTGAAGATCAGATGGCCGGAAAGAATCACCAACAAGGAATTATGGGAACAAACAAAGCAAGAACCAATCGCCCAACAAATATGCAGGAGAAAGTGGAGATGGATCGGACACTCGCTGAGGAGACCGCTGGGTGACATCGCGCGCCAAGCCCTCGAGTGGAACCCGAAAGGGAAGCGGCGTGTGGGACGTCCAAGGGTGACATGGAGGAGATCGTGTGAAGAGGAGTTGAAAGAATATGGATTAACATGGATGCAGGCGAAAAGTATTGCAGAAGACAGAAGAAAATGGAGACGTGCAGTTGAAGCCCTATGTTCCACTAGGAACCCAAGGGAGCAATAATAATAATAATAATCAGAATTTTAAAAATCCTTATGGATTACTTAGCAGAATAATTTGGGCAGGTAATTATTTCCAATACATAAATTATATCTAACTTTCTCTTCACAGTCTTCAAGATGTTGAATTCATCCATGAAAATAAGGTCAGCACGACATACAATGAAAGGCATAAGAATTGAAATCACCTCAGTGTTCCTATAGAGTGAATGAAAATGAAATCATGTGGATGCGACATCATTCATGGTAGAATAATTAACACTAGAGTGTTAGGTAATACCATAAAATCCGCATGTGAACGGAACAATCACGTTTTAAGACTAGCGAAATGTTAAAATAAAATATAACCATGTGAATACATTAATGTCATAACATTTGCATATAAAGTTATGCATAAATATTAAAATAGTAACAAACAGTAATAGAATTAATAAACAAGATCATAAAATTACTTAAGTATGAAGATGAATGTTTATAAATTGAAAAGTGAAAGAGATAATGCAAAAGAATTGAATAAAAGGTTAACAAAACAGGCAGTTCGGTGAAGAGGTTCTTTTAGGCCGAAATTCACTTCCTCCTTTGCGCTGTACAATTACATTTTATACAATTTTTTTTCACCGAAGAGGGCACTATTAAAAGTGATGAGCCGTCATAATCATCGTTGTTAATATTAGCTGATGTTTAAGAGGAGTTGAATTAGGGCATTAGAGAGTTACGTGTTGAAGAGACCGTTGGGCGACACTGCTTGACAGAGCATAACTCGAGTGGACCTGAATGGGAAACAAAGAGTTTGGCATGGGAAGATAATGTGAGGAAGAAATGAGAGCTTATGGCCAACCATCCAGCCAGCTGAAGACGACTTCAGAGAACAGGACGATTTGAAGATGTACAGCTGAAGCCTTGTGTTCAACATGAAACCCGAGGGAATAACGATAATAACAATAATAATTAGAGTTACGTAATAGGACGAATTATTTAATGAATGAGTTGTAATCAGGATGCATATGAAAACAAATGAAAACGTAAAGTTACTTAAGAGTCCTAGAGAAATATAAAACTTATAAGGATATGGACAGACAAACAAGCAAACATCAAATCAGTATAAAACAACCAGATTGTTATTATGATAGTAGAAGTGATTGAATAATTTTCTTTTATTTGCAGAGATCCGGTTTCTCCATGAGAATGGCGAAAGCTTTGGCGATGCGAAAGAGATGAAAGCGTATTACTTTTGACAGGCTGTTCTTCACTTTGTAGATTACTTTCAAGGAGGCGTTTGTTGAGATGGAATGACCAGTGTAGACTAGTTTTTTGATTATTGCGTTATTTATAGAGCCAAAAATGCCTCTCTGAAACCATGCGGAATAGCGTTCTTCAAGCCTTTGAGACAGGGTACATGTCGAACGACCAGCATACCTGGCTCCATAAGAACAGGTGAACTGATGTATACACAAAGAATGGTATAAAAAAGAGCATTGACTCTGTTGAAAATCACGTAGATAAAAAGATTCGTATGCTTCTTTTAAATAAATAAATCTAACTTCATCTCGCCAGGTACTATAGCCCAACCTATAGATAGGAAAAGTAGTCATTATGGATTTGGCTGCCTGCAGAGAAAATGATACGGTACAGAAAAGTCTCATCGATTATCTACTAAATGCGGAAACAACTATAGTTCTTACCTACTATTCTGCCTGTTACTGTTCTAACTAAACCAACACTGAATTTCAGCCCCATTAATCCATGATACTAATTGTTCGATCATCAAATTGGTATTACTGTACGGTCCAGTCATAAATTTTATGCATTTAAAACTTAATGGTCTCAGCGGAATTTTATTGAAACACAGTTTTCAAGAACCAGCTCCTTCTCTAGTGACTTGCCACAGTATTAAGTTGCTTGAAGTTCTCGTGAGAAATCGTGACCAGTGGAGCGCATCAGGTTAGGTGTGGGGACAAATGAATCATCCATGACACTGGCTTGTGATCAATCTAAAATCACAAATAGGCAGAAGGTGGAATTCACGAACCATTGGTTAGATCTTGGTGACCTAATGGCCCACGAAATTGTCTTGTAACCGAGAGGTCCTGGGTTTGCACCCTGGTAGATGCGTACTGCTGAAGAATCGATACAGTTGTTGAGTTGAGTTATTTTTCTGATTAATATACCCATATAACAATTCATTTCACCTGTGGAAATTGGCTTTCATCTTTTTTAAATTAGAAGTTAATCAATAGTATGCTACTTCAAACATCTGAATTTAAATTCAAATCTTGATCACCATTAAGCGTATGTCATTTGCATCCTATTGCATCTTTTATTATATTACCCGTTGAAATGCACCTTTAAATGTCTAATTCTCTTTTATTAATGAAATATATCGACAAAATGATGGGTTCATTAATAAGCCCGTTGCCGTAGATTTCTTCACGTCAAAATGACTAACAACTATAAGTTTTACAAGAGATAAGTGAATGATACTTCCATTGTCTCCATTAATGAGGAGAATTCAGAAGACATCCTGGATTTTTTCGACAACTGCCACCAGCATTCCATTTCACATTAGAGAAGGGGTCTGACTC
Source organism: Trichobilharzia regenti (assembly GCA_944472135.2). Taxonomy (NCBI): domain Eukaryota; kingdom Metazoa; phylum Platyhelminthes; class Trematoda; order Strigeidida; family Schistosomatidae; genus Trichobilharzia; species Trichobilharzia regenti. The sequence continues at coordinate 69,919,023 of OX235263.1, forward strand.
AAAAATATCTTTTCTGACGTTCAGCAAGACGTGAACAAGATGGAGCACTCAAAAATATCGATTAACAGAAAGCCGATATAGAACGGACATCCACTTACTTCCATAGTTGGGAGCCACAGAATCACCAGCATTATAGAAGAGGAGCTGAACTCTGTGAAAACGGCTACTTGGAAATTCATGAAGCCTACGCTAATAACACCTACCACACCTTCTGTTCCTAAAGGACTTCTCTACTTGAATCTGTGATTCAATCGAGACCCATTGTCAAAAATACTGAAGAACCACCACAAAACCAATGATTCTCGTGAACCTAAAGGATAAACTATCACTGCTGGTCTCATCAGTGTGTATCCATCAATTCATCTTCACGTGTGATATGTTAGCCGTACTTAACTTTTTCTATCTAAGTGTGTCATAGTTTTATAAAGGAGAAAAGCGATCTCCCTGCACCTCTGCCCTGAAATATATGATCAAGTCTGGACACCAAGTGAACTCAAAAACCAACTTCAAAAACATCTACAGAATAGGTGAAAATCTTGCTAAAGCGTACAAATCAATCTCCTTCAAAACGCAGGAGTTATGACAATTTACATGCTGAACTGCAAACTCTGCATGCAACAGTTTTTTTTTCAGTCACAAATCTACAACAGATCTGATGTGTCTTAACATTTGATGCGTAATTTTTGGTTGTTTTTTAAGTCCTAATATCCTCTTCCCTCACCATTAATGTAAGTACAGAACTTGGGTACTGTAGTAGAATGTAATTCCGTTTTTGAAATAGACTTATCTAATTTAGAGTTCTTCCTTCATCTCCTATAAAAATTTCCACCTCTTATTATCATGTATTGATCAAATCGCCACTCTACGGATCATCATTGAACAAAGCTTGGAATGGCAGTCACCTCTCTACTCACTCAACTTCATCGACTTTGAAAAGGCCTTCGACAGCGTCGATCGAGAGGTCATTCGGCAACTACTTCGCTACTAAGGGGTCCCATCGACAATTATACTTCTCATCCAACAGCTATACGACAATGCTGCATGCCAAGTAATCCACAACGGGAAACTTACGGAGGCCTTCAAAGTAAGGACGGGAGTGCGACAAGGCTGTCTACTATCACCAATGATCTTCCTGATTGCAACTGATTGGATAATGCGACAGACAACGGCAACCAACGAGGGAACAGGCATAAAATGGACTCACACAAAAGACTTGGAGGATCTGGATTTCGCCGATGATATATGTCTGATTTCCCATAAACTGGAAGATATGCAAGTGAAAAGTAACAAGTTGGCAGAAGAAGCATCAAAGATAGGACTTCACGTGAACATAGATAAAACAGAGGTAATGAAGATTCCTAGCCAACATCAACAACACACAACAGACCACAATCAGCATAAATGGGAGGAACCTGAAAGAAACAACCTCCTTCACCTACCTGGGAAGCATCGTCTCAACTACAGGCGGAACTGACGAGGATATCAAAGCCAGAATCGGAAAAGCAAGACAAGCTTTCATTACTCTCAAATCTGTGTGGAGGTCAACAGCACTCAGCATCAAAAATAAGATCCGGATTTTCAACTCCAATGTGAAGTCAGTGAGACTACTATACGGATCAGAGACTTGGCGAGTCATAAAGAGCATCTCAAACAAACTACAGACCTTCATTAACAACTGTCTTCGCTCAATACTCAAGATCAGATGGCCAGAAAAGATCAGCAACAGGGATCTCTGGGAGCGAACCAATCAGGAACCGATTGTGAAACAAATAGGCAGAAAGAAATGGAGATGGATTGGCCATACGCTGAGGAAACCATCAAGTGACATCACTAGACAAGCATTGCTCGAGTGGAACCCGAAAGGGAGGCGGCGAGTTGGTCGTCCAAGGGTGACTTGGAGGAGGTCATGCGAGGAGGAGATGAAAGCATGTGGACAGACCTGGAGCGAGGGTGAAAAAGTTGTCAGAAAACCGAAGGTAATGGAGGTGCGCAGCTGAAGCCCTATATTCCTCTAGGAACTAAAGGATACAATAATAATAATAATATTATCACTGTTATCAACTTTACTCTCGTTCAATCTTAGTTGAATTTTACTCACACTATTAAATCACACTATTCAGTCTACTTATTTAATTGCAGTTTAGTTTCTACTCGACTAACGCTTTTTATACTACGCAATTTGTTATCTAAAGTTTACAATTCTAATGACACGTTTTTGGAAATATCCCTTTTCTTATTAAGACAGTTTACTATATATGCGCGATAATGTTCAGCTTGAGAAAGAAACCGTTTAAAAAAAGTAATTCTTTGCTGAACGTTTTTTTTTCTCGTTTAAACGACTCAACAGGGATATTTTAATTTTCTTATATCACCACTTCAAATAAAGATTTTTCGTATTTATGTCAGAAAGCAGGTATTGCATCATATCTGAATAAAGCAGGAACAACAGTTTGTACAGAACAAGATGGGAAAATCGTATATATTTCGTTGGCGTCTAATCACCACCGTCGAGAACAATTTTAACATACTTGCAAATAGTACATGATGTCAGGTAACAGAAGGCTCCAGACTTAATGAACAGTGTTCATAAATATCAACTTATATAGTTTTCACTGACAGTTCGAGTCTAAACAAAAATAAATATATGCATACGGGGGTAAAAGAGTTACGTATAAAGGCAATAGGTAAGTAAAATTATGAGTAACTAATAAGTTAAGTAACAAAGTAGTGAGTTCACAAACGAAATATCTTGCAATGACTGTAAGTGAGGTCAACTAAATAGATCAAACTGGTAGATCAGGAGTAGTCAGATGGTTGGAACATAGACATTTAGCCAAGGTTAGAATGATTCATCTCACGAAGATAAGTAATTTAGAAAAAAACTCAGTAATAACACTAAACGCATTAACACACAACCACACAATAGGGTGGTTGGGACGGAGTCCAAATTCTATAAAGTAATAGAGGTAGATCGAGAGAGAGAGAGAGAGACAGATTGACTTCTGAATTCTGGTTCATCTAGTGTGCACTCAACACATGCAATAGAAGTGACTCAACGCAAATAACAGAGATATGGAAGATATTACTACCAGTTAAATCACTTTTACATTATAGCATCTTATTTCTCATCTTATTATATTTCAGTGATAACACTAATATCATTTCCGAAAGTACTTTATCCTATATTGATTTTATTCAAATGTCTAATCATCAGTTTTACTCATGAATATAAATGAAGCAAGATCGATGTGTGAGTAGTGCCTTGAAACAATTATAAGCAACAATTTGCTCTCGAAACGTGGTCATCAGTAAATACTACTCTACAACACATTTCGTAATTTTATCAAAATAAAATTTTATTCACAATGGAGTTATACTCTATGACAGTGCCCAAGTTTTATCCTTATATCAGTAGTGAGTTCAACTCAAATCGTTACGGCAGGAGACAAGGAAAGTTATACTGTATAAAAGGAAGAGAGGTTAAAGCCATAGATTACATAATCAACTAAAAGAGGAGGTAATAGCAACCAGTTACCAGGATAAGGAAAGACTGGTAACTTTCTGCTTCTTTCTGAATACATAAACTATTTTGTCTATTGATAATCGTAAAGGACTTTCCCATGTCCATTTCATGACCCGTCTTGATGAGATATTTGGCAATGGCTTTATTGGAAGCATTTATTTTCTTGAGACGTAAGCTTCTAGGTACATTTTATTTATTTATTTATTTATTCATTTTTGATTACAGCTTGATTCTACACTGTATTTTCGGTACAAGTATGAAATTTTCAGCATGTGATATCGGTAGCTCAAATTTTCCAGGCCGAACATAGATATCAGGTGTGCGTTGGCAGGGGATTGAACCTCGGACTATGTGCATGGTCGGCGAGAGTCCTAACCACTGTGCCACCGACGCATGTTCAGAAAATCAGACGTGTGCCCTTCTTTTTCCTCGCCCTATGTAACTGTTACCCCAGGTACATGTAAATTTGTACACACTGTCAGAGTTAACAAAAGAAGGGTATCTTATGACTTTTGATTACACCAAAGAGTATGATTTTTGATAATATTCATAAATTTTTTGACTGAAAGAGAAAGTTATTGCAAAAAAGGCTTAGTTATCCACTAAGACACCTAATATCTTTCTTTTTTCGCCTAGAAATAATGTAAATGTGAATAGAATTGAATTACTTACTCTCTCTCTCTCTCATGTCCTGCGCTGTTTTTTCCTTTCTTCTTTCTTTACAGGTACAAAAATTGATTCAACTAATCCTAAAGAAAAATTGATTATCATATGCTTATATGTTGCCATCGGTTTGTCAGTATTTGCAATGTGTTTCAAATTAATGCAAGAAGAAGTTGTGGATAAAATGAAATGGTTTGCCTTTCGAATTGGTATATTAAAAAAGAAAGAGACTAACGAGACAACAGATAAATCATTTTATCCTATGAGTAGGAATTAGATGAATATTTGATAAATTATGAAATGAAATGAAACGATGATGACTGATAATAATAAGATGACGATAATAATAATAATAAATGACAAGAATTAAAAAAACTATTGAATTTGCAATCAACAGCGCACATGTGTTGTCATTTATTTCCTGAGAAATGTGAATATCTTCAACAAAGACACCTCCTTCTGTCTCCCTCTCTCTCTCTCTGTCTTCTATACACACACCTACACACCTACAAATACACAAAGACTTAGAGCAATTGCATTTATAGCGCATTTCAGGACATGAAATATTACCACTATTCTGTAAGACTTTTACTTATTATTTTACAGTGAAAAATAAAACAATTTATAAATGATTGTACATAGAAAATATTTAGTTAATACAGATACATTATTATTATTATTATTATGCTACATATGACTTCTTTTGGCTTCTGAGTGGAATGTAGGACTTCAACAACACATCAGCATTTCGTCTGGTTTTCTGGGGTGCTCGTCAGCTGGCTATACGATTGCCAATAAGCTTTCATCTCCTGCTTATATGATATCCTCCTTGTCATTCTCAGACCAAAGTCCAACTCGGTTCCGCCGGATGGCCTGGCCTGCACAAAATGTCCCCCGATAGTATCCCCAGTATGTCTCCGATCCATTTACACTTTCTTCCACAGATGTTTGTTAAGCATCAGATTCTTGATTGCTCAGTCCCCAGAGTTTTGTTGTGGATCACATTCTGATCTTCAATATGGAGCAAAGGCAACCGTTCATATAGAAGAAGTGACTTACTTAGCATTCATGCTGGAAATCTGAGTTTCGTTCTTTATGCTGAGTGAAGAAGATTTCCGAATTGATTTCAGAGTGATGTAGGTCTGTTTAACCTCTCTTGTCTACCTGTTGTCGAAACGATTCCGTCTAGAACAGTAAAGGAACTGACCTCCTTCAAATTTCTCCCACTGATAGTGATTGGTGCTTCTTGTTGTTATTGGTGGTGGTCATGGCTAGTTATCTTCATCACCTACATTTTCTTCATTTTCACTTGGATTCTAATATTCGCTACTTGAATCTTATGCCAGCTGGTTGATTTTCGTCTGTTGATCTTCCACTTTGTGTGAAATTATATGTGAATCACCCGCGAAGTCTTCTTATATGTGCAGTGTATTCCTGTGTTATCTCTACCGACGCATAATCCAGCCAGCCTTGTCTTACTCCTGTCATCACTTTGAATGCATCACCGAATTCTCCGTTGTAAATCACTTGACATGTGCTGTTGTCACATGGCTGTTGAATAAGGTAGAACTCCATAAATAAATATACACTTATACCATTTTCAGCAATAAGTATTATTATTATTATATTATTATTGATTCCTTTAATTCCTAAAGGAACAGAAGGCTTCAAACGCACGTCTCCATTGCGTTTGGTTCTCCGCCAACGTTTTCATCACCTGGCTCCGAGTCTGTCCACATGCTTTGATCTCCTCTTCACATGACCTCTTCCATGTCACCTCCAGACAACCAACTTGCCGCTTTCCGTTCGGGTTCCACTCGAGCGATGGCCTGTCTTGTGATGTCATTTGATGGTTTGTTTTCTCAGAATACGGCCAGTCCACCTCCATTTCTTCCTGCATATTTATTGCATAATTGGTTCCTGATAGGCTGGTTCGTTCATTGCCAGAGATCCCTACTTTCTGGTGATCTTTTCTAGCCGACCATCTGGTGCTGGATATTGACCACATACAGCTATTGATAAAGGTCTGTAGTATCTTTGAAGTGCACTTTGTGACGCGGCGCGGCGCCAATTCTCTGATTCGTATAGTAGCACTGACTTCACACTGGAGTCGAAAATCCGGATCTTATTTTCATTTTCATGCTGAGTCAATCCTATTGATCACCACACAGACATGTGAGTGTAATTAAAGCTTGCCTTGCTTTCCTGATCTTTGCTATGACATCCTCATCACTTCCGTTCGTCTGTAGTTGAAACTATGCTTCCCAGTTAAGTAAAGGAGGTTGCTTCTTTCAGATTTCTCCCATTTATGCTGGCTGATTGTTGTCTGTTGTTGTTGAGGTTGTTGCTGTTGGCCAGGAATCTTGATCACCTCTGTTTCCTCTAAGTTCACCTGAAGTCCTATAGGCAATAAATATAGATTATTAAAAAGATTGTTGCGGCGAATAAAATTTTCTTCTCGACGAAGTCATCAACTGGGCTGTACATTCGTGTGTTTATATTACATGTGTGAGAAAGTTCTAGAATTATTTCCGGTTAGATTAAATATACAAATACAGATTAAAAAGAGTTATTCGCATAGATAGTGGAAAGAAAGCCCAACAAAATAGCTGTAGCCAGACTTCTACTTTCTATCCAAATCCCATAAGGTTAACCGATAGTGTGAGTTGAGAATGACCTCTTTTGAGAAGTTTCTAATCTTATCATCAGATATATCACGAAAATGTAGAGGTGGAAATCCATGAGCCATTGGATCGTGTTCCAGTGGATGAATCGCCTACGAACTCACTCTCGCACCCTCGAAGTGCATGTCGCTGAACAGCTCCAAACAAAGGCGAAACAATCGTCCAATACTCCCTGATTCTCAAGGAGCTTTTTAACCAATATCACCGGTAAATCTTTCATTCCTGTACAGTGGTAGTAAACTCTTCGAACTTTAAATAACTTGGCAGAAGAATATTCTGCTTATAGGCAAAAGTAAATTGCTGGTTACGAATATTAATTTCAATTTGTAAAGCCTTTTACTGTGATCACTAGTTAGTTGACTTGTTTACACACTCTAAAAATTAATTCACCGATAGTTGAATTGATCAAGGGGATTAGCACCTGTTCTGCTTTACTTTCTTGAGTTTTTGTGAACTCGCCTTACTGTTTCTCATCAACTACAACCAGACATGTGCAGTTTTGTGTTTTAAATTGCGTATAAGCCGCTACAGTTTGACTGGATGTAGGGTGTAGATTCGTATTCATTTCAATCGAAATTCTGTCCAACTGTAAACTGAGAGCGAGGATTTATCTTCTCTGAAAGGTACTTTTTCATTTCTTAAATAGCAAGTCAACGAATTTTTAACTAGTTTTTCTGTATAACTAATTACATTCTGCAAGTTAGTGAAATTGTGTTTACATAAGCGAAGTCATGTACAAATACGGAACTGTATTCAAACATTTATCTCATATCATCTGAACGCATATTTTAAGTTCTCAAATCTGTTAGCAATAACTCTGGTTTGAGTGAATTATATAAGTCCTAAGGTAAAAAATAGTAAATGCGTTTGTGAAATTGGGTGTACAGGATTCAGTGTTCGCCATATGGATCAAAGCAGTACATGAGTAACAGTTTGAGTGATTGAAAATGAAAGGTTAGGCACAAGGATTCATCTAAGGATCAGTTAGAAGTAAAATGTCTTCAAGAATGGTTTCATATGACAATATATGCCTCATTAAGTGGATATCAAACTGATTTCGACAATCTCAAAATACACAAAATACATATTCAAGCGTTGGTTCGCAGAGATTTTATTGGTTACAGCATTTCATCATGAAGTACTGGAGGTTAGAGAACCAGCTGGGAGTACTGGACAGCTTTTTCTTCCTCCTTCTTTTGGGACTCTTCACAGTATGCCCCTACTGGGTCTCGAACCCTGGATCTTCCGGTTACAAGGCCAGCTTGTAGGCCGTAAGGCCACAGGGAGCTGATCCAGTGACCCGTCCATGAGTTCCAACTTCTACCAGTTCATGATATATCCTGACCACTAGCCAATCTCATCGGCGAATATTCGTCCTTACACATGCTTTGCAACCAGAAGGTCCTGGGTTCAAACCCTGGCTGTGGGTGCGTGCTGTGAGGAGTCCTAAAGAAGGAGGACGAAACAGCTGTCCAGTACTCCTAGGTGGTTTCCCAGTGGTCCTCTAACCGATGTCAGTTCATGATGAAATCCTGAAATAAAATACATACATCAACCTATAAAATCTTGCGTACTTTAAGTGGGATGTTCAAGAATATGACATGTTCTAAGGCCTCAAACAATGATTATATTGCTGAACTTATTATAAAGAAATATGACTTCTTATACAACAAGTAACACACATATTCACATACACATTTTTACGAATGCAACATTTCAGTAACAACTTAGAACAGTTATTGGTATACATGATGACTAATCACTTCCCATCAGCATCTAAAAACATACATTTACTAAAAACTGATCTTCATATGTCAGTTCGTTTTATTGCATAGTAACTGACGATATATGATATGAAACCCAAGTCAGTCTCCTCAAAAAGCTACTGCCAACACGATGAAACTTTCAGCAAAATCTTGTTTTGATTTTCTGAACACCCCAGGATTCTTTCAAACAATTTTGAAAGCTATTCGGGTTTCAAAGAGTGAATTGGGAATACTCAAATATATTTCAATTTTGGTTACGGATTGATATCACTTAGAGAACCACTTAAAACTCAGAAACGAGGACAAACATTAACTGTGGTCATACTAAAATCATGAATTGGTTAACGTTAGAATTCACAGACAATTGAGTCAAGTCCTAGGGGCTAAATGGACTATGAGCTTCCCTATGGTGAGAGCAGGCCGTGAGAAAATATGTACAAGGCTGATTCAACAGCCAATCACACCAGACTTAACGTGGCAAAATATGATTCGCAGATAGAGAACTCTATTTTTTAAAGAATCCCGAAACAACCAATCAGAAGCCTGCGTTTGTCTACTTGCATAAGCTATAATAATGTATATATATAAATACGTGTTGATTTTCGTAATAAAACGATCTGTTGCCTGGCCCTTGTCTTCTGTTGTTACATCCCTTGTAACCGAAAGGTCCTGCGTTCAAAACCCAATGGGTACACAGTGGCTGTAAGTCCCGAAGTAGGGGGAAACAACTGCTCAGTACTTTCTGCTGGTTCTCAATGCTTCTCTAACCGATGTCACCCCGTGGTCAAACTTGACACAAATCAAATCCCTACAAACAAACTCTTGAAAATTCGCATATATGCCTTATTATAAGATTTTTAATCTTTGCAGAGCGTGTTTTAAGCAAATTTTCGTTTTAAATCAGTAGTAGTATGTGGCTGACAGGTATGCTGTAATTTCATCTGATTTCAATCTTCATTCTCCTTTGATGTACTAATTTCTTTGTACTTTCACTTACAAACGCATTATGCGAAATAGTGGAGCATTGAACACATTAAATAAACTGTCGAGTTGGGTAGAGTACATACTCAAACAAATCCCAGTTCCCAGTAGAAGACTTCTTAAACTTTTACTCAGTTATACTGTTTAACATTTTTAACACTCTATTCAACGAGGATTTTTCAAAATATCCCATAATTGGCTGGTGGTATGCATATAACACTTTTTTAAAACCTGATTTTGGAAACATTTCACTGAATCAGGAGATAAAAACGGGAAAACATCTAACCTTAAAAAAGACTATTGGACAACAAGTTCCTAGACGTAAAAGTAAAAATCTGAAGTTACAAATAAAACTGAACTCAAAGAACGCAATAAGCTAATCGAGAACAAGCAAGCTGGTATCGTAGCTGCATAATATAAATACCATTGAATAAACATGATGTATTCTGTCTGAAAAAATAAACAATGGACATTTATTCCATGTTTCCTGCCAAAAAGATGATTATCTCCACTTGTATATATCGTCTGTATATATATGTCTGTGCAGATTGTTTAGAATCTAACCTACAGACGTTTGGCTAACTATTGCTTTCCATGTATATATTTTACTGAATAATTTTATGAATAATGCCCTTCAGAATCCAAGACATCAAGATCGCAATCTGCAAATTATTTAACCAATTGCCAATGTACATAGTTAGGGGAGGGGTAAGGTGAATTTTTCACCACAGTCTCCTTTAGAAACCAAATGATTCAGATCGCAGACTATGATCTGCTTCATAATATAAATGGTAATGAAGAAAGTCAGTAAATTTACATAGAACTAACTATATACTACTGACTGGCTGAGATGAGTAGTAGTTGTGGTACTGGTTGATATGAGTGACATACAACTGGTACCGGACAGCTGTTTCGTCCTGGTTTGAAACTCCTCATCAGTCTGCACTTGTCACTCTACTGGAGATCAAACTCAAGGCCTTCAAACAACGAGAAAAACTCGTTATTGTCTCATATTAATATTCCTGTTTATCTGCATTTTAAATAACTCGCAGGTAAAATTCTATTTACCTTTGTAACAGTAGAACATAACAGCATTTGTTAGCGATATTTTTTGATGACAAATTGATGCGAATGTTTGTCAAGGTACATATACCTCAGATTAGAATATCCTTTCCTTTCATGTATTGTTTCACAAGGATCATTCATTTATCCCCTTCTCAACTTAATCCGTTGCTATGTTATTCAATACTCTTGCGAAGACATGATATACAGTATATACTACTAATAGGAAACCTTGTGAAGAATTAGTCGGTAGGGATTTGATTAGTTTCAAGTTCTCCTACGGAATGTTATCAGTTAAAGAACTGCCACTGAAAACCACCAGGTAGTACTAAACAGATGACAGGGCTCGAACCCAGGACACTCCTGTTATTAGTCGAACTCGTTGACCATTCAGCCACTGGCATCCGAATAAATTACTTATGAATTCTAACTTCTGATTCTTGATTTTAGCGCGACCACCAGCCAGCCAATGTCATCAGCAAGTATTTGTCCTTACTCCTGACATGGTGGTGAATTCTGGTGGTTACGACCTCTCAATAGAACTCCAATCAGCTTCGTCCTGTAGCTAGCCAGTCCCTAGGAAGCATGAGATAAATTTTCAAGTGTTAGATTTTAGGGATATTGCTTGTTTCAAATTTGCCCACAGATTGTTTACATTGTTTTGTGGTAGCGCTAAAATCACGAATTGATAGATGTCGGAATTCATGGGCCATTGGGTGAAGTCGCAGTGGCTGGATGGTGTACAAGCTTGATTTGTAACACGAAAGAACTGGATTTGAACCCTGGCGATGAGTTCCAAACTGGGTTGAAACAGTTGGCTGTCGAGTACTCCCTGATGTTTGTCAATGGTTCTGTCTAACTCATATCAATTCGTGATCGGATTTGAAGAAAAGCCTTGCCTGTAGCAGTGGCCACACTTAGGTGTAAATAAGTTTTACAGGCTCTGAAAATGATGATTCGCAAGCGAATGATGTAGGCCACAATTTATTGAGTTGTAGTAGCGGTGTGAAGTGAGTGAATAAATCGGTCAGTAGGGGGAATCAATGCACTAAACTACTGTATCAATTTTATTAAAATAGTTTATTTTTGTAGCCTACTGAATATATCCGACAGCTCATTCTAACAGATATAACATTATGATTATTTCCTACCTGATAGGGCTTGAAAATTAAAAAAAAAACACGAAATGAAACTCAAGATAAAAACGTTTCTTCGTTAAACTTTTAACGATAAATTTTCACCAATAATAATGATATCTAGCTGAAGAGATCAATTCAGTTCAGATATAAACGAAAGTTTTGTAAATGATTTTCGATACTGTTGAATGCACAAATAATGAAAATTCTACCTTCTTCTGTTCACTTCAATCTTCCTTAAGTAATGATGATTACTGGTGGTCTATTTAAAACTTGGTCTACCAAAAACCCCCATCATTATATTGCATATGACTTCTCTTGCTTACTTTGTTTCAATGTAACAAAATATGACATCTGGCGAGTATTTAAAACATTTACAACCTGACGATTCAGTAGTTCCTATTAAACATGAGAAAAGTCCTGATCGAGGGTGGTAGCGTATCCCAATACATAAGGTAATTGTTACTGAGTTGTATCCTTGGTTCTCAAAATGTACTCCTGAACTCTTCATAATAGGTATTCAATCAAATGTTGTGAATTTCTCCAAGGAGACAAGGTGGAAATATCATAATGGATTGGTTTATGCTTCAGGTCAGGGAGAATTGTGTCACACGATCTGCTGTGAATTAATATTTTTTTTGAAGATCCTGAACAGTGTGATGCAAAAAACTTCGCTGTAAATTATGTACATTATACAAGTGCGTCGGTGGCACAGTGGTTAGGACGCTCGCCGACCATGCACATGGTCCGAGGTTCGATCCTCGGCCGATGCACACGTGACATCAATGATCGACCTGCTAAATTTGGGCTACGGATATCACACGCAGAAAATTCCATGCTTGTACCAAGATACTGTGTGGAATCAAGCTATAATAAAAAAGCACCGTCCAGAATAAAGTTATTATTATTATTACTAACAAAATCAGAGAAATTACAAACTTAAATACTATGACTTCATCACATTCCGGTGGTGTTTCAAATATATACATCCATATGCACCCAAACAAAAATTTTGGGGTAACTTAATGGACAAATTTAGGGAAAATGCAACATTTTTCCCAAAAAATACCCCGAAACCCTCAAATCTCCCCACAAACCCTTGAATTCCTCAAAAAGATCTTAAACCCCCCCCAAAATACATATATATGTATATATGCAACAGCAGAACACAAGAGTACATAGCAATGGGATTCTTTCTTGGTATCTCGATGTGCGAATGTAGACAAAGCCTGCCTACCATATATTAAAATCACAATTTGCACACATCTTCAGTACTGTGCTACTTCTGCCTTCCCTATTGTGCTTCTTTGTCTCCTGTTCATATCTTCCGTGGTGTTTCACGAGAATTGTCCATTTCTTTTCTTCACCATTAAATCCATCTCTCTATAGTGTTGGATATTCTTGCAAATGATGTACATATTCATATATGTATGTATATACTACTTACAAATCTTGTCAGTAGTACACGCCACATATATAATTACAGTGTCGAAGAGCTAGTCAGTTTTATCATTTGAAGCATTTCGACATCTGATTCAATAGTGACAATTCATTTTTTTTAATAATTTGAATCACATCTAAGAGGAAAATCTTTGACACTCTGAGCACATCTTTCCTCTAATTATTTGAAATGGAGCAAATGCATCAAGCTTCCAAATTCATTTAAATCTATTTCATTTGACATGCATACTAAAAATTAGTATTATTATTCACATGGGTTCCGAGTGGAATGTAGGGTTTCAGCGACACATCACCATTTTGTCCTGTTCTCTGTAATCCTCCTGCTCACATTGATCTCCTCCACGTCACCTTCAAACTAAAGCCAAACTCGTCGTTTCCTATTCGAGTTCCACTCAATGTTATGCCTGGCGTGCGATATCACTCAATGATCTCATCAAAATGTGTGCAGTCCATCTCCATTTTCTTCCACACATATTCATTGAGTGACACGGTTCCTGATTGATTTGTTTTCACAGTTTCTTGTTGCTTATTCGTTCTGCCTGGCCATCTGATCTGTCGGTAAAAGTCTGCTGTGGCCCATCTGAAATGCTTTTCATGACATATACGACAAGTTTCTGACTCATATAGAATCAGTGACTTATTTAACATTTATGTTGAAGATCTGAACTTTGTTATGTACGCTGAGTGAAGTAGATGATCTGTCTTGCCTTTCCAATCCTGACTGACTTTAAAATCCTCATCCGTGTTGTCTACCTGTATTTGAAACGATTCTGCCTATAGAAATGAAGGGAATGACCTGTTTCAAATTCCTCCAGTTGATAGTGTTTTGTGGTGGTTATTGTAGGTTGGTTATCTTCATCACCTCTGTCTTCCCTATATTCATTGATAGAACTTGGGCTTAAGTTTTTTTTATTCCTTTACGTTCCCAGTAGAACACAGAGATTCGAGTTAGAGGCTTGAAGTTTCGGTAGCAATGGAGCTGCTACCCTCATGCTCAACCTTCCTTTTTACTAGTCTTACTATTGACCTAGCAAGATAAAGGAGTGCGTCGGCCGGGGACTGAAACCTGGACGAGCATTCCACCTCTGTGCCACTGACACACCCTTGGGCATACTGGTACAGTATAATTCCATTATGAAGAAAATTTCATCTTGCTAAAATCTCACAGTGTCATGCAGTAATATTTACTGATGACGTTTCGAGCATAAGTTATTGCCACTTATAATCATATCAAGGTAATCACACAATTTTCTGACTTCGTTCTCTATGTTCACTAAAAGTCCTGTCTTCTCTGCCTGCTTCTAACTGCCAACTGGTTTGTTTTTGCCTGTAGATCTTGGAGTCTATCTGACATTAGGCATAAATCATTGGTGAAGTCCATATCCTCTAGAGTTTAGATATGATAGAGAAGATTTGTAGCTCAAATGGATGATTTTGATGTGATTGTGTTCTCTGAGCTGGACAGTTAATTTGCGAAGCTTTTATCGCCCTAATAGGCGATATCTTCAGCACATACTTCAATTTGAAGTGAGCTTTTAGACTTCCCCGCAAGTTTATTATTAATTAATATCTTTGACTGAAGTGAATGTCCCCTTCATCTTCGTATCCACGATCATAAGCTAGCCGTCAAAAGACATGATATCCACTCCTTCATATTACTGCATACAGACAACCACGGACATCAATTCGACTGGGACAAGTAAAGTTCAAATATTAAACAGAGGAAACAACAAGAATGCTAGAGAATTTTTAGAAGCTTGGCATTCCAGTGAATCATCAGTCAATAGACACATCAAGATAGACAAAATTTATCAACGGATAAGAAAGAAACCTCATACATAAAGGGTTAAATTTCAAGTCAAAGAAACAATCATTTCCAATACAATTAACCTAGAGGGTGTGAAAACACACAGAAACAACCAACCACGTCCAAGGTCACCAGGAGAGATGACTGATAAATTTGTGGAGAAATCTAACAGCTCACCTTAGCGAATTGAAGTATGCGCTGAAGATGTCGCCTATTAGGGCGATGAAAGCTTCGCAAATCAACTATCCAGCTCATAGAATACAACCACATCAAAAACCTGTAGAGTTTTCTCCATGGTCCAATGTATTCTTCCTTCTCCTTGCTCCATCATGTGATTCAGTTCATTACAATTAGGAATATGCCGGGTAATAATAGACGGCCTTGTCTTACTCATGTTTTCACTTCAAATGTTTATCTGGGTTTTCCGTTGTGTTAAATAAGTAATATTACTTAAATCTTCTAATTGAATGCCCATAAATTCCGTTATGAAAATAATAATGATATACTAACAGTTCAACCATAGATGTACATACTTAAATGGATTAAGGTTTTCAAATATGTATACAATCACTGAAAACAGAAGTCCTCTGAACAGCTGTTCTATCTTCGTTTATTAGACTGTTTAATGAAGCGTATTCTTCACACTATTTCTTGTAAGAGATTTCAAACAGAAACACTATATGTACTTCATTAAGTCAATCTTGCATAGTTGGTCACTCATAAACAATGAACTAATATCATACTGGTTGATTTGCGCAGATTTGATTAAGCTTAAGATGGATTCTGTCACGAATTGTAGTCAAATTTCGTTTTGTTTGTTTGTTTTTTCCGATTTCAATACACCTCCATACTTTTAAACTCCTATTATATCAAAACCAAAATTTATTAGAATTTATGACAGTAGATTGTAAAAATAGTTTTTTTAAAAAAATACTAATTTAACTTTCTAAAATTTCAAAAGTTTTAAGATATTAAAAACTAGCTTTTCGGACACTAAAATTTGTTGTGAAAATCACATTTTAAAGATACCTTTTTTGATTGGAGGATTTCATCATGGGCTGCCATCGGTTAGATAACAAGTGGAAAGCCTGGGAATACTGGACAGCTGTTTCCTCCTAATTTGGGGCTCTTTAGCACTACGCACCCACCGCCAGGGTTCGAACCCATGAATTTCTGGTTACTAGGCTAGCGAGCTCGTAGACCATTAAGCCTCTGGGATCCAACCCCTGCCAATTCATGACTTAGCACGATCACTTGGCAATGTCTTCGATGAATAATTGTCCCACCTTCGACCTATTGTACCTTACTGGTCACTGCTTCCTATCAGACCGAATCCTAGTGGCTTAATTGTCTAACGAGCTCGCTAGCCTTGTAACCAGAAGATCCTGAATTCGAACCACTGTGGTGAGTGCGCACTGATGAAGAGTACCAAACAAGGAGGATGAAACAGCTGTCCAGTACTCTCAGGTGGCTTTCCAATGGTTCTCTAATCGTTATCAGTTCATGACGGAATCCTCCAACAAATCAAACGAAATCCTTACAAATCAATGCTTGATGCTTGTTTCCCTGAAAATTGAAGAAAACTTCGGGAAACCAGAGGAAATTGAGTTCACCGTTAGAAATCAAACGTGTTAAGAAATAATGAATAATTACTGGAATTTTAACACTTGTTCACTGACTGTATAGTTTGTATTAAATCTTGAAATAAAATTTTTTTAATGTGAATAAAATACAGCGCTGAAACAAAATTTTCAGATTCCAATCACACCTCACATTTCCGCGCGAAAATTCACGACCAGGCGAAGACAAAGTATCGTAGCCAGAGTCAAGGTCTTTCAAAATTTGACCTTCAAGGACCGAACAGACAGACGGAATGCTATGAAATGTCATTACAAATCAAATCATACCTGCCTTTTTGGACTTGGAGGGGGTAGATACAGTATTCTACTTATTTACTAAGTACTTTTTCTGCAAATCTATACTGTTAAGTAGGGTTATGGCTTTTTAGATTGAGGTTAAGTGTCTAGGGTGGAGGTTAGGTTTAGGGTTAATTTCAGGATCAGAAGTTAAGATTATGGCCAGGGTTAGGAGTAGGTTCAAGAGTAGTGTCAAAAAAAATCAATGGACCTCAAAGTATCATGACCTTCAGTGACCCAGATGAATGGATATATCGCGCATGTTATGATTTCGCTAAAGATCATATGTGTATTGACTGGGAGACATTCTTGCAACACATAAGCTACAACTAACTATACAGCGTAATATCATGTTTGCAATATTTTTAATGTATTTTTCAACAACAATGCGAATTTCTACCATCTGAATTCTGACTGGTCGTTCGAAGTTACTGTGGTTTTGGCTATGATATTGTATCGGTGGGTAATTCCCCAGAATTATTGGCCACAGCATTCATCACTAAATATTCGATACTGACCCTCACTGTTCAAGTCAACTTGATTAGCTGAAGGCTTCCGGTCAAGCATCTATGCCATTTGATATGCCGTCGTATCACGTTCGTTCGTTCGTGCACGATCCCTAGTTAGCTAAGCAATCATCCTGCACTCCTGTTTGGTCCCAAAATATAACTCGTAATATGGATGGACAGTCCTAGTGTTTTGCTTTGCCTTTGGTCTACGCGGAATGAATACTACAGAATTTGTGGGTATTAGATCTTGCGTTAGTATTAATCGTACTGTCCGTGAACGTCAAGACCTTTAGCCTGTAGAAGGTCTTTGGTGCGTTCTTACTCTGTGGTCGCTATTCATTACGTTTACTGTTTCTAAATGTTGACTAGTATTTATGATCATATAACTGCAACAACCAAGTGTTTGTCAACTGGTCGTTAGTCACAAATGATACGATAATGTCTGCACGCTTACCAAATGAGTTAACTTCAGCGATAAGTGTGAAAGCTAATTATCCGTGCTATCAGTGATAATTCCCCCCGTGCCCCCGAAACACTATTCCAACAGAATTCAGCATTAATACTGAAGCATGCTAACCTATATTCTTATATTTATGTGTTCTATTCTACTTAGATTACTGTTAATCATTAAATCTCATGTAAGTGGGTTGAGAATAAGCACAGAATTCAAAAGGCATCATTTTTTATTTTCCCGCTTTTATCTCAGTTTACAGGATATGCCTTGTTGACAAAACAGTTACCAGGGCAACAGACAATATCCAATATCCTGATTACGAGCTAGTATAAACCAGTGATTTCTTTGAGCTCGCTTCTTGATTGTGAGGTAGAGGTCCCAGATCTTCGGTGAGCTTCTGCGTAGTAAGTCCCGCCACTCGACTGCTTAGATCTGGTAGACTCCAAGAGGAGTGGTGCTGGGATCGGTCAAGATGTGGTTTGTAGTATGCAGTATGTTAGGACTGTGTTGCTGCCGTGAATGGAGTTTGACCTAACTCCCGTTGGTCATTCGGTGTAGTCATAAAAGCAGAATAGTAATAATAATAATAGGTTGGAGTGTAGATAATTCGGGTTGAGATAAGTGAAATAATAAAGGTGACCTAAGGAAAAGATAGAGTAAGAGAAGGCAGAACAGGTCGTAGGGATTTAGTTTATACGCTTATCCATTGACAGTGTGGTTTTAAGTTTTATGAGGATAGGCCATTGAGACACAAACCTCGCATTTCTGCATGATTGTCTAGCTTCCGCTTAAAAATCTCCACAGATGGAGTTGTAGTCACGGCCGCCGGTAAAGCGTTCCAGAGACGGCAAACTCGAAGCGAAAAGAAATGTGATCGCACTCGAGTCTTTGGTCTCTGGTGTGCTATCCTTAGCGGGTTACCTCTGTGCCTACGGAAACTAAGTGTGAAAAGACCTAATTTCTTTACTCGCTCCTCGTATGATTTGTTGCGGAGGCCGATCACCCATTTTGTCGCTCGTCTCTGGACACTTTCTAGAATGTTAGCATCCCTTTTGAGTAGCGGAGGTGCAATGATATTATGCACCTCAAGGTGTGGCCTCACATATGTCTTATATAACCTTAAGAACAGTTCGGGAGTGAGAGCTCCCAGCTGCCTATGCATAAAGTGTAAAGTTGCGTAGGCTTTGGCGACGTCCCTCGAGTAATTTCCACTGGTGTCTAGCTTTTCTGTTAGAATAAGACCTAGATCGCGCTCTGATGGAACACAACTCAAGTTCTGGCCACCAAGGGTGTAATTTACACTCTGTGACCTGCCGGAATGAAGTTGCACTACTTTGCACTTCTTTAGGTTGAAAGGCATTCCGTTAGCCAGAGCCCAGCCTCCCAGAGTTTGCAGGTCAGCCTGCAATCTATCTGAGTCTTCCGATGAGTTTATTGCTCTCCAAATCTTTACGTCGTCAGCGTAAAGAAGCGCAGAGCAGTTTAGTTGGGAGGGCAGGTCGTTGATAAAAATCAAAAACATCAACGGCCCTAGGATAGAACCCTGAGGAACCCCTGATGCCGAGGTGTGCCAGGATGATCGGATGCGGTTGACTTTGGTGCAGAATTCTCTCTCGCCTAAGTAATCTTTCAGCCATGCGAGAAGTGCTCCAGAAACACCCGCCTTGCTTATTTTGTGAAGGAGCAGACCATGGTGAACTGTGTCGAATGCTTTCGCAAAGTCGAGAAAGATCACGTGGGCTGGTACCTTTTCTCCCAGGATAGTGTCCAATCGTTCCAAGCTAGTAGAAGATTCGTCACGCAGGATCTTCCCCTCCTGAAACCGTGCTGTGCTTCGTGAAGAAGGTTAGTCCCATCGAAGTATTTTCTCATGTGGTCGTCAATGAGACTTTCCAATATTTTCGATATCACTGGAAGTAGAGCAACTGGTCTGTAACTGGTGCATTCTGCCGGTCACCACCCTTGAAGATAGGGGATAGGATTGCTCGTTTCCATTCACATGGAAGTTTCCCTACATCAAGGGAGTGTTGGAACAGATCACTTAGGGGTTGGCAGAGACTTTCTGAACACTGCTTCAGGACAGATGGTCTGATGTCATCACAACCTGAAGACTTTCCCGAAGCCAACCTTCCCAATTTTGCAAGTACCATAGCCGGGGTAATTTGAAATGTACCCAGCAGGTTTTCGCGCGTTGGTTTTGCGATGTAATCTGGATGTTCTGTGGGGGTAATATCCTCGTTACTGTTTAGTTGCCTGTGAAAGGCTAGGCTGAATGTCTCTGCCATTTCAAGACTAGTAAGAGATTTCCCATCAGAACCCACTAGATTGCATGCTCCCTGGTTGGTCGGTTTTCTTTCGGACATAAACCTGTATAGGCTTTTGGGGTTCACGAGAAGCTTATTGGCGAAATGTCCTTCTATCGCTCCGGACTCGTATGTTACATCGATTCCTGAGTTCAAGGTACACTTCATATTCGGGTTGACTCTTCGATCGTCGCCACGCAAACCAGGCTTTTCGCTTCGCCTGCAGAAGGCGTTGTGTCCCCCTTTTAGCCATGATCGTTGCTTCCTAGCTTTTGGTGTGACTGAAGGACCGCCTGGTGAATGATCTCCTTTACCACTCTCCAGTGTTCTTCTACTGTTAGCTCTGTCCATTTTTTAGGCCAATTTGCTTCAGACAGAAGTCTTCGCATTTTGGTGTAATTGGCTTTGTTATAACACAGATAGGGCTGTGTATTGTCCCACTGTAAGCGCTCGCGGAGGACTATGTCGAATACTATGACCGCGTGGTCACTACTACCTATGGGAGTCGTGATCTGAACGTTTTCCACTAGTAGCTGGTCACTAGTGAGCACGTAATCCAGTCTAGAAGACTTCCCATCAGGGCCCCATCTAGTATCCATCTTGACATTTTCAGTGAATCCAGCCTTCCTGATGGTATGCAGCAGATTTCGATCAAATCTATCATGGGCTTTTCCCGACACCAAGTTAAGAGATGGGGCATTGAAGTCACCAGCTATGACAATTTGATCATAACCCATGTCTTGAGTTGCTGAGATTGTATTTAGCAGTACCTGGTTGTGGTCTGCTCCACATGAAGGTGATCGATAAATGCTGCCCACTAGATATTTGCAGTACCCAACGGTGAAGTGGCACCATATGGAGTCAGGGAGCTCTGTGAGGGGAGGGTCCATCGCGTGAACACATCTGAGCTGTTTGTCGACGTATATGGCGACTCCACCTCCTTCTTTCAGGTCCCTATCTCGCCTGACTAGGACCATATCATTTATACTGACTTCGCTGTCTGCCACCGTAGGGGTTAGCCAGGTTTCCGTCAGTATTATGATTTTGGAGTTCAGTTGTGATTGTAGGTGTCTAAGTTCAGCTATTTTGCCTCTTAGCCCTCTCACATTACTGTACAGGCAACTGGTAGTCAGTCTCACCACTTCCCCGTATTGGGGGTAGTTGACTTGATATTGGCTATCGGTTGAGGAGTTATCCTACGAACTAGTTGGCCGATTCCCCAGGAACCGGCCTGTTGGCGTTTTTTTCTTCTAGTTCAGTTGGAGCACTCGGATGACACTGGCTATCATCGTCCGTGCTGCACCGCTGTAGTGTGACTAGGGGTTGAGGATTTTTTTGCAACGCTTTGTTCTCTCCTTTGAGTGCGAGGCCGGCTCTCGCAGCAGCGAATGTGTTTGCTGACCTTGTCCTTGGTCTCGTACCATCTATGGAGAGCGGTAGTCAACTGGTCTTGGGAGCTGAACTTGACAGCTAACAGACGTGGCGTGTTAATTGACATAAGATGAGTGGGTCGAGGCAGTCTATAAATAGAGACAGCCCCTGAACTCCCCAGGGCCATCTGGGATGCCAACCATCTCCATTGTTGTACATCATGACAATGCTTTTCGCAGGCGTTCCCAGTTACCAGTTCGGGAATGCCATGCACAACCATGGAGGCAGAAGGAATGAGCTCTGGCGACTCCCTCGCCATTTGTCTTTCCTTCCACGGCCTGTCTGGCTTAACACGTATGTTACAGGCCCTCCCTATAGAAAGGACTTGAGAAGCCAGTAACACTTTTTCAACATCCTCGGTAGAGCCCAATGTTACCCTCAGTGGGGATGGTTTGCCTTCAGGTGCAGCAGTGCCCCTATACAATCTGCATAGATTTACTGGTTGGATGTCCAAACCCAGTGTGCTACACAAGATGGACCACTGTTCCTGATCAAATAGGGCCCTATCTTTCAGCAGACTACTACTACAGTCTGGTACATTAAAGAGGATTACACAATTTGATCTACTAACCGTGGGCTTAGGCTCGGTCCTCGCACATTTGTGATCCCCCTTAAGACCGTTTTGTTTCGTCTGGTGCGACTGGGTATTTTTGTGTGTCTCAGTGCCATGGCCAGTATTACTGGCAGATGATAGGGATCTTTTTCCAGCGACGGAAACCCATGGTGCTCCAGCCTCTATGTCTGGAGCGGTTATGTCAAGAGTTATAAGTTTTACCGGTGAGGATTTTGGTATTCGCGGTTTACGTGCGTTTGTGCTATTTTCCGAATTGGTGGGAGTCAAACATTTCACATTTTTCCCTGCTACTTTTGCGCCATCTTTAGTTTTCAAAGGACTACGCGAGGCTACATCAGGACGGCAACCTGGGCATATATATCAGAAACATTGGCATGGGTTCTTACGCATAAAGTCATGATGTGATTTTGGTACCCCATTGTCGCATCTACAATACACCCATCGCTTGCAAAAGTTACATTCGAAAGCAGAGTCTGCCTGTTCGACAACAGAAGCTCAGACCTTGCAGTCGTCTGCCTTTTTGTCGTCTTGCGAGGTCGTGAACGTTTCTTTTTGACCTTCCTGTTTGTTTCATGGCCTACCATGGAGATGGGTGTTATACAGTTCTCACTTAGTGCAATTTTCCCACTCGGCTCTGTTAACCTGGTCGTGTTAACAGAGATGGAGCCACATCCACTTGGTTGACTTTCCACAGCTTCACTGTAGGACTTTGGCGACATGGGCAATCTGTACGAGCAGGGAATATTTGCCCTGGTCTTCAAGACCGGTATGCGAGAGTCCATCAGCTTTGGCTAGTTTGGCTGAAGCCCTGGTGACTACGGAGTATGATGTCCCATTACTTATCTTAGGGTGAGAATCTATCGTCATTTTACTCCTAAATTAATACTGGTGATTAAATAATAAGAGACTGTTATTTTGTCCAATAGACTGAGAGCAAAAGACAGTAGAGAGCACAGAAAAGAAGGAAAAAGTATTTAAGTAAAAGCTTTTGACTTTACCTGTAACTTTCGGGTTATTTGGCTTCACTGCAATCACGTAACAGACCCACAAGCCTTGTATATTTGAAAGAGCGAGGAGGATGTTGCTACAGAAGTAGCACCTGAAGCTTTTGCAGTAGTTCGAGACAGCGGGAAGTACCACACACAAGCTCGGTGAGGAAGAAATGGTTGAATAAAATTCGCCGGGTAGGAAGATCAGGTTTCTTAAACGAATAATTCACAAAAGTGAATATTTCCGGTTAGAGAGGAAAAGGGTGAGGATATACGTCATAACGTGTTATATTTTCCGCGACTCAGGTTTTTTCGTCTTTCATTGGCTAGAACAGTGGCGGTCAATTCGAGTTTGAATTGTCCTTGGGTGCGTGCAGTCGGGTGCTGTCTTGGCGTGGTTGTGTTTGCTTCGTTTGCCAGTATATGTGATGACTGTAAACGTGAATTAGACTATTGTAACGCTTTGTTTTTTTTGTTTGTGCATGTACTAGGCTTTGTGTGTCGTACAATTCGTTGTTTGGTCTATCGGTTGCTTGCGATGTCAACGAACCGGTGGGTTCTTGTGTTTTTCTGTAATTTAGGTTATACGTGCGGTATTTTCTTGATGGTTATTGATCATGCCTGTATTTCAATGTTGTTTTTTACGATTTATCTTGGAATAGTTGTGACATAGATGGATACTAATTGATAATTTTATTTTAGTCCGTTGCAGGTAGTCAATTCGAGTGAAAGGCGCACAGACTTAAGTGGAATTTTTGGTGAATTAATACTTGGAAGGCGTTTCTTGAGCTGGGATGAATTTGAGAAGTCATTAGCAGAATTCCAAAAAGTGAGGAAGTCATTTAATGCTAACAATATAGTTGTCCTGCACTCACTATGTTCATAATTATAGCAAAACGATACCGGATGACAGATTTAAGTACGCTTTTGTTGGTTTTAAATGCACTCTTGGAGTGAATCGTATAAGACCTGGATTGAAATTGAAAAATAAGTCGTAAGAAGAAGTGTAGTATTATTTCATGAATATTTCAGGTCTAAATGTTATTATTATTATTATTATATAAGCTTTATTCCAAATCAGTACTTGTGA
Source organism: Trichobilharzia regenti (assembly GCA_944472135.2). Classification (NCBI taxonomy): domain Eukaryota; kingdom Metazoa; phylum Platyhelminthes; class Trematoda; order Strigeidida; family Schistosomatidae; genus Trichobilharzia; species Trichobilharzia regenti. Next base: position 69,943,372 of record OX235263.1, read on the forward strand.
TACAGAATGGAATTCTCAGCATTTTACTACAATATTGCATCCAGTTTTTACATTAACAATAAATAAAGTTCTACATAGATTAAAGATTATCTCAACAACATATTAGTATGTCGGTAGCAGAGCCAAAATTAAAATGTTTGAAGGTGTTAGAAAAGTAGATACTACTAGCATATTTACTGGCGTAAGCGACAGCATAATGGTCGAGATATACAGAGTGTAAAAGAACGAACAAGAATGTTTTAAGTAGAGTTTGCAAGGAAGAGAGAAACAAAACAGCACATAACAAAAAATAAATACAGAATGCAAAGCAAAAAAAAAACGTTGTACCTATAAATGATGTGAGTTGGAAAGACGAGATTCATTGGTTCTAGTGACTATTTAATAAGTTAAAGGTTTCATGCCTGATGCATTCTTTATCACACAGAACACGGGCTAGGTAGGGTATGGATGAGTTTTTGTACTTACTAGTGCGGGCATATAGTTTCCTATATAGACTTCTTGTTTTCCCTGAAGAGATACATGGGGAGAGTTGTGAGTGTAGAGGGTGTTGTGAGTCAGATAAAATGGACTTCGCCCATTTTTCACATGAGTCCATGTGCCTGTCCACCAGAATGTTAACAAGCTGGCTAAGTGGTAAACTGCTTACCCTGCTGACAACCTTTAACATCCTACGTAATAAGGTATAGTCTTTCTTCAATAGCCCAGGAAAGACTAAGGGGGAGCAATAGAGAATTATAGGCAGAATACGGGAGTTAACAAATTGTAGTAGTAAGGGTTGGTTACACCAGAATGTCTTAACTTCTTGATGTAGAAGGTAAGACGGTATATTTTCTTGGAAATCGTCAAGATATGAGACGACCAGGAAAGATCAGAAGATAGAGTGACGCCTAGGTATTTAATTTCCGACTTAGTTTCTATTTCAGTGCCATCTATGTTGCACACCTCGTGAGCGCTAACCAGTTTGTTTAGGTCAGATTTATGCCTAAAGGTGAAATTAACTGTTTGGCATTTGGAGGGGTTTAAGGTTAGACCGTTTTCCTTGGACCATTGGCTAATTTCTGATAAGAAGCCATTTAGTTTAGAGCAGTCATTTTGACATTTGACAGGTAAAGATACAGTTAGGTCATCAGCATATTTGACAAAGTTAATATCATTTGAAGACGGTAGGTCATGTAGGAAGAATGAAAAGAAAGTGGGGTGCAATCGCTCGTCTTCATTTCGCGTGGTTTTGCGTTGTAGTGAATACATAATTGCTTCCCACAATATGGTGCATAACCATCCATGCAGCAGGGTGTGCATGCAGAATGACCCATGGTATAGACGACTAACAGTTGAGGAGAAAGAAAATGTGGAACCACTTCTTCAGCAATCCCACTCATCCGATGAAAGAATAATGCATGTTAAGAAGAAGTACCACAAGGATATACCTCGCATTGACGTTAAAAATATGAAAGCCGCAGTTAATAAAGGTAACGTTGACGTACTTGTTACATACTTAAGGTATTTCGAGTCGTCGTGACATTTCTGAATTCCTAAAATCCCGTGGGAAGTTAGTGGAGTATTATTCCGATGAACCGATTAGGAATTCACTAACAAGAATTTGTTTTGCAACTTATGAGCAAATGGAATTGTATAAACAGTTCCCTGAAGTTGTTGGTATCGATTCGACGTATAATACCGATAAAGGGAAGTAAGTTTACCAATTTATTAATCAACATGTAGGTATTCTTTGTTCCAATTACTTGTGACGGATAATTTTGGTCGCGGACGACCAGTCTTATTTGCATGGACCAGAAAAGAATTCAAACGTGATGTAGTTTGGATATTAAAATGTTTTCGTCGAATAATGGAAGATACCTCTAAAACAGAAACTTTCATTATGGATTGTGCGCAAGCTGAAATAGGAGCCGTCAAGTTAACGCACAGAGAAGCGCACATTGTTTTGTGTTCTTTCCATGTTTGCCGAGCATTCTGTCGTAAAGTTCTTCGAAGCATACTTTACACTTTATTCGTAGACAAGAAATCCCATTGTGAAGAACTACCTATGCCGTCTAGTGCAGTGTAAAAGGAGATCAGAGTAATGCCTCTAATGTTCTCATTTTCCAGATTTAATTTCTATTTCAGAGTTATTAGCAGATTGGATGCTACTGTCAGTCAATATCTACAACGTCATTGGATGCATCGACGACATTTGTGGGCAGCATGTTTCAGAGACAACGTGCTGACTTTTGGGGATGATACAAATAATCGCGTTGAGAGTTCCCACAAGCAAATGAAACGGTATTTGCAAAGATCAGACAGTTTGCATAAAAGTATGAGGTTGAATCCTTCGATTATGTATTCTTCCAAGACAATGGGAGTACAGTGGAGGTTGATCTGAGTGCTTGCACCTGCACGTGTGTTACATTTCAGACTTGTCGGTACCCCTGCCGACACTTGCTTTTGGTCCATTTCAGAAAGCCACATTTTACAGGTATATTTGCGTTTTTATGACTCCGTTTTTAATGTATGGAGTAATCGCAGGAATAAATTGTGTTCTTAATATGTAAATAAACTAAATTTGTATCATAATTAAAATAAAATTTTCATGTAAATCTTGTTGTCGTTTAATTCATGTGTTCCCTTATTGAGCACGGCATGCTAGACTGGTGCTCTCTAGGGCTTTAACTACTAACTGTACGTAAGCGTAATTGTGTAGGAACGATGTTGGTCGTCATACGTGTTAAATTATAAGTATTTTAGCTAGGTAACGTGCATACGTGTCATATTCATATACAAGTCTTTAGGGACAAATGACAATAGTAGACATAACTTAGGCACTGCATTCGAGTTCCAGTCCTTATACGGTTACGTGTATTTGAAAGTATTGCATTACTAATGTTTCACTTAAAGCGTGATGTCAATCCATATGACTAAGGCTGTTAACATGTAGCGTTAATTAAAGTCTACACCAGACGAATTATTGAATTCGTTGAGCTTTAGCAATCGTATTTAGATTTAGCTTACACTAAAATATGCCACCACTTACTTCGTCAGGTCTCATTAGTAAGTCATGCCTGCATCTAGTCATCATGACAAATATATCTACGCTCAGATAGAATAAGAAAGGTCTGGTAAACAGGATGTTAAATATATTTAATGAAAAATAATAACAAGCAAATGTCTTTACGCAGTTGTTTGTCGTAATAATTTGGGCAATGTCGAATCTCTGTGACCGGTTTGACTTACGTTACCGGATATCTACAAATAAGTAAACAAAGTGTTTTTTAAATCACTGAAGTAAGAAAGAAGTAATATCAAAGTTAGACACTTTAGATTTGCCTACCTTTGCTGAAAATGGTTCATTCTCCTTTCTCATTATTTGTTCATGACAGCATTCTTCTGTGGTTTTCACTGCCACACACACTGTTCATCTTCTAAATGATAGCAGCAAGCATATAATAATAATTTCATATGTCGTATAAACCAATGCTTACAAAGAATGCATGTCATTTCTACAGGCGCAACAAGTTATGTTATAAACTGCAATCGTGAAGTATCATAAATTAGTGCATCTTCAAAAGTTGTAGTCGTTCAACTACTGTACGAGTAATTAGAACAGGTTATGATAAGAGTTAAATTGTAAACCCTTCACAATGAACACTGTACATTTGGCTAAGCGCTATGTCCTTGGAAGGATGAGTTACAAATCCAAAAGGTGATAACCAACGAAACTGCAGTAGTATTTTCTAGCTGTTCGGCATTTTTTCCTTTGATGCAGTTTCTTATCAACAGTTTGCAGTATTCAGAACATCACAAGTTGCTTACAGATAACTTGTTTAACAATAACTGCGTTAAATATATGAGCCCTAAGTGAATCTTCCACATCTTTCATAGCCAAAATTAAGTCATTAAGGATCTCAGAATATCTTAGTGATCTGAAACAAAATAATTATTAAGATTGATATAATCTATGTAACAGGTGTAGTAGTTGTATGACACAGCTGCTAGCTAATAATCAACAGAAAGCTGATACTCATTTTAAGTACTCTGACATTTGAGAAGGACTATTTATACTTTTCTTCGAGACACGATGAACACTGATGTCAATATACTCTGATGCCATTTCATGCACTGAGTAATTAAGGCCTGCTGAAATTCCATGTCCAAATGTCAATTAAACTATTATCACATCTTCGCCCAAGCACTTTTAACTAGGAACTTCATCAAAATAGATATAATCACCAGGAAATTCAGCAGCCTGTCTCATTCATCGCATGATGTCGTCGATGTGTTATGGAATATTTCAGTCATCACGGATGATAACAGAAGTGTTTAACATCTTCGAAACACACATCTAACCTATGTCTGCATGCTATTTCTCTTTCATAGGCCAGATTCTCATAGATTCACTGGAATGACAACAGCCATTGCCTGCAGTATATTTACAACATAAAGATCTGAAACAACTCGCAAAAAAAACAATCCCTCAACGCACTATAATGCAAATTATAGTCTTTCTATACGAACTTTCTTAAAAAGGATGACTTCTTCATTTTTTTTAATTTACACCTTGATTCCACACCGTATTTTTGGTACAAGTATGGAATTTTCAGCATGGATATCGGTAGCCCAAATTTTGCAGGCCGACCATAGATTTCAGGTGTGCGTCGGCGTGGGCTCGAACCCCGGACCATGTGCATGGTCGGCGAGAGTCCTAACCACTGTGCCACCGACGCACAACTGAGACTACCCACAATCTATGTAGAATACAAACAGAAAAGCCAACACACCACAAGCATACCCACAGCACAATCTCACACATCAATGACGACCTGCGCCTCCAGACAGAGACCTCCTCTTGACATCTTGCAGCACAATCGCCACTTGCTAGAATGACTCTTCCAGAATGCAACGTGACCACAGCATCACCTCACAATACTCTACGCACATCCTCTTATGTACTCACTACCAATTACCACTGCAATCGCTTGTCACTCATTCTGCCTCAGTTCTAGTAGCGGTGACGCATGCGAGCCTCAGTCGTTTACACTCTTTCTCCCCGGCGTGTCGGACCGCAGCTAACAATTATCTCCGTGTGCATTTCATTCTCAGCAATAGCATAGCCTCCCCGGCGTATACGACCCATCTGCTGTCCTTAATATCAATCAATTCATTCATGGATGTAGAAGACTCGAAACAACTTCAGAAGTAATCACGACGAAAGTTTTAACAAAATTACGCAATAACAACAAGATACGAAAACAACGAGTAAACACAATGAATCCAACAAACACCAATTGATATGACACACCACACGTATATACAAATAGTACAAACAACCTCGCAGATCATGTCTTGATGAAATTCCTTTGAAGAATTGCAGGACTTACACCAATACGCCTACAACCCTTCTCAGGTTGACGATTGTAAGTTGTGGTACGTCCGGACGAAAACAAGATTAACCAACAATTACAATAATTGGAACTCACACAATTATTTAACACAAACATGTACAATCAACACATCAAAATGGTGGATTCTGGAACGACAAACTACCCTTGAAGAACTGTAGGACTTACAGCACTACGCCTACATTCCTTCTCAGGTTGATAATCCAAGTGGAAGTCGTCCGGACACAAACAGATTTACCAACAGCTAGATGACAGATGATATCAATTCAGTATATACAATATGAACATATGTACAAAATCACACACCGAGCACATTGGACTGCTCATTGATGCGCTACCCTTTGAAGAACTGTAGGACTTACAGCAGTACGCCTACAACCCCTCTCAGGTTGACGCTCTAGGTTGGAAAATCGTCGCAGAGTTCATTTGCAAACTTCCTTCTATGAGCTATATCCTCAAATCTGAACGGCAACACGCCCAAGTCATTGTATCGTAGAATATAGATGACCAACAAACACACGACATATCTCATCAACCAAGTGTAGAAACAGAGTAATTTACACCAAAAATAATAACATTCAATTAGTAACTTGAAACTAGAAATGCCTTGGTTCATGCAAGTCAATTTAACAATTACTCTGTCGTTTACACTTGGCTTATTCTCACTAAACTTAGAAATATCTTTCGTCCTTTCAAACGCACCAATACTATCATAGTCATTGCATAAGGCACGGGAGTTCATGGACGTCCATTTCATTGTGGATGAAAACACCAACGATGACTGAGTGACACAAGGTGATGAACTTAGCGGTGGATCAGAAGCTGTTCTTTTTCGGCTTTCAGATAGTTGTCTAACTGCAAGATTACCACCACTGCCGTCTTTCACTACTAGTTCGGGTTTAGCACTATCATCTGATGATAGGTGGGCTACACGCTGATCAATTACACTGACTGTCTCACAAGTACGCACACCTTCTGGAACTGCATCTGCGTTCAATTCTACTTCACGTTGTAGTTGTACAGAACCTTTGTTCAACTTAGCAGTAGTAGGCATATCCCTCATTTCATCATGATCAACCAAAGACAACTGTGAAGTATCATGATCATTATCACGAATATTCACTTTACCGTCAAGTTCATCATTTTCAAACTCTTTATTAACAGAAGTAGACAATTTTGGTTCCTCCTCACAAATCATTAAAGGTTTTATATCTTCACTCTGACTAGTTATACTTTGTAAACTTTTGGAGTCAGAACTGCACTCTGAAGCAGTAACTCTATTCTGTGACACTCTATTCAACAACGGCTTACCAGTTGCAACTACAGACTTCTTCACAACACCGTTATCGTCACACAATTCGGAGTCATGCCTGGAGTTTATATTTAGCTTATCACTGAACTTGCTCACCGGTTCACAGTTCACTTCTGTATGCACCTCTTGCAAACGTGTAAAACACAACCGTGTTTGCCTTGCATCTTGTAACTTATCTGTTGAGGATGTACTACGAAACCTGTTGCACCCACTAAGTTTATATGCATTACTAGACATCATGGAGCCTTCTCGATATCCACCTCTCTGAGGCCTATTCGTCATCAATGAGTGCGTTTTACCCTCAGACTGCTCTATTCTAGGGGTGAAATTCAATATGCTGGCGAACTTGCTCATAGATTGATTGACACTATCTTTTGCTAGTTTCAGGATATCATCAAATTTCGGCTCGATACCCTCATCCTCCATACGGGAGCTTATCTTCACCCACTTCCTTTGCAGTCGAGTAGGTAGACGTCTTGCTATTACTTCTAGTATAAAACTCGAGTTGAGGTCACTAATGCAATTCATCGAAATCAAGGTATTCTTATAAGTCATAAGATTATCTAAAAACTCAGTAAGTGCCTTGGAGTCATCTTGAAGTTGACTGCCGTTACCTTTGACAGCTTCGTATACGTTCCTTACAATCATTGAAGGTCTTCCAAACCTTTGACGTAATATGCTCATAGCCTCATCGTAGCCCTCTTTTGGCTTCATAAACTTACAGCACTGTATAGCTCTTGCAGCAATTCCAGTGCAATACCTCATCAAATACATTAACTTAATTTCATCACTTAATAGAAAACTACTCAACATGATCTCAAACTCCTTTACAAATTGTAAATAATCAGCTGGGTTTCCATCAAAACATCGTGGTTTTAATTTAGGGAGTTTGATGTTCCTATTATCCCTGAACGGTGAAACAGTAACATCAACCATCTCATGCTTAACATCAGACACATCGTTACAATTAACAGACAAGTCACCATGACTTACCTTCCTGTTTGCATCCAAGACGCTCTGTCCCTTCTTTGACCCAGGCATTGTTGAACTTGACCCAATTCCAAAAACGTTCCAGATATTGCTTGTTCAAAGAGGACTTGACCGGCACCAGGAAAGATGAACGGTGACTATCCAAACTTTCACCAACTGTCTGAATCCGCCAGAATCTGTTTCCACCGTCAGAAACTGTCAGTCACGTCTCATAAACCATTAATACCCAGCTCTTGCTACGCTCGGGCTCACGCTGTCGCTTGAAGTTTCTCAAAAACGCTTAGTAATAATGGACGAAAAAACCAAAACACCAATTGTTGACTTGAGTATTCTGTATTGTTACACCAACATATAAATCAATTATGACTAAGGTCTGTGAACAAATATTACAATAATAAATCATAATATTACTTCTGACGATGTTTTACTCTTCTTTCTGAACAGCGACCGATGAGACGATGACTGTCGTATTGATGCCTCCGCGAAAATTGGGGAAGTTGATTTTGAGCAAACAACCAAGAATTGATCGTTCAATCTTCAACTCCATTGACACACTTAACAAGTCCCTTGTGGACAGATATTGCCAATTTGTAATAAACAGAAAAATTTTTCTTCAGAAAAAATTTAGAAGATAGAAAACAATAAGAAGGAATAGCTAAGCTGTACAGCATTATCCACGATTGGTCATCAAAGTAAAGTATTATTATTATTCCCATGTATTCAGAGTGGAACATAGAGATTAGACAACGCATATCCACTTTGTTCTCTTTTCCAAAGTCCTCTTCAACTGGGTCCATGGTTGACCATAATCTCTCATCTCTTCCTCACACGATCTCCTCCAGGTCATACTACGACGACCCACTCATCGCTTCGCACTGGGATTACACTTGAGCATTGGCCTGGCGTGCGATATCATTCGGGGCCTCCTCAGTGTGTGCCCGATCCACCTCCACTTTCTCCTACATAATTATCGAGCGATCGGCTCTTGCTTGTTGTTTTGTTCTCAGTCAGAGTTTCTAGTTGTTTATTCTTTCTGGCTATCTGATCCTTAATGTGAAGCCAGCCTGCGAAGGTGGCAGCTGTTGATAAAAATCTGTAACCTGTTGGAAATTCTTTTCGTGACACGCAGTGCACGTTTCTGACCAGTGTAGAAGGACCGACTTGACATTGGTGTTGAAAATGTGAAACTTGTTCCTTATGCTGAGTGTAGAAGATTTCCAAACTGGTTTCCTGCTAATGAAGGCGTATCTTGCCTTTCCTACTCTGACTGGCTGGCTTTGACATCTTCATCCATTCCACTGGCCTGTAGTTGAGACGATGCTTCCCAGATAAGTGCAGGAGGCAAGTAACCTCTGCTAAGTCTCTCCCGCTGATGGTGATTGGTGCTGGTTGATACTGCTGTCTCTGTTGGTTAGTTGGTTATCTTTATCATATCTGTCTTCTCTATGTTGATTTGGAATCCTGTCTTAGATGCTTGCTGGTCTCTTTTGACAGTGTTGGTTTACGCCTGCCTGCAAGTCTTCGAGTTTGTGCAACACTAGACATATATCATCTGCGAAATCCAGATCATCTAGAGTTTTCTTATCTGTCGTCCAGCGTGTTCCTGACTCCTCGCCCCCAACAGTCTGACGCATAATCCAGTCCGCCACAATTGAGAATATCATTGGTGATAACAGGTAGTCAGCTTGTCTTACTCCTGCATGCACTACGAATGCCTCTCTGAGTTTTCCGTTGTGGATCACTTGACACGTGGCATCGCCAAACAGCCAGCTGCTGAATGACGTTGATAAAGACTTGAGCACTGCACGCCATAGTGTTTGAGTTGTTTCCAAATTACTTCTCAGTTAACACCGTCCAAGGGCCTTTACGAAGTCCATGCCATTATATGCTTTGTTCTGTGATGATGATGCGTAGAGCTGTAATATGATCAGCACATGACTCGCCTCTCTTGAATCCAGCTTGTTCAGGACGGGCTTCTGTATCCAGTGAATTCTTTATTCTCTTCAGGATGATGAGACTTAGTATTTTACTTGACGTGGACAGGGGCATTATACCACGCCAGTTCTTACACAGGCCTTAGTCACCCTTCTTGGGCAGCTTAACGAGGTAGCCTTTTTTCCAATCGGTGGGTAACTTCCCTTCTTTCAAAACCTTTTGCAGTTATGGCGTGAGAACATCTGCCGCAGTCTCTAAGTCCATCTACAGCGAGTGGGGGGATTTTGTCTGGGCCTGCTGCCTTCCCGACCAGACTTCAGTAGCTTGATCGCATTCAGGATTTCTGATTTCGTTGGGGGATTGTTGTCCACCTGCGGTTCCGTTCGTGCTGATGGTGGTGGTGTATTTCTGGTCAAGATGCAGGTTGTGATCAATTCAAGAGTTCCATAAAGTGATCAGTCCATTAATTTATTTGCTTCTCCTCTTTGGTAACCAGGTTCCCTCTAGCATCTTCTATTGGTTTCCTCATCTGGGTTGATTTTTTCTTGGATAGAGACCTGGTTGTCTGATATAATGTCCCGAAATCCCTCTCACCTGCGATCCACCTGTTGTGCCTAGATTTAGGCAGATTTTGATTGGCTGTTGGCCAGCTGGCTTCCTATTGGTCTAAAATATAGGTTAAAGCGTCAATCTTTTTATCTTGACACGGAAATTTACAGTCAGTTTGATTGAGGGCTTACCTTACCGTAATATAATGGCGTGTTAATTTTTTTGGTGTGAGTGTAGTGTGATAGTCACACTCTATTTGGATGCATTGGTGGTGTTTAAAGTACATTAGGATGTATGAGAATGTCTAGTAAGTGAATATAAATCAACAGTAATTTCGATGCGCTGAGAAGCAAACCCCAGTCGGTTTGATTTAGTGCCACTCATGCTGAAAAACCAGTGCACAGTTTTAATCTCAAACAATGGCAGAACAGTTAAGCAGTTTATTTATTAAATAATGTTATTATATTAGCAAAGTATACGTTAATCGGCTAAATGTTTGCAGGTTTACCATATTCCTCCACTAACAACATAATAACTGAGGACTTCAGGCTAAAATTAAGCTTAATAGTAGCATCAAGTGACGAAAACTGACCTACACACTGCGAATTGAGCAAAACATCCAAAAAAACCTTTAAAATTCAATGGAAAACGAATTCACGAAAACATATAACCAACCGACGCAGGAACCCATCATGAACTTGAAACTGACTGTAGCTTCTTTCCCTTAGTTGCCAGTGTAACAGAAAATCACACACAGTCACAGACGGAGAAGGAAGAACGCGGAGTGCCGGGAAAGGCGTATAATATATATTTCTTCCTGTTTATGCAGGAACATACCAATTGTACAGGCATGGATAAGTTATCATATAAATTACACATAATTTGGTGTGATGAATTTACAGTGTGGTTGTTCTTTCTGACATTAGAGTCCATCGGAACAGTCCGCTTTAAAGTCTGTTTGTGCAACAAATAAAGAAATATAGAAATATTGTCTTCGCATTAACAAAAAACCCAGACATCAGATGGATGTATTACAAATATCTGGGAAAAATAAAGCTTGAAGTCAATTCTCCTATATAACTTTATTGTGAACAGCACACTTGGCTTAAAGTTTATTGATGTATTATGTTGAGATCAGTGATATATTTATTCCACTTTTTCAGCAGTCTTATCGTAGTTTTATAACAGGAAAGAAATTTGATCGTGGATGCGAAAACTAGATAAGGTCAATCGCGATACGTTCAACGTTTGCGTTACATTTTTACGTGATTCGTTACATAAAATTTATCTTGTTGTAGTACTTGCACAAGTGCTATACTACTTCCATACTTGTAACCGCTAACTCTCATTTCTAATAGTTACGGTTAATCAAAGTAAAAAGCAACGGACCCAATCCCCTGTAAAACTGGTGTCTAATTTAACGTCCTTGATTGCTAAATCAAGCAATACACCCCCTACAAACGTCTATAGTGTGTCACAAAACTCACTTGTATGCCGTGAGCGTCGAGCTGGAACTGAAGATAAAACTGTACTGACAGCTAGTATTAGCACTACTCCTAAAAATTCAGCACCCTCTGCTCATACAGAACTCCTCCCTTCACCTTATGTGCTTATCGAAAAACTCCAGCCATCAAGCTCTTTTTCAGTACTATCTTCAGAAATAGAACTTCTAAAGTTGTCTATGGGAGAACTTAAGGCTGAGTTAAGGGAAATAAGAAACAGTAAGTCAGTAAATGCTGGAAACATCGAAACCAATACCGAGATATCCAAATTATCAGATCAGATAAGCGATATCAGATCGCAAGTCTGTGAACTGACACCTCTAACTATCCTCATGAAAACTGTAAACCTTAACAAGCTTGACAATGAATCGGTAACTAAGGTAGATAACCTCATTAATTTTGTTACCACAGAAGTAACAAAACGACTCGACGCAAAACTGAGTGCTATTGTCTACAACGTTCCGGAGAATGAGGCACTAAAAAAGGTACAGTGCATCTTACTTAGTGAAGCGAAAATGCCTAACTCCAAGACTAAGTGCTATAGGCTGAAGAAGAGTCAACATGAAAAGTGTTGTCCTATTCGTTTTCAGTTCGAAACACCGGCAGAGACCAGAAAATTCATCCACTCCCAACACACCCTATCGCAAGCCAGAAACTACAAACATATAAAGGTCGGGGTGGACAAAACAGTCATAGAAAGGCGCGCATACAACTATCTCGCTAAGACTAATTGTGAAATAGGTAATAGGACATTGCGAGCAGCCATTATTCCCAACCCTGTGAAAGATACAGTAGACCCCACCGCATCACCCCTCTCAAAACACACAGAAATATCCCATCAGAGTGCAACACCAGCCGAAAGGCCACTAGACTGTAACCAAATAAACAATAAAACCATACCACCTATCACCGCAGAATCTAAAATGCCACTAAATAACCCCAGAAAAAAAGTCAAAACCCCCCGAAATTCGACATTGTCCTCTCCTAGCCATAACTCCATTGCTAAAGATAAGGAAAATATGCCCCTAAATCATACCAACAAAAACAGTGGCAGCTTAAATAAGCCCACACTCCCCACGGTTAATAGTATTAGCACTCACAACGTGCTAAATCGCACCACGGCACACACTAATATCCAATGTCACAACAATGTCACCCTCAATAGTACAAGTGGTAATAGTCAGAACTCGGCTATCAACAACTCAGGGTCTTCAGAGTATGGCACACAAACAAATTTTGACCGGATATATGGTACAAGTCTGCTGGGAACTAACCCAAAATGCAGTACACATGAAACCCACACAAGGACACAACTAGCATCAAACAATAGGTGGAATAATAAGCCATGGTCATCACAAGGATCCAATCATTTTTTATCCCCCGCGTCCCTGTCAGCGTTGAAAAAACAGCTGGTAGGGATGTTAACACTCCTAAACCACTAGAGCTGGCTCCCTCCTTGCATGAAAACAGGAACGGTCTAGTGCACCCGTATCCATTAGGCACACTTGACACTTGCACAAATATAGGTCAAATAAAGAACCCTACCCACTTCTGTAACCTAACTAAAAATAAAAATTCCTTGGTCTATAGCAAATCCAGTACTCCAACTCCTAATTCTTCACCGAAAACAGCACACACCAACTCGATAGACATAGGTGAGCATGATGCTGAAACTCCTCTTAACATAGGATCATCATGTCAAGCAGAACTACTGGGTGCTGAACCATATTCGGGGCTGACTAACGAACTTAAATACTTCAAATGCTACTTCAACTCTCATCTTTACCTAATCCTCATAAATGCTAGATCTGTTCTAAATAAATTGCCGATGCTCAGAGCACTCACAGTAATATACAAACCCCCTGTAATTGTCATCACTGAATCTTGGTGTCATTCGAACATCCTGGATGAAGAAATAAGCTTAGATAACTACACACACTTTCGGTGTGACAGGGAAGGTGGTAAGGGAGGGGGTTGTCTCATGTACTTTCTGAATGCACTTACTGTATCACAGCTAGAAAGTAGTACACTTAACATGCCTGAGACTCTATGGGTTAATGTACACTTAAATAACGTAACAGCATTAATTGGATGCACCTACAGAGCACCTGGCACCTTTAGTAATTACGAGACCCAACTTATTAATACTCTGGAGCAATTATCCGACTTACAATACGATCATAAGATCCTATGTGGGGACTTTAACTTACCTGAAATCAACTGGGATATACCCACAGGCCCAACTAAATTTGATAAGTTCTTAGACACACTGGATATACTTGGCTGGAAACAAACTGTCACTACTCCCACAAGAGGTAACAACGTACTAGACTTAATCTTCTGCCACAATATAAGCCCCCTTTCAACGCTAGTAGGTTCTGAGTTTCCAGGGAGCGACCACAAAACAGTAATGTGTGCACTGCCAATTCCGCTGAGTAGCAATGCATCTCATACCTCCACTTCACAACAAGTAATATATAGGAACTATAGTAAGGCAAACTGGGCCTTAGTTGAATCGATGCTAAGATCCTCCAAATGGGATGAATACTTCACTACTGATGACCTATCGAGAGCCCTAACCATCTTCTACCATAACTCTAACACATGCTTAGATGCTGTCATTCCACTCCAAACACTAAAGGTTTCCCCACACAGAAAGTCATTCATAAAACCAAAGGATCGTAAGAAACTGAAGAAACTCTCAACAAGTTACTTCAAACACCACGACTTTGGCACTCTAGGTCTAATACTTAACACCCTTAGCTCCATCTCACAAGCTCGAGATTTCCGTATGAGAAAGGAAGAACGCATCGCAGTAGCCAGTCCTGCTAGAGTGTATGCACTCACAGAAATCTTAAGGAAGCGAATGAATCGCAAAAATCACAGCATTTCTCTCCTCATAGACAAAGGTAGGCTATGCACTAACTCTGCAGACATATGTGAACTATTCAACAAAACGTTTGCAGGTAACTACCTTAAGCCCTCAGTCCAGCTACTCGATATACACCCTATTACTAATATGGCACAAACTCCATCTCCACTCACACCAAACCAAATTAGCACTGTTCAATTCACTTACGCTAATATTAACCAAACTATAAGAACCCTCAAAAGTTCAAAAGGTTTCGGTACCGACGGTATATCATCTTACTTCTATAAATATGGTGGCCCTGACATTCCTCTACTACTGCTTAAAATATTCACAATGTCCCTAGAAACTCAAACTTACCCTGACATATGGAAGACAACATTCATTATGCCTAAACACAAATCTGGCTCGAAAACTGAAGTCAGTAACTACCGGCCAATCAATATCACACCTATAGCATCTAGAATCATGGAGAGACTAGTCAAAGATAACCTAATCAAACATATGCTTAGCTGCAATATTATAAGTCCGAACCAACATGGATTCCTGAAATCCAGATCATGTTTAACATGTCACCTAGACTTCTTCAATTTTGTAACCAGCAGTCGTGACAGACGGCAACTAGTACTTGTCATCTACTTTGACATTTCTAAGGCATTTGACCGTGTTGACCATTTACTGCTAACAAATAAGCTGAACTCCTTAGGAATACGTGACCCATTATTAGGATGGCTTAAATCATTCCTTAACAATAGGTCCCAAATAGTTAAACTCGGGTCTGCAACCTCCAAACCTAGCCCTATCACTTCTGGTGTAGTACAAGGTAGTGTCATTGGACCCCTCCTATTTACACTATACATCAATGACATATGCGCTTGCTTCACGCACGGGAAACCATTCATCTTTGCAGATGACCTAAAAGTAGCTTATACATTCCAACGTGATGACTTAGGGAACTTCGAGAATGTAGTGCAGAAGGAATTAGATAAAATGACTGCTTGGTCGTCCCTATGGAATCTCCAATTTAATCTGAACAAATGTGGCTGGATCTGCTTCGGTGCACCCTCAATTGACCTGAAATTAACGCTCCAATCTGCTAACCTAACCAGACTCCGAAGTGTCGTTGACCTAGGCCTGAGGTACTCTAGTGACTTGACATTCTCTGAGCAAGTAGCATCACAGACTAGAAAATCGAGGATGCTCTTAGGATGCATACTCAGGAACTTTCACGACAATGAAGCCAAGCTAATTCTGTACAAAACATGTGTCAGACCACTACTAGAATACTGTCCATTTATTATAAGCAGCACTCGCACACGTGACAAGCTAAGGATGGAAAGTATCCAACGATATTTTACCTCAAAACTACTTGGCTACGATTGTAAGAAAGACTACATCTCACGGTGCATGATCCTAAAACTCGACCCACTTTGGACAAGGCGACTTATTATAAACCTAATATTCTTCTTTAAGGTCCTTCACAAAATATCATTCTCAGGTAACAGGGACATACAATTCGCACAGGAAGGTTCTTACGATCTGCGTAACCAAACTTCCACAGTGACAACTCATTCCTTGCCATGTTGCCATGTTTGCGAGAGAGTGCAAGTCGTGCTTTGGCAATTCCGTCTTCCCTTGCTGTTCCAGGTATAACTTTGAGTCCTCGGTTTATGAGGACTGGTATTTCCAGTTGGCTGAGTTGGAGTATCATTCTTACGGATCAGATCAGGTTTTCGTGGTGTGGTATTATCAGGTGGAGCGTTGCGTCAGACTGTGTTGAAACAGAAGAGTGGCATGCTGTTTCTCTTATCCAGAGACATGCTGTGTAAGACTCTGTCTGGGCGACAGAGTGGGCAAATGTACCAAAACCACGGGCACTGGTTATCTCGCATGAACTCATAATATGGGATTAGCACTCTTCTGTTACAACGGCAGTGAACCCATTGTTTGCAAAAATTGCATTCAAATGCCAAATAAGTTTCAGGCCTGGCATTCGTCTCCTTTTCTGGAAGACGCTTTCGAGGTTTATGAGGTTTTGAGCGTTTAATTTTGTTTCGGTTTGTGTCACACTAGCTTACAACGGATGTATTAATAGTGTATATTTTCATACAAACATAAATTTACATGAAAATGCATGCCATTTTTACAGACACGATCAAGTATGATATAATCTCAAATCGTTGATTATCTACAATTTATTAATGTTTCAACAGCTAAATATTTGATACATATAAATACACTGATTGTCTGAACTAGGCTGTATAGTTATTGAATTGTACAGTAGTCCTCCAGGTTGCTCGGGAAAATCGACATTGTTTCGTTTTCAACCCATGGTTGTAGGCATACGATAGCCAACCAATATTGGGGTAAGTGCTACATTTATATGGGATTGAAAGCTGTTTTAGAAAAGTACAAGTGCTTGGGTGAATCAGTAAAATGTAATGAAATAAGTGCAATGTATCAATAATAAATGCATTAATAAAGGACATACGATGGGAAACTATATAATCCCTAGGCTGACAACGTTCATTTGCAATGTATAATGCTGCTCGTATAGGTCTTACTATCATAATTTCCACTTTTGGTTTTAATACAATTATCTTCAAGCCGGCTGTCTTTATTTCATAGCTTTTTGTGTATTTGGTGTACAACCGTACCCCACAGAGAATAGGAATAGAATAAGTCGAATCGAATTCATAAAGGGCTAGAAAATGTTAGGTTTAATGGAATATAATGAGGATCAATTAAAGACGTTATTAGAAAACGAATGAGATGAGACATTGAGAAGTGATATTCGAGGATCCGACAATGGAAAGCATGTTAATTTGTAAGATGCCTCATGAATCTGTGCAGATCCAACGGGGTCGCATATCGACAATAGGCTGAGCAAATGCTATACGTTTAAAGGCGGAAGCATCATCTATCTAGGCGATCATTATTATCTTTTTCAAGATGACGATCCAAGCCCTAATGAAAATCTCGAGCCGTCAAATTGTATATTGCTGTCCTGCATAATGGGGCGATTCACATTAGTGACCACCACCATATCTACTGATCAGCTAGCGCCACCCTCCCTCCTTTATGATGTTGGACTCTGTCATAGCTACAGCAAATATATCGCTTGTTGCCACAAGTTTAGTTCATATCCACTTGGTTACGCCTGAGCCTTTTCAATGCCAGACTGTGGCAATGTAAGCAAAGTATCAGAACAAGGGATACGTAGACGCGCTTAAAGAATCGGTTCGGGCGTTGGGCAAATATCCCTCGGTTATTATCTCCCTTGGTGGAGGCCGTTGTGACTAAAGAATATGGTTTTGCAGTGCCATTCTGGGGGTGAATTTGCCTACAAATTAAAAATTACCGTGAAACAACAGGGGAAAAGGCCAGGCAACAGATCCTTTATTGAGAAAATCGAGAGATATCTATAGATTTTTATGTACATTATCGTCAGTGGAGAAGCGACGTCTTCTGATTGGTTGTTTTCTGACTGAAGGTTGTTCTGTACTGCTTGTGACCGTCTCTCAGAAAGTCGAGCCACATATCTGCACACGTTGAGTTTTCTGCGATTGATCGGTGAGTTCCTCAAGGTTAAGTTTTGCTCTGTTGTTCTCATGACCCCGATTTGGGACTTAACATCGACGCAAACTGATGTCTACAATTTTTAGCTTGCAGCTAGCTCTCTTCACACTTTATCTTATTTTATATGAGTATTAAATAGCAACTCTATCTGCCCAATGGAACAAGAAAGAAGATATTTAAAGTTCAAGATGTGGAAAATAAAATATTTTCTAGTTTACCCAGTAATTTTTGGTTACTCGGCTTCACAGCAGCCATGTGGTAGACCGACAGGTTTTGTTTATCTGAGCGAGTGAGGAAGATGCTGCCACAGATGTAACACGTGAAGCTTTAGCAGTAGTTCGGGACAGCCGGAATTTCGACACAGAGATTTCATGTGAAAGTATTGATGGAATTTAGTTAACTGTCTTGGATTATCAGGTTTTCCAAGCTGATAGTTCACAAAATATGTATTTCGCAGTTAGAGAGGAAATAGCACGTCATATTTAGGGAGCGCGTGGTGGATTCCTCGTTGTTTAAGATTGATTATAGGTCTTTCATTACAGTCTACCCTCACAACTGCTATAGCTGTGTTGGACGCAAGGGGGGAAGTAAATTGGTTTATAATGAAGAGGACTTATGGTTTGAACCTCAACAATGGCTCTACTGAGATTTGTAAATTTGGTTTCGTTGGGCGATCCTCCGTTTATATTAACACTCTTTCGAAAACTTTTGCGTAAATGAGTAGAAACGGAATCGAGAGAATGGGTAGATAAAACTATTGGAAGGCAGAGAGAGCACTAATGCTAGAAACCTAAAGCAATAGCAGCATATCCATACACAGAAGAAAAAAAGACTATGGCCCACTGGGATGCTGATAGAAAACTAGGATAAAATACCGTGGCGCATAAAAAATAAGTGGCATATTTGTGGTGCCATAGCAGCACCCTAGAAATGGTCTGCTTCTCCCATAGTTGGCCATAAACCTGTTGTTTTCGCATAATCATCTAGCCTTCTTGTTTAACCGTCCCCTAGTCGCTTGGCGGTGAATTTCAAAAGTGGAGAACTCTAAGGGAAAGAAGTGTGCGTCGGTGGCACAGTGGTTAGGACTCTCGCCCACCATGCACATGTTCCGGGGTTCGAGACCGCACCGACGCACACCTGATATCTGTGGTCGGCCTGCAAAATTTGGGATACCGATATCCATGCTGAAAATTCCATACTTGTACCGAAAATACAGTGTGGAATCAAGCTGTAAATCAAAAATTAAAAAAAAAGTTAACCTGTACCTTCGTTGCTGCTCTCTGGTGAGTATTTCTGGACTATCCAGCCTAGTTTATTCTTGAGGAGAATTTTGCTGGCTCACTCCATTTTTGTATGGGATGTATGGGTTCTGCATAAGCAGCAGGAGAATCTTTTTACTACAGGTTTGTGAATGGAAATTACCCAAAATTTATTAACTCTGGAATCAAACTCATATTCCGTATTCCATTTTTCCAGATTGGTGGAGTCTTTTTGCATCTTGGTTGGTTCATCTTCATCTCCAACGTCTCTATAGTTTGCAACACCTATCGAG
Source organism: Trichobilharzia regenti (assembly GCA_944472135.2). Classification (NCBI taxonomy): domain Eukaryota; kingdom Metazoa; phylum Platyhelminthes; class Trematoda; order Strigeidida; family Schistosomatidae; genus Trichobilharzia; species Trichobilharzia regenti. The sequence goes on from OX235263.1 coordinate 69,963,053, forward strand.
ACGAATGTTAGGAAGTTAGACTTATTCAAAACTCTGTTTCTCGAAGTCAAAGAAGTAATAGATATTACGTCTATTATTCACTCTCTAAGCACTAAAGTTATACTTTATATAAAATGTTGTTTTTTGTGTTAATTAGACCATTTTCGTTTGACCAAACCCTTACACATTTCTTGTTTGAATTGACATTTTTTAACTGCTAATGAATTTTGGGTTCAGCTATTGTGCTGTTTGTTCAAGGGCGAAGGATAACTTCATGTTTGAGGGCTTGTAGCGTGTTTGCCCGACATATTTCTCTTAATAAAATAATGATCTTGAAGTTCTTCAGCATACTGTTATCAGCATAATTACGTTTTGCAGCCATTTGGTTTATTTCGGATTTGGTCGAGTTTCTTTGAAATTACTTGGGTTTCCTTGGTTTCGGGGGAAGGCTGGAAGTCTATCTTCAGAGATTATTCGCGCGGCGCTTTTAAAACAGCTGAAAACAGCTACTTGTGAATCTTCATTGGGTGCTAGTCTTCGTGTAGAGGGTACCCAGTGAACCTTACTGGAGCGTTCCCTGTCCTCCAGATAGGTTCCAGTTTATGGCAGTAATGGCTTGCTGATTCCCATTTTAGAGATTTTTCATCCGCAAGGTCAGCCTCATTATCAAGTCCACAACAGTTGGGAAAAAAGGTGAAAGTAGGCGACCTTTTCTTATCCTCCTCTTCGGAATGGCGTTCAGATAAGTGGAGATGGCGTTTGAAAGTTCTGAATTATGCCAAAAGGCCTGACCTATCACTCTGTAACGCGTGCATGACTGCATTACACTAGGTGTTCTGAAATCGTACATCAATAATCCGTAACCCTTTATTTATGACTAAACAGATCCCGCGGCATAATATGCACTATCGTCTCTCGAGACGATCACGAAGATAAAATAATAAGTAACCGAAATTGCCTTCCGCAGACATTACCAGAGTGTTGTCAACCATAGTATTGATGAGAAATCCTGTGAAGCATTCTGTTGATGGAAAAATGGCTGTTGGTATTGCTATTTCCCAACACTTGAGCGGTCCTCGCCGGATTGACGCTCACTGGTATCGACTAATCATTAACGTACCTAACCCTCAAGTGTCGGTTTTAAAGCACAAAAGAATTACATTTCACTGCTCAGAGGTGAGGGTAGTTTCTTATCCAAGTTTTCTAAGGGATCGCATAATAACTAGCACTAAAAGGAGAGTGAAAATAGTGAGGAAAGCTGTTTGTATGCAGACAAAATCGATTACCTTGAGCGTGTGAAGATAAATTACCTAGTTAATATTTACATGTTTTGTTACATTGTTTTGTTAGTCCGGTTGCATTTAACGTCGTTATTGCGGGGCACTAGTAAAAAAGACAGCTGTCATCTTTTCTCTAGTGCGTTGTATAGTAGAAGATTATGCTCTGGTGAAACAGCATGGTTCAGGAGTTTGTGTTAAAAAACTACAGACTCTTTATTATCAAGTAAACTTATCCTTAGTTTTCGCTGGTTCATTTTCTAGTGCTCCTTCTTCTTCATTCATCTTTTCAGTCTTTTATTCCTCTTACCAACTTATTTCGCACTCAATCCTGCAGTTTGCTTCCAACCATTTGGCCTGTATAGAAGGGCGTAGCAAATATAAAGCTCAAATAACCGAAGAGTTAGTACAGGTTTCTGAAGTTGAAACTTACATTTTCTTTAGCAAACCTGGTCACAACTAAACCGGTGTATAATTTTATTGACAAAATACTTCAATTTTCCGCCACTTAAAAGTGAAGGAAGAGTTTAGCTCAGATGAAGACTACAGCCTAAACTTGGCCTTCAAATAAAAGTGGCCGAAAGAGAAAAACTCAGCGAAGCACCCAAAAAAAACAAGAGTTAGACAAGACTGCTTACTATCAATGATGTTATTCCTAATTGTGGTGAACTCGAGCATGTGATCGACCATGTGGGAAGAAGACAGGAATATTCTGAACCAATGAGAGGTTCAGAAGGTTAGGATTTCGGTATCACTAAAACCCGGATATCTGCAAGCGGAAACTAGCAAAGTGGTGGAAGCGGGCCGAGAAGACAGGACTTCAGTTATATATAGAGGAGAAAGATTGATGAATATAACAAGCCAGGCTGTAAGAAGAAGTGACCAAGCTGCAGAATTAGACAGTAACAACCTGAATAGCATTTAACGTAAATTAAAGCCGGGATATTTCGTTTGGTGTAGCAGTAGTATAAAGATCTTCCCACTATCAAATTAAGCTCCCTAGTACAGAGACGGAGAGTTATCTTTGACTTCTGTCAGCCGAAAAGCTGGACATTATTGCACAACGAGCAGAAGATGCAGATAAAGCCGGTACAGCCATCTTCTTTGTGCTAGGGGAACTAGATGCACAAAGTTGGTGAACAATTACTTCTAAACAGATGCTCAAACATCTTAGGGGGCGACTGAAGCTTCTTCTGGGTTAAAACAATGGATGATGAACTCCAAAAGCTGAACCTATACAGTCCTACTCACCTAAAAACTAGGGACCACTTAATGATGGTTAAGAGGCTGAAGGTACTGACGTTCACGGATAGTACGAAGTAAAATAACGCGAGATCCAATACCCAGAACTACTGTGCTATTCATTCCACGTAGATCAAAAGGAAAGCTAAACATCAGAATTGACTGTCCAAATTACGATGGATATTTCAGGACCAAATCGGAGTGCGAGATGTTGGCTTAACTAGTCAGGGATGTTGAAGGAACGGACGAGCGAGCGTAAGACGATGGTGTGCCAAATGGCGTGGATGCGTGACCGTAAGCCTTCAGCTAAGCAAATCAACTTAAACAGTGAGGGTCAGCATTCAATGTTCACTGATTACTGCTGAAGCCGGTATTTCTGGGAAATTACCTACCACTACAATGGTCTTCAAAAATGACTACAATCTCCGGACTGATCCAAAAAGGGCGAGTAGGCAGAAGACAGTCCAGCTTTTTCTCCTTCAGATCTTGTCACTTTTGCCATTCCGTGATGACTGACTGGCAACGACTCTACAAGCTAGTTTGGCGTCCATCAAGGAAATAGTTTTGTTCTAGAGGGACTGTATCTGTAGTAGAATAATGCTCATGTTGATCTTGCCGCCAAAATTTAGATTTAGTTTATGTCGTTTTCATTTGCTCTTAAACCCTGTCTCACCCTTATTCTTAGTCAGTTATATTTTTACTAACCTCATCCATATTATATGTGATTCTTCTGTTCTACCTGCTTGGTTTCTCTTCAGCATCTCATATCCTTTCCTGGTTGTAAGGTTTGGGTTCCTGATCTTCAACAAAATTCTGTTTAGTTTGCGTTGCTACTCGAGTGTCTTAGAGGAGAGTGATTATATTTGGTCTGTGGTATGCGGTGTGTTAAAAGCTTGCCACTGTTGTGAATACCCCGGTTAGTCGACCGAAAAGGGAGACAATTATAACAATGATATAATTAGTGAGATTGCGTATACTTAAAAAGAAAAACAGAGCAAACAATTAGACAGATCAAGCAATTCAATAATTAAAAAGTGATTGGACAAGCAGAGTACCAGAAGAGTTAGACAAAGAAGACTGGGTTGAAGTAAACGACAAATTTAGGTGATATTCACTTATAGGGTGTGATGCATGAGTTTCTTAGGAGTAATCCACTCGGATACAGTCCTTGTGTTGCTCCATGGTTATTCAACCTCCATTTGAAGCTTACTGCAGAAGATAACCTTGCCACATCTGCCGGCTGAATATTCCATTAGTGTGGCATTTTCAACGTGTTTTCACGTTCTCTGAAGGAATTTATGGTTGAGAGACAATTTAAAATCCTACAAATGACACTTGTTGGGAAGAAGTGTACAATCTGAAAATGAAATGACTCTACCATTAACTTCCCTAATCACAGCCGCATTATTTTAGGGAGTAAATCTTCACCATTGTAGTCAGGCAAATATCTAAAAATCTTTGGAGTCACCAACAGGCCGGGAAAAAGACATCATCAGTCTTTATTAGGTTCAACACAGAAAAATTAGATATTGGGACACGAATGTTTGTAGGTCATTCAGAGCGGAAGTTTGTTTCTGAATGCAACAGCGGTTGAAAGAGTTGGGCGGTGTCTTACGAGGGATAGGCATCGTAGTGAATAACACTGTAGAAGATCAAACTCGTAGAGCATACTGGGAATGGTCTAAATCTGACATTAGGAACGTTTTGACCAACTCTTCTTGGGATATTACCAATAAAATCAATGGTCAAAACCTATCTCAGACGGCTAGTTTCGTAATAGACAGATTATGGCTTCTTAGTCAGCAGAATTTCATCATTGCCAAGTCACTTATATTCCCCGGAGTTCTTCAAAGTTGGGAGTCAAGTGTCTCTGGAAGCAGAAATAATGAAGGCAGCAATGGTTCTTCGAGTATCAAGACTGTAAATGAAGCAATCACTTCACCACAAAAAGATAACAAAAATACCGCACGTAACCGTGTCGCCAGCAAACCATTCACTCTTGATAGCTACAAAATGCCATCCCCAGAAACCTTAGATCAAGTAATTATTCCATAAGTTGTATATGTTTAGAAAGCATCCTCCAAAGAAAGGCGTGTACCATCATCACGTATCGGAAGAATAGCGGGTTTTGGAAGTAAGGTTTAGATTTAATCTTACTCTCAGATCTGGCAATAAGTCTTGGTGTTGGGGCTGCTACCGAGTGGGCCAAGCAGAAAGTTGGGTATTCCGGTATATCTCGGGTTTTTAATGGATAACTTATTTGATATATCCTATAGGCTCTGGAGGGTCTACTCCACCAGGAAATGTATTTCTAACAGAATCGAATCTTGAGAAGATTGTTGACACATTATGTCGCATGAGAGGAGCTGCTCTTAAGCTCGGGCAGATGTTGAGTATTCAAGGTCAGTCTCATCTTGTTGTATGCCAGTAACATCAGTCAACGTATTTTAGTTTTAGGAACAGGCATAGTTATTATAGGCTGCCAGAATTTGAAACCTCGAGGATTTATAATTTTCAACCTTAACTGTTACTAGTCCTCTCTAACTATCACTTAGAGACCTCACTAAGTACTTATCCCTCATATGTAAAAATAAAATATTGGAAAACTAATATAGTGATCTACTAACTAATTCATGCCGTTAATGTTTACCTTATTTCACTAGGTATTTCACTTTTAGGTCTGCTGTTAACTGAAATACTGGATATCCTTTAAAACACCTTTAATAGGAAATGTATTGATAGTGGAGGAGTGAATATACCCACCGATTCTGTGATGTATGGTCATAAAAGCGAGCAGTTGCGAGGTGAGAAAAGCATCCGATGTAGTCGGTTTGGGGTCAACGACCCTTCTGCTTCTCGACACTTGAGCTGCTCTTGACAGTACCATTCTGTCGAAGGCTGTCAGAAGGGTTTCTCCAAAGTCATTAATATCATATGAAAGTTAGATGACATGATTTCTTGGTCTTTTAATGAGTCAGTACCATATGAAGTTGAGTACCTTTGTTAAGTTAGGGATTTTCATGAATCAACTGTGCATACCACTATTTGATTGGGGTGAGGGATGAAAAGTGAGTCGAAACGTCTTATAGTGGGATTAAAACAACCATGCTTTCCCTATTTTGCGTCCCAGCTTCATATGAGAGACTAATTATAAATCTTTAGGCACTTCATTTATCAATCTAGATCTGAGATTATTGTGTAAAACGTGCAACTTTCTTCTGGTTTAAAGTAATTTGTTAGTGTGTTCAAAGGTAGATTGTATATGCCCAGTAAATTTATACATTCAAGTCGTATGGAATCTGAGCAGCTGAGTAGTATTCCGAACACCCATGTATTGCGCAGTTGCATTTAATGTTTAGTTCTATGTTACTTTATCAGCTTTTCTTTTAATCTGAGTGTTCTTTCATGGATTTTCAAGTAAACTTAAGGTAGATGTTGGTATTAACGCAACAATTCGCATACAAATTCATGTAACTATTTAATTGAATTTTAGATTTTCCCGTCGATTGATTGAACCGAAGTGCTCGGTCTCAGGTTGACATATCGGCTTCTTGTGCAGATGCTTTGACGATGCATGGGCAAGTAGTTAGAGGTTAATTGGTAGCTGTTGACTAGCAGTGAAATCCAGGATGCGCATTTCGTCCTATTTGGGACTCGTCAGCCACTGGATGAACCTGCATTCCCAGTGAGTGATCATGTTCCCACGGAAGCTCAAACCCAGTGCCCACCCAAATTGTGGTAAAACCGGTAGTACATGACTTGCATTAATGAGTGCCGAGTTCAAATCCTACTCAGCCAGCTTCAGTCTTTACGACTGGGCAATATCATCAGTCTTCACACAATGTATGGCTTCTGTCCTGGTGCATAAATGTGTTCCGAGCAGTTGAGTTCCAACTAATTAACTAACTATTTCAGCTAGGTGCACCTGGTTACTAAGCTACTTCATCTAATCAAAAGGTTTTCTAATTATTCCCGTGTCTTTTGATTTCAATTATTACTTAGTTTGAAATTTATTTCTTGAATAGACTTAATTCTCTAATTTCTTCCTGTTGCCTTTAACTAGACGAGAATTTTGTGAGTCCACAAATTCAGAAAATATTTGAACGTGTTAGGCAAGCAGCAGATTTCATGCCAGCTAGACAAATGAAAACAGTTCTGGCATCAGAACTAGGTGAAGATTGGGTTCAGCATGTCAAAGTATTTGAAGAAAATCCATTTGCTGCAGCAAGTATTGGTCAAGTTCATAGAGCTACTCTTAAAGATGACAGGTAAGTCAAATTTTTTTCATTCCCGAAGTATCTTTATGTAGCTGTTTCCCATGGGCGCCTTGTAGGAGCGAATTTGAACCCACCTAGCTAGTTCCCTTTGATACCAATGGTCAGTTTATCCAAAAATCCTTCATTGGATTATCGAGCCTCTCTTATCACATTTGAAAGTTGTTAGTTAGTTGTAAATTATGTAGTCGATTAATTTGTGTATTTTTTTGATTACGGTCAAATTACTTCGTCTGTGTATTTGTATAATAAGGAAGACTGATTTATCGTTAGTGCAAGCTGTTATTATTTCCTTTAATTCCTAGAGGAACATAGCGCTTCAGCCGCGTGTCTCCATTGTCTCTGCTAGAGTTTTCACCTGGCTCCAAGTCTGCCCACATGCTTTCATCTCCTCTTCACATGACCTCCTCCGAGTCACTCTTGGACGACCAACTCACCGCTTCCCTTTCGGGTTCCACTCGAGCAATTACTTGTCTAGTGATGTCACTTGATGGTTTCCTCAGAGTATGGCCAATCCATCTCCATTTCTTCCTGCCTATTTGTTGCACAATCAGTTCCTGTTTGGTTCTCTCCCAGAGATCCCTGTTTCTGATCTTTTCTGGCCGCCCATCTGATCTTGAGTATTGAGCGAAAGCAGCTGTTGACGAAGGTCTGTAGTTTGTTTGAAGTGCTCTTTATGACGCGCTGGCCAAGTCTCTGAACCGTATAGTAGCACTGACTTTACATTGGAGTTGAAGATCCGTATCTTATTTTTGATTCTGAGTGCTGTTGACTTCCACACAGACTTAAGAGTAATGAAAGCTTGTCTTGCTCTGATATCCTCATCAGTTCTGTCCGCCTGTAGTTGAAACGATGCTTCTCAAGTAGGTGAAGGAGGTTGTTTCTTTCAAGTTCCTCCCATTTATGCTGATTGTTATCTGTTGCTGTTGGCTTGGAATCTTCATCACCTACCTCTGTTTTCTCTATGTTCGCACGAAGTCCTATTTTTGATACTTCTTCTGCCAACTTGTTGCTTTTCACTGTACAAGCTGTTACACCTCCCAAAATCGTATGTTAAGTTATGGTACAAAAATGTAATGATACTTAACTGAGGGGACGTTTATGAAGAAATATTAGTTGGACAACTGAAGATTGTGTTTTACATCCGTAGGTTAATTGAATTGTCTTTCAAAGTCCTCTAAATGTTTCTCCTGACAGCTTTTTTTCTAGTCTCATCTTTACCTCGAAGCTGGTTTAACTTGCCATAACCGTCTTACAACCCATCATGTTTTTTTAAAGTGAAATTTGTTGATGGGTATCACCTTTTCTATTTCTTTTGCTTTCTTCATCCATCATTCTTCACAGTTGGTACAGTGACTTTCAGTCGGCTTACTTTTAATCTTTGTGTTTGTATGTGTGTCTGTTATAGTTCAAAGATTGTTCACTTCATTGACATACACTTTGATCAATTTCTTGAATCCGTCATAAGTTCAGACATAACCGTTGTCTTGGTGTATGAGTACAAACATTTATAAACTAACATAGTGGTTTGTGAGGTTGTAACACTTCTTTGTAGCCATATGCACATTGAACAATAATTTACACAGAAAATCCACTAAGTTTATATTGCTTGGTGGTTGATGTTGTTAAACAAGGCTCCATTGTTTCCATTACCTGAGTACTTTGCACTCACCAGTTTCAAACAGCATAACGTTATACTTATTCTTATTGGTTTAGAGTTCACTTTCAGTAAGCTCATTACCACCATTGACTTATAAGGGGTTTAACAGCAATTTATTATTAAGTTTATGCATATTAGGCGCACCTTCTAACCATAAATTTCGTATGTCTAATAAACTGTATCCTATCATCATACTGTTCCATTTTTGTATTGATTCATCTGACAAATCAAAACATTGCTTCATCAGTCAATAAAATCCACAATAGTTAGTGTAAGCCAGCCATGCAGGAAGATGTAAACTTCCTAGTTGGGATCCTCGGGACGGTAAACACCAATGGTGGCTAGAGACAATTGGTGATGTGGCTGAAAATCGTTCTCAATGGCTGGTGCAGATGCATCCACTCCTTGTGACTTATAATATTCAATAAAACTATGTGGTTCTTCGATATCACTAATCTTTTTGTCTCATATCTCTGTTTACCGTCTCTATTTTGGGTTTCTTTTTAATTTCTTCTTCTCTGGCTTTGTGTTCTGAGTGAAGTGTGGCGACTTGAACTGCTGCACAGCGGTGGAAAGTTCTGTGTTGAAACAAGAGACAGCCAGACACGTCTAATATAGTAAATGACCCCAGCATAAAGACAGAAGACAAGGCTCCCCATATCAATGCACGTAGAAGTTAGTAGTCTATGTAAAATAATATTGATGATGAGGCCTACCCTGCCACCGAGAAATCTAGCTAGAAAGGTCAAAGCTTAGATAGGAACAAAGTTATATACATTTTTGTATCTATTCTTTTACTTATGGTCGTAATCTTCTGTTGTAAAAAACGAGTAAAACGTGCAGCCTTTGTGTTGAACCTAAAAATTTAACAATGCGGGCAGGAATAAAAGTGGCTGACATTCAAACCCACAAACTCAATTAGAAACAAGCTTTGTCGGTTAAAGGATCAATCCTGTGTAGCCAATTAAACAAAACAATTTAGTTTATCCAATACTCTGCCTGCAATGATTGTCAGGTCAAAGTAGTAGAATGAGGTCAGTCAGACCAGTGAAGCATAAACACTTAGAAAAATATAGATTAGTTAACCCTAATAAGACAAGAAATCTGGGGAACAGTTCAGCTATAGCATTACATGCAATTACACACAATCATAAAATAGGATGGGATAGGATGACAGTTTTAAAATCTAATGTGACAGGGTAGAGTGAGAGATTGTTAACAGAAGCTTTGTTTATCGAATGAACTGCAAATACATGTAGAAGGAATGATTCATCACCTGTCTACTCAGATATCTGGAAAATTCTAATACCCGAACGACGACAAATAGGCAAGAACAAAGAAAACCATAAAACTCAAGTTTCGAAGTCGTGATTATAATTGATGATATGGTTATGAACCATAAATTAAGTTTGAAGTGTCACTTAGTGCGGCGGTGGCACAGTGATTAGAACACTCGCCGGTCAACGCACCCCTTTACCTCGCTAAGCCAGTAATAGGACCGGTAAAGAGGGAAGGTTGTGCATGAGGCTAGCAACCCCATCCCGTAATAGTAAACACCAATGCTACCGGAACTTCAAGCCTCTAGCTTAAAACTCTATGTTCCCCTGGGAACGTAAAGGAATAAAAAAAGATCACTGTGATATATCTAATTGCATGGAGGATTTAATCATGAGCTGACATCAGTTAGAGAACCACTGGAAAACCTGGGAGTACTGGGCAGCCGTTTCGTCCTAGTTTGGGACTCCTCATCAGTACGCACCCACCGGGATTCGAACCCAGGACCTTCTGGTTACAAGGCGAGCTCGTAGACCATTGAGCCACTGGGACCCGATCCAATGGTCCTTGAATTCTAACTTCTTCCAGTTTACGACATAGCGCGACCACTTCGCAATGTCTTCTTCGATGAGTTACTGCCTCATCTTCGACCTGCTGTACCCTACTGGTCACGGCTTCCCACTAGAACCCCAGGTTAACTGCCTGAATAGGGCCAGTCACTAGTGAGCATCAGATGAATTTTCAAGTATTAGTTTTTGTAGGGATTTTATTTGATTGCATGGGGGATTTAATCATGAGCTGACATCAGTTAGAGAACCACTGGAAAACCTGGGAGTACTGGACAGCCGTTTCGTCCTAGTTTGGGACTCCTCAGCAGTACGCACCCACCGGGATTCGAACCCAGGACCTTCTGGTTACAAGGCGAGCTCGTAGACCATTGAGCCACTGGGACCCGATCCAGTACTTCCAGGTTTTCCAGTGGTTCTCTAACTGATGTCAGCTCATGATTAAATCCTCCATGCAATCAAATAAAATCCCTACAAAAACCAATACTTGAAAAATATATCTAATTAACAAAAATAATATGGAATTAAATACTACCATAGTAGTGCTCATGTTTTACACATATATGTTGAGTTTTTTTAATTTGATCCTTTGTGCAGAGTTGTAGCAATGAAAATACAATATCCTGGCGTAGCTGATAGCATTGATTCAGATGTGAATAATTTAATGACTCTCTTGAATCGTTTCAATATATTACCGCCTGGTTTATTCGCTGAAAAGGCAATTGAGGTGGCTACAAGAGAATTGAAAGATGAGTGTGATTATCTACGGGAAGCTGAATACGGAAAACGCTTTAGTCGCCTGCTTGCAGATGATCTTGTCTTTCAAGTTCCACAGATAATTGATGAATTGACAACAAGTCGTGTTCTAACAGCTGAATACATGAATGGTTTAGTACTAGACGATTGTATTAGTCTTCCTCAGAATGTCAGAGATTGGGTAAGTCTCAGTGTATTTAAATCAATAAAAAATTGGAATTAAGTTTCTTTTGGATACTTTTTAATTTGTCACTTACAATCTGGATATTTGTAGCGATGTTTGTTTACTTACCTAAGGACTAAACCAACTTTTCTGAAGTCAGATGCTTATCAATTGATTAAAAAGACTAAGCGGAAAATCAGAATATTATTTTATTTTATTTAAACGCATAAAAACTTGGTACAATACGGCACCAAGAAGGATTCGCCACACAATAGTAATAAAACAACAGATCAAAAGAAAAAAAGAAAGAAGAGAAAAATGTATATATAAGTAGAGAACGGATAAAGAACTTCATCTGAAAGGAAAACAGTCATGCTTAACAAGTTCAAGCAGTATTCGTTAACTATCATCGGGAAGGGAAGAAAGAAGGAAATTGCAACACATGTAATAGTACGCGATAAGTTTCATTGATTGTTTGTTGCTTCATTCAATTCATTGTGTAAGGGCTGAGATACTGCCCGGGCGCCCAGACCGAAGCAGGTGGTTTTATTAAGGGACCACCCCGCGAGCCTTTGACTTGGAGTCTAATCCGCAAGGCAGTGGAGAGCAGCGTCAGGAGCTGCATTCCCATGGTTTCCGGTGACCCATATCGGTTCATATGCCATTTGATTCGATTGGATACTGGAGCCCATGTACCCCATGGTAACTGCTTTTAGTTTAACCGCTATCCAAACAACCTTCCCGACATGGTAGGACCTGCAGGGACAGAGTCCCAGTCAGTTTAGCATGTCGGGTCATTACGGTATTCAACCCCGACCACCACGACAAGGTACCAGTTATCGGCCGGGAAGATCAGAATACATATTATTTCTGTTCATAATTTTTATTTTTCCGTCTTGACTGGATTGACAGAATTCACTTCTGATGTTCGTCTGTGACTGGCTACAGAACGAAGTTGTGTTGACTTGACTAGTGAGAAGCTGTGACCAGTGTGGGGGGGGTCCTCCACCAGGTCAAAGTGAGGACAAATCCTTGCCGATGACATTGGTTGGCTAATGTTCGCGCTAAAATCACGAATTCACAGAAGTTAGAATTCATGGGCCATTGGATTTGTGTCCCAGTGGTTGAGTGGTCTACGAACTTGACTTGTAGCCGGAAAGTCTTAGGTTCGATCCGTAGTAGGTTCATGGGTGCGTACTGATGATGTGTCCCAAACAGGGATGAAAGGCTCGTCCGGTACTCCCTGGTTTTTAGTGATTCTCCAACTAATGCCAATCTGTGGTCAAACTTCTGACGAATGAAACCTGTTCTTTGAGTGGGTTTGAATTCCATATTTTAGGTGCTTGTCGGCATAATATCGTCCTGACTTTACGAAGAAGTGATGCTACCTTAGTCCAGCAACATAAGTAGCTAGTGACTAGTTTCCTATCTGTAATGTTGCAGTAGTTACATTTTCCAAAACTTGGCTATGTGCAACTGTTGTTAAGATTATATATATTTTCTTATCCGTTAAAAATTATGGGCAGTGAGTGGAATCGTTTAATAAAAGACAGGAAGATTGAGCGAGGAAATATTTACCTTTCAATTACATCCTCATCTCTGGCTCTACTCTAATATATACCCATAGCATTTTTATTACAATACACAACAGTTTACCAATTAAGTGGCATTTAAAATTATTTAGCGTATTCCTACCAATCTTAATTTCGCTCTACGAGTTCGTCTTCTACAGACAACTGAAGCAATAGGAATCCACTTGAAGAAACCAAACCTGTGTGTTCAAAAGAAATGTATACAGCCACTTTCCTTACTGTGGACATCGTTACATGAATGGCCCCTCCCCTAAACCTTTAAAATTATAAAAATTATAATTGTCCAAATTATTTTAGTTTTATTTATTTTGACCACTTCATCTTTAATTACGTGTTATCCTTGTAAAATTATTTTATTCTTATGACCACTTCAGCCTTAGTTACAAGTTATCATTGTCCAAATCGTTTTATTTTCTTTAACAATCTGTTGCATAATCAACCTGTGCACACGCTTATTCCTTAATTACTCTTCATTTTTCCAAAATGGTGCATTACGCAGTCCACATGTTGTAACCATTTCTACCTTTGAATTATGTGTATTGATTTTCTTCGTTTATTATCAACCCATTGATATTTTGACACTGACTAATTATTGTTAACAAACATATCAGTGCCACTTGATTGGTAAACTGTTGTGTACTGTAATAAAAATGCTATTGGTATATATTAAAGTAGAGCCAGAGATAAGGATCCAATTAAAAAGTAAATATTTCTTCGCTCAATCTTTCTGTTTTCTAAATGTCTAAATGGGGATTTTTTTTCTATATTGGAATCGTTTAGTGTATGTGAAATGTACGTCTTCACTTGTGTTCATTTATTTTTTGGATTTTATTATATGCGCAGAGTCATGTGATCTCGCCTTGAACTTTACTTCTCTGTACTTTTTAAAGTTATTTATTTATTCTTTTGATGCGAACTCTTTCTTCACTAATCTACCTATATTGAAAACAGTTGACATTTTGTGTGATGATTACATTTCCACACATAATCTAGTCATTCCCTTCCCTACATCTTATTTAGGGGATTTCCTACATCTATGTTCTAACGATGTGAGGTTCACATTTGAAGGTGATTGCCTCCATCAGATTGATGGTGTTACTATGGGAAGCCGTTTGGAGAGCCTTTTAGCAGACAACTGTATTTTACACATTGAGACTTTATCTGAAGATTTAGTCCAAGATGCACCATCATAGAAAATGTGTCGATGACGTCGTACTCATCAGTGACAAGTCTTGTTCTGCCCCACCTCAATTTTAAATCGAATGAATGAAATGAAAAAAAATAGCATATCACTTACATCTGTCTGTTGAAGAGACAGATAATTGTTTGTCTTTCCTAAATATATATATATATATATATATATATATATATATATATATATTGCTTAGCCGATAGCCCAATGTAGAGAAAGCCTACTTGGACAGGTCAATATCTTCATTTACCACAGGCTCTCTCCTGTATTTACTACAAAAAAAGTCTCAGTGAGGTAGGATTCAACGAATGTGCACAGAGGATACACTTGATGATGAGGAAGGAACACTGACAGTAACTCTGATTGGTAATAATTATCCAGAGAAGCTCATAAAGAGATATGAAGTGGTCAGAACACCAAAATCCATTCTCCAACTTCCCGTTAAGACGGACGTACATATCAAGCTACTCTAAAAGAGTGATGGTCACAGCAGGTGGGTAACTAGACAAAGATTGAATGCTACAGTTAAGAGGAAATTTTATACATAACTGAAGTTTATATATCCATTTTAGCCATTCGAACATAAGAAAAATGATGTCATATCCCACTGTATCTGTCAATTTAAATGTAGGTGTGGTCAAACACACACACACACACAGAGGACTCATCGATATCTGCAAGAAAGGGCTGGCTTCAGAGCATATCCTTAGATGGCTTCATAAATGAATCGAATCCCGTGAACCCATTCATGGTGGAAACAGACAACCTACCTCTTGTATTGTGAAACATATTATGGAGATAGGATATGAAGTTGATATTTACACCTTTTTCTAACCTGCTTGTAAAACGTGTTTGGAGCGTATCCTAAAGTTTGTGGAAGCCCTAGAGATTTTGAAGTTTAAACCACCTTTATGCGTTCAAAGCAACAATTCGTTATTTGTTTATCTGACGTATTTTGTATTGAACAAAACGATGTTCATCAATTTCGACTAAACGGTAAGAAGAAGTAATTTATCGTAATCGTATAATGATTTGCAAAATGCATTTCAAACAATCCGATTACACGCGTACTTGTCTAAGGAGTATATATGAGAATAATAAGTGTTAAGGAGTGAGAGAATAGCCATTGGTCGAGTTAAAAGGCCAAATCGAAGGTCAAAATTACAATGGGAATCAATAAATTGAAGAAGGTAATTTTTAATGGGAGGAGAGGAAATACTTGATAACGAATCTTTATTAAGAAAAAACACATCATACCTATACATACTTAGCCACACTGACAATCGGCTAGGTCAAGCGGACAATGAATTGTTCTGATTAACTGGCGATTGGTCCAAGTTTACTCCATGTCAACAATGTAAACTAAATCCAAATTTGAAGAATAAACAATTCTACTTTTAAAGTCATTGATGAAAAATATTGATTTTAATTTTAGCCGCTTCCTGTCAATCTACATCTGCCCCGGTATTAAAACGAAGTTTACCAAAGGAAGGCTAAATATGATGACGAATTGTTATTGAACGCATAAAAGAGTTGTTTAAACTTCTTGATCTCTAGGGCTTCCGCAAACTTATGGATACTCTCCAAACGCGTGGTCAGGACGCTTGCCGATCATGCACATGGTCCGGGGCTCGATTCGTGGCCTACGCACACCTGATATTAATGATCGGTCTGCGAAACTAGGGCTACCGATATCACATGCTGAAAGTTCTACACTTGTACCAAAAATACTGTGTGAAATCAAGCTATAATAAAATTAAAAATAGGTATAAGAGGGGTGAACGGTAACTTTATATCCCCTCTCCATAATGTTTCGCAATAGAAGAGCTAGGTTGTCTGTCTTCACCAATAATTGGTTCAGGGGATGCGATTTGTTTATGAAGCCATTTAGGGATATGCTCTGAGGCCAGCCCTTAATAGTAAAGATCGACGTATCCTCCCTTTGTATGCGTCACCACACGTACATTTAAATTGGCAGATACAGTGGGGTATGACATCATTTTTCGTATGTTCTAAAGGCTGATATGTTTGTATTGGCTTCAAATTCTCAATTATTCTGACCTTAGCTTCATAAAAAGTTTTCCAACCTCAGCGTTCAATCCTTATCGAGTTATCAAGCTGCTATGGTCACCCATATTAGGTAGATTGATTGATAAATACGTCTTTCTCAGCGACGAGTTGGGGAATCGGTCTTGGTGTTCTCACCACTTTATATCTCTCTACAAACTTCTCTGAATAATTATTATCAACCAGAGTTGGTGTCGATTTTCTTTCCTCGTCATCGAGTGTATCCTGAATGCATATTCTAGTATTGATTTTGTAGTGAATTTTGTTTGATTGTTTGGAGGATTTCATCATGAGTTGACATCAGTTAGAGAACCACTGGAAAACCAGCTGAGTGTACTGGATATATGTTTCGTCAGCCTATTTTGGGACTCTTCAGCAGTACGCACCCACCGGGGTTTGAACCCAGGACCTTCTGGTTACAAGGCTAGCGAGCTCGTAGACCACTGAGCCCCTGGGACCCGATCCAATGGTTCTTGAATTCTAACTTCTTCCAATTAACGACATAGCGCGACTATTTCACAATGTCTTTTTTGATGAGTTACTGCCTTATCTTTGACCTGCTGTACCCTACTGGTCATGGCTTCCCACTAGAACCCGGGTTGACTGCCTGAATAGGGCCAGTCGCTAGTGAGTATCAGATTAATTTTCTAGTATTGGTTTTGTAGGGATTTTGTTTGATTTCATGAAGGATTTCATCGTGAGCTGATATGCATATTCATTGTATCCTACTAAAGAGGCACTTCACTATGACCTTTGTAGCGAACAGGAGCGAAGCCGTGGGAATGAAAATACTGTCCTGTTCAAGTAGGTTTTCTGTAAATGGAGATCAGGCGATCAACTAAGCAATATATCTAGGAAAAATAAATAGTTATCTTTCTCTTCCACAGACGCAAGTGATGTACTACTTTGAGCTTCATTTATTCGACTTAAACCTGAAGTGGCAGAACAAGAGTTATCACTTATAAATACAATGTCATCGATATTTTTTCTGTAATGGTACCTTTTCAATTAAATATTCAGATAAATTCTCAATGTGCAACATGCTGTCATCTGCTAAAAGGGTCTCCAAACGACTTCCCATGACAACACTATCAATCTGACGGAAACAAGTTCCTTCAAATGGGGAACCTCGCATCATTAGTAAATAGAAGTAACAAATTCTGTAAAGAAGCTAAAGGAAAGGGGATTAAAAAACTATGTCTGGAAATTTAATCACAAAATGCGTCATTTTGTTTCAATAAAGGTACACTAGATAGTAAAGAGTTCACACGGCAAGAATATATATATTTTTTCCCTCTTCCTACGATTAAAGAACGAAATTCTGTGGACTCTACTTCAAACTGTATCTACAAGTTCACCTGCAGCTGCGGTGACACCTATATAGGTAGAACTAACAGAATGTTCCAATGTCGTCGAAAAGAACATATTCCAAAATGGCTAGTAAATCATATCGAAAATCCTAAGCGATTAATCTTAATAGAAATCCAGCATCATCCATTGCAAAACACTTATTAATGTCTGGTCACAAAATAAATATTAATGACTGTTTCACAATTATTTCACATAACTCTAATTCAAGGTTATTGAAGGTGATGGAAGCACTTTGGATTAATCACATACAGCCTAAACTGTGTGTACAAAAATCAATAGACTTTAATCTTCGCCTACCCTGGACTACATGACCTATCTTAATATGATTGGTCATTAGTATGCACTTTTGTTTTTATTTAACTGAGTAATTTTCACGAAGTTTATTTTATCATTGTTAACCATGTTAGTTGTAAAGCGGTTGTAAAGAAACTACGAAATGATATCATCTCGCGAAATTTGTCTTCTTAATGCCTTGTTCAAATATTAATTCTATCAAGTCAAAAAACTTGTTTTCAACAAAATTTCATCAATTGGAAGACTTGCAAGGAGGTGAATGACTCCACAGTAGTTTTTTTTATCAGAGGCAGAATTGTTGTACTATGATACTGTTTGTTCTCGTATAATACGTTGGCCATCTACCAGCCAGTCTGGTCTTAAATTTTGTTGCCTAATTAATTGCGTAGATATGCGTTGCCTACTTATAAGTAGTTTGATCTCAAAACTCAAAGTTTTCTATCGTTTTTTGTTTCAGCTCGGTGAACAATTATTATGGTTGTGTTTGAAAGAATTATTTGTATTTCGTGTCATGCAAACTGATCCGAATTGGTCGAATTTCTTGTACAATCCACAAACAGGCAAAGTAAGTTGATTTTACCGGTTATACCTAAAGTAATATGTCTAGAAAACAATAAACAAAACGTGCTCTTAGGATGTTGTCTTAGTTTCGATAAACTTATTTGTAGTCGTCTTTTCAATCACTCTCAGTTATTATGTCAACGTTATTTAGAACCTTAGCGTTTACAAATAATGCCTTGTGAGTGGCTTCATATTTTGTGTTGATCTGCATAAATGTGTAGTTGGCTTTAGGAATCATCTCTACTATTTCATTGTCCTGATTTGTGACAGATGGTACTTAATAAATGTGGTCAGGTGGGGGGGGGGATAGGGTGGGTTGTGCTCCTCACATAAGTGAAAAGGCGTATGCGAACGTCTGACGCTATCAGTCAGACCGGTCAATACACTGGTCTATCTAGGGGGGGGGAATGAAAAGTCTTGGTGTGGAATCTGTGGTGTACATGGGCCTCAGAATCCAAACAGACCGAATGGCGAATGAACCCATTTCGGTCACCGGGACCCATTAAGACTCACCTCTTGACTCTGATACACTATGGTATTGGATCAGACTTCAGGCGAAAGGCTTGGAGTGTTGCTCCTTAAGACAATCACTACATGCTTCAATCTGTGCGTCCGGGCAATATTCCACTGCCCTGCACAAACTATGGATTTTCGTGTGGCCCATTCCTTGTAGCCCATAATGTACCAAGTATGTGTTTTAATAATAATGATACATTGATTCCCAAAACTCCACTCCCCAATTCAGCATCACCCCGATAAGTGATTAATTATTCTAGTTCACTTCCTCAGGTTAGGAAGAGGCTAAAAAAGTTAAATATTCTTTTTCCTGACCAGATAGATAGACTAATGCCGAATTTTGCACGGATTATCATCGGTTTTTGCTACAAAATACAAAAAAACACATGAAGACAAGGTAAACAGGAGTTGAATGAGATAAAAGCAGGCGTGAAGAGAAGATAATTGAATAGAAGCTCCATGAAAATCTTGAGACTTTGAAGATGATAAATTATAAATACGAGTCTAAATTGGATTTTTCAGGTAAGTGGTAGTAATCCACTTCCTGGGTGAAGACCAATTAACAAGCGGTGCTCGCTAGTGACTGGCTACAGGGTGAAGTAACCTGGAGTTCTAGTGAGATATCATGATCAGGGAAGTACACCAGGTTGGGTTTGAGAACAAATATTCGCCGATGACATTGGCTAGTTGATGGTTGCGCTAAAATCACGTATTGGTAGAAACTAGAATTCATCGGCTGGCCATTGATTGATTGAACCGAAATGTTCAGTTTCTGTTAGCATGTTGGCTCCTAGTGACGGAGGCTTCGACTATGTCTGAGAATTAATTTGAAGTAATTTTGGTGGATGATGACTAGCACTGCAATCCAGCATACGCATTTCATTCTGTTTGGGACTCGTCATTTTCAATGGGAACATCATCACTCACTGGTGACCGCAGGTACTGCTCAACAGTCCACTCTGTCCTCCTCCTTTATGGCTGTGAGACATGATCATTGAGCGTGGAAGACATGAAAAAGTCGGCTAGCTGTCCTTGATCATAGGCACCTAAGTTCTATTTCCCATGTTAAGTGTTATAATAGGGCTAGCAATACTGAGGCTAGGCTTCGGCTGAGTGCTAGGTAAGAAGGGAAAATCAATCGACGAGGTTATGAAGTTACATCGACTGAGATAGATGGTTAGGACATGTGTTGCGCATGCATCCCTAGCCATCGCCTTTCTCGACGGGCGGCAGTGTTAGCTGACTGACTTGGGATGGATCAGGTTGGAAAATAGCCATTGGCGGTCAAACCAAGCGTGGCACGTCAATAAAATCCACAACAGTTAGTTTAAGCCAGTCACGTAGGGGGGTGTAGACTTCCTAGTTGGGGTCCCCGAGACGGTAAAAACCAATAGCTGGAGAAGAATGGTGATATGACTCACAATCGTTCTCAATTTTGCAGAGGCATTCAATCTTTGTGACTTATATCCAATAAAATTCCTTTGTTCTTCCATGCTGCTATTCTTTTTGCCTCACACATCTGTTTATTATCTCCCTTTTGAATCTCGCTCTACTCTCTTCACTTGCTTTGTGTGCTACATGGAGGGGCAGTGGGAATTCGAACTGTTGCACATCTGTGCAAAGTTCTACGTTGAAATCTGTCAGTCAAGAGACGGGTCCAAAATGAGACGAAATGTGCGTTCCGGATTCCACTGCCCGTCCACCATCCACCAAAATAACACTGGCATTTGATCTCTGTATTTTATTTTGTTTTTGAAGACTGCTTGTGTATTCAAACATGAGGTTACCGCAGTGATATTGCCGTATACATCGGAACCAGGAATTACGTAATTCAGCCAATCTCTTATTGTTTTATTCCTTATTTATCCATCCCTTACACCCTATAAATGTGTTATATTGTTTTTATTTTGCAACATATAGATTATTTTATTGGATTTTGGAGCTTCCAGAGATTTTAGCAAACCTTTTGTCGACCTGTACATTCGTCTAATTCATGCAGCGGCTGAAGGTGATCGTGAGGCTATTCTTCATATTTCAGAAGATTTGGGTTTCCTAACTGGTTATGAGACAAAGGTGAATTCATTGCTCCTTTTTATTGTTTCTTTTATTTTTTTTAATAACGAGTAATTTCGAATTCTTTTCAGTGTTGATAAATCTTGGTCAGCTGTAGATAAATTATGTTGGTTGTCATTTGGTACCCTATTCTATTCTCAATCATTATTTGCATCTTTTTGAGCGAGTTAGTCGTAACCTGAATAGCGAAATGGTATTTCCTGTATTAAGTGATATAGTATGAGGAAGGGAAGTCAGTCAGTGTGGTTGTGAGAAGATACATCGATTGAGCCAGCTAGGACACGTCTTTATTATTTGTTTTCAAGTATTGGTCTTTGTAGGGATTTTGTTGGATTGGTTGGAGTCTGACATCAGTTGGAGAACCATTGGAAAACCTACAAAGACTACTGGACAACCGTTTCGTCCTAGTTTGCGACTCCTCATTAGCACACAACCGCCGGCAAGGTTCAAACCTAGGACCTTTTGGTTACAAGGCGAGCTTGTAGACCATTAAGCTACTGGAACCCGATCCAGTGGCCAACACATGAATTCTAACTTCTGCCAATTGATGACATAGCACGACCACTTCTCAATATCATTTTCGATGAGTTACTGCCTGACCTTCAACCTGCTGCACCCTATTGGTCACGGCCTCCCACTAAAATCCCAGGTCACTGCCTGAATAGGGTCAGTCGCTGGTTACCATCAGGTCAATTATCAGTTTCCTGGAGTTCTAGTTAGAAGCCGTGATCAGTAAGGTACAACAGGTTGAAAATGACAGTTACTCATCGAAGACATTGAGAAGTGATCGTGCTGTGTCATCAATTGGCAGAAGTTAGAATTCATGCGTTGGCCACTGGATCGGGTCCCAGTAGCTTAATGGTCTATGAGCTCGACTTGAAACCAGTAGGTCCTGAGTTCGAACCCTGATGAATTATCCGAAGTAGGATGGAGGAAACAGCTGTTCAGTACTCCCTAGTTGGTTTTCCTGGGGTTCTCTAACCGATGTCTGCTCATGATGAAATCCTCCAAGCACTTATTTATTTATCACTAAAACATTACAAGCACCAAGATATGCGCCACATATGCGTTGTATATATTGAACTACCGCCTTGGTTGTCAAACTGTGTTTTAGCTGACATAGGGTAAGGTTGAAAAAGAGTTGTAAAAAAATTGTTATTTGTAAAGTTTTCTCTTTAAAAATGACATTTAAGTAAAGAGATTTGGTATTTCCATTATAGATAAGATTTGTTTTGATAAATCGCACAGTGTTTACAGTTATATGAACTGATGACGTTTCGAGCACAAACTATTGCTCATAATCATATCAAGTTGATATGATTATGATATATTATTGATATGATTATGAGCAATAGTTTGTGCTCGAAACGTCATCAGTTCATATAACTGTAAACACTGTGCGATTTATCAAAATAAAATCTTATCTATAATGGAATTATACTCTACCACAGTGCCCAAGTTTTATACTTATATCAATAATAGATTTGGTATTTGTAGGTATCAGAGACTGTTGCACATGTTTTAACATTGGATTTCATTGTCGAAGCATGCTATCCTCTCTTTGCTTTTTTTGTGTGTGTGGATTCATCATATATTTTAACTGGAAAAAATTCAGCTAAGGTAACTGAAACAAAGTAATGCAAAGCTTCACTCACTTGAAATGTATTTTGATTTTGAGTAAAATGCATCGGTGTATAGCTTTTTTTGGTGATTTTAAATCACTATCAGCTATGTCAACAAACTCAAACCCTGTCGACCTGACTTTTTTCTTTATACCATGTGATGATAAAAGGCAGTAGACTTTCATAGATAATGTTGCTTGCGTAGCATTGAATCTGTTACTTGTATGCTGAATTTATTTCGGGAATATTTTCAACTTTATACTTTTCACAAGCTTACCTCAGCTAACTTATCTAGTATATCGTGTGTCAGTGATTGTTGGTAGGTAGCTGATGACAATGTTCACCAATCATGCACGTGTTCTGGATTCGATACCCAGCTGCCAGTCAACTCCCACAAGCTTTGCTTAGCCGGTAACAAGCCTAGTAAAGAGGAAAGAAAATTGCTACATCTACTGAAACTACGAAGCTCAAACTAGAAGCCCTATGTTCCATTTAGAATCCAAAGTATATATACACATAAAATAGCTTTATTCTGAATAGTGTTCATATACAGAATGTACAGAATTTTCAGCGGAAACTGTCATTGTAATAGTCTTTCTTTGTTCAAGATCTTCAAGTAAAATTGTAACTGGACAGTTAATCGCCTGAAACATTACTGTCTTCTCACCTGAAGTGAAAACCAATCCATTACGATATTTCCTCTTTTGTCTCTCCTTACAGAAATGCACGATTGAATACCAATTATAAAAACTTCAAGAGTATATTTTTGGAGACCCAAGGATTATAACTGGGGAAAAGGTTATCTCTCATGTATTGGGATACGTTGCTACCCACAATTTTGTATTTTCTCAAGTTTATTAGAAACTTTTGCGTCGGTGGCATAGCGGTTAGCATGCTCGCGACCATGGACATGGTCCAGGGTTTGATCCTCAGCCGGCGCACTCCTTTACCTCGCTAAGCCAGTAATAAGACTGGTAAAGAGGGAAGGTTGGGCATGAGGCTAGCAACCTCATCCTGTGAAATAATAAACACTGATACAAAAACTTCAAGCCTTCGAGCTTGAAGCCCTATGTTCCACTGGCAACGTGAAGGAAAAAAAATTAGAAGCTTACGAATAAGCACAGC
Organism: Trichobilharzia regenti; assembly: GCA_944472135.2. NCBI lineage: Eukaryota > Metazoa > Platyhelminthes > Trematoda > Strigeidida > Schistosomatidae > Trichobilharzia > Trichobilharzia regenti. Next base: position 69,986,658 of record OX235263.1, read on the forward strand.
TGGTTGTAGATATTTTAAATACTCGCAAGAGCAGAAAATACCATTAGCTTTCATATTGGACCTAACACTGGTTTCAGAAAACTACGCTTGATACGTAGACTACTGAGCATAGTAACCAACCGGGAACAACAGAAAATCGAAATGCGCTACGATTGTTTATTCTTCCATCGATAATGACACGGAAATACAGATTACTATCAGCAAAGTCTGTAAATACACGTTAATAGAATGTACATTCATACTTCTAATCATATTTCCCCATTCTTCTACCAACCAGAATATGACTAAGCAATGATAACCTTCTTGTCTCCCGCCAAACGGAGACCAGTTCGAATAAACAAATGATTCAGTGTTCACCAGCATTTTCAATATACATATATATATATATATATATATATATATATATATATATATATATATATAGCGAAGCCTCTCCACCTCACTTGTACGTTGCGCTGAAGTTTCATCATAATTCATTTCTTCTCTTCTGCATAATTTCCCTCTAATGGTAAATGAGATTGTTCTAGCCTTCATCTAAATGTGGAGATGTGATTTATCGGCTTAAGCACTTGATTTCCATCCAATTGGAGCAAGGTTCGAATCCTGCTTGCCCTACTTTAATTTGAGAAACTAAACAGGACCCATCAACCCCTCAAGTAATGTTTTCGCTCACTGAATCCTAACAACTTTTACTCATACTTTTATTTGTCTATTCCACGATAATACAATAATCTTTTTTTTGTTTTCAATTTGCCTACTTTTCCCCTACAGTTGCTACAACAAGCTCATGTGGATGCTGTTAATATTTTGGGTGAAGCATTCGCTGCTGAAAAACACTTTGATTTCGGTCAACAGTCAACAACTAAACGAATTAGTCATTTAATTCCTGTTATGCTTGAACATCGGTTGACTCCACCACCAGAAGAAAGTTATTCCCTGCATCGTAAAATGTCTGGCTGTTTTCTGCTGTGCAGTAAACTTAAAGCTAAAGTTAACTGTCGACCATTATTTTATGATATATGGAATAATTATCAATTCTCTGCTGACGATAATATTGCTCACGATCACCAGCAGACTTCTCCTCAGGTTAAGAATCAATGACGGACATATATGCATTAACTTTTATAGATATATTTTGTCTTTTTCTTTTCTTTTTGTAGTGTCTAGTTTAATAGAAATTTTACACTGTACTAGTAGTAGTATTACTACGTGTATTTTGACGAAATACAAAGATATTTTATAAGAATGCAATTCGTTTTTCCTGATAAAATTAGCTTGAGTTTATCTTGATGTGATCAGGTGTTTCGATGTGAATGCACTAGGCCTTATTCTTTTCTTGTTGATATTGTTATCTGGTGATGGATGCTGACTAGCAGTGGAATCAGAACGCACGTTTCGTCCTATTTGAGACTCTTCAGCGACTGAATGTACCTGCATTCCCCAGTGAGTAGTAGTGGGGAGTGATGGTGTTCCCATTGAGACTCTAACCCAGCAGCCATCATTTCTTCAAAGGCTAAAGCGTTATCCACTAGACCACTTGAGCCACGGGATCCACCTCTTGTGCAATGCCTATCAGTTATTATATAATTCAATTCTGACTGTGCGTCAGTGGCACAGTGGTTAGGATGCTCGCCGACCATGCACATGGTCCGGGGTTCGATCCCCGGCCGACGCTCTCTTTTATCTCTCTGAGTCGGAAATAAAAGCTGGTAAAGAGGAAAGGTTGGGCATGAGGCTAGCAACCCCATCTTGTAAAAATAAACACTGCTACAAAGACTCCAAGCCTTTAGCTTGAAGCCCTATGTTCCACTGGGAACTTGAAGGAAAAAATCAATTCGGACTTGGGACGGGGCACCTCATTACAATCAATCAATGCGAAAGTTCAATTCCATTATAGATAATATTTTATTTTGATAAATCACGAACTGTGTTATACAGTAATATTAACTGATGATGTTTTGAGCACAAACTATTGCTCATAATTATATCATATCACTCACACAACTTTTTACTTCAATTATACACATGAGTGAAATTCATGATTAAACATTTGAATAAAAATCAATATAAGATAATGCATGTTCAGAAATAATATGAGTGTTATCAATCAAATACAATCAGATGGGAAATAGGATGTTTTTATAGTCAAAATAAGTAGATTGTTAGAATGTTATGATGTACGTGAATTGAGATAGAATTTTAAGATTATTTATTATCCTCATCTGATTTGCGTTGAGTAATTTCTGTTGCATATGTTGGATGTAGATTCTATGAAGCAGGCAGGATTCAGTCGTGCTCCAACTACCTATGTTACTTCTTAGAATTTTGACTTTGTCCCATGCATCCTAGTGTATGTTTGTGTGTTGATGCATGTAGTGCTATTGCTGAGCTGTTTTCTGAATTGTTTATCTTCTCGGGGTCAACCATTCTTACCTTAGTTAAGTTCTTATGTTCTGATAATCTCACTACTCTCGATTTATTAATTTGACGTATGTAGTTGACCTCACTCACAGTCATTCCAAGGTATTTTGTAAATTAAATAATTTTGATTTCATTGAGTCCATCGGGTCTTTTAGTTGTTGTTCGAGACAGTTACTTTTTTCTATCCTATTGTTTATGTCTTTTTATATTTATAGTCGATATGTAAGTGACATATTTAAACACACACGTAGTGCAATATACACAATCATGGTAAATCAAAGAATTAGTGAACCGTCTTCTCCAAATTCAACAAATGGTGATGGCGATGATGATAATAGTAATAATATCCTTCATGGTATCAATAATGGTGTTGTAATCAACTGGAACAGCTATCCAACTGATGCAAACGGAATCGAAGATGATAATAATGACGATGATCTGACCAATCAGACAGCACCGATTGGTTATGTTTTACTAGGCAGTGAAGTGTTACACGCAGCGGATGACGGTGGAGATGACAGCGAAGCAGATGATGATGATGCATTGTCAGTCAGTGAAAATGAACAAACCGGAAATCCTACCATCAATCAAAATGATTCAAGTATACAGTCTTTGGAGAATGACGGAGATTCAATCAATCTAGATATTGATGTTGATCAACTACTTAATCGACAGTTGGCTAGAACAGAATTCGAGCCTCGTGGAGCATTTTCAGTAAGTGTTTTTACTCCTAAATGAGCCTAGTGTGTAATAGTAGTAATAATAATAGCTTCATTCTGGATATTGTTTATAAAGTGTTAGAACTCTCAACAGAATTTGTTGCTAAAGATACATTCTTTTCGTTAGGCATTTCCAAGTAAAATCATAAATGATAGTAGATTGCATGACGCAGTGTCATTAACCTGAAGAGCAAATCAATCGCTGATAATAATTCTCGCCCTGATATAATGTTTATGAGGTACCTAGCCTGTCATATGCTCTGATGGTGTTCCCGTGACTTCTGTTGCCAGATCCGCCAAGCGCAATGGGATGTTACGCGACCTAATGGTTGTGTGCTTTTGAACTCTCCACCATATAATATGTATAAATTCACTCTATTGCTTGATCTTGTATTGTGTCTACGTCAATTCTTGTTTCCAAGTGAAATCTGAACTCTCTCCCCTCTTTATCTACTAATACCACAAATAACACGGAATAGTTAGTCCACTTACATCATTTTTGGAATTATGTTGCTTATACTTTCTGTATATAAGTCGACATCATTGTGGAAAAGTATGTTCGAAAATTCTGTAATTTATAATTTGATCTTGTTTAAGATGTAAGTAGTTGAAGAGAATCTACGAGACAAAACAAGGTAATATCATCAAAACTGGAAATATGTTGATTGCTTCTTTATTCAAACTAGTAACTATAACTAATAACCAGTAGGGTGCAGCTGGTCGGGTGTGAGGACGAATACTCGCCAGCGAAGACATTGGCTAGGGGTCGTGTAATAGGAATGATTCAGCACCTGTTCAACCGGATATCTGGAAAATTACACCACCCTACGACAAATAGGAAGACGTAAAGGAAACTGGCCATTGGATCGGGTCCCAGTGGCTTAATGATATACGAGCTAGCTCGCCTTGTAACCAGAAGGTCCTGGGTTCGAATCCCAGTGGATGTGTACTGCTGAAGAGTCCCAAACAAGGACGAAACAGCTATCAATACTCCCTGACAGGTTTTCCAATGGTTCTCTAACTGATGCCAGCTCATGATGAAATCCTGTAACTAATCAATCAAATCCCTACAAACCAACACTTGAATAATAAAAATAGTTATTTACGTATCCGAAAAGATTTCTTGATCACAAGTATTTAATTGAATGAATAAATAAATATCAAAGGTATTGATAATTTTTCTTTGTTTATTTCACCTTCTAATTGTGTATTTCATTTAGGACTCGAATTTATTTGTTGGTACAGTTGAAGACACATCTCATATAGAATTATGGAATGAAAATACGCCTCCATCAACATCACAAATCACAATAACTCCAGGTACGTTGTAAAATTAATCAATGTAAAATTGGTTACAGGATTTCATCATGATCTGAAATTAGTTAGAGAATCATTGGAAAACCAGCTGGGAGTACTGAACAACTGTTTCGCCGCAGTTGGGTACTCTTCATTGGTACTCACTCACTGGGTTTTAAATCCAGGACCTCCCGGTTACAAGGCGAGCTCGTAATCTAATTAAGCCACTGGGACCCTCTCTAGTGGTATTCGTGACCACTGGCCAATGTCCGGCGAGTATTTGTCCTCACACCCCCAGTCTACTGTACCCCACTGGTCACGACTTCTCACTAGAACTCAGGTAACTACCCATCTGAATAGGGCCAGTCGCTAGTGAGCATCAGATTGGTATTCACAAGTGTGGGTTTGCGGGGAAATTGATTGGTTACAAGACTTAATCATGAATTAAAATTGCGCTGTTTACTGCCTCGCTATTTACTGTGACTTCTATGAATTTCGGAAAAGACACCGAAACTAAACTAGAATATTGCTAAATAATGATAGCTCTCTTCCTCTTTTCAGTTGGTCTAAAGTAATATGTACTGAACTGTAAAGTGATCGCAGCTGTAAAAGTTTTAATTGTACGTGGACAGTCTATATCGCTAGGTTGAATGGCATTTACGTGGGATCTTTTAAGATTAAATATTGAATGGAAAGAAACTTTGACACGTGTAATACTTGTGCATTAAATCTAAAAAACGCCATGGAGTACATCATGCATATTGCAAGAATATGTTTAGTTCTGATTGTTAATTACTATACTGTGATCACCTGTATCAAATCACTTTAAGTTGCACAGCACACAAGGATATCATTTTTTTTAGCAAATGTCAATTTTCAAGTGCGTTAGCCTGTGAGGATTTGATTATTCTCAAATTTGAAATCCCTACAAACTAGCGTTTCAAAATTAATTTAATGCTCATTCGAGACTGGTTAGAGGATGATGTTGTCTCGAATTGTAGTAAGAAGTCATGACCAGTAGGGGTCCACCAGATGGTGTGTAAGGTGGCGCTAAAATTCACAAATCGATAAGAGATTTGAGCCATTGGATACTGTTCCGTTGGCTGAATGAGCTCACCTCGTAAGCTGAAGCTCCTGGGTGCAACCTTCGATTGGGTTATGGGCGCGTAATGCTGGGGAGTCCCAACCCAGGACTCTGTGGTATTGAATGGTTTCTCTAACTGATATCAATCCGTGATCAAACTTGAAGTGTTGTAAATTTCTCAATTCTACCAATATTAAGATGATCCTCCAGCGTCAGTGGCAAAGCGGTAGGATGCTCGTCCGGGGTTCGATCCCCGGCCGACGCATTTCTTAACCTTTCTAAGCCAGTAATAAGACTGGTAAAGAGGGAAGGTTGGGCATGAGGCTAGCAACCCATCTGGTAAAATAAACACCACTATGACGGAAGCTTTAAGTTTCTAGCTTGAATCCCTAGCTTCCACTGGGAACGTAGAGGAATAAGGTGATGACGAGTCGAAAAGAGCTTCTTCATTGAACCACTGGTTTTTTCACAAATACTTTCCTGTAGATTGTTTGTAGATTCAGTATTTGGGGGTAGATGACTGTTTCTTATGAATTTTATCCAGTAAGTGTTTCCATTAGGTTTACAAAGTTTTAGTAAAAACATAAGGCAACATATTCTCTCTTAAACCCACAGAGGAACTGTAACTAACTGTCTATACGTGTGAAATATGTGGACAACATAAGGCACATTTAGGTACTTCTGTTTATTTATCTATATAAAACACAAACTTGGTACATTATACACACCTAGATATGCTCTACACAAAATCGCATAGTCTGTGTGAGAGCTCGGAAACTGCCCGCGGACACCCAGAGTGGAGCAAGTGATTCCCTGAAAGAGCCATCCCTGAGCCTTTGACTTGAATTTTGATCCTCACTGAAGTGGATATGCATTCCCATGGTTGCCGGTAGCCAAAACAGGCGTATTCGTCACCCCTTCAGTTCAGATTCTGGAGCCCATATACACCATAGGTTTGGAATCGGGGTATATTCCAGCTGCCTAAAGGTGACCAGCAACGACAACCAGCACCAATCACCATCAGTGGGAAAGATTTAACAGAGGTTACTTCCCTCCTGCACTTATCTAGGAGGAATCGTTTCAACTACAGGCCAGTGGAACGGATGAAGATGTCAAAACCAGCCAGTCAGAATCGAAAAGGCAAGATGCGCCTTCATCAACCTGAAACCAGTTTGGAAATCTTTTGCACTTAGTCAGAATAAAGAACAAAATTTGGATTTTCAATACAAATGTCAAGTCAGCTAGTTCTTCTATGCTGGTCAAAAACTTACACTGGGTGTCACTGAAAGGATTTCCAACAGGTTGCAAACTTGTCTCAACAGCTGCCTTCGCTGTCTCCATACTGAAGACCAAACAGCTAGAAAGAATAAGCTACAAGAAACTATGGGAACAAACCAACCGAGCAAGAGCCGATCGCTCAACAAATATGCAGAAGAAAGTGAAGATGGATCGGGCATACGCTAAGGAAATCGTCGAATGACGTCGCACACCAAGCATTGCTCCATTGGAATCCCAATGGAAAGCGACGAGTAGTTCGTCAGTGCGACGGTGACATGGGGTAGATTGTTTGGGAAGGAGATGAGAGATTATGGGTAATCGTGTACGGTTCCGAAGAGGACGGCAGAAAATAGAACGAAGTGGAGATGTGTTGTTGAATCCCTATGTTCCACTTGGAATCCAAGGGAATAATGACAACAAAAATAAAGGTGATCACCATGTCAACCAGTCAGATTATATGCGTCTTACGTTCACATTCTCCCTCTTACTTTTGTGCGGAATACCTTTGTCGCGTGAGGGCAGTAAATAGGAGTTATCTGACCGAGGCTTTGAATGCGTCGCCACATGAGAGTATTTTGAAAGTAAGGTCTAAGTTTACCCACCCTCGGCTGTACCAGTTTGTTTGTAGGAGGTGGTTGGTATTTCCCATAATAATTCTTTCTATTCCATTAAATAACCCGTTTTGAAGTGCAGTCGTCGAATCTGAAAGTTCTTTGTCTGAAAAGTGTTAACTCTTCAAAAAGCAATGTAGAAGTATTATGCTTAATGAAGTTGTATAACTGAATTTTCGTTATATGCATTTTATATAATTTCATACTTAAATATTAATCTAATGTGTTTCATTTTAGACGAAGCAGATAAGATTAAAACCTGCATGTCAAATTTTCAACTACCAGTTTCACGATATCCTCCATGGGCTACACAAATTCCAGAAGAGCTATGGAAAGCTAAGCTGCTTGAAAAACTTGGAAGTAAATATAAACCGTAGAATTAATTTTGGTGCTCACCATTCCCATAACAATATGTTTTCTCTCTGTGATCATTTCGATTTGAAATTCCACTACCTTTTCCGTTAGTCACTTCATATGAAATTATTATTATTATTATTGTTATTATTACTAATTCACATTAAATAAAGTTTCCTTGTAAAGTCGCTTGTTTCATTTTATTGATATGTTGGAAGTTGTCTTTAACGTTGTTGCTATCGTGATATTGTGTTACTCGATTATAATAATAATATGAATAATTTGCTTTATTCCAAAACAGTACTTATGATACAGTATGGAATTCTCGGCATTTGGTACAATATTCCATTTAATCTGCTCAACAACAGCAACCAAAGAATCAATACTGGGTGTACAGGGAACCAAGATTGATAAAAGCAGGTTTTTGGTGCTAGCAGTGACAATAAGGTGAAAAATATACAAAAAAAGTGTAAAATAATAATAATGTTAATAACTAAAATTATAAGATAATTGAAATAATGTCACCGTAAATCTCATACTGTGGCGAGTGCTACTGACAAGATTTATCAGTAGTATATGAATAGACGTTCTTCGGCATAAAAACATCAACTAGCAGAGAGACACATTTGATTTCAGAAAAGGAAAATAATACAGCGTTGTGTTGATACATCGGGGACGACGTGAATGGAACACAAAGAAGCACAACATGAATTCGAGAAGTACCACAACACGGAAGATCTGTGCAAATGGTGCATTGAAGATAAGGTAAACATAATTTCGTTACATAGGGATACCAATTACCAAGAAATCTATCCCTTACCAAGTCTTTCATATCCTATCGTTTCAATACGAAGAGATAAAAGAGTTGATTATTTTGCTGATTACATAGTAAGTTGTAGGTGTCACACTTAACGCTATCTGTATCACATGGAATGTGGGTCAAATAGGGTATCGTTGAGTTTTTATACTTGGTTGTACGAGCATGTCATCTTTTATGATAACTTTTAATCCTACCTGATGAGATGCAAGACGATGACAGTTGTGAATGCAGAGGGTGTTGAAAGTCAGACAATATGGATTTAGACCATTTCTCATATGATTTGTTCAGGTGGCTGTCGAGTACAATAGTAACAAGCTAACTTAATGGCACACCACTTGCTCTACTGACAAACTTTAATATCCTTCGCAATATGATGTAGTCCTTTTTGAGTAGCTCAGGGAAGAGGAACAATAAAGAAAAATCTAAGGTCTTTATATTTAGTCAAGACTAATAGTTACCAAGTAAATCTGATTATTGGTCACTTTTAAACTCTAGGTTCTAAAGATAGACATTTTTGGAAATAAACTCTGGGTTGAGTTATATCAGAAAAGTCATTATCGAACAGGTTATAGAATAGCAGTCAATTGTTTACCTGAACTTCATTGACTTGAGAAAGACCGTCTACAGCGTTGGCCGTGAAATAATTTCGAAGCTTCTGTAACACTACGGAGTGCTGTAAACTAATATCAACAGCCATATGATGATGGTGTATGTCATGTGACTCAAAATAGGAAAATCAATGAAGCTTTTCGAGGGGAGACAAGACTGTCTACTATCACCAATGATATTCTGACTGTGGTGTACTGGATCATGTGGCAGATTGTGGGCAGCGGGGAGACAGGAACGCGTTGGACTGATGAGAAGACTCTAGAAGATCTGGATTTTACAGGCGACTTATGTGTGATATAACATAAACTCGGTCTAAAGGCGAAGACCAACAAGCTGACAGAAAAAGCAAGCATCAAAAACAAGACTTCGAGTGAACACAGAGAAGACAGAAGTTATTAAAATAACCAACAAGCACAAATCACTGTCACCATAATACATTGGAAAGTGATCACTTCCTTCAGTTATCTATGGGAATCGTCTCAACTGCAGGTGGCACAGATGACGATGTTAAAATTAGAATCAGAAAGACGAGAGAAACATTCATCCACTCCGAAGTCAATGTGAATATCTTCTGCACTGAGTATACAGTACAAAATCCAAATTTCCAGCACCTGTGTCGTGTCAGTCAGTTCTTGTCTATGAGTCAGGTACTTTGCTCATCGCCAAAACATTTCCAACAATCTACTGCAAAATCCTATCAACAACTCCATGACTGGCGGGAAAGAATAAGTCACAAGAAAGAACCCATTGGTCTGCAAATATCCCGCAGGAGATGGGGATAGGTCGGAGACAGATTGAGGAAACCGTTGGATGACATCGCATACCAGGCCACAGCTAGAGTGGAAGTCGGTTGGGAAACGACGAGTTTGGCGTGGATCCAAAGGTGACATTCAAGAGATCGTGTGAGGAAATGAGAGACTATGGTCAATCTGAGGGGACTGCAGAGAACAGGGTAAGATACACGTGTGCTCCTGAAGTCCTATGTCCAACACGGAATCCAAGGGAGTAATAATAATAATAATAATCATATAATCACATGAAGTGCTACAAAAGTAAAATGGAATTCAAGTATTGGTTTGTGGGGATCTGATTGATTGGTTACAGGTTATCATCATGAACTGATATCAGTTAGAGAACCATTGGAAAGCCAACTGAGAGTACTGGACAGCTGTTTTGTCAGTCTAGTTTGGGACTCTTCATCAGTACGCACACATCACAGGTGTTTGAACCCAAGACCTCCTGATTACAAGGCGAGCTCGCAGACCATTAAGCCACTGCGACCCGATCCAATGGCCAGCCAATTCACGACGTAGTACGATCGCTAACGAAAATGGAATTCTCTTTTTTGCCCAAAGTAAAAACTTTGTCTATTCACTTATTCAATATTCTATCTCAAAATGTCTAATGTCAAGTGTTGTGAGATTACACGACTGTAAAGCTTATTAGAAGCTAGATAATATAAAACTCAGAATTGATCACATTGTTATTGATACATTCATTTATGAGGTATAACAACTCAGACTACTACTAAACAGACAAAAGAGGTCGATGATAACTACAAATGGGGATCATCATCACCATATATATGTCTGTTTTATTCGACAATTCTCTCAATCACCAATGTAATATCCTCTACACAAATGAAATAAACTTTAGGTTATAAACAAGAAGAGGAAGAAACAGGCATCCGGAGGAAAAATGAAGTGAGAATAGGAAATAATCTTATGATACAAAATATTTTTTCTAATGTGTAGAAAGATACTGTTCATTTCCGTTAACAGTATGTACATTTTTATCCCCTTTTTATTGTCATTATTATTATTACTATTATTTTCATCAATTCATTGACGAACAATTAAAAAACGTAAGTAATTCAAGAACTTATTGATAACGAATGATGAAGTGAGGAGTATGATTCGAGTGTTTGTGTAATCAAGTATATTATCAGTAAAACACAACGAAAAAAATAAATAAAACAGTTTTTTGTTTTAATGCGAACAGGAAATTTCGCGCGAATTTTAAATTTACTACAGTAGAAGTCATGTAAATGTTTCTTTTCATGCGAATATGTATGTATGTATGTATAAATATGCATCTATAGTATTTGTGATTGTTTGCGTGATTCTTCGTTCTGTTTTTGCTTTTTTTCATCCTCAGTATTTATTTTATTCCCCTTTGTTTGAAATTCAGTAGTAACTGTGAACGACAGTTCATTTTATGTTTCTTTGTGTATATATATGTGTGTGTGCGTGTATGTGAAGAGAGCTGTAAGATGATGAAGTATGGTATATGTGATTGGATTATTCAAATGGCACTGTGTGTTCGCTTATGTGTGCGAAGGGAAGTTACATTTCCTGTAATAAAGATGAAACTTCCTTTATTATTGTGTAAGTATATTTTTGTAAAAAAGTACTTGGATGTTATTAGGAAGATATTTGTAAAATAAGATATCCATCTATCTATCTATCTATCTACAGGATGTAAAAATTTTCTCATTTGGAAGTGTATCTCATTCTAGTAATTAATTAACTAATATAGATGAACAACATTTGAAGGTGTATGTTGACTGTGGTAATAAATTCAACTGTACTGTGAGAACATTTTTAGGGGAATGAAGTAGACCATTGACTCACATCTTGTATTCCTAGGAAAAGGTCAAAAGCAAAATAGAAATAATGGTGAAATTAATAATGATAAGATAAATAAGAAAGAATACAAGGCATCTACAGTAGTTTTACTATATAAGGAGGGAGGGGACATCTGAAACCCTCCCTAAGTAGGATTCTTAATAAAGCAAGAATTTGGTGGTGGCATTCAAACCCACAAACTCACTCACTCAGGTAGAGACAAGCTGTTTGGGCTAAACGACCCTGTGGACCCAATTAGACAAAATAATATAGTTTACAAAATATCTTGCAAAAACTCTGAGTCAGCTCAACTACATAGGTCAAACTAGTAGATCGAAGGTAGTGAAATTATCAGAACATAAGAATTTAGCCAAGATTAGAATGGTTGACCCCAAGAAGATGAGTAATTTAGAAAAAAGCTCAGCAAATGCACTACATGCATTAACACAAAACCACACAATAGGGTGGGTGGGAGAGGGTTAGAATTCTAAGAAGTAATATAGGTAGGTGGAGTACGAAAGAGATTGATTACTGAATCCTAGTTCATCGAGTAATCTACAGCCAACACATCAACAGAAATCATCAATGCAACAGAAATATGGAAGATATTATTACCACCAGTCAGTCAGATCAGACGATAATAAATAATCTTAAAATTCTATGTCAATTCATGTACATCATAACATTCTAACAAGTTACTGATTTTTACAGTAAAAACATCTTATTTTCCATCTGATTGTATTCGATTGATAACAGTAATATTATTCAAGTATCAGTTTTCAGAGATTTGATTGGTTACAGGACTTCATCATCAGCTGACATCAGTTAGAGAACCACTGGAAAACTAGCTGAGAGTACTGGACAGCTGTTTCGCCCTGGTCTGGGACTCTTCAACAGGATTCGAACCTAGGACCTTCCGGCTACAAGGCGAGCTAGTAGACCAATTAAGCCACTGGGACCCGATCCAATGACCAGCCCATGAATTCCAATATCTGGTAATTCACGATATAGTGCGTCCACTAACCAATGTCTTCGGTGGGTATCTCTCCTCATACCCGACCGTTAGAATGCAGCACCCTACATGAGTAAACATTAATTTTATTCAAATGTGTAATCAGTTTTACTCCTGTATATTGAATGAAGCAAAAAAGTTCTGTGCGTACCTCTTTTCGATTATAAGCAGTAATAATCAATGCTCGAAACGTCATCACTAAATATTGCTGTATAACAACGCTGAGTGATGTTAACAAAATAAAATTTTATCCATAATGGAGTTATACTCTACCACAGTGCACAAGTTTTATACCAATATCAACATTTTTGGGGAATGAAGAAGATGATTGACTCACATCCTATATTTTGTTGTTATCGATTTACTAAGCGTATTTTGAAAACTTGTGGAAACATTTGAATACTAAATCTATTGAGTTCATTTATAAAGAAACATGAGATGAGTGATCAACTATTTACGAAATACAGGATGAGTGATAAATTTAAATTTCATGCAATCAGTTCCCTTTATTACGAGCTCGTTTTATCGGTTGGATTCTTTTCAAACGAGTATCTATCCTATTTATTATCAAAACACAAGTTACAGAATTTCTGAACATACTTTCTCCACACTGACGTTGACTTATAGATTGAAAGAATAAGCGACATAATTTCGGAAAATGATGTTAACAGACTAATTACTGCATGTTCAAAAGAGGCAAACTATTATTTATGATATAAGTAGATAAACAGGGAAGAGAGTTTAGATTTCACATTGAAACAAGGATTGACTAAGAGACAATACAAGATCGAACAACAAAATGAATTCCTACTTGTTATGATGGAGAGTTCAACAGTGTAGGAGTGAGTGATAAAGTGAAATTATGACACAGACACCATCAATCAAAGTAAACTGGGAAACTTAATAGTGAATTCAACTCGATAAGTGGCTATCAGAATCAAATTTCAGTAGAAAAAAAAGACAGATGAACAAAACAATTACAGCTACCAAAAGCGTGAGAGATAAGTCATACGATCTTTTTGTATACACAAAGGTTGAATAGAAGTCTTTTGATTTCAATGGCTTCTTCAAATCGAAGTAATCCATGGTCTTCTTTGTATAATGTCATTTAACTAATGTCACTAATAATCACTTTATATTTTCAGATAATACAGATCATGATGCATAAATGCATACAAAAAGGAATAAGTATAAAATTGAGTAAATATGAAGAATTCTCTCAGTTGAGAGTTCAAAGAGAGAAGTGTATATTTTATCTAGGAAGTGGAGAGGAAAATCTTGAAGTAACCTTTCATTTCAAGAAGACAGAAAATCTCACGTTTTATTCAACTACTGAGGTGTAAATGTTTTCTTAAAATATGTTTAAAAAAAAAGATATTGATATAGGTAATAACTCTTAGTAATATACACATATATGTACATCTTTTGATAATGCTATTTATCAGAATGATTATCTGGTTTTTACAAATTTTTAACACCAATAAAGAATTATGTGAAAAAGAAGCAGAATAATGACTAACTATAATATGAAAGACATAAAGTAAAACGAAGGTTTGTTATGCATGAACTCCATTTTTTGCTTTTGATAAGAAGAAAATTAGAATTTTAAAATGCTTACATAGGTCAACTATTGATACAAAGTTAGGGTTTCTCTTCGATATATATGTATACATAAACATAAAGAGGTGAGATCTGATGATGAGGGTGATTAAATGATCATTTTTTATTTTTATGTTAAAATACCTTGAAATTCTGAACTTTTGGCTATGGAAACAACTGAATGCTAGAATTTTTAGATATATGAGATGTAATGAATTAATGACTATTAAGCTTTCTGTTGCGTCGGTGGCATAGCGGTTAGGACGCTCACCGACCATGCACATGGTCCGGTGTTCGATCCCCGACCGATGCACTCCTTTACCTCGCAAAGCCAGAAACAATACTGGTAAAGGGGAAAGGTTGGCATGAGGCTAGCAACCCTATCCTGTAAAATAAACATCACTGCTACAAAAACTTCAAGCCACTATCTTGAAGCCCTATGTTCCACTGGGGAACGTGATGGAAAAAAAAGCTTTCTGTTAGGATTCTATGAGTGGTTTTATTTTGTAGTGAAAGAAGTTTATTGCATGGAGGATTTCATCATGAGCTGACATCAGTAAGAGAACCACTGGAAAACCTGGGAGTACAAGACAGCTGTTTCGTCCTAGTTTGGGACTCGTCAGCAGTACGCATATTGTCAGCTCATAATGAAATCGTCCATGCAATGAAACACAAAATCCCTACAAAACCAATACTTGAAAATTAATCTGATGCTCACTAGCGACTGGCCCTATTCAGGCAGTTAACCTGAGGTTCTAGTGGGAAGCCGTGACCTGTTGGGTGCAGAAGGTTGAAGATGGGGCAGTAACTCATCGTAGAAGACATTGTGAAATGGTCGCTCTATGTCGTGAATTGGCAGAAGTTAAAATTCAAAAACCATTGGATCGGGTCTCAGTGGCTCAATGGTCTACAACCCTGCCTTGTAACCAGAAGGTCCTGGGTTCGAACCCCTGTGATGAGTGCGTACTGATGGAGAGTCCCAAAATAGGCTGACGAAACAGCTGTCCAGTACTCCCAGGTTTTCCAGTGGTTCTCTAACTGATGTCAGCTCATGATGAATTCCCCAACCAATCAAACAAAATCTCTACAAAACCAATACTTGAAAAGTAGTTTCTCATCATTCTGTATTCAACACAAATGGAGCACATGATGTCTATCGAACATAACTCAGAAGAACCATAGCTTCTTGAATAACAGTAAGAAGTCACTATTATGTTAGAGTGAAACTAGTGTCGAGTATACATTGGAATTTTATACTGGTCTTTATCATTACCAACGGTAAAGATGAATGAATCTTTATGGAAGAAAGGTTACCTTGTCAAACTACCAAAGAAGATTGAATTAGGCCTCTCCAAAAACTGGTGAGAAATCATTTTCTTGTCCACTTCAAATAAAATGCTAAATTAGGTCATCCTGAGAGAATAAAGATGCACTGGATGCAGAACTCCACCCTCCGGAACTAGCTGGATTCAGGAAAAGCAAATCATGTGCTGATCGAATTGCAGCTCTATACACCATCGGAAAAAGCATAGAATGGCAGTCAAATCTCTACTTCAATTTCGAAAAAGCCTTCGGTAGCATTGGCCGAGAAGCAATTTGGAAACAACTTCAACACTGTGAAGTGCAGTGCCTAAGTCTTCACCAACCTCATTCAACAGCTGGCCATATAACAATGCCGCCTGTTAGGTGATTCACAACAGAAAACTCAGAGAAGAAGCCTTTGAAGTGAAGACGGGAGTAAGATAAGGCTGGCTGCTTACTATCACCAATGATATTCTTAATTGTGATGGACTGGATTTCGCGACACACCGTGTGTGATGGAGATAGAATACATGAATAGTTTTAGGCGGATAAGAAGAATCTACAGGTTATGGATTTCGGGGACCATTTATGTCTCACATCACATAAATTCCAAGACTCACACGCAAAAACCAATACGTTGGGAGAAGAAGTATTACAGATTTGATCTCAAGTGAACATACAGAAGACGGAGGTGGTGAAGATAATCAACCAATCAACAGCAATAACAACTAGCACCATCAGCTGAAGAAGACTGAAACAGACTAAGCACCATAGTTTCAAGTGTAGATGGACGGCGCGTCTAAACCAGAATCAGAATGATGAGATAGACCTTCACCAATCTAGAATGAGTTTGGAAATCTTCTGCACTTATATAGACAGTAAAATTCGGATTTTCAACACCAATGTCAAATCAGTCTATTCTTCTATATGAATCAGAAACTTGCACTATGCTTCACGAAAATCACTTCTAACTGACCACTGTAGAATTTTATCAACAGGTAACTTCGTATTGAAGCTCAGATGGCCAGCCATAAATAATCAGCAACAAATTACTCCCAGAAAAAACTAACCAAGAACCTATTGCTCAACAAACATTCCAAAGAAAATGGAAATTGACTGGATACACGCTAAGGAGGCCTTCAAATGATATCGTGCTCCAGTGTGGTGAGAGCAGGCTGCTAGCCGATTGGTTGACACTAAGCTATGTTAATATGGGCCGTGAGAAAATATGACCAAGGCTGAGTCAACAACCAATCACAGCAAAGTTAACGTGGCAAAATATGATTCGCAGATAGAGAACTCTATTTGTCAAGGAAACCCGAAACAACCAATCAGAAGCCTGCGTTTGTCTACTTGCATAAGCTATAATAATGTATGTGAAATATGTATAAATACGTGTTGATTTTCATAATAAAACGATCTGTTGCCTGGCCCTTGTCTTCTGTTGTTACACCAGGTTATCACTCAAGGGGAACCCGAACGGGAAACGAAAAGTTGGATGCCTATTCCACAGTAACAGGAAGTAGGTCGTGTGAGTAGGAGATGAGAGACTATTAGCAATTGTAGTTGCAGATGAAGAGGATCGCAGTGAACAGAACAAAGTAGAGATGTGTTTTTAAAGGTCTATGTTTCACTCCGAACCCAAGGGAACAATAATAATAATAACAATTATTATCATGAATAAATCAAAGTAGAAATGTAATTTTTGAAGTGAAGCTTGTGATGATATTATGTGTACCAGCAAAGTGAATGTAAAAGTCTACTTCCTAAATAAGATAGTTAAAGGATGTATAAAGTGAAGTGAGGAAATCAGGTAGCTGAAATGAGTCAAAACAGCTAAGTGCTACTCGTTTTTGTCTGTGTAATGGTGACTAACAGGGAAGTCAAGGAGGTGCATTTCACAACAATTTGCGTCAATGTTTACCTACCGAATCGAGGTTATGACAAAAAACAGTAAAAAAGCTTAACCTTGAAGAACTCACCAGCCAATCACTGCAGACTTGACGAGTTCAAATACTATTCGCAGATATATGGCATAACTTTCTGAGAAACGGTTGCAAGCAGTACAGAATAACCTTCAGCCAGAAAAAAAACCAATCAGAAGACTGCTTCTCAGCTGACAATAGTATACATGAAAATCTATAAATATCTCTTGATTTTCTCAATAAACGATCTCTTACCTGGCCCTTGTCTTCTGCCGTTACATACTTAAACTGCATAAATCACAATAGCTACTATTGGAAAGAGTGATATAGTTGTTTTCGTGATCATCATAGCAGTGTTTTACAACTGTCGCATACAAATTTGCCACCAGATGGTCTACTTTTTGTTTTAAATTATGTTAGCCTCAAATTTTAGTAATCTGTAAGCTACAGGCGTTCGTAATAAAAAATAGGTTGTACTAATACTTATATTTCGGAAGTTGAAATCCATGAGGTTCCCATTAGATCAGGTCCCAGTGGCTGAATGGCCTACGAGCTCGCCTTAAAACGGAAAGGTCCCGGGTTCTCACCCTGGCAGTGGGTGCATACTGTGAAGAGTTCCCAGCTAGGACGAAACAGCTGTACAGTGCTTCCAGCTGGTTTTCAGCGGATCTCTAATCGATGTCATCTCATAATAAATTCTTGTAAACAATCAAATCCCTACAAACCACCACTTATATTTCAGTTTCTACCTCAATCATAAGTCACTTGTCTAGTCCGTAAACAAGCAATCCTTTCCTCTTCATTTGTAATCCACTACTATTACATTTGAGATGAAAATATGTCACATAAAACAAAAGGCGTTCAGAGAACTGTGATATCATTCGAAAGTTGTACAATCGCATATATATAGCACATTGTCATTAAAACTGTAAGCCGTAGATAAATTGCGTGACGTAACGCAAATGCAAGACTTGAGTAGAACTCAACTAAATTTGAAGGAAGTCAAGACGTGTGTTATTCGGATTAACAAAAACTACGTGCAATAATACAAATTGACATGTATCTGTGGGAGCAGTTACATTGGAAGAACAGAAAGAAGGGTATACCTACGATTTCCTGAACATGTAGTAAAAAGCCTATGTCTAAAGGGAACAAATGCTTTAAACAGTGCCATCGCCAGGCATCTCCTTGACACGGGTCATGAGGTGGACATCACAAGATTGTTCAAAATTATCAATAGGCAAAAGAGTTCCATTCTTCTCAAGTTTGACGAAGTAATTTCCATCAAGCGCCTGAAACCCGATTCATGAGTTCAGAAAGAAGTGGTTATCAGTCGTTCTCTGTCCTGGTAACTCGATGTTTTCATCCTCTCTTTCATCTGATTACGTAATGTAGAAAGTTTCCATTGTGTATGACCATTATTGTTCGGCAGATGTAATAGAAAAAATTTGTAACTCAGGTGGATGATTTGCAATTGATAGTGTTCTCTGAGCTCCTTGGTTTAATTGCGGAGCTTTCATCGTCTTTCTGGACGACATCTTCAGCGCAGTATTTAGGATAAAGTGAAATGATTTAAATTTCTTCATGAGTCTCCCGGTAACCATCTTTAGATATTTATTGACCGTTTTCTATTGATTGGGATTTTAAACTTTCTGATCACCTGATTTACTTCTTATTAGTTGATCTATTTCATCTATATTAACGGGTTTATTAATGGCATTTTTGTTTGAGTACAGGCTTCTAGGAATTCCCTGGCACATTTAGTGTTTCCTCTGTTTAAGATTTTGATATTATCCCAATCAAACTGATGTCCATAATTATCGGTATGCATTGATACTAAAGAATTTATATCATGTCTTTTCACGGCTGACTTGTGTTTTTGGATTCTTATTCAAAGGGGACGCCCACTTTGGCCGATGTAATGTTTGTTACAGTTCATACAATTTATTTTGTAAATGGTGTTAATTTTATCCCCTTTTTCTTTTGGATCTTTTGGTTTGCATAAGATAATATCGTCGTATATTTCTTGAAGGGGAAAAAGAAGAGATATTACAATGGACTGGATTGCGCTTCAGGTCAGATAGAATCGTGTCACATGATCTGTTGTCAGTTAATCTTTTATTTGAAGATCCTGGGTGAAGAATAAAGTGTCATGTAATAAATTTTGCTGAAAATTCTGTACATTGTATAAACACTGTTCAGAATAGACCTATTATCATTATTATATTTCATACATTTATTCCCCATTTATGAATTTGAATAAAGCAAGAACAACAGTTTTTGCAGAATAAAACGGTACCACCATTTATTTCGTTGGCTTCTCATCAGCTGCTTGCTTACAGCCCAAAGTTATTATTAAATATATCTTCAGAAACAATTTAAGCATACTCGCACCGAGTTCATTTTTAAACAAAAATCAACCAATCAATCAGTATATGCATACAGTAATAATATATATAATAATAAACACATTATGCCGAACAATAATGGTCATACACAATGGAAACTTTCTACATTACATAATCAGATGAAAGAGAGGATGAAAACATCGAGTTACCAGGACAGAGAACGACTGATAACCACTTCTTTCTGAACTCATGAATCGGGTTTCAGGCGCTTGATGGAAATTGCTTCGTCAAACTTGAGAAGAATGGAACTCTTTTGCCTATTGATAATTTTGAACAATCTTGTGATGTCCACCTCATGACCCGTGTCAAGGAGATGCCTGGCGATGGCACTGTTTAAAGCATTTGTTCCCTTTAGACATAGGCTTTTTACTACATGTTCAGGAAATCGTAGGTATACCCTTCTTTCTGTTCTTCCAATGTAACTGCTCCCATGGATACATGTCAATTTGTATTTATAGTTGGAATTAACATGACAAGGATATCTGTTGACATTTGACTGCACCAAAGAGCAAGTTGTTCGATAGACTGGAACGAGCTTAACTGAGGTAGGAGTGAGTACTCAGCCTTCTGTTGACCATTGCTGCAATATTTTCTATTTATTTTTATTTTTATTTTATTGTATTTATAATATTTGCTGTGCGTCGATTGGCTTTTTGCCCACTGTGCATTGTTTTACATTTGTGACTCCAAATCTCCCATACTTGTTGATGAACATTTTAGGGAACCGATTACTCTTCAATATCTTTTCAAGAAACTCAAATGCTTCCTCTAATTTCTCTACAGAGTATATTCTCCTCACTCTATAGTACAGAGTTTTGACTAGTTGACGTTTAAAGCTATTTGGAATAAAAAATATTAAAATGTAAGTATTGTCCTTTTCATGTAAGCTTTCGATAAATTGACTTCTGAAGACTACCGTCTTCTAGGTGTTCCATGGCAATGTCGAGGAAGTGAAACTTTCCGTCACTTTCATTTTCCATAGTAAACTCAACATTAGTATGTGCATCATTGAATAATCTGAGTAAGTGTGGCGCATGACTTTCATTTGGTCAATAGAATTAGGTGATCACTAAGTACAAGACAATACGATATTGGTTATTACTAAGTGGTTAATTAATCTACACTTAATCTCCACATAAGAAGATAGTACCTGAAGTAGTTACAAAAGGGATTCAGCAGCATACCTCAATCTTACTCTTTTATCTGTTGGCATTTGTAGCCGGCTGCAAGACTACACACGACCTTTCATTTCCTCTTCACATAATCTTCTCTGTATTACCCTTGAATGCCTAACTCGTCGTTTCCCATTCGGGTTCACCTTGAGGGTTTGGTGTACGGTGTCAATAAACGATCCCCTCAAAGTATGTCCAATCCACCAACATTTTACTCTGCATATTTGCTAGGTAATAGGTTGATGGCTATTTCGTTGTCTGCTAGATATCCTTACTGCATATCATTTCTGGTCAGCCACCTGGTCTTCAATATCTGGAGAAGTGGGTAATTTGATTGGACACTAGTATCTAGTGTCTAGTGATGTGTTTAGTCCTTTCTTTGGTGCAGACTGAATTCTATCAGTCAGGTTTGAAATATGGCCACTGTTCTAGGTAGCTCGCCACCACGGTGCACATTGATTTGATAATATTAGATGGTTAGAGGCAATCGGCAGGAAGTGAGTATCTATTGGGAAAGTCTGCAGCCTGTTGGAAATGTTGGTCTACTTTACCATCCCATCTTAAGCCTGGAAAAAAGGGAAAGTTAGCTGTAGGGTCTGAGATCCCACCTCATAAAAAACAACCACTTCGCTACTGAAACTTCAGAGACAAATAATCGACCTATTCAAGCGATTTATTTTTTATTTTAAGTTTCACAAATTGTTCAGTTCACTCCTCTGAATAAATGCAATAAAAGTGTTAAGTAATGAATTCAAATGAAAGATTTGTTTCAACTAAATACCAGACGAACTACTTCAATATAGTAAATATTAATGATTTCTTGAATTCTGAATTTATCATTCGTGTATGAATGGGGGAAATATTGATTACATATTTCAAAAACTGAAGAGTAGAAGTCATCCACTGAGATGGCTTTGTTTGATAATAATAATAGTGAGTGCATGGTTGCAACCTATCCTTCTGGTTATTGATATAAGAGAGAGATCCAGTCAACACAAGGGGAGGAAGATAGAGGTTTCGTGTTGAAATTCTTATTCTACTGACTGTCTGATAAAGATGACTTCACTGATTAAGGAACGAATTACGTCAATAACGATGGTATGTAATCATAAAAGCAATATTCGTATTAATATATTTAGTGATGGGATACTTTTTTTCTCATTCCTTTGCACTCTGAGTACAACACAGGGCTTCGAGCTTGAACTTTGAAGTTCCAGTATCGGTGGTGTTATTTTGTGTGATACAGGGTCACTAACCTCACGCCTAAACTTCCCATTTTACCTGAGTTATGACAGGGTGCGTTGGCTGGCATTCAAACCGTGGGTTACGTGCATGAGTGGCTGGCATTGTACCACTGAATCACCGACTCATTGATGCCGTAAATCACTTGTAACTGATTCCAGACAATTTGATAATGTATTATAAACATTATTCAAGAGATGACACCATTTTTTGGGCAGCCTCCTTAAAATATGGGCTACCAAAAACCCCATCATTATATTGCATATAATTTCGCTTCTTCATTTTGTTTTAATTCACTAAAATATGACCTCTAATTGTATCATTTACTCCGGCGAATATTAAAATATTTACAACCTGACGATTCGGTAGTTTCTATCAAACATGCGAAAAGTCCTGATCCTGGGTGGCAACGTATCTTTGGGTCTCAAAATCTAATCTTGAAATTTTTATAATTGACCTTCATACATCTGGTTCCATTGATAAATTTTGATAGAGAAAGGAAGACGAATTTGCAGTATAAAAATGATATCATTCTATTTGACAGGTTCTCATCAGCTGCAGACTACCTGAAGTAACAATGGCTATATAGATGATAATAACATACTTTGATGTTTCAGTAGTATTAGAGAAGAGATACTATGAAATTGATGTGTCCAAAATGAAAGCATTACGATTTTTAGTTTAAGTTTTCATCATAAATTTATACGCTTTCAAAGTTGAAAAGAAGGGGTGGGGTAAGACAGAAAAAGTTAATTAAAAGAACAATGTTAGCATGTAGGTTCACAAAGCAACTCAAAAAACAAAAGCGATTACAGTTTATCAGAGTAAGATTTGTTCAGTGAGTTGAGATCACTGAATTAGATGACTAATTAATGCAATCGAAATCAAAATCCAGTTACCAAGGGAGTGAGAGGTTAATCACACACTCTTTCTGTATACATAGGTCTGGTTGGTTTGAATCGTTTGATTGCGATCGCTTCGGCAAATCGTAGTAAATTTGCTCTCCTTTGTCTATTTAATATTTTGAAGGATTTAGAAATCTCTACGAGATGTCCGGCATCAACAATATGTCTGGTAATTGCGCTCTGAGAATATTTGCTTCCCTTCAGACACAGGTTCCTCGGAATATATTCAGAAAACCTGATAGAAGCCCTTCTTTCCATCCTTCCAATGTACTTGCTCCCACAGGTGCACGTAAATTCATAAACGCAGTTGGAGGTGATATCAGCAGGGTATTTATCCAGTTTTAAGTGGCTTATAGAAGAAGTGGTGCTGTTTAGTGTTATGAGTTTAGCTGGAGGGAAGCTTCTTTTTATTGCACCATTCAGTCTTGTGTCAATCTTTTGTGACACTGTATCTCCTTTGAATGAGAGACAAATTAACACTTTTTTCTTTTCTACAGTTGGGTGTTTTTCTTTCTTATCTTTTTCTGTGCTATACTTCTGTATAAATCCCTTAGGGTATCCATTTTCTCTTAGACATTTCTCGACGAAATCTAATTCTTCTTCGACTTTGTTTGGTGAAACATAGCTTCCTGGCTCTGTCGTACAAAGTCCTCACTAATCCACGTTTATAGCTTATGGGACAAAAGCTGTTACAGGGAAGATAATGCCCAGTCCAGGTTCCTTTTCTATAGATGGTTATAATCGAGACGAAGAAAATTCATCATGTTGGGCATGTATGTTCATAATGTATACATATAAAACTAATTTGTTTTAAAACTTTCACTTTGTATTTTAGTAACTTTTCTGACCACATGATTCATTATTTGAAGTATAATTCCATGATTACCAATGAGATTAGATTATAACCAAACGAGACTTTCAAGGAAAGACCAAGTATCTACGTCGAAATCAGTAAACTGATTATAATATTCATTAAACAAATGGATATATATACTTCCTGAATTCTATTCCCCTTATATTTATTTTTAATTAATCAAGTGTAAAAGGTAGTCGTTTTATGTTTGTTTTATTACTTTTTTTATTCATTTTAAAAAGAGCACCTGTCACTTCATATGATTCAATGTTCAATATTCATTCAAGTGGACAATTTAAACAATAAGCATATTTCATAATACAGTGATGAAAACATAATCGCATACAAATAATATGATGACATATGTATAAGAAGATGGAAATTTTCGCAATTTATTTCAATTCTGTTCAGCGGTGTGTGTGATTTTGTTTGTTTGATAATGACAGGTGGATAAAACTATGTCCATTCAATTATATCACACATTGGATATAAGCTTTTAATCATGAATTATTCACCAGAGTATACTCTTTTTATGAGAAATAATAATCGCAAACTTTAGTAAGTAATTTATTCATTCGAAGTATAGAAATTGGTCGATTTGAGACGTATATACATCAATCTGAAATATGCTTCTACAACAGCTTAACCTTATTTTTAAAAATCCTCGGAGTTGTGCAAAAAGGTTTTTTCAACAGATAGTTTGCAGGGATTTGATTTATTTCAGATTTTACCGGGGATCGATATCAATTAGAAAACCACTGAAAACCAGCAGGCAGTACTGGACATGTATTTCGTCCCAGTTTTAGAATATTCGGCGGTACGTGCCTAAGACCACATCAGTAATCAAACCTGAGATTGTGGACCATTCAGACAGTGGGACCCAATACAGTGGAGAATCCATGAATTCCAGCTTCTTCCAGTTATATATATATATTCCTTTACATTCCCAGTGGAACATAGGGTTTCAAGCTACCGGCTTGAAGTTTCTGTAGCAGTGGTTGCTAGTCTCATGCCCAACCTTCCCTCTCTTTACCAGTCTTATTACTGGTTTAGCGAGGTAAACGAGTGCATCAGCCGGGATCTATCCCCGAACCACATGCATGCCCAGCTAACATCTTACCACTGTGCCACCGATGCATATATATATACATAATTTCACCAGAAAGCTCGGTAACTAAGATGTAATGACAGGCATTCACAAAAAATACATTATAGAGATATCTAAGAATAGAGGACAACTAAACGGTGAATAAAGTCTTTTTAGTTTCTGGAAATGAAAGACAACGAATGATTCATTATTCTTATGATAAATTTCAAGTTTCTTCATCCGGTGAACTATACACTTCGTTGAGAACTTCTCTGCATACTCTCTGTCACAACTCATACTAGTGGTCTAGTATCATCATTTTATTTACTTTTTGCCAGCTTGATTTTACTGCTGTCAATTTCACATCATTCGATCACTTTATTAATTATTCTCAAACAAGGTGATCATCAATAAAAAAAAATGTCTTTGTGGAGTAATAAGTTTACGTTAAAAATAATCCATTTCCCGTTGATTAGTTATTTGGAAGCGAAATAGTCAGTCTTGGTTGACCCACTGGCTCCTAATACGAATGCTTCGACGGTCTCTAGGGATCAACTTGAAGTTATTTTGGTTGATAGTGGCTAGTACTGGAATCCAGGGTGAGGATTTTGTTCTATCTGAAGCATAATCAATTAACCTAAAATGCAAAAAAATAACTGATACTCATTGTGCAAGAGATGATTCTCATGGCATTAAATGGGACGAAATTCGCATCTTAGATTCCAATGCTAGTCGTCATCTACCAAAATAATTTCACATTTAGATGAATAATGCTCAACAAACAGCGTCAACAGAATCATTTAACTCTGGTACATATCTTTTTCGTTGTTATAGAAACAAACATGAAAGACAAGCATCTTATGCCAACTGATCTGACTGTTCCTATGCCTGTTACTTCTCAGTCAGCCTGTTCGAAAATGAATGCCTTTTTATCAGAAGTTAGTCAGTGGTCCTCGTCAAACGGTCTTAAGCTTTATCCCTCTAAATATCAGGTGATTAATTTCACTTTCAGATGCAAGCGCGACTTGGGTGAACCGCTTAGTTGGCACAGTTCCACTATCATACATGCCACTGAAGTTGAAAGCAAATCGAATGTTAAATACCTTGAACTGTGTATTTCCTTAAAAATCACCTTTCCTGGTCGCCTACATCATGTTAATTTCCAGAATGATATTTTGTTTGATATTCTATATAAGGAAGTTAAAACGATCTGTACTGCTACCGATTTTTTAATTCTTGTATTCTGCCTATACTTCAATATTGCTTCCACCCACACCTTAATCTTTCCCGGGCTTCTTAAGGAAGACTTTGTTATACTGCCTAGGGCACTAAAAGCTGTCAGTAGAGCAAGTGGAGGGTGTTGCTAAAACAACTTGTTAATATCACTGTAGATAAACACTTGGATTTCTGCGAGGAATTAGCAAATATTATCCTGTCACACTCTGAACATCCTTTCCAAACACAACTCGCTCCTGGCTGCATCTCATCAGAAAGGGGAACTAGAAGCAACTACAGAAGACTGTATTCTCGGACGACTAGGTGCGAAAACTTTACAATACCTTATTTGGCAGGCACACATTGTCTTTTTTGTTCCCATGATTACAGTGTCGCTATTGTTTTCATAACTTGATTTAATTTTGTATTCACTTCTTACTGAACAATATTATTGATGTAAATAGCCTGTTGTAATTATTATCCATGTGATGAGGCAATTAGATGCAACATTGTATTACATGTTGAAAATTCCATATTTGTACCAAAAGTACCGCTTGAATTGAAGCTATTATTATTTCCAATTATTATTATGATGATTTAATTGGTCGGTGGTGACTAGCAGTGGAATCAAGGATGTGCAGGTGGCCTAAGTGGTCCACATATAACTTTTTGGCATTTGAAACTGGGTTCGAGCCTCGATTGGAACATCATCACTCACTGGAGAATACAGGTACATCCAGTAGCTGACGAGTCCCGAATAAGACGAAATGCACGTTACATGGATTCCACTGCTAGTCACCACCCACCAGTTAACTTCTAATTACATGTCCAGATATCGTCGAAGCATCTGTACAAGAAGCCAACATGTCAACCTGAGACCTAGCACTTCGGTCCAATTAATCGACGTGAATTCAATTCAATATTATTAAGATCGGTAACAGGATTTCATCATGAGCGGACATCAGTTAGACAACCATTGGAAAACCTGCAGGTAGTACTGGACAACTGTTTCGTCCTAACTACATGGGACTACTCATCAGTACGCACCTACAATACGGAGTTCTAACCCAAGACCTTCTGGTTACAAGGCGAGCTCGTAGACCTTTAAGCCACTGGGACCCGATCCAACTTCTGCCAATTCACGATATGGTTCAACCGCTAGCCAATGTCTTCGGCGAGTATTTGTCCTCACACCCGACCTGCTGCGTCCTACTGGTCATGACTTCCCACTAGAATCCCAGGTAACTACCTACCTGAATAAGACCAATCGGCAGTGAGCATCTCATTGATATTCAAGTATTGGTTTGCAGGAATTTGTTTGATTGGTTATAGGATTTTATCATGAGCTGACATTAGTTAGAGAACCATTGGAAAACCAACTGGGAGTGCTGCATAGCTGTTTAGTCCTATTTGGGGACTCCAGTGGGTGCTTACTGATGAAGAGTCCCAAACTATGCTGACAAAACAGCTGTCCAGTACTCATAGTTGGTTTTCCAATGGTTCGCTAACCAATGTCAGATCATGATGAAATCCTGTAACCAATCAAATAAATCCCTGCAAACTAATACTTGAATATTATTAAGATTTTATGCTATTAGTTAGTACATGTCTAAAATAATTTCTCTTGATTGTAATTCAAACGTTTATCATTTGATGCTAATGAAATATCACAGGTCTGCGTGATCATATACAAATAACCAACACATTAATCATTTCTTACTGACAGAAAATCAACAAAATCCACCATTACTCGTAGTATTATTAATATTATTATTATTATTATCGCTAATGTTCACAGCAACGAATCAAGAGTGGACAGTTTATATATTTCATTTCATGATTGATAGCATATTTATGCATCAATTTTTATTTCTATTCACAATTTTGATTTAATGCTTGATTGTTTTTCGTGTGCATTAAATGCACTACTATTATTATTATTATTATTACTAGTAGTAGTGGTACCAATACTTCTCCACTCCTCTTCACTTACTTTCCTTATAACTTCAATTTATCAAGCTATGTGTATGTCAAAAGAGTAGGAACTCACAAAGGAGGTAAAAAAAACACTTCTTACAATTCCCTTCACAACATTAATTAAATGAACATTATTGTTTGTTTTCTGTTTTGATGTATCTACAGCGTGGTATGCGCTTTCATTTCATGAGATATTTGATTAAAAACTACTAACTAATTAATGAATTAATTGCTTTTATAACTAACTGACTGTATTTAAACTTGTGGAGTGTATTCTAAACTTAAAGAGGGATTTAGTGGATGGTATGGCAGGGGGGGGAATGGTGCGCTGAAGAATTAATCTCATATCTACTAAAAGCGACACACAGGGAGAGGGAGAGAGAGAGAGAGGGAGAAAGTATCTACTATCAAAAATTGAAAAGTTATCACTCAATCTTAAGTCTTCTCAAAAAAAAAATTCTCCCTCTCTTTCTCTGTCATTTGATATAATGGTAAAATGGTGTATAATTGTTTAAGTGGACATCAATGCTAAACTATGTTGTTTTATCATTTTCATTATTTTTCTACTATCAATCAAGCATACTACTGATAATGGTATTATTAATATTAGTAGTACTTGTAATTGATGATAGTAATAAAATTGTGGATGAAATATCAGCTTGAAATTTAATGGTCAGTGTACTCCATTTTTTGTGTACTACTCTATCATTTTATGTGTTGAGTATACTGGGATTATTATTACGGTAACAGTACACCATTTTTTTTAGTTATTCTAATGAAAAGAAGCATCGAAGATAGGCCTTCCTTTAGCTACCCACCTCCACCTACCTGGGAAGCATCGTTTCAGCTACACGCAAACGGAACTGATGGGGATATCAAAGCGGCGAGGATCGGGAAAGTAAGGCAAGTTATCATTACTCCCAAGTCTGTGTGGAAATCAACAGCACTCAGCATGAAAAATAAGATCCCGATTTTCAACTTTAATGTGAAGTCATTGCTACCTTGTATACTTACGGATCAGAGACTTGGCAACGCGCCGCGTTATGAAGGCCACTTCGAACAAACTACACACCTTCATCAATAGCTGTCTTCGTACACTACTACTCAAGATCAGATGGCTGGCCAGAAAAGGTCAGCAAAAGGGAAGGATCTCTGACAATGAGCGAAACAACACAGCAGGAACCGATAGGGCAACAAATATTCAGGAAGAAATGAGGGTGGATTGTCCATACTCTAAAGAAACCATCACATGCCAGGCCATCACTCCAGTGGAACTTGAATGGAAAGCAGCGAGTTAGCCGATCGTTTGTGCAAGGGTGACACAGAGAAGGTCACGTGAAGAGGAGATGAAAGCATGTAGACAGATGTGAAGCCAAGTGATGAAAACGTTGGCGGAAAACCGAAAGCAATGGAAACGTTTGGCTTAAACCTATGTTCCTTTAGGAACTATTGGAACAATAATAATATAATAATAATGAAATATAATGTTTTCTAGAATTTATGTACTATTATGTGTCCAGTGTTACGGAAAAACTGCTTGGAAATTCCCTGATGATTATTCTAATCAAAACATTTATACTTATTTGGATGTTTCAAATAACTTTTTAATGAATAATTCGTCTTTCTCCTAGACTGTACATCGTTGTTCTGACATTTGTATGTCATAGGTTGACTTGATTCTTATTATTTGTCTTTGTCCCTGTTTAATCTATAATTTTAATGTTTCTCTTTGTGTTTGGGCGATAAACTGATAATGGGTCATTAACGATGCGACTTTGTTTGACGTTGAACTGTCTGGACAAATTATTGGAGTATGGATCTTGTGAACAGATTGCGATCCTACCGCGTTGTGAATATTCTACTTCATTCTAAAGTACTTCTTACAACTGGATTTTGGTCGACTAATTTTGTTCTACAGTGCTTGTCTGTTTGCTATCTCTGGAGCATTTTGTAACTGTACGTTTCTCAAAGATGTTTTGGAAAGCTTTACTGTAGGACACAGAGATCGGTGCTTTGAGTTTAGACAACAACGAGTCAGTTTTGTTGGTTGCATTCAGTGACTGACATTCTTGAGTATTACATTAATTTACATATGCGAATTCTGTAAACGTACAGTGGAAATTTTGTTAAGCAGTACGTACATCGCTAAAGATGGATACAGACTGGAACACTTCTAAGCATACATAAACACACACACACACAAACTTATGAATATTCTCACTACTGCTAAGAGTAACTATCACATAATAAGCCCATAACTATCATGGGCCATTGGATCGAGTCCCAGTGGCTTATTTGGTCTACGAGCTTGCTAGCCTTGTTTTAACCAGAATACCCTGGGTTCGAACCCAGGTGGTGGGTGCATGCTAATAAAGAGTCTCAAACTACGTACTTCCAGGTTTTCCAGTTGTTCTCTAGCTGATGTCAGCTCATGGTGAAATCCTCCAACGTATCACATAATAGTGAACTTAAGCAAAATTCATGATGCACATTTTAATAATAAACCTAATGGTGGCAGTTTTTATTGCTTACTTGCTCATTACTACTTACTTACTTACTTACTTACTTACTTACTTACTTACTTACTTACTTACTTACTTACTTACTTACTTACTTACTTACTTACTTACTTACTTACTTACTTACTTACTTACTTACTTACTTACTTACTTACTTACTACTTACTACTTACTTACTACTTACTACTACTTACTTACTTACTTACTTACTTACTTACTTACTTACTTACTTACTTACTTACTTACTTACTTACTTACTTACTACTTACTTACTTACTTACTTACTTACTTACTTACTTACTTACTTACTTACTTACTTACTACTTACTTACTTACTACTTACTTACTTACTTACTTACTTACTACTTACTTACTTACTTACTTACTTACTACTTACTTACTTACTTACTTACTTACTTACTTACTTACTACTTACTACTTACTTACTTACTTACTTACTTACTTACTTACTTACTTACTACTTACTTACTTACTTACTTACTTACTTACTTACTTACTTACTTACTTACTTACTTACTTACTTACTTACTTACTTACTTACTTACTTACTTACTTACTTACTTACTTACTTCTTACTTACTTACTTACTTACTTACTTACTACTTACTACTTACTTACTTACTTACTTACTTACTTACTACTTACTTACTTACTTACTTACTTACTTACTTACTTACTTACTTACTTACTTACTTACTTACTACTTACTTACTTACTTACTTACTTACTTACTTACTTACTTACTACTTACTTACTTACTTACTACTTACTTACTTACTTACTTACTACTTACTTACTTACTACTTACTTATTACTACTTACTTACTTACTTACTTACTTACTTACTTACTTACTTACTTACTTACTTACTTACTTACTTACTTACTTACTTACTACTTACTTACTTACTTACTTACTTACTTACTTACTTACTTACTTACTTACTTACTTACTTACTTACTTACTTACTTACTTACTTTTACTACTTACTTACTTACTTATTACTTACTTACTTACTTACTTACTTACTACTTACTACTTACTATTACTACTACTATACTTACTTACTTACTACTACTTACTACTTACTTCTTACTTACTTACTACTTACTTACTTCTTACTTACTTACTACTTATACTTACTTACTTACTATTACTTACTTACTTACTACTTACTTACTTACTTACTATACTTACTTACTTACTTACTTACTTACTTACTTACTTACTTACTTACTTACTTACTTACTTACTTACTTACTTACTTATTACACTTACTTACTACTTACACTTACTACTACTTACTTACTTACTATTACTTACTACTTACTTACTTACTACTACTTACTTACTTACTTATTACTTACTACTACTACTTACTACTACTACTATTACTTATTACTTACTTACTTACTTACTTACTTACTATTACTTACTACTTACTACTTACTTTACTTACTTACTTACTTACTTACTTACTTACTTACTTACTTACTTACTACTTACTACTTACTTTTACTTACTTACTCTTACTTACTTACTTATTACTTACTTACTTACTTACTTACTTACTTACTTACTTACTACTTACTTACTTACTTACTTACTTACTTACTTACTTACTTACTTACTCTTACTTCTTACTTACTACTACTTACTACTTATTACTACTTATTACTTACTTACTACTTACTACTTACTACTTACTTATACTTACTTACTCTTACTTACTACTTATTACTTACTTACTTACTTCTTATTACTTCTTACTTACTTACTTATTACTTACTTACTTACTTATACTACTTACTTACTTACTTACTTACTTATTACTACTTACTTACTTACTTACACTACTACTTACTTACTTCTTCTTACTTACTTACTTACTTACTTACTTACTTATTACTTACTTACTATTACTTACTTCTTACTTCTACTTACTACTTACTTACTTACTTACTTACTTACTTACTTATACTTACTTACTTATTACTTACTACTTACTACTTACTATTACTTACTTATTACTTACTTACTTACTTACTTACTTACTTACTACTTATTACTTACTTACTTACTTACTTACTTACTTACTTACTTACTTACTTACTTACTTACTTACTTACTTACTTACTTACTTACTTACTTACTTACTTACTTACTTACTTACTTACTTACTTACTTACTTACTTACTTACTTACTTACTTACTTACTTACTTACTACTTACTTACTTACTTACTTACTTACTACTTACTTACTTACTTACTTACTTACTTACTTACTTACTTACTTACTTACTTACTTACTTACTTACTTACTTACTTACTTACTTACTTACTTACTTACTTACTTACTTACTTACTTACTTACTTACTTACTTACTTACTTACTTACTTACTTACTTACTTACTTACTTACTTACTTACTTACTTACTTACTTACTTACTTACTTACTTACTTACTTACTTACTTACTTACTACTTACTTACTTACTACTTACTTACTTACTTACTTACTTACTTACTTACTTACTTACTTACTTACTACTTACTTACTTACTTACTTATTACTTACTTACTTACTTACTACTTACTTACTTACTTACTTACTTACTTACTTACTTACTTACTTACTTACTTACTTACTTACTTACTTACTTACTTACTTACTTACTTACTTACTTACTTACTTACTTACTTACTTACTTATTACTTACTTACTTACTTACTTACTTACTTACTTACTTACTTACTTACTTACTTACTTACTTATTACTTACTTACTTACTTACTTACTTACTTACTTACTTACTTACTTACTTACTTACTTACTTACTTACTTACTTACTTACTTACTTACTTACTTACTTACTTACTTACTTACTTACTTACTTACTTACTACTTACTTACTTACTTACTTACTTACTTACTTACTTACTTACTTACTTACTTACTTACTTACTTACTTACTTACTTACTTACTTACTTACTTACTTACTTACTTACTTACTTACTTACTTACTACTTACTTACTTACTTACTTACTTACTTACTTACTTACTTACTTACTTACTTACTTACTTACTTACTTACTTACTTACTTACTTACTTACTTACTTACTTACTTACTTACTTACTTACTTACTTACTTACTTACTTACTTACTTACTTACTTACTTACTTACTTACTTACTTACTTACTTACTTACTTACTTACTTACTTACTTACTTATTACTTACTTACTTACTTACTTACTTACTTACTTACTTACTTACTTACTTACTTACTTACTTACTTACTTACTTACTTACTTACTTACTTACTTACTTACTTACTTACTTACTTACTTACTTACTTACTTACTTACTTACTTACTTACTTACTTACTTACTTACTTACTTACTTACTTACTTACTTACTTACTTACTTACTTACTTACTTACTTACTTACTTACTTACTTACTTACTTACTTACTTACTTACTTACTTACTTACTTACTTACTTACTTACTTACTTACTTACTTACTTACTTACTTACTTACTTACTTACTTACTTACTTACTTACTTACTTACTTACTTACTTACTTACTTACTTACTTACTTACTTACTTACTTACTTACTTACTTACTTACTTACTTACTTACTTACTTACTTACTTACTTACTTACTTACTTACTTACTTACTTACTTACTTACTTACTTACTTACTTACTTACTTACTTACTTACTTACTTACTTACTTACTTACTTACTTACTTACTTACTTACTTACTTACTTACTTACTTACTTACTTACTTACTTACTTACTTACTTACTTACTTACTTACTTACTTACTTACTTACTTACTTACTTACTTACTTACTTACTTACTTACTTACTTACTTACTTACTTACTTACTTACTTACTTACTTACTTACTTACTTACTTACTTACTTACTTACTTACTTACTTACTTACTTACTTACTTACTTACTTACTTACTTACTTACTTACTTACTTACTTACTTACTTACTTACTTACTTACTTACTTACTTACTTACTTACTTACTTACTTACTTACTTACTTACTTACTTACTTACTTACTTACTTACTTACTTACTTACTTACTTACTTACTTACTTACTTACTTACTTACTTACTTACTTACTTACTTACTTACTTACTTACTTACTTACTTACTTACTTACTTACTTACTTACTTACTTACTTACTTACTTACTTACTTACTTACTTACTTACTTACTTACTTACTTACTTACTTACTTACTTACTTACTTACTTACTTACTTACTTACTTACTTACTTACTTACTTACTTACTTACTTACTTACTTACTTACTTACTTACTTACTTACTTACTTACTTACTTACTTACTTACTTACTTACTTACTTACTTACTTACTTACTTACTTACTTACTTACTTACTTACTTACTTACTTACTTACTTACTTACTTACTTACTTACTTACTTACTTACTTACTTACTTACTTACTTACTTACTTACTTACTTACTTACTTACTTACTTACTTACTTACTTACTTACTTACTTACTTACTTACTTACTTACTTACTTACTTACTTACTTACTTACTTACTTACAGAATGTTGTACATCTTTATACAAAGAATTTTCCCAGCCTTGGAGCTTTCCTTCCTTATTCATTTTATTTGTTACCTGTTACAGTTATATAAGTCAATTGTAAAAATTTTAGCAGGGAAGGAAAAAAAGGCATGATATATGTAGTATGTTATATAGACAAATAAACAAGTGGATAAATAAGAAAATATCTTCTGTATCAACAAAGAAATTAATATCACACATTCTGAGTGTTGTTTTTTACTTCTACACTTAATACTCCATTATCTATCTACCTATCTATCTATCTATCTATGTATCCATTCAACCAGCAAACCAACCAACTAGCTAAGATAATGTATTCTCATTTAGCATACACTTTCAATAAATTGACAGATTAATACATTACTTAGCTATAAATTTCCGTAAATTTATGCATACGAATAATAAATGATGAATAGATTGATGGATGATGCGTGTAAAAAAAGTGCCCTATAAAGGAAATGATGTATTAATTATATGCTGTTATCCAATTAGAAAATACAAGTTGTACAATAAATATAATCAAAACTGAATAGATAGCAGGATTTCACCTACGAAGAGGATACAATTTTCACTAAAGATCTGTGGTTTAAGGATTTCTATTGAACATGGACACAAATCATCTATCAAAAGCAGAAGTCTTGAATGCAATCATAAAGCTACTGAAAGCCAATTGGGAAGGCAGCAGGACCAAATTGAGCTCCCTCCTCCCTTGCCTGAAGCACTGAAAACGAATCCAGAGACTGTAGCAGATCTGCTGACGCCATTATCGTAAAATATTTGGAAGAAAGAAAAGATGTCTAATGATGGGAAGAAAGGCTACCTTGTCAAATTAACAAAGAGGGGCGACTTAGACATCTGCAAAAACTGGTAAGGAATCATGTTCCTGTCCACGCTATGCAAAACGTTAGGTCACGTCATCCTGTAGAGAACAAAAGATGCACTGGATGCAAAACTCCATAAACCGAAACAAGCTGGATTCATGAAAGGCATATCATAATCTGATCAAACCACAATTCTACTCATCACCGTCGAAAAGAGCAGTCAAATCTCCACCTCAAACTTATCCACTTTGAAAAGGCCTTCAACATAGTCGACCGAAAAATAATTTAGAAACCATTTCAACACTACGGTGTGCCTCAAGTCTTTATAAACTTCATTCAACAACCAAATGGCAATGCCATATGTCAAGTGATCCACAATGGAAAACTCAGTGAAGCATTTGAACTGAATACAGGAGTAAGACAAGGCTGGTTGTTTACTATTCCCAGTGATATTTCTATTTGTAGTGGACTGGATTATGTGACACACCATGCGTAGGCAGAGAGAAAGCTGAAATATGTTGACCGATAAGAAGACTAGAATATCTGAAATTCACGGATGATTAATGCCTAATGTCACATAAATTCGAAGACCAATAGGTGAAAAACAACAAACTGTCAGAAGGAGCATTGAAAAACAGGAATTTAAATGAACATAGAAAGGATGGAGTTGATGAAGTTACCTACCGAATACCAACAGCAACAAGCACAAATCAATACCAGTGGGAAAGCATAGCGACTGAAACGTTCAGCCCACCTCGAAAGTACGGTGGAGGCATATAGATGACACATACATTGAACTTAGAACACAGGATATAGACAGATTTTTCGAACACATTAACTCAAAGGTGGCGGCAATTCAATTCACTTATGAAGTGGAAAGTCAGGAAGAGGGAGCTTCTAGTGTTAGATTGCAGAGTAAAAGGGAAAGAAGATGGGAAGTTAAACACTAGTGTTTTGCAGGAAACCCGCACATTGAAACAGATATTTGGACTTCCGATCATCCCATCCTCTGTCAGCGAAAATAGGATTGGTGAAAAGTTTAAGTGATAGAGAACAAAAACTAAGTGGTGTCAAGGAAAATATAAGACAGAAAGTGAGGCAATAAGAGAAGCTTTGAAACCTAACAATTACCCTGATAAATTAGTCAGGAAGTATGTAGGGAAATGTAAAAATAAAATAAATGATGTTAGTAGCGGTAGTCATAATAATAATAATAATAATAATAATAGATAATAATAATAATATTAATGACGATATGCAAGTCAAATATGCACGAGACAACACCAACAATGAGGAATCTAAGTCATCAGTAGTACTTCCATACAAGGAAGGAACCTCAAAAACCTTACGCAGAATTCTTAACAAGACAGAAATAAAAGTGCTTGGCATTCAAATCACCCACAAACTCAATTAGAAACAAGCTTTGTTGGTTAAACGATTTTGTGGAGCCTTTAAAACAAAACAACTTAGTTTATCTAATACCTGCAGGAATAATTGTCAGGTGAAATACATAGGTCAAAGTAGTAGAACAGGGGCAGTCAGACAAGTGAAAAATATAGATTACTTGACCCAATAAGATAAATCTAGAGAATAGTTCAGCTATAGCACTCCCTACATGCAATTACATACAACCATACAATAGGATGGATGGGATAAGATGACAGTTCTAAAATATAATGTCACAGAGTGGAGTGAGAGATTGATAACGGAAGCCTTATTTATAAACGCAACTTCGAATACATGTAATAGGAATGATTCAACACCCATCCAACTGGACATTTGGAAAATTCTACTCCCCCTACTACAAATAGGAGAGAACAAAGAAAACTATGAAACGAAAGTTTCGAATATGAGTAGCTATAATTGATTAAATGATTATGAACAATAAATTATGTTCGGAACTTTGTAATCGAGTAAATAATAATAATGTTTCGTCACTGTTCGATATATCTAATAAACAAATTAATATGGAATTAACGGAGGAAATTTTAGAGAAATCATTTTCTTCACTTACCCAACTTTGAAGCATTTTTTTTAAACTACGGGCGGAGGGCATAGGTGAGAGTGAAAAAACCAACCATTGATCGAAAAGGAAAGGATAGGCCTTCATCACTCTGAAATCAGTTTAAAAACGTGATTCTGTCAGTATAAGGAACTAAATTAGGATAATCAAAATCAATCTCAATGTAGTCAGTTCTTTCATATGAATTAAAAACTTAGAGAGTCATAAGAAGCGTTTCCAACATTCCCTTCAGATTCTTGTTAACAGCTATCTCTTTGGCTCCGTCGTGAGATTAGATAGCCAGTCAAGAAGAGTTAGCAACATAAAAACTCTGGGAAAAGATCATTCAAGAAACTATTGGATACATGGTGAGGAGACTGTCTAGGGAAACTTCGCGTCAAGCATAACCTCAAGTGGAAGCCAAATGTAAAACGACAAGTTTCGTGCTCGAGGATGACATAAAGAAGATAATGGGAGGTGGGAATAAGCATTTACTAGCAATCTTCAAGCCAGCTAAAGACAATTGCAGAGAAAACGATCAAACAAAGATGTACCATTGAAGCTCTATATTCCTCTCGGAACCTAAGGGAATAGTGATAATAAAAGTGAACCTGAAGTTGATTTTCATTGGTTCATTTTCTTTTTATGAGAGTACAGTTTAATGTCCAACAAATACTAACTCGATTGTCTAATTTTAATTTCACTTGTATGCTAACCTGCAATTGTGAAGATAGATATGTATCATAGTCTTCGAGAAATAGACTTTATCACGTTTGAGAGCTCTTCACAGTCTGGTTGGAAGTAGGGGAATACACTGAAGCAATATTTTCGATCTTACAACTTGCGCTAAACCATGACATATGATTCTCTAGAGCAATTTATAAGGAAAAATAAAATGTTTGAAAAACATTAGTACATTCGCACAATTTAAGAAAGTAATATAATAGAACTTCGATGCGGTTGCGTTTTCTCAGCTGGGTGGTTTATTGAATAATAAGAAGCTTTCATCTCACTTCTAGACAACATCTTCAGGACACCGTTTTATATGCAGTGAAATTTTGATTAGACACTGGTGGTTAATGTGTAATGGTGCAGACTGAATTCTATCAGTCAAGTTTGCAATGCCGTCACCATTCTAGGTGGCTCGCCATCACGAATAGCCTAGTGGTAATATCTATGACTGCAGGTGGCACTGGTTGATGTGGATTCGAATCTCAGAAGGGACATGATTTCCCTGCAAAGTTGCAAATATGCCTTGCTGACTGACTGGTGAGGGCGACGTAGCACAAAACCTAGGTCAGGTAGGGTTTCCTGCCGATTGCCTTCAACCATCTTATGCCAACAATGAAGTGAACTTATTTGGCTTCCTTATAAATAATATGATTGTACTTCTTGTTTCCCTTGGTCTGATTGGTTGTTAATTCACCTCAGTACTGATTGTCTTTATTAACTTGAAATTCAACCGTTTTTTTTGTCAAGTGGTTTATTCTTTCAAGTGTTAGTTGGAAGGGATTTGATTGGTTACTATATTTCATCTTGAACTGACATCGGTTACAAAAGCCACCGGAAAACCTGGGAATACTAGACTCCAATCAAATTGGTATTTTTTGGTTGTCTACATGCATCCACGCAAAAGAATACATGTAGTACATTTTAACAGTGAGTTTATGTTCTTGGACTCAGAGTTTAAGGTGATTCCCTAATTTGACCAATTTATCGCTTATCATCATTGAACAGAGCTTGGAATAGCAGTCACTACTCTATCTTAACTTCATCGACTTTGAAAAGGACTTCGACAGCGTCAATCGAGCGGCCATTTGGAAACTACTTCGCTACTACCAAGAGATGACGCCAGCAATTATACACTTCACCGCACAGTTGTACGACAATGCTGCATGCCCAGTAATCCACAACGGGAAACTTGCGGAATCTTTCGAAGTGAAGACGGGAGTAAGACATGGCTGGCTGGCTGCCTACTATCTCCAATGATTTTCGTGACTTCGGTAGACTGGATAATGTGACAGACAGCTGGCAGTGAGGAAACAGGCACAAAATGGACACACACAAAAAGCTTGGAGGATCTGGACTTCGCCGATGACATATATGTCTGATTTCCACAAACTGGAAGATATGCAAGTGAAAAGCAACAAGTTGGCAGAAGAAGCATCCAGAGAAGATAGGACTTCAGGTGAACATAGAGAGAACAGAGGTGGAGATGAAGATTCCTGGCCAACAGCAAAGCAACAGAAACAACAACAACACACAACAGTCAGCATAAATGGTAGGAACCTGAAAGAAACAACCTCCTTTACCAACCTGGTAAGCATCATTTCAGCTGCAGGCGGACGGAACTGGTGAGGATACAAAGCAGCGAGGATCGAGAGAACAAGTCAAGCTTTCATTACTGTCAAGTCTGTGTGGAGATCAACAGGACTGACTGACTCAGCATGAAAATGGAAATAAGATCCGGATTTTCAACTCCAATGTGAAGTCAGTGCTACTATTCGGATGAGGGACTTGGCGCTACGCCGCGTCACGAAGGCCACTTCGAACAATCTACACACCTTCATCAACAACTCCAAATCTTTGCTCAATACTACTCAAGATCAGAAGTCCAGAAAAGATCACCAACAGAGAGGAATCTCTGGCAATGAACGAACCAACGCAGCAGTAACCGACTGTGCAACAAATATGCAGGAAGAAATGGAGGTGGATTGGCCATACAGCATGGTTCTTATCTTCTTTTACTGGCGGGTCTTTTAGTTAGTATACTATTGATAGAGGCGAATGTGTTGGTTTGTGTGTGATATCCATTCTGAATGATTTTAATATCCCAGCTGTTATTTCAGAAACATTCTTTATATATAGTAGGATGAATTTTCTTGTACTCTCTTAGGTTGGTTTCTTGCTGATACTTAGAATCGAGTTTAGACATTTTTTTATGAAATTGTAGAAGTATCCATTTTTCTTGATGACAACTGATAAATATTTATCTTCTATTCTCCTCATAGCTGGGGGTATATTGTGCACAATTTCCTTTGTGAACTGTTTGACTGTTACTGTTTTAGTTGAATATTCAGTCTGTGAAGCTGATTTCCTGTGTTTGTTCTCCATGATAGTGAATGATGAAAGCGTGAAAAAGGTCATGATAAACACAATTTTTTATATTATATCTAAATAAAGGAAATGGTTTTAAAACTTTCAGTGTATAGAAAACTCTCTTTTCAAAGAGAACAACTACGATTCATTCGTGTATTAGTTTAAGGCTTTAACGATCGTGAAAAGAGAAGCATTCATCAACATTTATATATCAGTTGAAGGGTTCCATCATGAGCTGACATCAGTTAGAGAACCTTTGGAAAACTGGCTCGGAGAACTCGATAGCTGTTTCCTCAGTCCTAGTTTGGGACTCTCCATCAGTACGCATCCCCAACAAGGCTTCGAATGCAGGACTTCTGGTTAAGATAAGATAAGATAAGGTAAGCTTTATTCCAAATCAGTACTTGTGATACAGAATGGAATTCTCAGCATTTTACTACAATATTGCATCCAGTTA
Source organism: Trichobilharzia regenti (assembly GCA_944472135.2). Taxonomy (NCBI): domain Eukaryota; kingdom Metazoa; phylum Platyhelminthes; class Trematoda; order Strigeidida; family Schistosomatidae; genus Trichobilharzia; species Trichobilharzia regenti. The sequence continues at coordinate 70,028,731 of OX235263.1, forward strand.
GTACATTAACAATAAATATAGTTCTACATAGATTAAGGTTATCTCAGTCAGTTTTGACAACAACATATTAGCATGTCGGTAGCAAAGCCAAAATTTAAACAGAGTGTTTGAAGGTGTTAGAAAAGTAGATACTACTAGCATATTTACTGGCGTAAGCGATAGCAAAATGGTCGAGGTATACAGAGTGTGAAAGAACGAACAAGAATGTTTTAAGTAGAGTTTGTAAGGAAGAGAGAAACAAAACAGCACATAACAAAAATAAATACAGAATGAAAAAAAAGTAGAGAGAAAACGTTGTACCTGTAAATGATGTGAGTTGGAAAGACGAGATCCATTGTTCTACTGACTATTTAATAAGTTAAAGGTTTCCCGCCTAATGCTTTCTTTATCGCACAGAACACGAGCTAGGTAGGGTATGGATGAGTTTTTGTACTTACTAGTGCGGGCATATAGTTTCCTATATAGGCTTCTGGTTTTCCCTGAAGAGATACATGGGGAGAGTTGTGAATGTAGAGGGTGTTGTGAGTCAGATAAAATGGATTTCGCCCATTTTTCACATGAGTCCATGTGCCTGTCCACCAGAATATTAACAAGCTGGCTAAGTGGCAAACTGCTTACCCTGCTGACAACCTTTAACATCCTACGTAATAAGGTATAGTCTTTCTTCAATAGCCCAGGAAAGACTAAGGGGGAACAATAGAGAATAATAGGCAGAATACGGAAGTTAACAAATTGTAGGAGTAAGGGTTGGGTTACACCAGAATGTCTTAACTTCTTGATGTAGAAGGTAAGACGGAATATTTTCTTGGAAATCGTCAAGATATGAGACGACCAGGAAAGATCAGAAGATAGAGTGACGCCTAGGTATTTAATTTCCGACTTGGTTTCAATTTCAGTGCCATCTATGTTGCACACCTCGTGAGTGCTAACCAGTTTGTTTAGGTCAGATTTGTGCCTAAAGGTGAAATTAACTGTTTGGCATTTGGAGGGGTTTAAGGTGAGACCGTTTTCCTTGGACCATTGGCTGATTTCTGATAAGAAGCCATTTAGTTTAGAGCAGTCACTTTGACATTTGACAGGTAAAGATACAGTTAGGTCATCAGCATATTTGACAAAGTTAATGTCATTTGAAGATGGTAGGTCATGTAGGAAGAATGAAAAGAGAAGTGGGGAGAGTACAGCACCTTGGGGGACACCAGCTTCAGTGAGCACAGCAGAGGAGGATTGGCCTTTGTATACGGTGTACTGCATTCTGTTTGAAAAGTAGGAATGCAACCAGTTAGTGACCCAGGACTCGGTTTGTGTCATGGAGAGCTTATTTAGCAAGAGACATCTAGGTACAGAGTCGAAAGCAGAAGTGAAGTCAAGAAACGTGCAGCGGACATATTTGGCACCTTTGTCTAATGATGAGACAATACTGTTGTGTAAGACGGCTGCAGCGTCTAAAGTACTCCTACCCTGTCTGTAGGCAAATTGTTTGGGGTCTTCGAAGCTTTTAAGGGAGGGTTCGAGTTTAAGAAGTACTAGTTTTTCCATGAGCTTTAGAAACGGGGAAGTGATGGCAATGGGTCTGAACTTTACGTTCTTGCTATTGCCAGGTTTAGGGACAGGGACTATTTTAATGTCTTTCCATGGAACAGGTACAACGTTTTCGGAGAAAGAAGCATTTAGGATATTAGTTAGAGGAGACATAAAGCATCTGCACATTGTTTTAGAACATATGCAGGTATGCCATCAGGGCCAAGACTATGTGAGGGCTTAAGAGTTTTAAGACATTTAAAACATCAAGAGTGTTAAAGTCCTGGAAGTTATCAGCTACAAGATTAGTAACGTTAGAAGTGGTTATAGTAGAAGGAGAGCGTATAAAAGACAGATTTAGAGCAAGGCTGGAGAGCTCGTAGACCATTAGGCCGCTGGGACCCGATCCAATGGCCAGCTCATGAATCCTAACTTCTCCCAATTCATGAAATACCAGTTTGGGATGTCTTCATCTTTGATTTACTGCCTCCCCTTCAACTTGCTGTATTCTGCTGGTCACGGCTTCCCATTAGAACCATAGGTTAACTGCCTGAATAGATCTAGTCGCTAATAAGTATCATGATGAAACTTTTCAACCAATCAAACACATTCCCATAAAATCAATACTTTATATATCACTTTTAGTAGTACGAATATCTCTTTGGACGATGTTATTAGAAGACGGAGATTATCTAAAAACTGTGATGTATTTGCGCTACATTCACTTATCAGGTTGATATATATGAAAAAATAAAGGGCAATTAAACAAAATGATAGGAAGAATTCAAGAATAATTTACACAGCGTTTGGTAATCCAATCGAATAAGGATTACCAAGGTAGGTTAAGAGTTATAATAAACTGTTTTTGAATACACAGGGTGGGGAAGGGCGCTTAAGTTTATAAATAGCTACAGCCTCAGCGTATTTCAATAAGCGCTCTTGGCCACTTTTGTAGATGACCTTAAAGGCGGTGTTAACATCAATCTAATGGTTCATCTCCATTCGATGTTTGGCTATAGATGAAGTTGGTGGTCTGAAACTACCGTCTATTGGTTTTCCACAATTCATTTTTTTTCTAACCATTTCGGTATATGCTCTCCCACCCTGACCTGTAAAGCGTGATTACTCTTCCCTATGTATGTGTGTCCACACACACATACACACGAAAATTAGTAAATAGTGTGGGATGTGACATAATCACTTGTGCACTTTTGAGGTTTGCAGTGGGGCATATTTTTGGCTTTTTCAATAATTACAAGCCGGAATGCATAATAGGTCCTACGGATGACCAAATTCAACATTTGTCTCAAAATCCTACTGTTTATTTCCCCGTTATATGGTAATTTGATGAAAACCTTTTTCTTAGGGGTGGTATAGATTGTAGGCTTAAAGACTAAGTGGCTTCTACACCTGTTTAAAAATTTTAAAGGATATCCGTTTTTAACAAGAGTATGCATCAATATTTCATATTCTTTCTCAATAACATCAGCCGTATAGATACGCTGAATCCTCTTGAATAAGCTATTCACCAAGCCTCATTTATACTGTAATGGACAGAAGCTGTTGAAATTAAGGCACTGCCCTGTCCAAGTAGGCCATCTGTAAATTGATCGTCTTATTGACCATCATCTCTTTGACTCTGAACTATGTCTAAAAATAGAAAGGTGGTTGCGACTTTCTTCCTAGTATGTTAGACTTATATGATTTTGTACAAAGTTGAGTCTATCTAATAGACGACTTGCATCTTCGTGATTATCACATATCAAAATGATATCATCTACATATCTCCTATAGAAGAGCAATTTAGATATTATATCAAGGGACAGGCTTTCAACGTAAATACCTCTGTTCACCTATCATACTTCAATTATGGGATCATTTTCACCGAGGGACTTGATTATCACACTAAGCATAATCTGTCAACTTGTGTGCACCTACCAAGTAGATTAGACATCACATTCTAAACAAACATACATTTCATGTCAGCGCTATTCGGAATACACTTAAAGACTAGCTACTAAATTTATATAGCTGAACGTATTCTATCCATCGCCCAACCATCACAAATTAATATCCACGTAGTAGAATATCCCTCCCTCCTCAGAGATATCAGAATGAAAAATAAAAATAAAGTTTAAATACACCCCAGTTACTGTAAAGTCTTATGGTGCGCTGACGGCACAGTGGTTAAGACGCTCGCCGACCATGTACAAGGTCCGATGTTCAATCTCCGACCGATGCACAACTGATATCGATGATCCGCCTGCTAAATCTGGGCTACCAATATCACATGCTGAAAATTCCTTACTTGTACCAAAGTATTATGGGGAATCAAGCTATGATAAAATAAAATAAATAAATAAGTAAATAAACAACCTGTGAAGAAGACCACCTTCAAAGCTGTAATCTTACTGAAATATTAGTTTATTCTTTTTTTCAATGAAAATCCTTTGACTGTTTGTTTACTTACTATCTTCTTTCAGTATTACACATATATATATGTTCGTTTTTGTTTTAATTTCCTATGATAATTAAATGTTTCCTGTGCGCGAAATTCAAACTAGTCATAAACTTTTATTTATTTGTTTTCCTTTTCGTTCTACCACTGAAATATTATTGTTTTCAGGCTGTTCACTTCCTTTACTGTTTTTCATGTACAATTAAGACGGATAGTAAATGGTATAAGTACATATGAAAATAAAGTAAAGCTTACTGTAAGGGATGTTATTAATAATAAAAATAATTATAGGTGGGACAGAGTCTTTTAATGTTCTTTCAACTATGATTCTTTGAATAAATAGAACCTCGTTTACAGTTCTTTCTTTTATCTATGAAAATGATTATTCCATTTCCTATCATTATTATTATTACTTCCACTGCTATTACTTATTCTACTACTATTATTATTACTACTCCTTTGGATTCCTAGTGGAATATAGGGCTTCAAAAGCCTCTCTCCATTTCTGTATGTTCTTTGTAGTGGTTTTTAGCTGCCTACACGAGTGTCTGTAAGCTTTCATCTCTTCCTCATACGACCTTCTTCATGTTACCCGTGGAAAAAAAAATCCAAACGTGTCGTTTCATATAAGGGCTCCCCTAGAGCTATGGCATATTGTGGTATGTCACTTAATAATCTCAACGTTTGTCTGATTCATCTCCATTTCTCTAAGCACATTTGTTGGGGAATAAATTCTTCGCTGTTTCATTCTCCCAATTCTTAACTGCAAATCCTTGTTCGTCGTCCACCTGATATCCAGTGTGGACCGGAAGCAACTACTGATGAATACCTAAAGTGGCATACTGGAAATGATTTTGGTGATGTATGCCTTAGGTCTCCTAATAATTTTAATAATTCTAAAACTTTCTCAAATATTTAATATGAATACACAAATGTACATCCTAGTGGATGATTTCGTTGAAATTTCCTTGTCTGTGATCGTCTTTTTGACAATGCAACTCGGATAATTCAACTGAATGTCTAAAATTCGTACTATCTCATTATTAATGAATAAAGCATTGCCACTTTAAATGCCATTCTACATTTATTATCGAATTCGAGGTGAAATTTAATAAGAATGACTGAAAATATAAAATATACATTTTACGATATTAAAATTTTCGCTTCACTTGATCTTTTTTGCCTTATCGAAAGCATTAAGGAGAGAGATAAAACGCATTATCTTTTTAGTAACACACTCTGACAGTTATTACCTTTTTAAAGCGATGTATGCACCACCAGTTAAACAGGCTTTATTTTCGACATCTTTTCGGCTTTATTTTCGACATCTTTTCGACAGTTTGGCATTAACTATTACTGCTATGGATAATAGTAATTATGATACTTTTTATTACAACTGTCATACTACTGAATACCTCTTGAAGTTAAACACAGTTAGTGCTTCTGTGAACAAATTTCACGCCAGAATTATTCACACTTTGCAAAATGTATTCACACAATTTAAAATATTTTATTGTTTCTTTCCTGTCATTCTTGTCATAATCGGTAGAATTCCTTTTCCTTCTTGTGCTTATTTATATTGTCAATTTCAGTGTTATATTTCAGCGTTTACTGGGAAGAATGAATAGCAGGCCACAACGACAACGAAGACAACAAGAACATCTGTTCCATTATTTCTCTTTCAGTGTAACCCTTAAACTAGTCCGTCTATTCTTACAACTTTTAATTCATCTTACTGAATACCTTTTCATTGATAATCGTGTTTCTTCTTCATGTAAAGATAATATTTAAGAAAAAAGGAGTACGAATGTATCTATTCAATTATCAATGGCTATTTTAAACAAATATTAATGGTGAATAAGTTTTTGTACTTTTACTTTCAAAAATGTAGCCATTAAATATGGCGGGAAAAGTATGCGGACATATTTATTGTATATTTAAAGTAGTAAAACAAAATGCAAACATCTTTGCCTGTTTGTTTTTTCTTACTCTTACAGACTGTATTCAGAAATGATTCTTCGTTATTACTTACATATATATACAACTATCATGAATAGGATAGTTATTTTTGAAGAATAATCATTCTGTGTTTTATTCGAAAATACATTCTCTTTTCCATCAGATGAAGAAAACAACTATAAGTAGTTTTTGTTACATATATTGATGAAATTAAAATGTCCTCATCAATACAAAAAAAACAACAGTAAATGTGTTCAATTATTTGTTTAAATTGAGTTTGTATTATTCATTTGAATGATAGACAGATGGCAACATATTAGGGGGATGGGCGGAATGGGAAAGAAGACAGAAATATGGGGAAAATTTCTGCACACATTGTATTTATTAAACATTTTTTTCCAAGGTTATATCAATAATGTATAGGAAGCATAAAACGGTACTCTCTTAACGCATGTCTATATGTATAAGGTGTTTGAAAGGTACACAAGGTATGATAATAAGTTGACGAATTGTACGAAAATGTTGTAGAAATAGGAGAAGTGTGAATATGAATGAAATAGAGACTAACTATTAGCCTAGAAATTAACCAGTCTAGAACATTTCGGGGGGGAGAAAAATTATTGGGATTATTTTTGAAAATATAAGGAAAATTTTTTTCATCTATAGAAAATATTTTGTGTATTTTTGGAAGCTATCTGTGAAACTTTATAACCTGTCTGCAAAGCAGTGTATAATTTTCATGAGTTATTCAAGTATTGGTTTGTAGGGATTTAGATTGATTGCTAAAAGGATTTCATCATGAGCTGACATTAGTTAGAGAACCATTGGAAAACCTGTAGGGAGTACTGAACACCTGTTTCATTCTAGTTTGGGACTTTTCATCAGTACGCACTCATTGACAGAGTTCGAACGCGGGACCTTCTAGTCACAAGGCGAGGTCGTAGGCTATTAAGCCATTGGGACCCGATCTTGTGGCCAACTGATGAATTCTAATTTCTGCTAATTCACAAATTGGAACAAAGGCTACCCAATGTCTTCGGAGAGAATTTTTCCGCACACCCGACCTGTCGCACCCCACTGGTCATGACTTCCCAAGAGTTAGTTGGCAAGGAGTTTCACTAATTCTTCCTTAAATATTTCAAGATGCACTAGTTCTTGCAGAAATGAAAGGCGTCGCTGGCACAGTGGTTAGGACTCTTGTCGACCATATACCAGGTTCGGGGTTCGATCTTCTGCCGACGCACACCTGATGTCGACGGTCCGCCTGCGAAATCTGGGCTACCAATATCACATGCTGAAAATTCCATACTTATACCAAAATACAGTGCGGAATCAAGCTGTAACAAAATTTTAATATTTAAAAAAATATATACACGAAGATATTCGCATCATGATTGATATCCTGCTAAAATTGAAAAGTCAGTGTGAATACCTCTTAAATAAACCAAGAACATCAGCTTGTGCCGGATAAGATTTTATTTATTTTTTTATTTTTGATTACAGCTTGATTCGACACCCGTATTTTTGGTACCAGTATGGAATTTTCAACATGTGATATCAGTAGCCCAAATTTTGCAGGCCGACCATAGATATCAGGTGTGCGTCGGCAGGGGATCGAACCTCGGACCATGTGCATAGTCGGCGAGAATCTCAACCACTGTACCACCGACGCATATCACTGTTATTTCGTCGGCTTCTGATCATTTACGTACAGATTGAAGAAATCACTAAATTAAATTTATGTACTTAAAAATGTCACATGATGTCATAAGACAGGGGAATGCAAGACTAATAAACACAGTGTGCAGAAATTACACTTATATCATTTACAGCCAGAAAATTCAAGTTTGAACAAAAATAAATGTTTGCATAGAATTTCAGAAGACAAGAGTAGAATAAGATGATGAGTTTTTAACTCAAATCATAGAAACAACGAGGTTAAAGACAAAGAATAGGTAATCACTTGAAAGAGAGAGTGAGTAAAGGTATACACAGTTACCAGAACAAGGAACAACTGATAACTGCTTCTTTCTGAAAGCGATCACTTCAACAAACTTTAGGAGAGATACGAACTGTTTCGTTTGTTGATAATTTTAAAGGATTTTTGCTACCCGTATTGATAATATGTCTCATAGTGGCACCATTCTTAGTATTTATTCCCTTGAGACGTAGGCTTTTTGGTGCATGTTCAAAAACTCGGCAGTGTACCCTTCATTATTATAAACCTTTGAATTCAAATATCCATTTCGATATCCATTTCAATTACTCTATAAATTTCTCCCATTGTCTGTGAAAACAATGTTCGTTTAATTGTGCTCCTGAAAGTACTCTAGTGCAAAAAACTTTAACTAACGCTATATTGTGGAAATGTGGCGACTTCTCACTATCTCTGATGTTCTACGTATGTACTGCCTCCTACATGTAATTTGTAAAACAATTTAAGTACTCATTTCCGTTTCAGAATGATAAGAATATAATCCACTGGACAGGTATGATTAGCAATGACCTACACATAGATTTCAATTCTATCTACGTTTGTAGTATTCAGGAGAAGAATGTCATTTACTTGTAAAGCAATAATTTTAAAACCTTCATTTCTTATTCCTAATCCTGCTATTTCGGTTTACATTTCATTACTCATCTTTAAGGCTTGTAGTGTAACTTTACCTGTAACACTGTGTATTTGGGAGTGATGTTAAAGCATAACCCCCTCCCCCCAAAAAAAATTCAATTGTTTGAGTCGGTGCCACAATATTAGAGGTAAAAACAGAAGCATTTCTGATGTAATATGTCATATGAAGGTACACTTATATTTGTTTAACTCTGTAGTTTACTGCCTAAACATGTTTATCAAACATGGACCAGCAAGACTGATTCACTGAAACTAAAGGAATATGAGGGTATACCTTAAGATCACTCGTATTCGGCGCAAATATTTCCGGTTCAATAAACACTGTACTGAATTTAGTAACTAATCACTGCGAAGCGATAAAACTAATGTTTTGTAGTTCTAAGTGCTAACCAAATCTTAAGGATTAATCAAACTATCGACTCATGCTATTAAAGCTTACATATTCGTGGTGAGCCTTCTAGTTCAATGTGATTTTGTAAATACAATTAACAGAAGCTGATCAGAACCAGGGTTTAGGTGAAATATCACTAGCTACTCACCAACAGTTGATCCATACAAACTCTACTTTCGAAATCTTCCCATTTATTAAAATCGTAGAGATCAACGGCTACTCACATACGTTTTTGGTAAATGTCTTTACCAAGGAAGTGAATAACATCGGGATATTCACAGCTACTTTTAAATTTGTTTCAGGTTTGATCAAGGATTGTTATTACTAAAACAACCATTGAAAAATCAGCAAGGACTGCTGGCTATTTGTTTTGTCCGAGTTCTGGGACTCAGATGCAGCACGCACCCATGACCCTGCTAGGAATCGAACCCAGGACCTCCCAATTACAAAGAGACCTCGTAAACCATTCAGCTACTGGAACTCAACTCACTGATCCATGAATTCTAACTTTTACTAATTCATGATTTTAGGATAACTACCAGCCGGTGTCATAAGAGACGGTTTGTTTTCATATCCCCCCCCACTTCGGATGGCCCCCAGTGGTCACGACTCTTCACTAGAACTCCAGCAAATTTCGTCCTGTAGCCAGCTTAGCTTAATTCTCGAGTTAGTTTGTGGGGATTATATTTGTTTCAATTTTGATCACCGATTGACATTAGTTATTAAACCAACGAGAACCATCGAGGAGTACTGGACAACTGTTCGATCCCAGTTTTAGGACTCTTCGTCAGTTGTTTAGCCACGTTTCCTACATCAGGATTTTTTAATGTCTGTCAACTAAGTCAGCTGTAAAAATTTATAGATTTTGTGGTTTTCTCTTCCTAGATTTTCACTTCTTATGTGACTGAATAAATATTCTGTCAACTGATTGTAAATATCTGTTTTTATTCAAGATTTTCTCAATCACCGATATCATTATTATTGTTTCCTTTTATTCCTGTAGGAACATAGGGCCTCAGTTGCACGTCACCAATGGCGTTCTATTCTCCGCCAACCCCTTATCACTTGGCTCCACGTCTGTCCATATGCTTTCGTCTCCTCTTTACATGACCGCCTCCAGGTCACCTTCATATGACCATTTCCCATCCGGGTTCCACCCGAGCGATGGCCTGGTTTGTGATATCACTTGATGATGGTATGTTTTGTTCTCAGAGTATGGCCAATCCACCTCCATTTGATCCTGCATATTTGCTGCACAATCGGTTCCTGCTGGGTTGGTTCGTTCATTTCCCTCCCTGTTGAGGTTCTTTTCTGGCCGGCCATATGATCTTGAGTAGCATTGAGCGAAGGCGACTGTTGATGAAAGTCTGTAGTGTGTTCGAATTAACCTTCGCGATGCGGCGTCAAGTCTCTGATCTGTACGTATAGTGAGTAGCACTGACTTCACATTGGAGTTGAAAATCCGGATCAGATTTTCATTTTCATTCTGAGTCAGTCAGTCAGTCCTGCTGATCTCCACACAGACTTGAGAGTAATGAAAGCTTGCCCTGATTTCCCGATCCTCACTTTGATATCTTCATTACTTCCGTACGCATGCAGTTGAAACGATGCTTCTCAGGTAAGTGGAGGTGGGTATCTAAAGGAGGTTTCTTCTTTCAAATTTCTCCCATTTATGCTGATTGTTGTCTGTTGTTCTTGTGGTTGTTGCTGTTGGCGAGGAATCTTCACCACCTCTTTCTTTAATAGTTTGCATAAGAAGCCTCTCCTCCGATCAGTAGGTACCTTTCTCTCTTTCTACACCTTCTCCAGTAGGGATGTCATCAATTCCAGTTATGTCTCTGGATCCATTTTCAATGCTTATGCGAGAACTCTGTCTGGTCTTGCTACTTTTCCGTTTTTTTTCTTATTCACTTGGTCTAATCAGTTCTTCAGAGTAGCGAATTTCACTGACTTCTACAATTGATTTTCACTATCCACTATCAGTAATTGCCAAGATATTGCAAATGAAGCTTAGAACGATGGAGACTAGTCAACTTTGTAAATTTACCACAGATGTTAGGCAATGTGCTTAATAAAAATTATATCAGTCCATATATCAAAGACAATTTCTGAAATACATAACGAGTTAGTTCTACATGATAAGTAATCTAACATACTGGAGGAAGATCATCATCCATGGTTAAAATAAATGCAATTATCAACGACACTAACCACAAATACGCAAAGATCTCGAGAGACTTACGGTAAAAAATTTGTATCACTTAGTGAATGAATTTTTAACGAATGGTGAGCACCTATTTAGTCAGTGCAAAGTAATTTTCAGTAATCTGTATCTGTGACCCCATGAAGAGTTAGGCACACTGTCATCCAGTTGTTGAAATGAAATCCGAAAGCTTTTGATTTACAACATTTGCGAATTTTTGAATAAGTAGATTTGTGCATCATTTGTCGCTTAAACGTGTTCCACTTGTTTCCAAAACTTTTCCAATTTAACAGTAAGTCGTTAAAATCACAAGTGAATTGTCATCACACTTAAAAAGATGTCTGAATTAGTCATCCGACAGGAGGCGATATAGTAGTCTAGAGTTAAACGTATCAGTAATTCATCGGTCAATATGTACTATAAAATAAAATATACGTCCACATACTTGTACGCATGATGTAATAAAATGTTTTCAAGTATTAGTTTTTAGGGATTCGATTGATTGCTTACAGGATCTCATCATCAGCTGGCATCGGTTAGAGAACCATTGGAAAATCTGAGAGTACTGGACATTTGATTCGGGCTTCAAACCCCGTGGGTGCGTACTGATGAAGCGTCCCAAAACCTAGGAAGAAACAGCTGTCCTGTAATCTCTGTTGGCTTTCCAATTCTTCTCTAACCGATGTCAGCTGATGATGAAATCCTGTAACCAGCAAAACATTCATTTTGTTAAAATATTTCTCGCTTGGATTCTGAATGGAAAAGAGAGATTTAGCAGCGAATCTCCATTCCACAGTTTCGTGAAGTCTTTGTTAGCAAGCTCTACAATCGCTCATAAGCTGTCATTTCCTACTCATACGATCTCCTCTGCATCACCGACTAACGTTCAACTCATCTTTTCTCATCCGGATTCCACTCAAGAGCCTGTTGGACACGTAATATCACTTAACAGTTGTCTTAGTATATATTCAACGCATTTCCATTTACTTCGCCATATTTTCTGGACGATATGTTCTTGTTTGGTACGCCACTTGTCATCTATTTATGAATGTTTGAAGCATCCTGTTGGAAATGCTTTCGGTGACATGCATCTTAAGTGCCTGAACCACATAGGAACACTGGCTTGATGCAAGTGTTAAACATTCGACTTCCTGTTCTTTGTGCCGAGTAAGCGTTGAATCCCTCTACATTGCTTCCAATGCAATAAAAGCTCGTGTTGCTTTCCATCTTCTACCTTGGCTACTTTTTTTTAACATCTTCATGCCTGCTGCCCCAAAATAAAACGATACCGTTCAGATAAGTAGAAGAAATGAATAAAATCTACTTCGTCTAAATTATTTTCTTCATATAAGATCAAAAACAAAGGTTTAATGCTCCCTGATTTTCGCTGCGTTCATCTTATTTGTGTCAGTTTATGACAAAAGCTACACTGGAAGCAGTTACACCCTGCAAAAATCAATACCTGACAACAAATAAAAACAATTTATTTTATTTTTGATTTACAGCTTGATTCCACACTGTATTTTTGGTACAAGTATGGAATTTTCAGCATGGATATCGGTGGCCCAAATTTTGCAGGCCGTCCATAGATATCAGGTGTGCACCGGCGTGGGCTCGAACCCCGGACCATGTGCATGGTCGACGAAAGTTCTTACCAATATAAGTTAGACAGATCATTAAAAAAACCAGTCAGGAGTACTGGAAAGCTGTTTCGTTCTGTCTTGAGACTTCTCAGTGACCTTACCGGGAATCGAACCTGGGATCTTGACCTCATGAGACGAAAATCTAACAACTGAAATTTAATCCAAAATGTGAATATCTCTCACCCACACATTAGCGGCTAGTGGATGGATGTCCTGAAGCTACAGTGTAAAGTCCTGACCAGTAGGGTCCACCACATCAAGGTAAAGTGGATGATCATTAAAAACATCGGTGCGGGCAGCATTATATCACAAGTTGGCAAAGGTGAGAATCCCAGGGGTTAATGGATTCCAGCCCAAGTAGCTGGATGCCTAACAGGTTTGATCTTCTCAACCTAAAGAGGTCCCGGGTCTGAACCCTGGCAACAGGATAGTGAATGAACTCTGTTGAATAGTCTGTATAATCTGACAAATGTCTGTATACTCTGGCCAAGAGCCTAACTAGTCAGTCAGAAGATCTAAACAATGTAGTCAAACAAATAAAGGAAGTATTATTACTGAATAACTACCCACCAGAATTTATTCAGAAATATATGAAGAACTATAGAAAAAGTAAGATTAGTAGCAATGAAAATAACGAAAACAGTATAGAATTAAAAACATCTCTGGTAATGCCGTACAAACAAGGAATGTGGAAGGCTTTACCAGGATTCTCAATGTCGTTGGAATTAGTATGGCATACAAACCAGCCAACTAACTCTCTCAGAGATCAAATTTGTCGGCTCATCCGACAGATCCAATTAAGAAAAATATTATAATTTACCAAATACCATGTAATGACTGTGAGTACGGTCAATTACACAGGTCAAACTAGTAGATCAAAGTCAACTAGATTACTGGAACATAAAAATTTAGCTAGACGTAGGATGATGATTAATCCTACCAGGTTAAATAACCTAGAAAATATCCCAGCCACTGTATTGCATTCACTTGCATATAATTACACAATAGATGGGATGGGACAGAGTGAGGGTATTCAGATGTCATGTAGTCAGGTGGAGGGAGTGAAAGGTTAATCACTGAGGCTTTGTTTATCGATTCAACACAGCACATGTGCAGTAAGAATGACGCAACACCTATACCGAAGATATAGAAAGTGGTAACAAACAACAAAGGTAAGTCGTAGAGACAGAAGAGAGGGAAAAATACATACAAGAGAAATTGTGAAGCCGTGTAACTAAACTGATATGCGATTATGAGTGGCGATAATTTATCCTCGAAAACTTTCTATCCAGTTGTTAATACTGCATCATCACTGTGTGATGTCAGCTCATGATGAAATCCTCCATGCAATCAAACAAAATCCTTACAAAATCAATACTTGAAAAATTAATCCGATGCTCACTAGCGACTGGCCCAAATCAGGCAGTGACCTGGGGTTCTAGTGGGAAGCCGTGACCAGTAGGGCACAGCAGGTTAAAGATGAGGCAGTAACTTTTCGGAAAAGACATTGCTAAATGGTCGCGCTGTGTTGTGAGTTTAAAACATTACTAGAGGCTTTAATAACAACTGAGAAACCCATAGTACAGTATTCTTACAAACTTGATTACTTAAGAACTTAAGACAACACAACATCATTGACAAATTGCAAATAAATAATCTAGTAAATTGGCAAAAGATTTCGACCAATGTTTATATGCCTCACCACCAGCACACACATGTGTATATATAGTATGTAAACACATATGTTTCATTTAAACTATATTTTTAAATCATTCGATAAATTACCTTTCAGTTGACAAGTTCATATAGCAACACAAAAGTGTGCTGAAGACAGCATTCAATATTATTGATTACTAAGTTGTGTAGTAATGTATTTCCAGAACAAATGTGTTAAGATCAGTTTTTTTGTGAAGCGCAATTTCGTTTGCCTCTTATCAATATAGTAATAATATAATAATATTAACAGCTTTATTCCAAACGGTATTTGTGGTACAGGTACGGAATTTTCAGCGTGCATTACAATATATTGCATCTAATTACCTCATAAATTTTATAAGACTTTTAAAATCAAAAAAAATAAATAAATAAGTAAATGAAAAAAACCAACGCCAAAAGAATAAAAGATAAATAAAAATTAAAAAAAGCAGCGTAGAGTTTACATTTCAAACAATGCACCACAGGATATGAAGTATAAAGTTGATGTGTGATAGAGGATGAGAACAACAGTGTAATAGTAACGAGGAAAGGAAAACAAAAACTAATGGGACTATTTGTTAGAGTGCCGCAGTAAGTTGATCGTGTCATACCTAACGGATTTCTCATCACATAACAGCTGTGCCAGATATGATATTGTGGAGTTTTTGTACTTTGTAGTCCTAGCACATAGCCTCCTATAGCTGCTTCTAGTTCTACCAGATGAAATGCAAGGAGACAGCTGCGTATAGAGAGGATGCTCGGGGTCTGACAATATTGTATTCTCTAGTTTCTTACATGACATAATATGTCTATCCACAATAGTGTTAACCAGTTGGTTTAACGATATCCCACTTGCCCTACTAACGGCTTTTAGTGCCCTTCTCAGCGAAGCAAAGTCTTTCTTAAATAGTCCAGGAAAGATTAATGGGGAGCAGTAAAGGGGGATGGGTAGAATACAAGAATTTACAAATTGAGAAAGCAAAGACTGCTTTATGCCAGACTGCCTAAATTTCCTAATGTAGAACGTTAAGAGAAACATCTTTCTAGTAACTAGCAAGATGTGGGAAGACCAGGAAAGATCGGTGGAAAAACTCAGCCCAATGTACTTGACATTAGATGTAATTTCAACCTCTGTGCCGTCAATGATAATGGGGCCATGTGAGCTAACTAGTCGCTGTAGGTCACGTTTATGTCTGAAAGTGAAATTGACTACTTGACACTTAGACGGATTAAGCTTAAGTCCATTTGAAGAGGACCACTGACTAATTTCCAACAGAAAGTTATATATATATATATATATATATATATATATAACAGTATTCTCATACCTTGTAAATGTAGAAAATTATTTTTCGTCACCTATATTTGAACAGCATAAAACTTCATTTCTTCGACGAGTTACTGCCTCATCTTTGACCTGCTGTGCCCTACTGGTCACGGCTTCCCACTAGAACCCCAGGTCACTGCCTGATTTGGGCCAGTCGCTAGTGAGCATCGGATTAATTTTTCAAGTATTGATTTTGTAAGGATTTTGTTTGACTGCATGGAGGATTTCATCGTGAGCTGACATTAGTTAGAGTACCATTGAAAAACCAGCTGGGAGTACTGGACAGCTGTTTCGTCCTCACTCACTGGGACTCTTCATCAGTATGCACCCAGAATGCAGGCTTCGAACCCAGGACCTTCTGATTACAAGGTGAGCGTGCAGACCATTGAGCCTCTTGGACCCGATCCAATGGTCCTTGAATTCTAACCTCTGCCAATTCACAACATAGCGCGACCATTTCGCAATGTGTTCTTCGATGAATTACTGCCTCATCTTCCACCTGCTGTATTTATACTTAAAATAAAGTTATCTAATATGGAATTACATCCTATCACAGTGCCGTGTAGTTCCAGAATAGGTCAAAACATTAGCTGTCCAGCATTCCTGACTGTTTTTCAATGATCTCTCTCTAACTTATGCTGCTTGGTGATGAAAATCTTCTTATTGAAATGAATCGAAAAACCTCAGAAAAATGATATAATCTGAATTTTTCTTTAGCTGTTTTTATCATCATCCCACAAGAAACTTGTCCTTGTTGATCAAAGTTCTCTGAATGTATGCCACATTAAAATGTACACAGATAAATGTATACACATCCTCCATCTTTGCGTTTGTATACATATACATTTAGATACAAACACATAAGGATAAAATATACATATATATATGTACACTCGCAAACACAAATGTTTTCATTCTCACCGATGAACATTATATATATACGTTGGTTTTTCGCTTTCATATCTATATCACTACATAGGCATACGGATATATACGAAAATTCTGAAGGGATGAAACTATCCATCTATCTATCTATCTATCTATATATGTATCCAACTATCAGTAATCCAGTGTGAGGAACAGTATATTTTCAACATTAGTATATCTATCCCCTTTCATCAATAGAGTGATAATATTGTAGGACATATTTGGGTAAACTTTGCTAACCAAATAGAAATTATATATAGGTACATATGTATATATGAAAAAAAAAGAAAGACTTAAGCTATTGGGAGGAAAAAATTTCAGATAGATACACTAACTAATGCTTCTTCTCCGACACCCTTGCATCAAATAACTCGTGTTTATAAACTTCTGCTACGTGTTGTTATGTTGTTATATGCCTGAAAACAGGGAAATGGATGAGAAAATAAGGCGGGTATCTCTGTGTATGTTAACTTACTTGTGTCTATAGCATGAACAGTGCATATATGTAGGCTTATACAAATAGAATTTTATGCTGTTCACATATATAGGTGACGAAAAAATGTTTTCCTACATTTACAGGGTATGAAATTACTATTATATATATATATATATATGCTCTCTAAAACATATATCTTATACGGTAAAGTATTGTTTGTCCTACCTAATTTTGATAAGAGGCAAAAGAAATCCTGCTTCAGAAAGAGCTGATCTCAACGCATTGGTTCCGGAAATACATTACTACACATCTTAGTAATCAATAATATTGGATACTGTCTTTAACAAACTTGTATGTTGCTATATGAACTTGTCAACTGAAAGGTAATTTATCGAATGTTTTTAAAAATAAAGTTTGAATGTGCTACTGTATGTGCTACTGATGAGGCGTACAAACATTGGTCGAAATCTATTGCCAAATTACTAGATTGTTTATTTGCAATTTGTCAATACTTTTGTGTTGTATAAGTTCTAATGTATTCAGGTTTGTGAGAATATTGTACTGTGCGTTTTCCAGTTCTTCTTCTTATTATTATTATCTCTAGTAATTTTATCAACTCGCTAGTTTGTATTTTGTTCACCTCGGTGACAAGATGACAAAATTATCACTGTTTTTGGAGACAATAACATAAGTGAGAGGTTTAACTGCCTTTGTGAAGCTATTGATAGTGTTATTCAGACTGAGAAAAGGATTGTTGAGTGAGGCAGATTCAAATGAAAAATTATAATTATATTTCAATAGTTTACACATAATGATAAGCTTGTTTTTCATGTTTGGTCATATTTCGAGCAAAACTACTGCACATGGTCACACCAACTGTTGGAATTGTTTTTGTTTTTATTCAAGCATTGGTTTTGTAGGGAATTTTGTTCGATTGGGTGAAGGATTTCATTATGAGCTGATATCAGTTATAGGGATCCATTGGAAAACCTGCTGGGAGTACTGGACACCTGTTTCATTGTAGTCTATGACTGTTCAGCAGTACGCAACCACCACAAGGGTTTCGAAACTAGGATCTTCTGGTTACTAGGCTAGTGAGCTCATAGACCATAAGGCCACTGGGACCCTACGCAATTTTCAATGGCCAGCCTATGAATTCTAACTTTTACCGATTGGTGATCTTAGCGTGACCACCTAGCCAATGTCACTGGCAAATATTTGTCGTCACAGACCAAATCCCTGTAAATTAACCCTTGAAAATTATTCATATGCTCGCTATTGACTGAATACAGGAAGAAGTTGCCTGGATTTTTGGTGGGAAGTCGTGACGAGTAGTGTCCACCAGGTCGGGATTGAGGACAAATAGATACTAGCTGATGACATTGACTGGTGTTTACGCTAAAATCACCAACCGGTGAAAGTAAGAATTCGTCAGCTGGTCATTGAATCAGGTCCCAATGACTGAATGGTCTATGAGCTTGCTTTCAATAAATATATATATATATATATATATATATATAATCATTTCGTCTCTCTATTACTGATGCTTTTGAAATGTAATCACCTGTCCACACCATTGACTGATTCAGTATAATTTAAAGCAGCATCATTGTTGTTGATAACATTTCCCTAGTTTTCTAAATTTCCTTAATTATTATGGTCATAGAATTGAGGAATTCATCGAGAACAATATTTGTTGTTGATTAAATCACTCTTTTAAAATGAATCTACTCAATCAATATCAGTAAAAAGTTTGAGCAGTGTGGAATAGATCAAATAAATTATAATTATATTTCAATAGTCCACACACAATGATAAGTTTTTGATTTTGATAATGTCTCAAGCAAAATTACTGCCGGATACATGTAACATGGGTAACTCCGCATAAGTGTCAACAACCTGGAATACCATTCTGAATACACAAAAATGAATGGACAAAAAGAAAAACGAACCCTGTATACATGTATGAGTACAAATCTTAAAATTTGTAAATTAAAAACAAAACACTGCGAAGTGGTCGCGGTATGTCATGAATTGGTAGAAGTTAGAATTCATGGGCTGGCTATTGGATCAGGTAGGGTCCCAGTGGCTTAATTGTCTATGAGGTGGCTAGCCTAGTGACCAGAAGATACTGGGTTGATGAGCCTAATACTGTGACGAAAATGCTGTTCAGTATTCCATGGTAGTTTGCAATCTCATACACTATATTACATGCAATGTTTGATGAACCATCGATCTAAGCAGATAGGTGAAATTAACTAGGGACTTTTAAAAAGACAAATAAAAGATAAAATGTCTTAGACAATTATTTGTTCATTCACTCTTATATAAACACTATCAGTAAAGATCATATCAGTGAAATAAACGACGTTTGACGTTATGTTGTCCCATCCAATCGTCTACTATTTTTGCCCTCATTTTCTTTTAAAAGGTTCTCTGCATTACGTTGACAACAATCTAAAAATGTCCGCCAATTCATGTAGTGATCCAAAAATACATTATTTAATGATCAGAAGATTACGAAATGAAGGTGGATTTATGCATTATACTCAGTGGAAATCCAGGCAGTTCAGCAAATCGCCTTCTAGTAATAAGATAAATAACATTTGTATGTCTGTAATTATTCATATACCCCTGTAGAATTCATGGCATCATCATTATCTTTGATTTATCAATAACCCTTTAATAATTCATTCATTGAAAACATCCATTAAAGATTTAAAAGATAGATTAATAAACAAAGAATATTCTTCATCAGGTTCCACAGTTATAAGACAGTAATAATTGAATGATTGTTCTTGTGAACAACGTTAATATTTTAAATTACATTTAATCAACACTTTTGATAGCTGACTCCATTTCAAAAGCTTCAGTGAGAGGTAATATGCACCAGTGTAACGTTAAACTAAATATAAGATAAATGCAGGAAACTAATACAGAATGCATGAATTTATCGATTATGCAGCAAGTCAGTATGGCAATAGTGATGGGCTGGACCTGCTTCTTTTGCACACAGATCTGCGGTTGATTCAAGCGAATTGCTGTGGCCTCAACTTTTTGGAGTGTTCACTATCTAGAGGTTTTTTGATAGTTTTTCGATACCTGATAAATGATAGAGAAAGATTCTTCAGTGCTGCTGGTTATGTGATCTGATCCAATATGGAACTGTTGACAGTTTTAACAACACCTTTGTTTGAGTACCCTTGCAGGTGTTTCCAAGCACGTAAAATCAAATTCGTAGAGTACTGGTCAATATAACTGGTTCCATAGGAGCAGCTAATAGAATGACAGATACAGTAAGAGGTGGTTAGCCTAGGTAATTCGTCTTTTAAGCTTCAGCTCAGTGGCACTAAACGTTCTTTATATCAATTTCCTCGGCTTTATGGGTGTTATTTAACTTAGTATGTCACCTTCAATTGTAGTCGTTAACATAGGGGCTTCTGAACAAATACAAAAGGATTTTTTTCTACTCTCTTGGCCATATGTGTTTATAATGATGAACTTTTCAGAGTACCTTATTTTGATTCGTGTGTTGCACAGAGACTTCAGTTCTTCTTCAGTCACATCCTCTGAATAAATAGCTCTGATCCTATAACTCAAGGTTTTTACAAAATTTTTTTTTATACTGAAGAGGTGAAAGTGTGTATATTGATCAGTCCAGCCACTCCCCCTCCCCTGATGAAAATTGCTTTTTTTGCTGCCGTCTGCTTTCTTTTATCAAAAGGATGTCTCAGAAAAGGTAATTTTACTTAGGTATTCTTCTTCACACGTCAATTTAATAGCTGAATATTCAAGTTATTTGCTAAGAAAACGTATCCACCCAAAAAACATATCCATATATTTTTCACGTTTTGGTTGTAGGGATTTCATTGGTTGGTTACAGGATTTCATCATGAGCTGACATCGGTTAGAGAACCATGGGAAAAATCACTGAGAGTATTCGACGACTCTTTTGTCCTAGTTTGAAGCTCTTCATCAGTACGCACCAGAATGTGGAGTTCAAACCCAGGACCTTCTAGTTACAAGGCTAGCGAGCTCGTAGACCATTAAGCCACTGGGGCCCGATCCAGTGGCTCGTCCGTGAATTCTAACCTCTGACAATTCACAACATGGCACGACCACTAGCCAATGTCCTCACACCCGAGCTCGCCTTGTAACCAGAAGGTCCTGGGTTCGGACCCCACATTGTTGGTGTGTACTGACGAAGAGTCCCAAACTAGGACGAAACAGCTGTCCAGTACACCCGACTGGCTTTCCAATGGTTGTCTA
Source organism: Trichobilharzia regenti (assembly GCA_944472135.2). Taxonomy (NCBI): domain Eukaryota; kingdom Metazoa; phylum Platyhelminthes; class Trematoda; order Strigeidida; family Schistosomatidae; genus Trichobilharzia; species Trichobilharzia regenti. The sequence goes on from OX235263.1 coordinate 70,050,189, forward strand.
ACAAATGTCAGCTCATGATGAAATCCTGCGACCATATACATTTTTTTATTTGTAAATACTCATCGAAATAAAACGCCACTGAAACATATCACCAAAATATTTATATGAAAATAAAGCTTAGTATATAAATAATGAGCTATAAAAAAATATAAAGAATGAATTCCTTGTTGTTTTAAAAAGTTATCGTGCTACACTGATTTCCGCTAATAACTTATAATAACTCATTGGATTGTTCAGTCTTTTACTGCTTGCTCCCCGTAATCATCTTCTCACATGCTTTTATGTAACAAAGTAAGTTTGACTGATTTATGATACTTATTCCCTTGAGGGCATCATATTCATGGAATTTGATGATAACAGTATAATCATAATTATTAATATTGTTGTGAAACAAATATTTTACTCTGATTGAAAGGAATAGTTTACGGCCATGAAAAAAGGTAGGCAGGATATATTTATACTTTTTTGTATTATGCTATCATATGTAGAATAAAGGCAGTTGAGTTGATAAAAGCCGTAGAGTGAATAAAATTCATGTGATTAAGAAATGTAAGCTTATGGTGTCAAATTATTTCGCTTTCAGAAGTTTAACTGACAGACAAGACGGTTTATTGAATATGGTGTTTTTGTTTGTTCGCTGACACCCAAAGAGATACTAGTAATCTGATTGGTTATAGGTTTGATCAGGAGCTGACATCAGTTAAAGAACCATTGGAAAATTGGAGTTCTTGGATGACTGGAACAGGTCCCATCTCACCTTGTGACCAGAATATCCTAGGTTCGAACACCTGTGGGTAGGTACTGATGGAGTGTCTCAGATTAGGACGAAACAACTGTCCAGTTCTCCCTACTGGCTTCAATTGTTCAGTAACTGTTGTCACCTCCTAAACAAACCAGATAGCAGTAGCGTGGCGTTCTGAAATCTAACGGAAATCTGTCAGTTGACTTTAATTTTTTGATGAATATACTGGTAAATAACAAGTGTAATAATTCATTGTTGAATAGAGTAGGATTTCAGTTTAGTGATGACGATATTTAGCCTATCACAGTGAAACTTATTTGACTTAGAAATGATATATTTTCAATTAGAATATTTATCAGTAGCTTTCAGAATTTAGTCTACGTAAACGTGAGTGTTAATTAACCTATTTGGTCTTAAGATTAAATATTCACGGGTACTTCAAAAGGCGAATTACTTAAGTATTAGTAAAAACCTTGGGCACTGTGATAGAGTATAACTCCATTATGGATAAGATTTTATTTTGATAAGTCACACAGTGCTGTTATACAGTAATATGCACTGATGGCCACATTTCGAGCATAAATTATTGCCATTCATAATCCTATCAAGTCACTCACACAACTTTTTACTTCATTTGTATACATGAGTGAAATACATGATTGTACATTTGAATAAAAATCGATATACGATTATGTACACTCAGAAATAATAATACGAGTTTTATTGATAAAATACAATCAGATGGGAAATAAGACGAGTGTTTTTATAGTCAAAATAAGTAACTTGTTAGAATGTTATAGTGTACGTGAATTAAAATAGAATTTTAAGATTTTATTTATTATCCTCCTCTGATTTGACTGACTGGTGGTAATCATATCTTCCACACATTTCTCTGGTATTTGCACTGAGTCATTTCTGTAAAGGCTTGCTTAGTTAAGTGTCTAACAAATCGAGCAATAGCACTAAGTTGTACAACAAAAAACCTAAACGATGAAATGAAACAGATAGAAAAGGCGTTGGTGTTAAATAACCATCCTATAAAATTCATTACAAAAACTGAAAAAGGTCAGAAGCAAAATAAAAATAATTGCGAAACTAGAACTGATAACATAAACAAGAGGGAATATAAGGCATCTCCAGTTTTACCGTATAAGGAGGGGACATCTTAGGCCCTACGTAGGCTTCTTAATAAAGCATTCAAACTTACAAACTCATTCAGAGACAAGCTGTGTAGGCTAAAAGACACAGTGGACTCAATTAAATAAAATAATATAATTTACAAAATACCTTCCAATGACTGTGAGTGAGGTCAACTGTATAGGTCAAACTAGTAGGTCGGGGGTAGCCAGATTGTAGGAACATAAGATTGACCCCAAGAAGATAAGTAATTTAGAAAAAAGCTCAGCGACTGCATTGCATTCATTAACACACAATCACACAATAGGGTTAGGGAGGGTTGAAATCCTAAGAAGTAGTATGCGTAGGTGGAAGAGATCTTGATTACTGAATCCTGGTTCATTGAGTCTACATCCAACATATGTGACAAAACTGACTCTATGCAAATACCAGAGAAATGTGTGGAAGATATTATTCCCACCAGTCAGTCAAACCAGAGGAGGATAATAAATAATCCTGAAATTCTATATCAATTCGCGTACATCATAACATTCTAACAAGTTACTTATTTTGACTACAAAAACATGCTGTTTCCCATCTGATTGTATTTGATTGATAACACCCATATTATTTCCAAATGCACATTATTCCATATTGATTTTTATTCAAATATCCAATCATTTCCACACATGTATATAAATGAATCAAGAAATTTGTGTGGGTGACTTGATATGATGATTATAAGCAATAGTTTGTGCTCGAAAGTTATTGATCAGTTATTATCACTGTATAACACTGTGTGATTTATTAAAATAAAATCGTATCTCTAAGGGAGCATACTTTGGTGTCGATACAAAATTAGGGCAACTGATAATTCATCTTTTTGAAGACGAAAAACAGTCTTAACAATAGTTATATTTTTAGTCATTGAAGACTGGTTGCATTGGAATAAGTTTATGTTCACTTAAAAACGTGGAGTTATTTAGAAAACTAAATTCTTTTGGTCACTATACTTCAAAAATTTCTAAGTATGACAGTTAGTGCCCAAATCATGATCTTCCAGTGGATCACTCCAGGTTCTATTACTAAGTATAACTTTTTATATTCAATTTGTCAGTTAGTTTTGTCGATTAAATGGAAAAACCTATGAATGTCTATCGATTCCTAATATGACAATTCCTAGAGAGTGATTAACCTCACTTTGAGTGATTTAACTAACATTATCTGGTAGATGTAACCCAGTAATTTGACAGTGGTATAAGTTTCTGAAGTTTTTTTTAAATAGTCATTCCTGTAAAGGCACATATGTAATCGAAATTTATTAAAACTTCTACCGATTCCCGAAACCGTTTCTTATTCAGAGATTTTGTGTTCCGAATTGGACCACCTTTAATTTATAATTTAGAGACATTCGTTTCTTTTCAACAGTACTGTGCTCATCCTTCATCCTATCACATTTACAAAACTTCTCTACGAATCGTTCCTTAAATATTCATTGATGCGATTGATTTTATTTTTTAATGTTTCTTTTGAGCAAAGTTTTCATGCTTTGTGATATAACGTCCTTAATAAAAACCCTCTTGTAGTTTACAAAAAAGAAGCTGTTGAAGTTTAGGTATCCACTACTCCAAGTTGGTTTGCACTGAATACACCTTTCCATTTTTCCGTCTTATTTTCTTTTCACACATGAGTCAAGAAGTCATAGTTGATTATTGACTCTGTACTCCATTGGGAACTTGAAGTTTGAATGGGCACTGTAGTAGTGTTTCAGCATGATAGGCATCATCACTTACAACAAATTCATAATCTATGCACCTTAAATAAAACGCAATTACTATGGTTGCAGATTTTATTGCAGTATTTTCCAGATGGGACATGAAGATATCAGCTAATATTGGACCCAGGGGACTCTTCCTTGTTCCTCTATACACTTGTCTATAAAACATGCTGTTAAATTTGAATTGTATATCTTTGGTATATACGACCAGGAGACACCTCATATGAGCTACTGGTGATGCGTATTTTTTGTGCACTGACAGGAGATAGGTGTTGTTTCCTTAATGGGAATACTAATAAACAGGGATCTCATATTACAGGATGTCATAAAATTGTTAGGTGTATTATATTCTATTCGGTTCCAGAAATCGAACGAGCCTTTTAAGGTATATGTCGATAAGTTTTATCAAACATTTTGTATTTCTTTGTGATAACCAACGAGAAGATTTACGATAAGGGATATTGACCACAGGCAGGATAGATTTCATTGGAATTTTGTCCTTATGTATTTCTGATTGTCCGTACATAAAAGTTAAGTGGGATCTTTTGTGTCTGATTTCATTGTACGCTTCATTGTTAGCAGTTTCTTCTTTTAGGAGTTCCTTAAACTGTTTTGTGATTTATCGTCATTTTTTATTGTCTTTATTAAAAAAGCTTCCATTTTAAATCGTGAGGTATCGTATAGTATTTGATTTATCTAAGAGACTTAGCTTTCTGTATAATGATTAAAATTAATCCTGAACTCTTGTCGAGTCGAAGAACAATGATATTTTTGCTCTTTCTTAATTCTCTTAAGACTGCCTAGTATTCCTGAAGTAGAAATTTAGATTGAGGAAGTACAGTTACATAGCACTGACTAACAACATCAACCAAATAGGGCTTTAAACATCCTTGTTGTAATCTTCATCAGTGGATTGGAGACTATTGAATTGCTGAAATGAATTCTCAAACCGAGTTTCTGCATCTGTTCTGTTTTTGAATATGAAACCGGAATCCAAGAGAAAGAGCTCCTCTTTGAAGATGATTTAGTTTATTATTCAGGTTGTTTGAAGCTGATGGAAAAGCCTGTGGAATAAAGTGAATTCATCTCACTTTGCAAGTGTTTTTCACATGCTTATTGTTTACACAGGATGAACTCGTATCAAGTAGCTGGTTTTGGTTGGGTAAATGCATAATTAGAAAAAGAATCATCACATGGAATACCTGTATGATGTATTTTATTTCTTAAGTCGATAAACAAAGCTTCAGTGATTAACCTATCTCTGTCCATCTAGCTATATTACTTTTTAATAATCTCATCCTGTCCCACACAACCTATTGTGTAATTACATGCAAGTGAATACAGTGCAACGGCTGGGCTGTTTTCTAGGTTATCTAACTTAACAGGATCAATTATCCTAGAACTAGCTGAATTTGTGTGATCCAATAATCTAGTTTACCCTGATCTACTACTAGTTTGACCTATGTAATTGACTTCACTGACAGTCATTAATTGCATGGTATTTGGTAAATTATGTTTTTCTTCATTGGATATATCGGATGAGTCCTTAAGCCAACAAAGTTTCTCTCTGAGAGAGTTCGTTGGTTGGTTTAAATGCCACCCTAATTCCAATTACATTGAGAATCCTGCGTAAGGCCTTTGACATCCCCTCTTTATACGGTAGTACTACAGAGGCTTCGGATTCTATATTATTTTGGTTATTTTCGTCACTTTTATTGCTAACCTTAGTTTTTTTACGGTGCCTCATATATTACTGAATAAATTCTAGTGGGTAGTTATTCACTAGTAATTTTTGTTTTATTTATTCGATTTCTTTACTTAAATCTTCTGTCTGACTAGTTAGGCTCTTGGCCCGATTATAAAGACAGTTAACTCTGGTGTCTCCTCATTTGCGGATAAATCTTTCGCCTTTTACTAAAGATTTCCGTAGGGAGGCACAATACAATGAGTCTTGTCTCATTTTTTTCAGCTCTGTCTTCGGACGGAGTATTTTGTGCGTCGGTGGCACAGTGGTTAGGACTCTCGCCAACCATGCACATGGTCCGGGGTTCGAGCCCTCGCCGACGCACACCTGATATCTATGGTTGGCCTGCGAATTTTGGGCTACCGATATCCATGCTGAAAATTCCACACTTGTACCAAAAACACGGTGTGGAATCAAGCTGTCACCATAAAAAAAAACTAAACCTATCCTTACCGTTTCTGGATGGGATTAATTAAATTCTTACTATGCATTAGAGTGTATCAGTTTCCCATAAATGCTAGCATATAACCCACCATCTTGTTTTCGTTTTATTCTACAGTCTAGCATGGCTAACACACTCGATTAGTTTTCTAACTCATTAGTGAAATGGATTCTGTTTTCTATTGACTTTATATGTGTAAAGATTTGAGGGATATGTTGAGATTTCAACACTAGGAGTATGTCATCTCACATATCTCCACCATAACCCAGGAGCAGGATTAAACGTTCTGAGAGCCTTATATTCCCAACTATCCATAAATATGTCTGCCACTATTGGGGATATTGGTGATCCCATTGTCACTCATTCGTTTGTCAATATAGTTTATTTTGAAATCTGAATACAGGGGAGGTTAAAAGCAACTAAACACCTAATATTATTTCATCAACCGAAAGCTTAGTCCTACTTCCGAGTTCAGCATCAATATTCAGTTCATTCCTAACTGCCTCCAGATCTGTATTAATGGAAATATTAGTATATAAACTGCTATGTCAAAATTAATCATTTTTTGATCTTTTTCTAATTGAACTTCCTACATTTTCTGTTTTATTACTTAGGAATTAGTTAGCCTACAATTTGATCTATCTCTAATGGGGTATGACACAGATACTAAATATTTAGATAGAGAGTTGTCAGTAAAAGAGACACCTGTTTTTTTTCAAGAAATTGGCCGCTGAAATGTCTATCTCTAAGACGTTCTATTTCTAGAAGAGATGATTTCTCCAGCTTAGTCTACCTTATGCTTATTTCAAACAACAGTATTATTATTATCCTCTTGGGTTTCGAGTGAACCACAAATCTCCACTTTATCCTCTTCAGTGCAGTCCTCTTCAGCTGTCTCCACGATTGCTATTAAACCTTCATCTCCTCCTCACACGATCTCCTCCACGACACCCTCGGACCAAGCCAGACTGGTCACTTCCCACTCGTGATACACTAGCAGTTATACCTGGTGCGTGATGTTACCGAACGGTCTTTTCAGTGTGCACACAATCCATCTTCATTTTTTTCTACATATTTAATGGGTAATAAGTTCTTGAATGATTTGTTCCCAGAGTCTTTTGCAGCTAATTCTTTCTTGCTGGCCACCTGACCGTCACTGTGCAACCAGCGATGGCAGTTGCTGATAAAGTCTGCTTTTCATGACTCATTCACCATGTCTCTGACCCATATAGCAGCAGAAGTGACTGACTTAACACTAATGTTGAAAATCCAAATTTTTTCCTCATAATACTGAAAACAGCAGATTTCTAAACTGATGTCAGAGTGTTGAAGGCTTGTCCTGCCTTCCTTTTACCCTCACCTAAAGCATTAGCTTTCTTCTCTTTGCAATCCTATCATTACAAGCATATTTTTCGTATTTCTTTCAGTTACCCAACTTTGATAATTCAGAAAAGAAAAAATTAATGCAAATATTCTCTACTACTTCATCATAACTGAATTTCTTCCTACATACCAATTTTTTTGACAAATGAATGAAAATATTCTCGAAGTATTTAAACAATTTGTTTACTTATTGAAAAACTGTAACCAAGTAACCGCTTCTTCGCACTTTCATTCAATCATTCAATTGTTCAATGATCAATTCAATCAAAGTGTTTATCCATATTATAATGATAAAAATATTGAAGAAAAAGTGAACTATGCATTGAAGATATCTGAAAGTTACACAAAACATCAACATTGTTGTATACATCATTTTATACCATCACCTGTAATATTATATACATGGTCAAAGTTATTACGAGTAGAGGTATTTCGTCGAATGTTTATGGAAATTATTACATCCAATGATCACGGTCGAATCTCAAGTCAATGTTCCGATAATTTGTGTAATGTTACCGAATCCAATGTGATCGATTTAACTAGTAGAAATTTACCAGTTAGCAGACAACTAAAGAAATTAGAATCTTTATGCGGGGATCAGATGTTGTCTATAGAAGATTTGTCAGTGCCAGCAGAGAAGTTCACCCGCCCATTTTGTTCATACGATGAAAGCAGTAAGTTTGCATCACAATGGCTTTTGAATGAATGGTCACGAATTTATCATTCCTATGATGATACTTCTCTGCAGGATGTTGATTGTACTAATGAAAATCCGCGCACATTGAATAATGAACTATTCTCAGAAGATACGCTGATGACGATGATGATTATCATGATGAAGGCGGTGAACAAAGCTTCAATCGCTAACCAACAAGTTGGTAAAGGATTTTACACAGATGAAGAATTCCCCATAAAGCCATATGTAAATACTAATGATATACCAAGAACATACCAGCCTAACTCTAAATTCCATGGTCTATTCCGTGCATAGAAAATCACTCAAATCAAATACAAGAAGATTCATTTCAGGATTCGCTTTGGAAACCATCTCCTATACTCCCAAATAAGATAGATACCACATTGCCTGATTGCTTTGTGAAGCCAGAAAATATAGATCCAAGCTGTTCATCATAGTGTTCAGTAGTGAAACAAATTTCAGTGATGTGAAAACATCATTTTTATGGAATACACAATCGCAATCCCCGTCATCATCATCACCACCGCCGCCCACTTCATATTCACCTCCGTTAAATTTCAGTGCATTTACTATGGATCAAAATATGCTATGTCCATTGTGTCATAAGTGTTTTCGATTTGAGAAAAACTTATTAAGACATTTACAGAAAACTCATTCAACTAGTACGGGGAATCTTTACTAAAATGTAAATTGTGTAATTATACAACAAGACATTATAGTAATATGTATGTACATATTAGAACACATACAGGTGAGTGAATTTTGCTGGCAAGTTTGTTTGTTTTTTTCTTGAAATTTTGTTATTAGATGAAATCGTCTGACTAATATCTTCATATTTATTCCAAATTTGAGGGACTTGGAAGTGTACACTTTCAACTTTTATGACTGCACTATAAATAACATGCATTACACTGACATTTGACATTTAGTAGTGTTCTTCAACCAAATCACAGGGATCTACACACAGAAAGGTAGTGTTAATATTCTTCAGGATACAGATAGACTGTAGTGTCCAGGGATTGATTGTGCACAAACATTTGATGTTTTAAAGGCATGAGGTTCACAAGCTATAGTTTGAAATTTCAAGCAAGTCGCTGTATGAGCCTATCGCCTTGCCTACAGTGATTACCACATATGACTAAAAGCACAATGTGCAAATCAGCAAGTGGAATATTGTATCACCTTTTAACCTTCATCAATAATAAATAGAAATGGGGCACTTTGGTAGGAAGATAGGTTCATATGAATTAACGCAAAGATACATCATATGGCTTTTCGGGCACTATGTGATGATGGTAATCATAATATCTACACAACTTCCTAGTTTGCTTTAACTGCTTCATGTATTCATTGCAATCCTCCACGTATTCGGTGCAGGTGTTGTGTCATTTTAAGTCCATGTATTTGATGCTGACATAATAAAACAAGATTCGGAGATCAACTTCTATACACTTACAGGATTGCATCATGAATTGACATCAGTTAGAGAACCACTGGAAAACCAGCTGAGTGTACTGGACAGATGTTTCATCAGCCTAGTTTGGGGGCTCTTCAGCGGTATGCACCCATCACCAGTGCTCGAACCCAAGACCTTCTGGTTACAGGGCTAGCGAGCTCGTAGACCACCAAGCCGCTGGGACCCAATCCAATGGCAAGTTTCCTTTACGTCTTGCCATTTGTCGTAGGGTGGTGTAATTTTCCAGATATCCGGTTGAACAGATGCTGAATCATTCCTATTACACGTGTTTGCAGTTGATTCGACAAATTAAGTTTCCATTATCAATCTCTCCCTCCACCCTGTTACATTAGATTTTATAAGTGTCATTTTAACCCATCCTATTGTACAGTTGTGTGTAATTGCATGTAGTTCTGTAAGTGGGCTATTCTCCAGATTTCTTATCTTATTCGGGTCAACTAAACTAGATTTTGTTGAGTTTTTATGCTCCGCTAGTCTGGCTGCACCTGTTCTACTAGTTTGATCTATGTATTTGACCTGACAATCACCCCAGCAGGGTATTAGATAAACTAAATCATTTTGTTTAATTGGCTCCGTAGCGTTGATCCTTTAACTGACAAAGCTTAATTCTGATTGAGTTCATATCCAACCGCATTCAACAGATTCTGTTTACATGAGGAGAAAACTGATTTCACTTCTGGGTATTCTCAAGAGTAGCTAGCCGTTCTACATAAACTCTTCGCAGAACATGTTATACCCAGGAAGCTTGCGATATCTCTCCTATTTTTGTATCACCTCACTTGTTTGGAAAGTTAACAAACTACTCAGAAAGTGACCTTTCGAAATTAGATTACACTTTTTCTAGTGTGTTTCATTCGTTCTAGTAATACTTTTGAGTCGGTGGCACAGCGGTAGAATGTTTGCCGAGTACGCCTCATGTGGTTCAGGGTTCGATATCCGGCCATCCACGCACTCCTTTAACTCGGTAAGCCAGTAATACGACTGGAAAAGACGGTAGGTAGGGCATGAGGTCAACTGCAACCCCAACCCGTAAAAATAAACACCACTGGTACGGAAACTTCAAGCCTCCAGCTTGAAACCCAATGTTCCACTGGGAAAGTAAAGGAATAAAAAACAAGTTATACTTTTAACTTTATATCGTGAACCAGCTAGTATACATGAGACACATGTAGTTGATAACTCCCAGACTGGATAAGACTAGCAATCCAGATTCTACTACTAACGAATATCGGGTTAAAAATATCTTATTGGAATTCTGTACGTTGGTGGCACAGTGGTTAGGACTCTCGCCAACCATGCACATGGTCCGAGGTTCGAGCCCACGCCGACGCACACCTGATATGTATGGTCGGCCTGCAAAATTTGGGTTACCGATATCCATGCTGAAAATTCCATACTTGTACCGAAAACAGTGTGGAATCAAGCTGTAATCAAAAATAAATAATGATATATATTCATGTGATTTGTCAAGGAAAATATATGTTGGGGCATCATGGAGATTTACTGCAACTGTATTTATGTCAATGAATCAGTCTCTAACTAAATAGACGGGGAGCACATATGTGTATATGTATGATTTTAATTTAACCTTGATAAAAGGTACTTTCGAATATCACCACGGATTGATATTAGTTAGAGAACTGAACTCGAAAAACAAATCAAATCCTAACAAATCAACCCTTGAAAATAAATGTGATGGTAGCTAGAGACTTGCTACAGGACAAAGTTCCCTAGAGTTCTAGTGAGAAGTCATGACCAGTGAAGTCCATCCAGTCACGATTAGAGGTAGATTTCCCACCGATGATATTGGGTGGGAGTCGCGCTAAAAATCACGAATTGGTGGGAGTTAGAATTCGCTGGCTAGCCATGGAAATGGGTCTTAGTGGCTGGTATACGAGCTCGCCTTTTAACCTGAAGGTCTTGGGTTCGAACCCCAGTGGATATGTACTGCCGGTGATTCTCAAACTAGAACTAAACATCTGCCCACTACTCATTGATAGTTTTCAATGGTTTTCTAATTGATATCAATCTGTGGTCAAAATCTAAAAAAGTACTTCCTCTGTGTTTGTTAACTGCCTTTTAAGCAAAAATCAAACAGACATGTTATGTGTACTGACTAAACCATCTCAATTAATCAACGTTGGACATATTTTGAGGTATTCGTTCACTATTATTCCTTCGCGGACTAGATAATAGAGCTTGGTTCTTATTGCAGGTATGAATCTGATAGAGATTAGAATTATTATTCTGTCAAATAACTTATGAAATTTCAAACCCATTAAGATGTTTCGTAAGTTAGGTAATATATCGAATTGAATTTTGCTTAATTACAAAACTTGTGTTTTTTTTTGTTATTTTCATAAAAAGTGGTAAATTTTCATGATAAAGGAATGCTTCACAGCTTTATAAAAGTTTTTCAAAGTCTGTTATTTTGATGCAAAACTCACAGATTTACGAATGAATAACGAGACTAAAAATGATGACTCCCGTTTTCAAAATGTGGGCAGGATATTACTCGATCACAAAGTGTCGGGAAAAAATACGTAGTACTTTAAGTGTGCCATTTGGAAATACTGTCATCGGATGCTACTTTCACTTCTGATAACCTGGGGTTTCTTTATCTTAAAAACATCCTGCCTCTTTCATGAGTTAAAGTGTGCAGTATGTGTAGTGTGTGTGGATTATTCATTATCTCCCCGTAATAAGATACTGGATAATGTGATATAACTTTTGGCGTGTACAGAACATTGGGCTGTATGTTATTCACCGTTTAATAAATTCTGTCGCTTGAGTTAATTAGTATCTGACAGAGACCTTCTTGAAGTATACTAGGATTACCGGGATATTGGGTGTCAAAAGTCTGACTGTGAACTAAATTTGAGAACTCCAAACCATAGCAACCCAAAACGAAACTACCTTGCTAACGGATACATCTCCTTGAACAAACAATCAGGTGATTCCGTAGTTTATAAGCGCAGTTATGGATGCTGTAGTAGCAAGCATTTTATCCAGATCTTGTATTTGGTTACTGTTTGGATAACAAACTAATAGAAATGGAGAAAATTTGTTAATGTGGAGGTGTTATGTATTTGCAAAGATATACTCAGTGCATTGATCGATTTGTCTACAGGTGTAAAGAGAGCCAAGACAAAAAGTCAGTTCGAGAAGGTATGTCGTTCTTCAGAGACATAACATCATGGAAAATGAGCTGACTGACTCCAGTACTTGGCAGCACTGGCGTCATTGTTCGTATAGGTGAAACAGTGCTTATAAAAAGGAAATATGATCGAGGTAGACTGAGTGAGTATCAGTAGTAGGCGTTGGGAATATATTATACCACCTTACGCAAAGGAGACATTAAGGTGATCCCTAATCGCAGTGCTAATGTCTTATTGCTCGTAGTCCAACGCTTAGTGTAGCCTGGAACAGCTATTCACACAGATGAATAGAGCAGTTATAGCCAGCTGTCATTCCTAGGGCTATATTCATCACGTTTTCAACCATACAGATGATTTCATCTATCCTTTCGATAGAACTCACACCAATTCCATCGAAAATTTTCGGAGTCACTTCCAAAAAAGGGATCAGAGCTGTGAATGGATCGAGAAACACAATGATACACAGCAACCTCAATGAATTTATGTACAGGACTTCGTCTAACCTAACTATGGAGACTACTATAAGAAATTGGGAAGGTTTCTTGAAATATATACAAGAACGCGTCTGAGTGGTCAACAAAGCCGTTGCCCAAGGTCATTCATCCGTTCGCTGGGTGGCTCCGTTTTGGGCTGTTATAGTTTAGAGTCACCTTAAATTTTCCTCGAAGCTCAATAGTCAGCCTAACTTTGAAAAATACGCAGTACACTAGTTTCCTATTGAGTTCACAGTGGGAATTCGTTCTCTCAGACACTAGAATGCTTAGACTGACACTGTTTTACAAAACATTTGCACCTGTTGTTTGCTTTTTTAGACTTTAACCAGTGACTTCTATACATTTTAAAAACGTAATCACATAGACACTAATCACTCTGTAGTTGTTGTTTTATCGTTTAATTATATCATTCAAAAGGTTAAATCTCCTAGAAGTGTTATTTATCGTTTTGCAATCCTGAACTCTACTGCATCATCATAAAAGAATAATATCCCTTATTTTCTGTTTGTCTTAATCTTCATTGAACTTTATGACTAATTAAAACATATTAAATATTCAATATTTTCTAACCGGTTCATTTGAATAACTACTGAACATTGAAAATTAATAAATCACATATCAGTCAATTAATTAAATAACTGAATGATTCCGTATTCATCCATTTTACAATTAATGAAAACAAAATACGTAGTTCAGAGAAGAGTATTTATTCGGTGGCCAATTCATTTTCTTACCTGTACAATCGCAAATACATATATGGGTTATTTTGTATGCATGTGTACATTAAGTTTGTCAAACAAAAATACAATTGATTATGGTTATTTTAACTAAACCGGTGAAAATTAGTAAGTTTTGGGTAGAGTTACTTTATAAAAAAATGGTCAAGAAAATTCGGTGTTAATGAAACTAGAGTAGTAATAAAAGTGATGAGTGGTCACAAATAGTTGTTAAAAAGAAGTTACGTAATAATATGAATAGTTTGATGAGTGAGTTGTACTCAGGATACACACAGGAACAAAGTAGAGAATACGAAATCAAGTAAGAGTTCTAAATGAATACAAGAATTGTCAGCAATCAAAGAAACGACCAAACAAACAAAATCAAGCCATCAAAAATCAACAAAGTTGTTACCATGACAGTAGAAGTGGTTGAGTAATTCTTTTTTGTATGCATAGCTCCACTTTTTCTATGTGAATGGCCGCAGCTCCAACGATACAAAGAAGACGAAACTACATTGCCTTTGGTAGGTTATTCCTGAATATGTAGATTACTTTGAAGCAGGAGGTGTTTGTTCAGATGGAATGACAAGTGTTAACCAGGTGTTCAATTATCCCACTCCTTATAGCACCATTATTGCCTTTTTGAAACCATTCTGGATAGTGTTCTTGAATCCGCTAGGACAGGATGCGCGTCGACCAACTGGTGTACCTGGCTTCACAGCAGCAGGTGAACTGATGTATGCACATGGAGGTGGTGAGATGCAGGATCTTGTCCTTAAGGCTCCTTCAGATCAGTGGGCGACTGGAGAACCCTATTCTAAGCGTTGCTTCAAAGAATGTTCTTCTCATAGATGATGTGATCCTTCTCCTGAGAATATCACTTGCTAAATCCCCCTTGAAATCCAAGTTCATGTAGACTTTTTTTTAAGGGTGCAAGTCAAGTTTCATTCCTCCAAATTCTTGGTTTGATATTTTTGTCAATGAATCTTTGTGGATATTCATATTGGATGAAGATTTCTCTCAAAAGATCTAATTCTCTTCGATGCAGGTGGTAAGGGATTTAATAAAATTCCACTTTTGTTTAATGGTTACCCAACTATAGAAGCTTGCCAGTTGACTATTCCCAGTAGCTTTTCTATAGATGGGCGTCGGTGGCACAGCGGTTAGGACGCTCGCTAACCATGCACATGGTCCGGGGTTCGATTCCTGGCCGACGCACTCCTTTACCTGGCTAAGCCAGAAATAATACTCGTAAAGAGGAAAGGTTGGGCATGAGGCTAGCAATCCCATCCTGTAAAAAATAAACACTGCTACAGAAACTTCAAGCCAGTAGCTTGAAGCCCTATGTTCCAATGGGAACGTGAAGGAATAATTATTATTATTTCTATGGATGGATCTTCTTCAGGTCCCATCAGTTCTTCTTGTTAGTTCAGCACTAAGAATGGGAATTTTTGAATCGTTTTCCATTCCAAGAGTGAATTCTATTGCTGGATGGCAACAGTTAAATGCCTGAGCACGTAGACTGGGGCATTACTGTTGTCACAAATAATGAATACATCATCTACGTATCTTTTATACAATTGTAAACTTTCATTGCCCGGCTTTAGTAGGCCTTTCTCAAGGCTTGCCACGAAGCAATCTGATAGTGCAGGACCTAAAGGAGATCCCATTGCAATACCATCTTTTTGTTTATAGATGGTGTCGTTGAAAGAGAACTGTAAGCTCAGAGGGCATCTCAGTACTCCAATGTTTAGATTGAGATCCATCTTAATATTGGAGTACCAATAACCAATTGAAGTTGAGTAACACTTCTTTCAATTTGTCTTACACATAGTAAAGTTGTAAGGCAATATGAACTTGACTTTTTTTTTATTCATAATTTTGATGTCTGACATAAGTGTTCATTAGAGATAAACATAAATAGATGCTTATTTATAATTTAAGAAAACAAAAAAGTCCCCATAAGTTGCCATTTAATAAATATATAATCCTCTTCCCTTTATAAATAAATACTTAATGACTCATAATTATTTACTTATCAATAGTATTATTCATCTCTTCTTTTAGAAAAAAAACGATGAGGTTAAAGGAATAAATATAAGTTGGAGAATGAAGGGTGCATAATGCTACTTAAAATATTATCCTTGTTTATTATTATTATTTGCCTGTTTACTAAACTGTTGTGTATGTTGGTGTTGTAGGCTGATTTGTTTGCATCCATTTTTTGAAAATAAAAGGTGACTTATCCATGGATGCATGATTTAGATGTTTATCTTCTTCTCTGTGATATTCTTTAACCTATGAGTTGAGGTGAACAGGCATAGAGAAGGAGT
Organism: Trichobilharzia regenti; assembly: GCA_944472135.2. Classification (NCBI taxonomy): domain Eukaryota; kingdom Metazoa; phylum Platyhelminthes; class Trematoda; order Strigeidida; family Schistosomatidae; genus Trichobilharzia; species Trichobilharzia regenti. Next base: position 70,066,271 of record OX235263.1, read on the forward strand.
TGTTCACTTGTGTTTTTGTGTGTGGTGTGCATGTGTGTGTGTGATAGAGGCGTTTGGGTTAGGGGGGGTGGGGGTGGGGCAGCCGAGCGAGACGGGAGGGTATTTACTTGAGAAAGTGGGTAACTTGCTCGCCTTTAAGTATTACTAACTTACTCAAAAGAGTAATAAATAAACACAATATAAATATATATGTATTTAGGGTTATTTATGTAATCTATTTTGGTATAGATAATTATCAGAATAAGATAATACTTTGGACTGTGCTTTTTTGGCTGTTTTCTCTCTTCTTATAATGATCACATTCAAACTAATTTATGCTAGAATAATATCAGTAGTATATTGAGACATGAATTGTGTGTACGATCTATGACATTTATAACGCTAAGACTTATATATATATATGTATATATAGTGTGGAGGATTTCATCATGAGTCACATGAGTTAGAGAACCATTGAAAAACCAACTGGGAGTACTGGACAGCCGTTTCGTCCTAGTTCTGCACTCTTCATTAGTACGCACCCACCGGAGATTCGAACCCAGGACCTTCTGGTTACAAGGTGAGCTCGTAGAATTGGTAGAAGTTAGAATGATCTGCGAGCTCACCTTTTAACCAGAAGGTCCTGGGTTCGAACACCTGTGGTTGGTGCATACTAATGAAGAGTCCCAAACTAGGCTGACAAAACAGCTGTCCAGTACTCCCAGTTGGTTTTCCAATGGTTCTCTAACTCATGTGAGCTCATGATGAAATCCTCTATCCAATCAAACAATATCCCTGCAAAACCTATATATATATATAATATATATTATTATATATAATGTACAGTTAGTTTAAGGTTTAATCTCTACATTTCCGCTCTTCACTTATTACATAGACGTCACTATTTTCATCCCCTTGGATTCCGAGTAGAGCCTAGGGCATCAACAGCACATCTTCGTTTCACCCTGTTCCCTGAAATCCTCTGTAGTTGACTTCACGACTGTTCATAAGTTATTATCTCCTCACAAGATTTTCTTCATGTGATTCTTGGATCAAAGCTCACGTCATCGTTTCCCATTCGTGTTCCACTCAAAGGCATAGCGAATGATTTCACTCAACGGTCTCCTAGAGTTTCTTATTACTAATCGTTGCTGGTAGGCTGCTGGATCTTCAGTGAAGGGTGAAGGCAACTGTTGATAGGGGAATCTGCAACAACCTGGTGGAAATGCTTTTTGTGACGTAAAAGCCAAGTCTTTAAACCATATAGAAGAAATGACTTAACATTAGTGATGAGGATCCGACTCTTGCTCCTGATGCTGAGTAGAGCAGATTTCCACACATTGATTTCAGAGTAATGAAGATCTGTTTTGCTTTTCCCACCTTGGTCTAAGTTAAACTATAAGCATCACTAACTAACAATGAGTGCAACCGCACCTATGACTTTGAAACGCTTACTGAGCAAGTTAACGAAACCTGACAAATAATGTTATCATCACCAATAAAATATGCTCATAGACGTGTTATGCTATTAGATGGGATTTATGGTAAGTTTCAGCTTAGGTTTAAGAAGGATTCAATTACGCTTTAAGCCAAGGACAAGTTAGGGTTGGTTTGAGTTAGATTACAGTTGGTTTAGGGATATTTTCACGTTAGAGTTGGGTTCAGGAAAGATTAGGGTTACTGTTTGGGTCAAAAGACCTAATAATTACATGCACAGAATGCGGTCAAATTTCTCTGTTGATATAAGAATAGTACTTGTGTACTGTGGTAGACAAAAATTCCAGTGGGTAAAATTTATTTTGATTAAGTCTCATAGTATTATACAGTAATATTTACTGATGACCACGCTTCGAGCACAATTTATTGCTCAATACATATTACTGTATAACACTGTGAGACTTTATCAAAATAAATTTTACTCACAATGGAATTATATTCTATTGACACTCCAACCTAAAACTGAAAGCTATTTTTAACATATGTGTGAGAAGCAGGTATCCTCTGTAACACTTGCAAACAGTTTTTGTGCAATTTTTTCATAAATGTATGTTTTCCATGCACAAAAATGCTTCCTTCACATGACGGGTGCTTTCGAGATCATTCGCTGATTGATAGTTAGTGGTGCTTAAAGTGTAACTTTGCCACCATCTTGTCTTTAACATCCTCAACTGTACTATCTATACTCTAAACGATTCTACCTAAACTTCCTTCATATTTCTCCTTTTGGTAGCGATTGGTGTTTTTTTTTGTTGTCGGTGGTCAAGTGTCTTAATCACCGTTATCTTCTTTATATTCACGTGAAAGCCTGTCTTCAACGTTTCTCTCGCCAACTTGTTGACTTTTATCTGTAGACGTTCAAGTTTTTCTTTTTTACGCTAGACACATATCAACACCAAAGTTTGGATCTTCTAGAGCCATATTGTACCCTGTATATTATTGTATCCATATATTGATTGATTGATTTTGGTTTAAAAATGAACTCTGTGCAAGTATTTAAAAAACTGTTTCTATAGGTATACTCAGTAGTGACTTTGGCTTGTAAGCAGCTGATGAGAAGCCAACGAAATAAACAATGATGGTACCATTTTATTCTGCAAAAATTGTTGTTCTTGTTTTAAGACTAAATTGATCAATCTCGGCTGAACTGTGATTTTCTTGTATACACGCTAGTCAAATTTCTATTGCATATCTGAAATTTGCTCACAAATAACAGTTTCAAAACTCAGTATCAGTATTAATACTCACTGAAAACACTTATGTTTAGTGTGTTCAATTTCCAAATAAACTTAATGAATTGTTTATTTTGCGCGTGCCAGTATGGTCTTCATTTGGAACATCTATTCTCTAACCCCAAGAAAATGCTTTTCTTTTCTAGTAATTTTATTTTGAGTATTTCTTAAAATCAGTTGCATTTCCAGGATATCTTTCCCCTTCTGTTTTTTTTTTCAATTTCAACTCAATAAAATCGTGATTGCATGGAGGATTTAATCATGAGCTGACATCAGTTAGAGAACCACTGGAAAACCTGGGAGTACTGGACAGCTGTTTCGTCAGCTTAGCTTGGGACTCTTCAGCAATACGCACCCACCGGGATTCGAACCCAGGACCTTCTGGTTACAAGGCGAGCTCGTAGACCATTGAGCCACTGGAACCCGATCTAATGGTCCTTCAATTCTAACTTCTGCCAGTTCACGACATAGCGCGACCACTTCGCAATGTCTTCTTCGATGAGTTACTGCCTCATCTTCAACCTGCTGTGGGAAGCCGTGACCAGTAGGGTACAGCAGGTTGAAGATGAGGCAGTAACTCATCGAAGAAGACATTGCGAAGTGGTCGCGCTATGTCGTGAATTGGCAGAAGTTAGAATTCAAGGACCATTGGATCGGGTCCCAGTGGCTCAATGGTCTACGAGCTCGCCTTGTAACCAGAAGGTCCTGGGTTCGAATCCCGGTGGGTGCGTACTGATGAGGGGTCCCAAGCTAAGCTGACGAAACAGCTGTCCAGTACTCCAGGTTTTCCAGTGGTTCTCTAACTGGTGTCAGCTCATGATTAAATCCTCCATGCAATCAAACAAAATCCCTACAAAACCAATACTTGAAAATCGTGATTGTTTAACTGAAACCTTCAAAAGATTTTAGTTCGTAACAATAATAATAATAATAGTAATATGAAAGTGTGTATAATAATAATAATAATAATAGAAAAAGCCACGTGGTCGATTACAGATGTCAATTATCAAAAGAGGAATAATATTTTTCAAAGAAGATTGTTATTGAAGGTCTCGATATACAAAAGCTATTACTCAATGATAATATATGTATATATACATATATGTGTACACAGTGAATGAATTTCCTTTATCAGCTAGCTATTTAATGAAGAATGCTCAGTGTGTGTATAATTCATACTGAAGTGTGCCTTAAAGTTTACAGGTCACTATTTGTTTTGTTTTTGTCCTTTTGTTATTTGATGAGTTAGAAAGGAAAATATAATGCAAGCAAAACAATATTTCCTAAACATACGGATATCCGTGAAAACTGCCTTTGAAGTGTATAGTTTGCCTTTTCTTTTTTTGTGTTTCTTTTCTGCCTTGTATTTTCATCAACCTCTTCCTACTCCTACTCCTCACCATCATCATCATGATTGACCTGTTTTACTTTTACTAAAGCGATAAATATGTCTTTGCTAATCATCACATGCTTTCACTCAATACTCTCTCTCTCTCTACACCTCTCTCTCACCTCACTTACCTTCTCTCTCTATTCTTATCCCTTTAAGTATTCTTTTGTTTTTCTTAACTGATGCGTCGAAGATATATATATATATAAGGAAGTTGGCCTATTTAAACAAAACGAACTCTGTATGAATGCACTGCTTGCCCCTGTATTTACTTTTCGTATGGGATTATTAATAATGCAGTTTAATTTGTTAATGATGACTAGCAGTGGAATCCAGGATGCGGCGCATTTCGTCCTATTTGGGACTCGTCAGCTATTACTGGATGTGCCTGCATATCCCAGTGAGTGAGACCGAGCACTTCGATTCAATCAATCGATGGAAAAATTTAAAATTCAGTTAAATAATTAAATGTTTCGTTGCACAAAAAGTGGCTCTCGTGGCCCAAGTGGGCTAGTGGATAACTTTTTGTCATTTGAAACTATGGGCACTGGTTTCGAACCTAGGTGGGAACATCATCACGCACTAGGAAATGCAGGTACATCCAGTTGACCGACGAGTCCCAAATGGGACAAAATGCGCGTTATCCTAGATTCCATTGCTAGTCACCATCTACCAATTAACTTATAACTACATGCTTAGAAATCGTCAAAGCATCTGCAAAACAAGCCAACAGACATGTCAACCTGAGACCGAGCACTTCTGTCGAATCAATCGATGGGAAAATCTAAAATTCAATTAAAATAATACTATTTTACTGTAGAAATAGTTGGCAGTGTAATCTTAGGGCAATAAATTTAATAATTATTATGTTATTATTATTATATCCTTTGATTCCTAGAGGAACATAGGGCTTCAGCTGTGCGTATCCATTGCCTTGGGTTTTCTGCCAACTTTTTCACCCCGCTCCAAGTCTGCCCACATGCTTTCATCTCCTCTTCAAATGACCTCCTCCAAGTCACCCTCACACTGACGACCAACTCGCCGCTTCCCTTTCGGGTTCCACTCGAACAATGGCTTGTCTAGTGATGTCACTTGATGGTTTCCTCAGAGTATGGCCAATCCATCTGCCTCCAATTTTTCCTGCTTATTTGTTTCACAATCGGTTCCTGGTTGGTTCGCTCCCAGAGATCTTTGTTGCTGATCTTTTCTGGCCATCTGATCTTGAGTATTGAGCGAAGATGGCTGTTAATGAAGGTCTGAATTTTGTTTGAGATGCTCTTTATGACGCGAAATGCAAGTCTCTGATCTGTGTAGTAGCACTGACTTCACATTGGAGTTGAAAATCCATATCTTATTTTTGATACTGAGTGCTGTTGACCTCCACACAGACTTAAGAGTGGTGAAAGCTTGCCTTGCTTTTCCGATTCTTGCTTTAATATCCGCGTCAGTTCCGTTATCGTTAGCTGAAAGTTTATTAACAAAGGACTAACAAATGATACTAATTACTGACTAGTGTACAATCAAAGTATCCAATACTGTCCTACAAGGGGGTCAATCTCAAATAGCTCATTGGTGACGTCTCCAACTGCAGCCCTTTGATGATACTGGTTTGAATCCCAGGAGAGACATCAGTTCTTTCAAGATTACACATATACCTTGCTGACTGGTGGGTGTCAACTAACACGAAACCTACTTACGTCGATCAGGATTTCCTGCTGATTTCCTCCAACCATCTCAGAAAACAATATTATCTGATTCTTGGTCGCGAAAAATTAATAATTAAGTTGAGAACACCGGTCTGATTTTGTGCTCAAAATTCTCAATGAAGATGTTTATAATACATATTTTATGAATTTTTTTTTCATGGCTAAGCTGCGAAAAATGACATTAGCCTACAATTATTACTGTATACTTGTTTTTAAAAGATATCAAAACAGTTAAATTCATTGTGTAACCATGAAGTTTAAAGGACTAATTAATGAACAAGGAATATTCCTTTCAATAATCTCTTCTTCATCAGGTTCTAAATTTAAATCATCATAATACTTAAAGAATTATTTTGAATTAAGAAAGAACGAATATAATTGAATTTTAGATTTTCCCGTCGATTGATTGGACCGAAGTATTCGGTCTCACGTTGACAGTCGGCTGACGAGTCACAAACAGGACATAATAGGCATCCTGGATTCCACTACCAGCCACCGTCCACTAATTAAATACTAATTAAACGCCCAGACATCGTCGAAGCGTCTGCACAAGAAGCCGACATGTCAACCTGAAACCGCGTACTTCGGTCCAATCAATCGACGGGAAAATCTAAAATCCAATTATATAATTAATATGACCCGTTGGACAAATGATGGTTCTCGTGGCACAAGTGGTCTAGTGGATAACACTTTGGCGTTTGAAACTATGAGCACTAGGTTCAAGCCTCGGTGGGAACACCATCGCTCACTGAGAAATGCTGGCACATCCAGTAGCTGACAAGTCCCAAATAGGACGAAATGCGCGTTATCCCGGAAACAGCTGCTCCACCAATTAAAAAACGAATATATTTTCAAGATAATACAAGCTCGATTTATTTCATGGATTCTCTTCAACTGCGCACATAATAAACAAATAAATAAACAAATTTCATTCGTATGCTTCTATGTTTTGTTCTGTTGCATAACATTCCACTCAAACTTGATTTTGATTTTCCCTCAATGACTGAGTTGAATTCACTGATAGGGTTCTAAATCTACCAAATTAAATTGTTTTATCTATTTAATAATTTTACTTGACTTTACTTGGCCCAACCACCACCCTCCTGAACTCTCCACCATAATATATAAAAATTAAGTCTTTTGTTCTATCTTGTATTTTGTCTCTACTCCATCCTTGTTTCCAAAAGTAACCTGAACTCCACCTCTTTGTCTAATTACTACATTCAATTATTGGTTTGTAGGGGTTTGACTAATTTGTTACAGGATTTGATCATGAGCTGACAAGGGTTAGGAAACCATTGAAAGACCAGCTGGGTGTACTGGACAAATATTTCGTCAGCCTAGTTTGGGACTCTTCACCAGCACGTACCCACCGCCACGGTTCGAACCCAGGACCCTCTGGTTACAAGGCTAGCGGGCTCGTATACCATTAAGCCACTGAGACCCGATCAAATGACCAGTCCATGAATTCTAACTTCTGCCAGTTAACGACATAGTACGATGGCTAGCTAATGTCTTCGGCGAGGATTTGTCCTCACACCTCCAAACTGCTGCACCTTACTTGTCATGACTTCCCACCAGAACCCCAGGTAACTGCCTAACTGAATACAGCCAGTCGCTAGTGAGCATCTCATCGATTTTCACGTATTAGTTTGTAGTTCAGGTATGAGGACAAAAACTGGCCGAAGACATCGGATGGTGGTCGTGCTATGTCATGAATTTGCGGACGTTAGAATCCATGGACTGGCAATTGGATCAGATCCCAGTGGTGTATTTGTCTAAGAGCTCACTAGCCTTGTAACCAGAAGGTCTTGGGTTCAAATCCAATTAGGGTGGTTGCGTACCCTTAAAGTGTCCCAAACTATGCTGACGAAACAGCTGTCCAGTACTCCAGTGCTGGTTTTCCAATGGTTCTCTCTAATTGATGTCAGTTCGTGATGAAATCCTGTTGCCAATGAATCAAATCCCTGCAAACCAATAATTGAAAAAAAGAGTTGATGGCATAAGGCATATTGCTAGCTCATCAATTTAAAATGATATAAATACATCCAAATCTCAGTCTACTCATAGCCCTACGTGTTTGAATGCTTTAGTAATTCACCTTATACAACAATTCCTAATCCCATGGTATACGACTTTCTGAATAATTAATAATCAAAAGGACGACTTTACAGTTATTTGACACATAATTACATTCAAAACAATACAATAGAATCGTATCCAGTTGGAGACATTCATTATGCTATAATTTACCGTATGTCCAACAGAATTGATCTAGACATCTAGGAGAGTACTACACAGTTGGCCTGGAAGAATAGGAAGCTCCTACTCGAAGCTTTATAGTTAAGTTTTACGAGTTGATCACGGATTGATATCAGTTAGAGAACCATTGAAAACCAGGGAGTACTGGACAGCTGCTGTTTCATCCTAGTTCGGGAATCATCGGCAGTACGCACCCACTGGGTTTCGAACCCAGGACCTTCCGGTTACAAGGCAAGCTCGTATACCATTCAGCCACTGGAACCCGATTCAATGGCTCGTGAATTCTAACTTCTACCAATTCGTGATTTAGCGCGACCCCAACCATTGTCGTTGGTGGGACATCCATCCACACACGTGACATCTATGACATCAATGGTTCTCTAACTGATATCAATCCGTGATCAACTCGTAAAACACAACTAATCCTTACAAACCAAACTATAGAAACTTTATAGTTAAGTTTATACTTTGTAATGATTAGAAGCATGAAATGCAGACTCAAATGTTACTCGGTGTATGACTGTGTAATAAACTATACACCGAATTTTCTTAAAAATGTTTTAGTTAACACCCAAAATATGGTTTACTTGAAAATGTCATTTCAATTTATAAAGTCTTCACAATGTAACCAAAAAAGTAATATTCAGTTGTGAAACATTTTCTAGTTGAGTTTGTCAACCTACTTATCTGATTAACAACAGATTCATTGACATTATTGGGATGGTGTGAAATATTCCGATATTATGAATTAAAAGTCAATCTGAACGAAGAATATTCTTTTCAATAATTTCTCCTCTTTAGGTTCTTACAATTATAAAATATAATGCATTTGTTGTCATATCAATAAAAGTCAGTTATGCTGTGGATACATTTTTAACGTAGAATAACAGATTAGTTATAGGGTGTCAAAATAAATAGTCATATTTGTTTGACAAACGTGCTTTGGGCTGAAATCGATTAGAAAATATTGTAAAACGGGAGACAATGGTGGTGATTATTACGTTACATACTGCATATTTGCAAGATCGTCTGAAAAATACCCTCATAGTGTATGCAACGAATCTTATGTATTACATACATTTGAGGAAGCTTACAAAGCCTATATTCGTAAAGCGAGGTTAGATACTAACACCGTTAGTTGAAGAATCGTTGAGAACTAAGAGGCCAAAGATAAAATCGGAATTATCAAGTTACTAGGGTGGGTGTATTATTGACCAATGAATTCCAACTACTGTCACATCTGCCATATGGACTCACCCCTTACCACTGAAATCGGTAGGTAACTGTTTCACACTCAATGAGGTGAACACTGAAGAGTCCTACACTAGGACGAGGCACCTTTCCTTCTCACTGCAATTCAACTCATCACTCATAAAAATGACATTACCGAAGTCATAGGCGGGTTATAGTTATCACTGTATTTTACTTACCTTAAGATGAAGTGAAAACAGAATATACTTTTCCATATAAGAACAAATACGACCAGAAAGTCATGACATAATAGCATAAGGTGTTATTAGAATTTGAGACTACCTAGGAAACTATTCAGCACTGGTAAATAGAAGCATTTCTTAAAGGTCCTAGTAGTAATGCTTACTGCATTTTAAAGTTGCTTAATGTTAACTATCAGTAAAATTCAGGAAATCCTACGAAGAACTCAACAGTGAGTAATAATGATGTAATGAATAACGCAGAAAATTACTAAGGATAAATAAATACTGGAAGAAGTATTGTGGCCACATTGCAAACTTAACTGATAGAATGAATTCAGTCTGCACCAAAAAAGGACTAGACGCAGAACAATAGTCACTTATTACCTAGTGTCTTGTCAGAGAAGAGGTCAACAGCAATAATTTACTTATTCTAGTGACCATACTGCACAGCTTATTGAGAAATTTTGATAGATACTTAGAAATAGAAACCTATATTGATTATCATTATATATATGCAGTTGAAAACTTAAAGGGAAACGCTTATGAATCTCTCTCATTTGTGTAGACATATACATACTCATTCATACCTTATTATTATATTTAATGTATGGGTATTATTCGCTTGAGTTCTGAGTGGAACATAGGCCTCCGTCAGCGCATCTCCACATTATCATTTTCTGTTCATTCTTCTTCAGATGACCTCACCGCTCCACATAAACTCTCACCTACTCCACGTCACCCATGGACCAAAGCCCAACTCGTCGTTTCCCCATTCGGGTTCTACTCAAGGGTTCACCTGGTGTGCAATGTCATCCAGCGGTCTCCTCAGAGTGTGTCTAATGCATTCTCACCTTCATTGGAATATCTGTTGAATAACAGGTTCTTGATCGGTTTTTTCTCAGAGTTTCTTATAGATAATTCTTTCTGATCAGCCAACCGTTTGATCTTCAATATGGAGTCAGTGAAGGGGGCAACTGTTGATAAAAGTCAGCAATAACCTCCTAGAAATACTTTAGCTGAGGCACGCACCATTTTTCCTATCTGTATAGAAGAATTGACTGATATGACATTAATTTTGAAAATTCTTTATGCCTGATGGACAAGATTTCGGAGTAACGATAGTCTGTCTTACCTTTCCCCTTCTGGCTTTGACAAATTTATTTGTCATCCTCCTGTAGTTGAAACAATTCTGCTTAGATAAGTAGTTTTGGTAATAGTAAACGTACTTTAATGAAATATGCGTATAATAATAGTAATAATATTTTCTCATTTTTTGTACATGTGGGACGCCAGTTTACAGGTATCATCAATATGATAAGTACTATATACACGGAGTAAGCATATTTACAATTTTCCCGTAACACAAGATATATATATACAAGGAAAGGTAATGGAATAATGTCAGTAGGCACACTTAACATAGGTTAAAACAATTTATATGACATAACCCTAAGCACCATTATTGTTTAGATTTGTCGAAAACGCGTTGTTACAACTGAGAGCTGCGCTACAAGCAGTCGATATAATGGGCTATTCACAAAAGTATAAAAATGGCTTGTAAAAACATTAATTAGTTTATCGACAACAATGTTTTTGGCAATATCATCAGGCAAGACGCTAACCTCAGATGTTAGTATTCATTTAAACATGCAAAGAAGTGATATTACATGGTAACGTCTCTGACTGTATCAGTGGGTGATGCAGGTTCGAATCTCAAAAGGAGCATGAGCTTTTTCAAGGTTCCAAATGCGCCTTGCTGACTGGTGATTGCGAAGTAGCACGAAACCTAGGTCAGGCAAGGCTTCCTGCAGATTGCCCCTAACTATCTAATATCATCAAATCAATGTTCCCCGTGATGGCGAGCCACCTAGAATTGTGGCCATACTGCAAACTTGACTGAAAGCATTCAGTCTGCACCAAAGCAAGAACTAGACACGTCACACTAGTTACTAGTATCCGGCCATCTGATCTTCAGTATAGAGCGGAGACGGCCGTAAAGAATCACCAACAAGAAACTATGGAACCAATCGCCCAATAAATATGCAGGAGAAAGTAGAGATGGATTGGATACTCGTTGAGGAGGCCGCTGGGTGACATCGCGCGCGCGTCAGGCTATTGTCCGCGTGGAACCCTAAAGGGAAGCGACGAGTGGGTGGTCATTGCAAGGGTGACATTGAGGAGATCGTGTGAAGAGGAGTTGAAAGAGTATGGACTAACATGAATGCAGGTGAAAAGTACAGCAGAAGAAAGACAGAAGTGGCAAGTGGAGACGTGCAGCTGAAGCCCTATGTTCCACTAGGAACCGAAGGGAACAATAATAATAATCAAAATATGCGAAGTATTAATGAATCAGCAACCGGTGAATATTTTGATTCATTTCAATGAGGAACCAGAATGACTGCTAACTAATCCATGCAAACTGACGAATGAAGCATGCAGGAGCAGAATATTACCATCGAATGACTCAGTGGGATTCGAAATGCAGCTGTCAGCATATTTTTATTACTTCTAAGATATCCAAGTTTGTTGACGCTGTATCAGTAGTGATTTGGATTTGTCAGTATGATCAAAAAGTGGATGAATATCCAGATGTGTACTACAGTTTGTTTGCCGTGAGGATTTAGTTAATTTCATTTTGGTGTGGGGTTTGATTATTCTACGATTTTGATATATACCGCAAAGCATCGCCGTAAAGTATGGGAAGTATATGTATGCTTTGAATGCATTACTTCGTTGACTATTACCACCACCTGAGTATATACAACGGGAACTGTGGATATATTTATAATTCCTCACCCTGTAGATAGAGTATCGCCGCATTCTTTTCAGAAAGGAGAGTAGTTGGTTTTGATGTGGTTATGTTCTTTGAGCTGGATAGTTGATTTGCGAAGCTTTCATCGCCCTACTAAGCGACATCTTTAGCGCATACCTCAATTTGATGAAGTGAGCTTTTAGATTTCTCCACGAGTTTATTAATCATCTCTCCTGTGGACCTAAAACCTGATTGGTTGTTTTTGTGTGTTTTCACACCCTCTAGGCTACTTGTATTGGAACTGATTGTTTCTTTGACTGGAACTTTGACCCTTTGTGTGTGAGGTTTCTTTCTTATCGGTTGATAAATTTTGTCTATCTCGATGTGTCTATTGATTGATGATTCATTGGAATGCCAAGCTTCTAAAAATTCTCCAGCGTGCTTGTTGTTTCCTCTGTCTAATATCTGAACGTTGTCCCAGTCCAATCGATATCCGTGTTTATCTGCATGTAGTGAAATGAGGGAGTGGGTGTCATGTCTTTTTACTGCTAGCTTATGATCGTGGATACCAAGACGAAGGAGACGTCCACTTTGGCCAATATAGTGCTTTTCTCAGTTGTTACAATTTATTTTGTAGATGACGTTGGCTTTGTCTTCTTTCGCTGTTGAGTCTTTTTGGCTGACACAGAACTGAGTGAAGTGACTTTGTTGGTTTGTGTACGACATCAATTCCTAAAGGTTTGAAGAGTCTTGTAGTGATTTCCGAGATATCCTTTATACATGGTGAGGCGATTTTCTTTGTGCTTTCCTTGGGGCTTTTCGTTTGTTAGGTTGGCTTGCCAATTGACATCATCGACTGGGACAACCAACGTTCAAATTTTAGACAGAGGAAACAACAACCACGCTGGAGAATTTTTAGAAGCTTGGCATTTCAATAAATCATCCATCAATAGACACAGAGATAGACAAAATTTATCAACCAATAAGAAAGGAACCTCACACACAAAGGGTCAAAGTTCAAGTCAAAGAAACAATCATTTCTAATACAAGTAACCTAGAAGGTCCCCAGGAGAGGTGATTATTAAACTCGTGGAGAAATCTAAAAGCTCACTTCATCAAATTGAAGTATGCGCTGAAGATGTTGCCTAGTAGGGCGATGAAAGCTTCGCAAATTAACTATCCAGCTCAGAGAACACAACCACACCATAGTCATCCACTTGAGCTACAAATCTTCTCTATCATATACTAGTTGGTGGATTATAAATAATTTTATGTTCTATATACATAATTATATGTTTATAAATCTGTCATAAAATTTCACCGCATATTTAATATTTTAATTCTTTGTAAATCTTCCTCATTACAGGTGATAAACCGTATTCATGTTCAGCTTGTGGTGTAGCCTTTACTCAAGGATCATCTTTAAAACTTCATATTCGATCACGACATAACGATAATAGCAATTATTTCTCACTGATACGTAAACCAGGAAAAAATAATCTAACAAAATTATGGACAAGAGTGTTAAAAAAAGATTTACCAAAATTCAATTCATTTCAATCAACAAGTTCCTATTACTACTATCATCATCACCAGCACCATCGACATTACTGGAATAAGTGGCGGAATTCAATGAATATAGAACAAATCAATCGTTTGAAAAATATCAAACACAAGAGTAAATTAACCCCTGAGACTGAAAATTTAAACTATAATCACTTTTCATCAACTCCAGGTGAATTTCAACAACTATCTGACGGTACACACACTGAAAACTGTATGAATTCAGACTATTGGGCGGCAAACAATACCTCTGACTACAAATATTTTGAGCCAAATCTACTTGAAATTAAAAAGTGCACCAAACAATCAGTTTTTAAAACAAGCAATGAAGCCGCCAAGTTGAAAAATTACAAAAGACGTCAAACCAATAAAACAAACTCAGACAGACAGTTGGTTAAAACATATCAGAAAACAGAGACGAAGTATTCGAGTTTCCTGGACAATTCCAAATCAATCAATGAAATAGAAAGTTATCCATTGCCTACCGATGAACGTACTACTACATTGAAATTAGAAGAACCTGATTTACAAGATTCTCAAAGTGGAAGATGTTCTACCATTATTTTAAATCAATTATTTCTTCATGACAGGCAAATGAATCACGACATTCATAAAACAACTGATGCTAATAATGATAATAATGATAGCAGTATTGATATAACACATAATTCAAATATGGCGGTTTTAAACTATCCAAACAAATCCGATATTCAATATCCGGAAGAATATTTACCCTTTTCAATTGCTGCATTACAACCATATTAATTGTCAAGGTCATCTAATTTGTCAGTAATTGTGAGAAAAAAATGGCGTTACTGACAAAGAATTTAGTGTTATCCTAACCCCCGTCTCTCATCCTATAACATTTGACGGGGAAACAACTAATTTATACTACTACCACTGTTAGATTACTTTTAAAATTCTTATCAAAACAAAGCATCTGTAAGAAACTATTCTCATGAGCTTGAGTAGTTATTGATTCGGTTATTCATACCAAGGCATTCTCATTTCTAACATTCTCACCTTTTCCTCACATAGAAATAATTAAATAATTATTTATCCTAAAAAAAGTTATACTTTTGTTCCAGTTTATTCATTCTCAGTGATTATAACATTTATTTAAAGCATATTTGTAATCAGTATCTGTTAACTGGAAAAAAAGTTGAAAGTTGACACAATAGAGGGTGTTCTTTTTCTCAGACATTAGTATTGCTTTGTAATTTAATCAGTTCGGATGTCATACTTCAGTGATTCTCATTGATTCAGTGAATAAATAAATATCAGTGATTGAGTATGACTATTATTATTCTCTAAGGTTCCGAATGGAACATACGCCCTCTATTTCATTCTCTGCTCTCTAGTCCTCGTTTGCTGGTCCCACGATCCCTCGAAAGCTCTCATCTCCGCCCCCCCTCCCATACAATTGCCTGAATGTCATTCTTGGACAGCCAACTTAAACAATAAGTCCTAATCCCGCAGTATAAGACTTTCGGAATAATTAATAATCAAAAGGACGACTTTTCTGTTATTTCACACATAATGATATTCAAAACAGTACAATAGAATCGTATCGAGTTGAAGACATTTATTGTACTATAATTAACAGTATGACCAACTGAATTGATCTAGACATCTAGAAGAGTCTTACATAGTTGCACGGAGAATTTCATCATGAGCTGACATCAATTGGAGAACCACTGGAAAACCTGGGAGTACTGGACAGCTGTTTCATCCTAGTTTGGAACTCTTCATTAGTACGAAACCACCACGGTTCGAACCCTGGACCTTCAGATTACAAGGCGAGCCCGTAGACCATTGAGCCACTGGAACCCGATCCAATGGTTCTTAAGTTCTAACTTCTGCCAACTCACAACATAGCGCGACCACTTCGGATTATCTTCTTCGATGAGTTACTGCCTCATCTTCAACCTGCTGTACCCTACTGATCACGGCTTCCCACTAGAACCCCAGGTTAACTGCCTGAACAGGGCCAGTCACTAGTGAGCATTAGATTAATTTTCAAGTATTGGTTTTGTTGGGTATTTGTTTGATTGCATGGAGGATTTCATCATAGTTGGCGTGAATGAATAAGTAACTCCTGCCCGAAACTTTATAGCTAAATTCATACTTTGTAATGATTAGAAGCATAAAATGTAGTCTCATATGTTATTCAGTGTATGATTGTGTAATAAACTATTAATCAAATTTTCTTAGAATTTCTTATTTAATACCCAAAATATGGTGTACTTGAAAATGTCATGTCATTTTTAAAGTCTTCACAATGTAACCAAACAAGTAATATTCAGTTGTAAAACATTTTCTAGTTGAGTTTGTCAGCCTACTCATCTTATTAACACCATTTCAATTGGCATATTAGCAAGATCGTCTGAAATATACCCTCAAAATATAGGTAAAGAATCTTATGTATTACATACATTTGAGAAAGCTTACAAAGCCTATATTCGTGAAGTAAAATTAGAGATACTAACACCGCCAGTTGAAGA
Organism: Trichobilharzia regenti; assembly: GCA_944472135.2. NCBI lineage: Eukaryota > Metazoa > Platyhelminthes > Trematoda > Strigeidida > Schistosomatidae > Trichobilharzia > Trichobilharzia regenti. The sequence continues at coordinate 70,082,589 of OX235263.1, forward strand.
ATCGTTGAGAACTAAGAGGCCAAAGATCACATGGGAACTACCAAGTTACTACGGTGGGTGTATTAATGACCAATGATCAACATTAGTATTCCTTCGTAATTTAATCAGTTTGGATGTCATACTTTAGTGATTCTTAGTGATTCAGCGAAAGAATAAATATCAGTGATTCAGTGTGACTATTATTATTATTATTGTTATTATTATTCTCTTAGGTTCCGAATGGAACATATTTTTTCTTCACGTTCCCCACTGGAACACAGGGCTTCAAGCTAAGAGGCTTGAAGTTTCTGTAGCAGTGTTTATTTCTACAGGATGGGGTTGCTAGCCTCATGCCCAACCTTTCCTCTTTACCAGCATTATTTCTGGCTTAGCGAGGTAAAGGAGTGCGTCTGTGGCCGGGAATCGAACCCCGAACCATGTGCATAGTCCGCGAGCGTCCTAACCGCTGTTCCACCGTGGCCGAATGGAACATAGGCCCTCCATTTCATTCTCTCGTCTGTTGTCCTTGTCTACTGGTCTCACGATCGCCTGAAAGCTCTCATCTCCGCCCACCCCCCTATACAACTGCCTACATGTCATTCTTGGACGCCCAACCTGTAATCTCCCACTCAGGTGATATAACACGTGATCTAACTCAGTGATTCAGTAATAAACTGATAACAGCTCTCTTTATCTAATGATGTAATTTTTTGAGTAAACTAAACATGATTACAGGAACTCAAAACTATTTTGAGTCATCGTTCATCAAGTATACTTTTTTTCATAAAACTTCATAGATTTCTACCCTTTTGTGAATTTGAGTAAAGTAAGAACATCAGTTTGTGCGGAATAAGATGGTACCATCATTGCTTATTTCGTTGGCTTCTCATTAGCTGAGTACAACCTAAAGAATTTATTAAGTTTATTTGAAATTAGTAGTAGTGTTCTCTGAACTGGTTGGTTTAGTTGTGGAGCTTTCGCCGTCCCCCTCCCCACCTAGACAACATCTTCAGTGCAATTATTAGCATAAAGTAAACCGATTTAAATTTTTACGAGTTGATCACGGATTGATATCAGTTAGAGAACCATTGAAAACTGGCCACAGGGAGTACTGGACAGGTGTTTCATTCTAGTTTGGGAATCATCGGCAGTACGCACCCGCTGGGGCCTGATGCTCGCTAGTGACTTGCTACAGGATGGAGTTTCCTGGAGTTCTAGTGAGAAGTCATCACCAGTGAGGTCCAACCAGATATCATAGGTGGGGATGGATATCCCACCTACGACAATGGTTGTGGTCGCGGTAAATCACGAATTAGTAGAAGTTAGAATTCGTGGGCTGGCCACTGAATCGCATCCCAGTGGTTGAATGGTATACGAGCTTACCTTGTAACCGGAAGATCCCGGATTCGAACCCTAGGCGGTGGGTGTGTACTGCTGACGATTCTCAAACTAGAATGAAACAGCTGTCCACTACTCCAGTGCTGATTTTCAATGGTTCTCTAACTGATATCAATCCGTGATCAACTCGTAAAAACAAAACTAACCCTTACAAACCAAACTATAGAAAATAATTTAAATTTTCCATGAGTGATAGAGTCGCATCTTACAGTAACCATCTTTACATAGGTATTGATCATGTTTTATTGACTTGCAAAATTTAAATCATTTCACTTTATGCTAAAACTTGCGCTGAAAAGGGATGTTGTCCAGAGGGGGGATGACGAAAGCTCCGCAACAAAACCAACCAGCTCGGGGAACACTACTACATTGCAAATCATCCATCCACCTGAGCTACAAATCTTCTCAATTAAGTTAGTGTACGGAACAATTTTACAAATACTTTCAAATATTATATGATTTCGGTCGACAGGACACTCAAAAGTTGATAAACAGTGACCAGAAGTTACACAGAGAGAGAGTTCAAGTTTAAAGAAAAATAAATGTTTCCTAACAATGACAAAGGATTTCATCATGAGCTGACATCAGTTAGAGAACCATTGGAAAACCTGGGAGTACTGGACAGCTGTTTCGTCCTAGTTTGGGACTCTTCAGCAGTACGCACCCACCGGGATTCGAACCCAGGACATTTGAAAATGACAAAGGAGTTACGTGATAAAGACAAAAAGTGAGTAATATGATGAGTAACTAATAAATTGAATAGCAGTGGGGTGAGGTCAGGTCAAATCACAAAAACAAGAGACAAGCAAAGTTACACTGTATCAAACTGGGGTGCATTTAAAGACAAAGATTTCGTAATCAAGTGAAAGAAGGAACAAAGACAACTGGTTACAAGGGGAAAAAAGACTAACAACTGATTCTCTTAGAACACATAAATTGGGTTTCAGGTGTTTAGCAGATATTGCTTCGACAAAATTAGAGAATTCATCTATATTTTCTACTGATAATTATGAAAGGCTCCGTGAGGTTCATCTTGTGATCCCTATTGATGATATGTTTGCGAATAGCAGTAATGTAAATGTTTATCCCCCTTTTGGTACATTTTCGAATGCTTGCCCTTCTTTCCATTTTTCCAATGCAGCCACTACCACAGATACATATAAATTTGTATACACAGTTAGAGTTAACATGAGACGTGTATCTGTCGTCTTTTGACTGTACCAAAAAGCATGTTGTCCGATAAAAGGGAACCAACTTAGCTTGAGGACAAGTTCTAGCTAGCTAGATACTCAATCTTCTGTTGACCACTCTTGCAATGATATCACCTTTAAAAGCGATTTGAATGAAGATAAATTTCTTTTCCACTGTGATTTGTTTTGTATTTCAGCCTTCACATCATCAGTACTTGCTAATAAATTTGGGACGGCAGGCATTGTTTTTTTAACATCTTTTCACGAATTAGAAATTCTCACTCTAATTTCTTCTGTAAAGCATATTCTCGTAGCTCTACAGTACAGAGTATTGACTAGTGCTCGTTTATAGTTATTCAGATATAAGTATTAAAATGTAAGTTGTTTCCATTCCATGTACCTTTTCCGTAAAATGACATCTGGAGATAACCATCTTCTAGGGGATTTGTTTGACGACATCAAAGAAATGAAACTTTCCATCACTTTCATGTTCCCTAGTGAATTCAATATTTACATGTGGATCGCTGAATAATCCGAGTAGGTAAAATGCGTAGTGATTGCATGAACCGCCTTAACCGTTACATTTCTCAAACGAAACAACTATCCAGTACTTCTTGGTGGCTTTTAATGGTTCTCTAACTGATATCAATCCACCGTCAAGCTTGAATATAATCCAATCCCCACAAATTAACTCTTGAAGGTCTTTGTATATTTCAAAGATTTGTAGGGATTTTGTTTGACTGGAAGAAGTTCATCATGAGTTAACATCAGTTAGAGAATCATTGGAAAACCAGCTCGGAGTACTGAACAGCTGTTTCGTCCTCAGTCACTGCGACTCTTCATCAGTACGCACCCACAATGCAGGGTTCGAACTCAGAACCTTCTGGTTACAAGGCAAGCTCATAGACCATTGATCCACTGGGACTCGATCCAATGGCCCATGCATTCTAACTACGAGCTGGCCTTTTAACCATAAGGTTCTGAATTAGAACTCTGCATTATGGATGCGAACTGTTGAAGAGTCCTAAACTAGGACGAAACAGCTGTCCAGTGCTTGTTGCTGGTTTTCAAAGGGTTCTCTAAATGATGTCAGCTCATCGTGAAATCCACCATCCAAATCTATTTCTCTTTAAGGCATATAAATTTCATATTTCCTCATCATCTATTATTACCATCACCTTTAATTACTAGAGGAATATAGGGCTTCAGGCGAACGTCTCCATTGCGTTCAGTTCTCCGCCGACGTTTTCATCTGACTCCACGTCTGCTCACATGCTTTAATCTCCTCTTCACATGACCACCTAAATTTCACCGCACCCTCATATTGACGACCAACTCGCCACTTCCCATTCGGGTTCCACTCGAGTGATGGCCTGACGTGTGAATTCACTTGATGATTTGTTCTCCCAGAGTATGGCCAATCCACCTCCATTTCTTCCTGCATATTTTTTGTACAATTGGTTCCTGCTGAGTTGGTTGGTTAGTTCATTGCCAGAGATCCCTTCCAGTTGCTGATCTTTACTGGACGGCCATCTGATCTTGAAAATTATTGAGCAAACATTTGTAGTTGTTGATAAAGGTGTGCAGTTTGTTCGAAGTGGACTTTGTGACATGGAGCCAAGTCTCTGATCCGCATAGTAAGTAGCACTGACTTCACATTGTAGTTGAAAATCCGGATCAGATTTTCATTTTTATGCTGAGTCAGTCAGTACTGTTGATCTCCACACAGACTTGAGAGTAATGAAGGCTTGCTTTACTTTCCCAACCCTCCCTTTGATATCCTCATCATTTCCGTCCACCTGTAGTTGAAACGATGCTTCCCAGGTAGGTAGGTAGATGAAGGAGGTTGTTTCTTTCAGGTTCCTCCCATTTATGCTGACTGTTGTCTATTGTTGGTGTTGTCCAGGAATCTTCATCACCTCTGTTTTATCTACGTGCACCTGAAGTCCTATCTTTGATGCTTCTTCTGCCGACTTGTTGCTTTTCACTTGCATATTTTCCAGTTTATGGGAAATCAGACATATATCATCGGCGAATTTCAGATCCTTTAAGTTTTTGGTGTGAGTCCCTTTTATGCCTGTTTCCTCATTGCCCGCTGTTTGTCGCATTATCCAGTCTACCACAATCACGAAAATCATTGGAGATAGTAGGCAGTCAGTCAGCCAGCCAGCCTTGTCTTACTCCCGTCTTCACTTCGGGGAATTCCGTGAGTTTCCCGTTGTGGATTACTTGGCATGCAGCATTGTCGTACAACTGTTCGATGAGGTGTATAATTGTTGACGGTACCCCTTGGTAGTAACGAAGTAGTTTCCAAGTCACCTCTCGATCGACTCCATCGAAGGCATTTTCAAAGTCGATGAAGTTGGGACACGCAGCTGACTGTCATTCTAAGCTCTGTTCAATGATGATACGTAGTGTTGCGATTCGATCGATTCATGACTTCTCTCTCCTGAATCCAGCCAGTTCCAGTCGAAGTTTTTCATCCAGGGTGTGTTTCATTCTCTCCAGGATGATACATCTTAGTGGTTTGCTTCGGACAGACCTTTATCATCTTATTGTTATTGCTCAATTGGGTTCCTAGTGGAACATAGGGCTTCAACTGAACGTCTCCACTTGCCACTTCTGTCTTTCTTCTGCTGTACTTTTCACCTGCATTCATGTTAGTCCATACTCTTTCAACTCCTCTTCACATGATCTCCTCCATGTCACCCTTGCAATGACGACCCACTCGTCGCTTCCCTTTAGGGTTCCACGCGAACAATGGCCTGACGCGCGCGCGATGTCACCCAGCGGCCCGGCCTCCTCAGAGAGTGTCCAGTCCATCTCAATCCACTTTCTCCTGCATATTTGTTTGGCGATTGCTTCTTGTTTTGTTTGTTCCCATAGTTTCTTGTTGGTGATTCTTTCCGACCCGGCCATCTGATCCTCAGAATAGAGCCAGCGAAGACAGTTGTTGATAAAGGTCTGGTCTGCAAAAGGCTGTTGAAAATATTCTTTGTGACCACCCGCCAAGTTTCTGATCCGTATAGAAGAGCTGACTGACTTGACGTTGTTTGTATTGAAAATCCGACCGAATATTGTTGTTGATGCTGAGTGACGAAGATTTCCAGATTGATTTCAGATTGATGAATGTGTTTCTCGCCTTCCCGATTCTCGCTCAATCTGACATCCTCATCCGTTCCGACCTCCAGTAGTTGAGACAATGCTCCCTAGATAAGTGAATGAATGAATTGACTTCTTTCAAATCCCTGCCATTGTGATTGGCACTGGATGTTGCTGCTGTTGTTGTTGGTTGGTTATTTTCATAACCTCCGTCTTGTCTATGTTCACCTGGCGTCCTGTCTTCGCCGGCTGCTTCTTCGACTTGTTTGTCGGTTTTGGCTTGTAAGTCTTCGATTTTGTGTGACATCAGGCATAAGTCATCCATGCGCGAAATCCAGGTCTCCTAGGTTCTTCACGTAAGTCCAGGATATTCCTGTCTTCTCGTTTCCTACTATCTGACGCATAATCCAGTCCACCACAATTAGAAATATCATTGGTGATAATAAGCATGCTTGCCTGACTCCTGTGTTTACTTCAAACGCCTCGCTGAGTTTTTCGTTGTGGATGACTTGACATGTACCGTTGTCGTACAGCTGTTCAATAAGGTTGATGAATATTTGGGGTACGCCGTAGTGCTCGAGTAGTTTCCAAATTACTTCGCCGTCAACGTTGTCGAAGGCCTTCTCAAAGTCTATAAAGTTGAGGTAGAGGTTTGATTGCCACTCCATGGTTTGTTCTGTTATGATGATGCGTAGAGTTGCAATTTGATCAGAACATGATTTGCCTTTCCTGAATCCAGCTTTTTCTGGTCGGAGTTCTGTCTCCAGTGCGTCCTTCAATCTCTCCAGGATGATGCGACTCAGGATTTTACTTGGCGTCGACAGGAGCATGATTCCTCGCCAGATATTGCAGAATCCTAGGTCTCCCTTCTTTGGTAGTTTCACGAGATAACCTTTCCTCCAGTCAGTAGGCACCTTTCCCTCCTTCCAGACCTTTTGCAATAATGGAGTCAGCATATCTGCTATCGTTTCTGGGTCCGCTTTTAGTGCTTCAGGGGGTATTCCATCTGGTCCGGCTGCTTTTCCAGCTTTCAGAAGTTTGATTGCGTTCAAGACTTCAGCTCTTGTTGGAGGATTGGTGTCAACTTGCAGTTTTGTGCGCGCTGTTGTTGGTATTTCTGGACGGGTTGCAGGTGATGGTCGGTTCAGGAGACCTTTGAAGCGATCCACCCATTGTTTAATCTGTTTTTCTTCCTTGGTAATGGACTTCCCTTGGCTGTCTTTTATAGGTTTCGCTTGTGTTGGTCTCTTCTCAGATAGAGATTTGGTTATCTGATATAGTGGCCTCAGGTCCCTTTTGCCTGCTGCCTTTTCAGCTTCAGTAGCTAGATTGTCGTAGAATCGTTTTTTGTCCTTCCTAGCACTCTTCTTCACTTCTTTGTCCAATGCTTTGTAAGTTGAGCTCATCGTCTCCTTCTCCTGTCCGTCCTTGCATCGAATCATTTTCTCTTTCACCATTATCCTCTCTTCTATCGGTCCACAAGTGTCCGTTGAGAGCCATTCCTTGTCTCGTCTCTTCTTTCTTCCTGGAACTGTTGGACACGTTTCGTTGAGAATCGCCTTCAGAGACTTCCAATGTTCTTCCACGCATGATTCTTTAGTGATGTCGCGTAGTGTTTCTTGCTTTGCTCTGACAGTTCCAGTGAAAGTGTCCTTTGTGGTTGTGTCCTTCAGTAATTGAGTGTTGAACTTGCATTGTGGCCTATCCCCAGCTATCCTCGAGGCTTTTAGTTTCACCTTGAAAGTCCCTTGTACTAGTGTAACAACAGAAGACAAGGGCTGGCAACAGATCGTTTTATTACGAAAATCAACACGTATTTATATATATTTTATGTGCATTAATAAGGCTTATGCAAGCAGAAAAAGGCAGTCTTCTGATTGGTTGTTTCTCGGAAGTTAAGCAGACAAACACAGTCTTATGATTGGTTGTTTTCGATATTTCTCGGAAAGTAGAGCCATCTATCTGCGAATCATATTTGTCCACATTTTAGTTTGCTGTGATTGGTTGTTGAAACAGCCTTGTTCATATTTTCTCACGGCCCATATTAGTGACCTAGACATTAACGTAGATTAGTGCCAACCAATCGGCTAGCAGCCTGCTCTCACCACACTCGTCCCCCCGTCAAATAGCTTCGTGCGCAGACGTTCCGACCTTCTGGGTGCTACATCCTCTAGTTGAGGATTGTTACTGACCGGCTTGTCCCACTGTACCCATCTTTGGAGCTGACTGGCGTTAACTCGTTTCTGTTTATCACCTCTTCGGATGGTATATACTTGACCCCGTCTTTTTGTGATTGTGTATGGTCCTTCCCACTTTGGAAGGAGTTTCCGTGAACCTAGCCCGCCTCCAACTGTATATCTCCTGTCTCTACACTTCACTTGGTCCCCGACTGCAAAGGTAATGCACTGCGTCCTTTCTTTCATCTGAGACTTCGTGACATCACTGCGCTGCTTCCGTATTACATTCTTGACTGCCTCTTTCCTCTCTGCTTTTAATTTCGTCGTACTCCACTTTTGGTGCATGGGCCAGGTCTCATTGTGTACCGGTAATCGTGGTTTTCTACCATACATCAGTTGGAAGGGTGACTTCTTCGTTGTTTCCTGAGTGGTAGCCCGATGTGTTAGTAAAATCAGTGGAAGCTCCGTTTCCCAGTTCCCGCCCTTCGAGGCCAGCCACTCCTTCAGTGTACGGTTGTTTCTCTCCGTTAGGCCATTCGTTTGTGGATGGTATGGGGTCGTTCTGATCCTCTTGATGCCCAGCTGTTGCAAACGGGAAGTAAACTCTTCACTCTCGAAACAGGGACCTTGGTCTGTCAGTATTGTCTTCGGTACGCCGTGGTCTGCAACAATGTGTCTAACTACTGCATCTGTCACGGTTCTTGCACGTTGGTCTGGGATTGCTACGGCGTCTACCCATCGTGTCGCGTGTTCCGTCATCACCAAGAGGTACTGATTACCATTGGATGTCTGAGGAAATGGACCCATGACATCTACGGACCACAAGTCACCTATCGCGGTAACTGGAATCGACTGAAGTGGTGGTCGTATATACCGGTCACCTTTCATCAGCTGGCACCGTGGACATCCAAGTACGTATCTTGCTACGTCTTCTCTCATACCTGGCCAGTACATACTTTGTCTTAGGAGGTCGGTCGTTCTGGCCACGCCTGTATGCGCTAGCTGGTGACATTCTTCTATCATGTCGTGGCGCGACGATTGAGGTATGACAGCCAGCCAGCTTCCGTCGTTCTCTCGCCAGGTCAGAGTCCCGTAGGCATTCACTCTGAGTCGATCCCTCTGTCTGAGTAGTGTGGTTAGCTCCTTACTCGCCGTAGTTTGATCCACTTCTATTCCGTTGGTGATCACCTGTATTACTGTATTCAGCGTATCGTCCAACCTCTGCCTACGTGCAAGTCTTAGTGGGTCTTGTTCTACTGCATGCACTCCGTAAGCGACCTCGGGCAACTCAGACTCATCTTCTGGTCTCGATAACAAATCTGCCAAGACATTTTCACTTCCAGGAACGTGTGAGATCGTAAAATCGTACTCCTGAAGACGCAACATCCACCGTGACAACTTCCCCCGTGGGTCTCTCGCTGTCTTCAAAAATTGTAGCGGCTTATGATCAGTTTCGATGTGGAACCGCCGGCCGAGTAAATAAGGTCTCCATTTGTCGACTGCCCATACCATTGCTAAACATTCTTTCTCTATCGTTGAATACTTTCTCTCTGTGAGGGTCAAAACCCTACTGGCATACTCAACGATTCCCTCGTCCTGTCTTAGGACCGCACCTATAGCGTAGTCACTGGCATCTGTGCACACTGTGAACTGTCTTCCTGGCACAGGTAGTTTTAGCGTCATTTGTTGGTGGTCGAGCAGCTGTTTAATTCTGTCGAATGTCCTCTGCGATTCTTCCGACCAAACAAACTTTGGCTCACCTAGTAGCCTGTATAGAGGGGCTGCTATCTCATTGAAGTTCTTCACGAAGCGACTATAAAACGCTGCTCTACCCAAGAATTGTCTCAGTTTTCTCTTTGAATTCGGGGCTGGAATCGTTTTAATCGTCAAAATTTTCTCCGGCAGTGGTTTAATCTCACCATTTCCCACTTTATGTCCCAACAGAGTAACATTCTTTTTGGCTATCTGAGACTTGGTTTTGTTGACGCGTAGTCCAAACTCTTCGATGCGTCGCAGCACGGCTTCTACATGGTTGACGTGATCGTTTTCGTTTTGACTGTATATGACGAGATCATCACCATAAACCTCCACGTTTTTCAAGTTCCTAAGTAATAGCTTCATCAGTCGTCTGAACGTAAACGGTGCACCTGCTAGTCCAAACGGCATGCGTTTAAATCGATATTGTGTCTGACCCACGATGAAAGCCGTCTTATCTCTATCACCTTGTTTTATCGGTATCTGCCAGTATCCTGAGCGAAGATCGAGAACCGAAAACACATTCGCACCTTGTAGGCGATCTAAAGTTTCTACCACTGTTGGCATGGCACACGGTCTTAACTCTGTCATACTGTTTAACTGTCGAAAATCAACACAGAATCTATACTTCCCATTCGCTTTTTTTACTAACAGCACTGGAGAGTTGTACGGGCTATCAGCTTCCTCAATAATGTCATCTTTTAACATCTCTTGCACTTGTCGCTCCACTTCGCCTTCCAGATGACATGGAACTCTTCGCGTTAAAAATGACCTTACTTTCGGATCACTTAACGGAATTTCATGATTCACCTTATCGCAATAACCGTATGGGTCGCCATCTCCAGTGAACAGATGATCGTATTTATTAATTAACTCTGTCACATTGTGTACCGTCGACAGCTTAATCGCTGCTATCTCGCTGGTCTCATACATGTTGATATGCCCGTATTTCGTGATCACCACGTTCGCTTGCGTGTCGATTATTGCACCAATCTCACGCAGAAAATCCGCTCCTAATATCGTTCGCTGTAGTTCGGGTACAACAATGAAAGGAAACGTCACCTCGCAGCCACCAACAACGACCGTACAGTTCGATCTACCCGTGATACGCAACACATACCCGCCTACTGTTTGTACTGTCAATGAACACGGACTAACACTCTTACATAAATTCTTATCTATTAACGACACGGCCGCCCCTGTATCTATCAAACATACTACTTCTCGATCATTCACTCGCAACTTCGAATACAGAGCCCTTTCTCAATAGCCCCCACTAAATCTAGGTTCATACGAAAGAAAGAACAAGCATTATACCGTCTGAAATTTTTTCTTTTTCGCCTTTCTGGGCAGTATCTTCTCCAGTGTCCCGGCTTACCGCATTCAAAACACCGGTCTTTTCTATCAGCCAACTTTAACGCCGCCACTTCCCGCTGCAATGCTTCAATTTTCTGCTCATATTCGTTTGGTTTTGGTTGGTCTATAGCGGCTACCGTTGTGCTCAGCAGCTGTCTGGTCACCTTCGCCAGCTCACTAATATCCATCGGCTGCGTTGCGTTAACCAGTTGTAATCGCTGAGAAATGTGGTCTGGGACACTCTCGATGAATTGGGAAGACAGTAACTGCGCTTCTGATTCTTCATCTAAAGTGGGAAGCGCGCGTCGAAGTAGATTAGTCAGTTTCACCGCCAACACTAGCGGGTCTCCATCAGGTCCAAGCTTCATTGACCGGAACTGCTGCATTGCTAGCTGTCTGTCTGTTTCGCTGTCAAACTCGGACACTAGTCGTTCAACCAATTTCTTCCAAGACGCTGTGCCATTTGACCTGTCTACGCTGTCATATGCAGCCTTCGCTCGGCCTCTCAACAGCGTCCCCAGGACAACTGCCTTCGCCGCCTGCTCCTTGACACCCACCAGCTCAGCAACGGCCTCGAAGTCACGTAAGAAGCTCCGTATGTCTCCTTCTTCAAACGCAGCTGGCCACGGGATCTTCATCTTTTTGGAGGCAGCGACACCAAATGTAACAACAGAAGACAAGGGCTGGCAACAGATCGTTTTATTACGAAAATCAACACGTATTTATATATATTTTATGTGCATTAATAAGGCTTATGCAAGCAGAAAAAGGCAGTCTTCTGATTGGTTGTTTCTCGGAAGTTAAGCAGACAAACACAGTCTTATGATTGGTTGTTTTCGATATTTCTCGGAAAGTAGAGCCATCTATCTGCGAATCATATTTGTCCACATTTAAGTTTGCTGTGATTGGTTGTTGAAACAGCCTTGTTCATATTTTCTCACGGCCCATATTAGTGACCTAGACATTAACGTAGATTAGTGCCAACCAATCGGCTAGCAGCCTGCTCTCACCACACTAGATAGTGGTCTGAACCCACATCTGCTCCTCTCCTTGACCTTGTGTCCAGTAGGCTCCGTCTCCACTTTCTTGAAATTGAGATGAAGTCTATTTGGTTTTTGGTGTTTCCATCTGGTGAAATCCATGTCGTCTGTGTATATCCTTGTGTTTGAACACACTACCACCAATCACCAAATCAATGAAGGCGCAGAAGTCTGAGAAGAGTTCACCATTGTCGTTCATTTCACCGAGATCCTCACGACCCATGGTGAGTTCTCTTCCTGTGTTGTCTCGTCCCAGCTTCGCATTCATGTCGCCCATCAGGATTTTGATATCGCCATTTGGGACGTTGTCCATTATTGCTTGTAGTTGTCTGTAGAACGCCTCCTTCTTCTCTTGTTCTGAGACGTTTGTAGGCGCATAGCACTGAATGACTGTAACTTTCCTTCCTTTTGAGTTGAACCTGGCTGTCATTATCCTGGAGGAGATTGGTTCCCACTGCATGAGGGCTTTGGCCGCTGTTGGTGACATCATGATGGCCACTCCCTCGGTGTGCTCGTGGTTGTCCTCTGGGTGGCCGTAAAATATTATTGTCTCTCCAGCTGGTAGTTGGCACCTTCCAGTTCCGTTCCATTTGCTTTCGCAGATTCCCAACACTTCTATTCTGTACCTTCTCATTTCAGCGGCTATCTGGGCAGCCTTTCCAGTTTCGTACATTGTACGAACATTCCAGGTACCCATCCTTACTTTTGCTTTCATCGAAAGAAGGCACACCGGCTGACTGGCTTCCCGAAGGCTTTCACCAGCTTGCGTCATTTCACTTCCCCGATTCCAGCGAAAAATAAGGTTATTGTTTATATTTTTAAAATTTTCAATTTAATTGCGCGTTGAAGTTTCTGTAGCGATTTGGTTGAGTTTTACGGGTGTGGAGTTGCTAGCACCACGCCCCAACCCTCCCTCTTTATCTGGGATTGGGACCGGCTAGAAAACTAGCAAGCTAGTAATCTGGCAAGGTTCTTTATCATCTACTACATACTTAGAAAGATATAGATAAGCAAACATAATACTTTCCATACCTTCTCTTCAATGCCATACAGTTAAATAATGTTCAGAAAGGACAGACAAAGGCACATAAAGATTAAGGAATAATATCAGTTTGAAACAAGACATGGCACCGTATATCATAACATAAAATGTATCAACTTTACGACTTGCCTAAGTAGCCTTATGTAATCTAAGCATCCTAAATGATGAATAACGTCCAGAAATGATTGTCATTCAAAATATAAACTGTTGGAAATAGCAATACGGTTCATAAGTGTAAAAGATTCAGAATATGTGCAAAGGATGTTTTAAATTCCATTATGGGAAAATTTTTGTTTTGATAAATCTCACAGTGTTACACAGTAATGTTTACTGATGACGTTTCGAGCACAATTTATTGCTCATAATCATATCGTATCACCTTGATATGATTATGAGCAATAAATTGTGCTCGAAACGTCATCAGTAAACATTACTGTATAACACTGTGAGATTTTATCAAAACAAAAATTTACCCACAATGGAATTATACTCTACCACAGTGCACAAGTTTCATTCTTATATGTTTCTAAGTCAGGAGTTTGAATAGAAAGAAAGAAAAAACAGGTGAAGACGGTTTACATACCAAATAGTTTCACAAGCTGAATGAGGTTTAAGGCCGGGATATTAAAACGGACGGCACAAACTGACTTTATGTACATGGTTCAGGGACTCCTTTGTAAACAGATGTTCTATAATCACTTAGTGAATGGTGACTTGTAGTGGAATCCAGGATGTGCATTTCGTCCTATTTGGGATTCGTCAGCTACTGAATGTGCCTGTATTCTCCAGTAAGTGATGGTGTTCCCACCGAGGTTCTAACTCAGCATCCATAGTTTCAAAAACCAAAGCCCTATCCACCAAAACCACTTGGGCCACGAGAGCCACTTCTTGTGCAACGAGTCATATTAATTATTCAATTCAATTTTAGATTTTCCTGTCGATGTCCTATAGATTTGACGGATAGCTAATGTAAGAGTAGAACTTGGATATGAAGTGATCAGTGTGTTCTGAATATAAGTAATAAATTACAATCGAAATACCACACATTTATTAACACTGTATTATGTGAAATTAACTTATTTAATGTGCAATTTACGGAAAGACATTTAAAAATAAAAATTCATTATTATTCAACATCCTACTGATGACAAATTTTAGTAGTTTCGGTGAAACTGTGTAAACATATCGCAGGTAACGTCATCATAAGATTGTATATTTATCACGATTATAACGCTAACAAATATGATGAGTAGTATTAAAAATAAACATGGTTTTTCTTCGAGTGGCAATTTAAGCAGTATTCAACGAAAGACTTACCAAACATACATTAGAGAAACAATGATTCATTGAAAATACCAGGTCATAAAATAATTAAGAATTTTTCGCGGAAGACAAGGTGTTGGCGTTTACAGAAAGTATGGTGGATACTAACACAAGTTCCTATACCCACGACTTCTATAGTATTTGTTCTCCATAGATCAAAGGCAGAGCGGAACACCAAATCATTCGTCCGAAATACGAAGTGTATTTCGGGATCAAAGTCGTAGTGCAAGGATGGTCGCTTAACTAGCTAGGGATAGTACACGAACGAACGAATGTAACAAGACAGCATGCCGAAGGGCGTGCATGCTTGCCCACTAGACTTCAGTTTAACAAGTCGCCTTTGACAGTGAAGGTCAGCATCCGATACTGAGTGATGAATTCTGTGGGCCAATAATTCTTGGGAATTATCTATCGTTACAAATCTTCACACATTGAAAGTAAATTCATAATTACCGTTAGTTCCTGATCGATGGCTCCATCCTGAAAATCGACCTGACAAAACCTTCCTCAGCTCACAACCAACTCAACTCGGCGATCCTGGGCACTAACAAAGCTTTTAAAGTCGTTTATCGTATTCCAACCCCACCTTTCACATCCCCTACGATTACGACTTTTATATAGCCACTTTTATGTAGCCACTTTTGTTAGGTATGCCGATGACCTCTCTGTTTCTATGCCTGTCAACCAACTCTCAGTCAGATTGTTCCAAATTTAATAACTTCCCATCGGAAATTAGTCAGTGGTCCTCTTCAAACGGACTTAAGCTTAATCCGTCTAAATGTCAGGTAGTCAATTTCACTTTCAGACATAAACGTGACCTACAGCTACTAGTTAGCTCACATGGCCCCATTATCATTGACGGCACAGAGGTTGAAATTACATCTAATGTCAAGTACCTTGGGCTGAGTTTTTCCACCGATCTTTCCTGGTCTTCCCACATCTCGCTAGTTACTAGAAAGATGTCTCGCTTAACGTTCTACATTGGGAAATTTAGGCAGTCTGGTATAAAGCAGTCTTTGCTTTCTCAGTTCGTCAATTCTTGTATTCTACCCATCCCCCTTTACTGCCCCCAATAATCTTTCCTGGACTGCTTAAGAAAGACTTTGCTTCGCTGAGAAGGGCACTAAAAGCCGTTAGTAGGGCAAGTGGGATATCGTTAAACCAACTGGTGAACACTATTGTAGATAGACATATTATATCATGTAAGAAACTAGAGAATACAATATTGTCGGACCCCGAGCATCCTCTCTATACGCAGCTGTCTCCTTGAATTTCATCTGGTAGAACTAGAAGCAGCTATAGGCGGCTATGTGCTAGGACTACAAAGTACAAAAACTCCACAATACCATATCTGGCACAGCTGTTATGTGATGAGAAATATGTTAGGTATGACACGATCAACTTACTGCGGCATTCTAACAAATAGTCCCATTAGTTTTTGTTTTCCTTTCCACGTTACTATTACACTATTGTTCTCATCTTCTATCACACATCAACTTTATACTTCATATCCTGTGGTGTATTGTTTGAAATGTAAACTCTACGCTGCTTTTTTTAAATTTTTATTTATCTTTTATTCTTTTGGCGTTGGTTTTTTTCATTTACTTATTTATTTATTTTTTGATTTTAAAAGTCTTATAAAATTTATGAGGTAATTAGATGCAATATATTGTAATGCACGCTGAAAATTCCGTACCTGTACCACAAATACCGTTTGGAATAAAGCTGTTAATATTATTATATTATTACTATAGTGATAAGAGGCAAACGAAATTCCGCTTCACAAAAAAACTGATCTTAACACATTTGTTCTGGAAATACATTACTACACAACTTAGTAATCAATAATATTGAATGCTGTCTTCAGCACACTTTTGTGTTGCTATATGAACTTGTCAACTGAAAGGTAATTTATCGAATGATTTAAAAATATAGTTTAAATGAAACATATGTGTTTACATACTATATATACACATGTGTGTGCTGGTGGTGAGGCATACAAACATTGGTCGAAATCTTTTGCCAATTTACTAGATTTACTAGAAAAATGAGAACAAAAGCTTTGCGTAGGCGGATAAAGTTAGTATAAAGATGATCTTACATTCAAGAAACAGCCACAAAGAGATGAAAGATTAACTTGCAGTGAGAAACAACCAATCAGAAGACTGTGTTTTTCTGCTAACAATAATCTATAATGTGTAAACGAAAATCTATAAATATGTGTTGATTTCTTTAATAAATGATCTGTTGCCTGGCCCTTGTCTTCTGTTGTTATATATATATATATATATATATATATATATATATACTTGCGAATGACTTCTTTTCCCCGAAATGGCTTGCCATCAAACTACGGTAATCTTATTCACGTGTCGAAGTACTGCAGATATTCAGCCTAAAGATGAGTAAAGCCCGCTCAGGTTAAATTTAGTTAACTGAGACCAACTAGAATAAAGTTCTGTAATTTTGTGACAATTAGTCTCCAAAAGTTTATGCTTTATTAATGTGAATAGTGGAATAGCCACGTGTAAATATAGTATTACAAAATAATTGATTAGTTGCAAGAATGATGCATAGGCGCTTCAAATTCACACAAACTGAAACGTACAGTCCGTATGTAACAACAGAAGACAAGAGTCAGGCAACAGATCGTTTATTGAGGAAATCAAGAGATATTTATATATTTTTATGTACATTACTATTATTCGTTACTATTAGCAGAGAAACAGCCTATTCTGATTGGTTGTTTTCTCCCTGAAAGTTATTCTTTTATATCTTGTAGCCGTTTCTTTAAATATCAGACCATATATCTGCGAATCGTATCCGCCCACGCAAAGTCTGCTGTGATTGGTTATTGAGTTTATCTTCATTCTCGTTCGTTCCTGATTACCAAGATTTAGGACGTAAACATTGACATAAATTACTGTCTACCAATTTTGGCTAGCACACAGTTCTCACCATACGTAATCTATGTGAAGGATAATATACCATCTACGTGTCCAAAGAAGCATATTTCTATTATACAGGACAACTTCCAGGGCATTTAACCTCGATTTTAATCTATCAGACAGATGAATACCCTCAGAAGTTCATCGTAAATGATAGGCTAGATATAATTTCCTTTATCTTTTTTACTGAGAATCACCTAGTGAGTATCAACAATTTTCGAACCTCCAGTTAACGAATTTCACTTTCATGTGTGTCATTGCGGGGATCTGACTGATTCACAAATGACTCTCAGAACATAGAATTTTGTAATGAACAAGTAGTAAGTAGACAGTTTGAAAAATATAAAGCCCTTTCTCTATACTTGCCACCGTAAATTTATGAGAATATTGATCATGATTTCATCTCCATTATGGATAAGATTTTATTTTGATAAATCACACATTGTTGTACAGTGTAATAATAACTGATGACGTCTCGAGAACAAACGACTGTTCATAATCATATCAAGGCAATACTCACACTACTTATTACTTCATTTATATACATGAGTGAAATTGATGATTAGACATTTGAATAAAAATCAATATAAGATATAGTATACATTCATTTATAATATTACTGTTATCAATCAAGTACACTCAGATGGGAAACAAGATGTTTTTTATAATAAAATGAAGTAACTTAATAGAATGTTGTGATGTCTTTGAATTGAAATATAATTTTAAGATTATTTATTATCCTCCTCTGATTTGACTGACTGGTGGTAATATTATCTTCCAAATTTCTGGTATTTGCATTGAGTCATTTCTGTTGCATGTGTTGGGTATGGACTCAATGAGCCAGGATTCAGAAATATGCAAGATATTATTACCACCAGTCAGTCAAATCAGAAGAGGATAATAAATAATCTCAAAATTCTATTTCAATTTAAGCACATCACAACATTCTAACAAGTAACATATTATGACTGTAAAAACACTCGCCTTATTTCCCATCTGATTGTAATTGACGAATAACACTCATATTATTATTTCTGAATGTATATTATCCCATAATGATTTTTATTCAAATGTCTAATTATCAATTCCACACATGTATATAAATGAAGAGAAAATGTTGTGTGAGTAGCTTGATGTGATTATGGCTGGCAATAGTTTGTGCTCGAAACGTGATCATCAGTTAATATTATGGTACGTAATCACTGTGTGATTTATCAAAATAAAATCTTATCCATAATGGAGTTATGCTCTACCACAGTGCCAAAGTTTTATACTTCTATCAATAACTTCATCTTATATGGAGTCAAGGGTCAGCAAAAATGTATCACTTTTGTCAAGTAAATAAATACAAGAACTAATTCGCAAGGTTTGAAAGATGACTAGCAATTTCTACTGCAAAAGAAAGGTGACTTCTTTGCCTCGGTAGTCCAGTGAATAACGATTTGTCATTCGAAACAGTGATAGCTGAATATAGGTCTCCGTTGGATCAACTCCACTTACTAGAATTAACTCTAAATGACACAAGGAAATGAACATCCTGTGGCAAAATTCAACGATAACCTCCCACGGGATGAGAACGCACGAATGCCCTTCAGCTGACCAATCATAAAAACGAGGAATTTTTGCACGACAAATCACGTATATTTACAAGAAAATGCATGAAAACACATTAAACAGGTTGTCTTTCTCTGATATGACTTAAAAATACATCCCAGTTATATGTTAATGAGGAGTATCAGTTGCTGGTCCGGGGTTCGATCCCCGGCCGACGCACCTCCTTACCTCTCTAAGCAAGAAATAATGCTGGTAAAGAGGAAAGGTTGGGCATGAGGCTAGCAACCCCATCCTGTAAAATAAACACTGTTACAGAAACTTCAGGCATCTAGCTTGAAGCTCTATGTTCCACTGGGGAACGTGAAGCAAAGAAAATAAAAAAAATCAGTTGCTGTGTTAGACTAGTTTCTCTACATGTATTCACCGAGGTGACTAAAGATGTGCGGCTATTGTGAATTATTGATATTTCAACTTTCATAATGACAGGTGCCATTAGCCAACAATTAGCCTGCGTTCAAGGTCACTAAAGCGCTCACACTCCTGGGATGCATTTGTTGAACTTCACCCATCTTGAATCCTACTGATAACTAACACCTACCTAGTAACATTGAAATGACACCAAAAATACCATAGAGGCGTCCACTCCAGGAGTCAACATTACCGAAAGAGACCGATCACTACGAAGAATAAAATTTCTATTTTAACAGCAGAAGGTAAGAGACTGACTAAGTAATGGACCATTATTGAGGGGAAAAACATATTTATACACTTTTAACCAAATTAAAGTTCAGCTACATCAGAGGAGAATAAATTGTTCTGTTCGGTAGGTGATTAACCCAAGGTGAAACAAGTTGTCCAAAGAGGTTATTTCATGTCCACATAGCAAACTAGATCCAGATTTGAGAAATAAATAGCTTCTACCTCTGTAGTCACTGACTTAAAATGCTGGTTTCGATTTAAGCCACTTCCTATCAGTCTACATGTATTCAGGCACACGCCACACTATTATACACAACTAAAAGAGTCTTATTGGTTAAACATTTACTTTCCAAAGGTTAGATGAAGCAAATATTTGAAAGCAGTAAAACTGCTGATTCGTTAACAACCTCAGCTTCAAATATTCACTGCTATTGTGGTCGTACTAGTAGATAATGAGGGAGGTTGGATGATAAACGATAAATAACTTTAAAAGCTTTGTTAGCGTATATTTGATTTCCAGGTAGTATCAACAAGATGAGGTAGTATTGAGCAATGTATACCTTTATTCAGCCTTTGCCAAACCAAGATGGGAGGAATTCAGAAATCCGACGATGAAACTGCCTGGTCGTACGCCCCTATGTAACTATTTCCTCACAGGCAGGTAAACTGGTAAATACACTTGGAAGAGGTGAAATAGGCCAGTCTGTCTTTATTTCTTGAACTAAGTATTGGTTGATTAGTGAATATACCGCATAGCTTAACTGCGTTGAAAGTCATTTTGAAAGCTCTTTGCAGACGCTGTGATAAGATCTCGCTATTGACATCCAAATTGTATTAAATAATAATCCTTATTGGATTAACGTGCTTTTTAAAGATACACAAGAAGTTGGTTAATTGTTTCCGTTACTTGCAAAGCATGTGCAGTCCTCTTCTACATCATTCAATCTGCCTTGGTATATGATTGGTTAGAGGCAATCAGCAAGAAGCCTTCCACTTAGGTTTCGTCCTTGTCGATACTCACCATTCAGAAAGTTGTATCTGAAACCTTGAAGAAAATAAAATTTGAACCAGTGTCAATCAACTCTAATGTCCGATATATCACCACTGAGCTATTCGGCCTCACGACTGACCTACTGTAGGACTTTATTGGATACTTTGATTAGACACTATGTACTAAGCAGCTAGACGCATAACACTAGTTAATTTCTACATAGTTTCCAGTAAAAATAGCTATTCGTTTTTTAACCAATCTTAACTTCATTAAGAAATTCCTGTACTTTTATATTGTTGAAACTCGTGAAGACATTATTTCCTTGTGACATGTTTCCTGCCTTGATGTTTGTCATAATTTCTACTTTTTATCATTTGTTATGAATTTAATTCCTGTAATATCCAGAGGACAGACTTCTGTGATTGGCCACTAGACAGTAAGCAATCAAAATGTCCAGTATAGTCCTATAGGAGGTCAATCGCTAGGCCAAATAGCCTAGTGGTAACGTCTCTTACTGCAGCACTGAGCGACACAGGTTCGAATCTCATAGGGAATATAAGCTCATTCAAGACTGCAGACGTACCATGTTGGCTGGTGAGTGGCAACAAATATGAAACCCAGGTTCAAGGCCTCTTGCCGATTAACTCCAACCATCTAATAATAAATGGCTACTCATTGTGCAAAAGAACATGGCCAGACTGTTGCATTAATAAGTGTGATTATTGTGTAGTAGGCTTTCTTTTGTTCATCAGAAAACTTAAATCACAGTTAAAAGAAATACGTCCAACCCCTGTCCTTGCCATGGCCATCATAAACAGGTAATTTTTAGTAATCACCATCCCATCTCCTTTCTTATCTAAACTTCCTGTTTATTCATGTTATTTCAAGTTTTTCTTAATCCCTGTTTACACTAGCATATTTTCATACCCGAACTTAGTGTTTATTTTGTCATTTTACTATTTCTACATATTTAATCCCTGATTGCAAAAACAATTATTCATCACATTAGTTTTTATCCAAACATCCTGTCTATTTTGTTATTTCTACATTTCTAACCCCTAATTGCACAATGTCAGTCATCTTAGTTATTATAATGCTACTTTGTTTGTTTTATCCATCCCCCCTGCTTATTATGGCATTCTGATTCCCAATTTTAATTTTTATTAATTTGACCCTTGACCGGATATTATTCTGGAACTTTCTCATCCATTTGATATAAATACACGAATGTACAGCCTTGATAGGATCCCACATATTTTGGTATTGACTGTTTAAACTTGCATATATGGTATGTTATCATTCTCACGCATTTTGGTATTGACTGCTAATTTTGTATATTATCATTCTCACGCATTTTTGTATTGACTGCTAATTTTGTATATTATCATTCTCACGCATTTTGGTATTGACTGCTAATTTTGTATATTATCATTCTCACGCATTTTGGTAGTGACTGCTAATTTTATATATATGGTATATTATCATTCCCACACATTTTGTTACTGACTTTCAATGTCGCACATATGGCATATTATCATCTCTCACGCACTTTGTTATTGGCTATTAAGGTCAATTATTTCAAATGCTGTTAGCTGTCCATATTGTTGTAAAATGTATAAATACCATGGCTTTCTTTATCGTTGTTGCACTTCAATACACAGTCACAGTTCAGCCTTTGTCTTTTGATATTTGCGTGCTTGACTAAGTCGGAAGGTACGACGAGCAGATAGACAGATTAGTTCAGGCGCAGACAGAATAAGGTGAAAACGTCTTCATCCAATTCCCCCGCAGTTATAACAATTGGCGACGGGGTTTTACCTTAATTCAGTGCAGTTATAACAAATTGGCGACGGGAATTTACTTTAATTCATTGCAGTTATAGCCCGCAACGACGACAGTTTTTATTCTGTTCAGCGCAACTATATAACATTTTTGACTGTGTAAATTACAACCCAATTATAATGTCTATCTCTCTGGACGATCTTCCGGTGACTGCAGTTTAGGTTGCCAGACACACACTGCGTGATCCAGTTTTACAGCAAGTATCAAAGTTCATCCGATTTGGCTGGCCTCCACATGTTCATTCAAATGTTTTAAAACAGTTTTACCAGCGACGCAAATCCCTATCCATCGTTAATGGATGCATAATGTTTGCTGATCGTGTTGTGGTTCCAGCTAATCTTCGTGACCATGTGCTTCGGCAGCTTCATATATCACATCCTGGTGTTGGGAGAATGAAGGCGATCGCTCGCAGTTATGTTTACTGGCCCAACATCGATGACCATATCGAAGACCTCGTTCGCAAGTGTAGTAAATGTGCTCAAGCATCAAAGTGTCCACGCAAGACAGAACTATGTTCCTGGCCACGACCGGACAAACCATGGTCCCGTGTTCATGTTGACTTCGCTGGACCGTTCAATAGTATGCATTTCTTAATATGTGTCGACGCGTTTTCCAAATGGCCAGAGATATTTCCAATGCATTCTGCCACATCAATTGCAACAGTGTCCCACCTACGTCAACTATTACTGAACGTTTCGTCGACACCTTTAAGCGTGCTTATGCAAAAGCGAAGGGGGAGGGAACAACAGGAAAAAATTTTGGATAAATTCTTGCTGCATTATCGTACGAATGAAAAAGGACAGTTATGTGGCAGACACACAGATCACGCTCTATCCAGTACCACGCAAAGGTCAACTCGACAAAGAAGAGCTCCGAAACCTTTTCAAATAGATCCAAAAAGCAAGTCCTACACTCTTTACGGGGGGAGGTGATAGGATCCCACATATTTTGGTATTGACTGTTTAAACTTGCATATATGGTATGTTATCATTCTCACGCATTTTGGTATTGACTGCTAATTTTGTATATTATCATTCTCACGCATTTTGTATTGACTGCTAATTTTGTATATTCTAATTTTGTATATTATCATTCTCACGCATTTTGGTAGTGACTGCTAATTTTATATATATGGTATATTATCATTCCCACACATTTTGTTACTGACTTTCAATGTCGCACATATGGCATATTATCATCTCTCACGCACTTTGTTATTGGCTATTAAGGTCAATTATTTCAAATGCTGTTAGCTGTCCATATTGTTGTAAAATGTATAAATACCATGGCTTTCTTTATCGTTGTTGCACTTCAATACACAGTCACAGTTCAGCCTTTGTCTTTTGATATTTGCGTGCTTGACTAAGTCGGAAGGTACGACGAGCAGATAGACAGATTAGTTCAGGCGCAGACAGAATAAGGTGAAAACGTCTTCATCCAATTCCCCCGCAGTTATAACAATTGGCGACGGGGTTTTACCTTAATTCAGTGCAGTTATAACAAATTGGCGACGGGAATTTACTTTAATTCATTGCAGTTATAGCCCGCAACGACGACAGTTTTTATTCTGTTCAGCGCAACTATATAACATTTTTGACTGTGTAAATTACAACCCAATTATAATGTCTATCTCTCTGGACGATCTTCCGGTGACTGCAGTTTAGGTTGCCAGACACACACTGCGTGATCCAGTTTTACAGCAAGTATCAAAGTTCATCCGATTTGGCTGGCCTCCACATGTTCATTCAAATGTTTTAAAACAGTTTTACCAGCGACGCAAATCCCTATCCATCGTTAATGGATGCATAATGTTTGCTGATCGTGTTGTGGTTCCAGCTAATCTTCGTGACCATGTGCTTCGGCAGCTTCATATATCACATCCTGGTGTTGGGAGAATGAAGGCGATCGCTCGCAGTTATGTTTACTGGCCCAACATCGATGACCATATCGAAGACCTCGTTCGCAAGTGTAGTAAATGTGCTCAAGCATCAAAGTGTCCACGCAAGACAGAACTATGTTCCTGGCCACGACCGGACAAACCATGGTCCCGTGTTCATGTTGACTTCGCTGGACCGTTCAATAGTATGCATTTCTTAATATGTGTCGACGCGTTTTCCAAATGGCCAGAGATATTTCCAATGCATTCTGCCACATCAATTGCAACAGTGTCCCACCTACGTCAACTATTACTGAACGTTTCGTCGACACCTTTAAGCGTGCTTATGCAAAAGCGAAGGGGGAGGGAACAACAGGAAAAAATTTTGGATAAATTCTTGCTGCATTATCGTACGAATGAAAAAGGACAGTTATGTGGCAGACACACAGATCACGCTCTATCCAGTACCACGCAAAGGTCAACTCGACAAAGAAGAGCTCCGAAACCTTTTCAAATAGATCCAAAAAGCAAGTCCTACACTCTTTACGGGGGGAGGTGATAGGATCCCACATATTTTGGTATTGACTGTTTAAACTTGCATATATGGTATGTTATCATTCTCACGCATTTTGGTATTGACTGCTAATTTTGTATATTATCATTCTCACGCATTTTGGTAGTGACTGCTAATTTTATATATATGGTATATTATCATTCCCACACATTTTGTTACTGACTTTCAATGTCGCACATATGGCATATTATCATCTCTCACGCACTTTGTTATTGGCTATTAAGGTCAATTATTTCAAATGCTGTTAGCTGTCCATATTGTTGTAAAATGTATAAATACCATGGCTTTCTTTATCGTTGTTGCACTTCAATACACAGTCACAGTTCAGCCTTTGTCTTTTGATATTTGCGTGCTTGACTAAGTCGGAAGGTACGACGAGCAGATAGACAGATTAGTTCAGGCGCAGACAGAATAAGGTGAAAACGTCTTCATCCAATTCCCCCGCAGTTATAACAATTGGCGACGGGGTTTTACCTTAATTCAGTGCAGTTATAACAAATTGGCGACGGGAATTTACTTTAATTCATTGCAGTTATAGCCCGCAACGACGACAGTTTTTATTCTGTTCAGCGCAACTATATAACATTTTTGACTGTGTAAATTACAACCCAATTATAATGTCTATCTCTCTGGACGATCTTCCGGTGACTGTAGTTTAGGTTGCCAGACACACACTGCGTGATCCAGTTTTACAGCAAGTATCAAAGTTCATCCGATTTGGCTGGCCTCCACATGTTCATTCAAATGTTTTAAAACAGTTTTACCAGCGACGCAAATCCCTATCCATCGTTAATGGATGCATAATGTTTGCTGATCGTGTTGTGGTTCCAGCTAATCTTCGTGACCATGTGCTTCGGCAGCTTCATATATCACATCCTGGTGTTGGGAGAATGAAGGCGATCGCTCGCAGTTATGTTTACTGGCCCAACATCGATGACCATATCGAAGACCTCGTTCGCAAGTGTAGTAAATGTGCTCAAGCATCAAAGTGTCCACGCAAGACAGAACTATGTTCCTGGCCACGACCGGACAAACCATGGTCCCGTGTTCATGTTGACTTCGCTGGACCGTTCAATAGTATGCATTTCTTAATATGTGTCGACGCGTTTTCCAAATGGCCAGAGATATTTCCAATGCATTCTGCCACATCAATTGCAACAGTGTCCCACCTACGTCAACTATTACTGAACGTTTCGTCGACACCTTTAAGCGTGCTTATGCAAAAGCGAAGGGGGAGGGAACAACAGGAAAAAATTTTGGATAAATTCTTGCTGCATTATCGTACGAATGAAAAAGGACAGTTATGTGGCAGACACACAGATCACGCTCTATCCAGTACCACGCAAAGGTCAACTCGACAAAGAAGAGCTCCGAAACCTTTTCAAATAGATCCAAAAAGCAAGTCCTACACTCTTTACGGGGGGAGGTGATAGGATCCCACATATTTTGGTATTGACTGTTTAAACTTGCATATATGGTATGTTATCATTCTCACGCATTTTGGTATTGACTGCTAATTTTGTATATTATCATTCTCACGCATTTTATCATTCTCACGCATTTTGGTAGTGACTGCTAATTTTATATATATGGTATATTATCATTCCCACACATTTTGTTACTGACTTTCAATGTCGCACATATGGCATATTATCATCTCTCACGCACTTTGTTATTGGCTATTAAGGTCAATTATTTCAAATGCTGTTAGCTGTCCATATTGTTGTAAAATGTATAAATACCATGGCTTTCTTTATCGTTGTTGCACTTCAATACACAGTCACAGTTCAGCCTTTGTCTTTTGATATTTGCGTGCTTGACTAAGTCGGAAGGTACGACGAGCAGATAGACAGATTAGTTCAGGCGCAGACAGAATAAGGTGAAAACGTCTTCATCCAATTCCCCCGCAGTTATAACAATTGGCGACGGGGTTTTACCTTAATTCAGTGCAGTTATAACAAATTGGCGACGGGAATTTACTTTAATTCATTGCAGTTATAGCCCGCAACGACGACAGTTTTTATTCTGTTCAGCGCAACTATATAACATTTTTGACTGTGTAAATTACAACCCAATTATAATGTCTATCTCTCTGGACGATCTTCCGGTGACTGCAGTTTAGGTTGCCAGACACACACTGCGTGATCCAGTTTTACAGCAAGTATCAAAGTTCATCCGATTTGGCTGGCCTCCACATGTTCATTCAAATGTTTTAAAACAGTTTTACCAGCGACGCAAATCCCTATCCATCGTTAATGGATGCATAATGTTTGCTGATCGTGTTGTGGTTCCAGCTAATCTTCGTGACCATGTGCTTCGGCAGCTTCATATATCACATCCTGGTGTTGGGAGAATGAAGGCGATCGCTCGCAGTTATGTTTACTGGCCCAACATCGATGACCATATCGAAGACCTCGTTCGCAAGTGTAGTAAATGTGCTCAAGCATCAAAGTGTCCACGCAAGACAGACTGTCTGTCTGTCTGTTTTCGACATAGAACTTTGCACAAATGTGCGGAAGTTCAAGTCGCCACATTCCGTGTAGCACGCGAAGCAAGAGAAGAAAGTACAAGAAAAGCAAATAGAAACAGTGAGCAGAGGTGTGAGACAAAGGAGTAATAAAGAAATACAAAACAGTTTCATTGGAGATCATAAGTCACAGGGAGTGGATGCATCTGCGCCACTGAGAACGATTTTGAGCCATGTCACCAATTGTTTCCAACCATAGATTTTTACCGTCCCGAGGACCCCAGCCTGGAAGTCTACACCTTCCTACGTGGCTTAGACCAACTGTTGTGGATTTCATTGACTGATGCCAAGTTTTTGTTTGACCGCCGCTAGCTTTTTTCCAGCCTGACCCTATATCCGCTAACATTGCTCGTCGAGGGAGGCGATGGCTTGGCATACGTAACACATGTCCTAACCATCTCAGTCGATGTAGCTTCACGACTTCGTCGATTGATTTCCCCTGTTTACCTAGAACTCTACGCCTAACCTCCATGTTGCTCACCTTATTATGCCACTTTACACGGGAAATAGAACGCAGGCACCTATGATCAAAGACAGCTAGTCTTTTCATGTCTTCCACTCTCAGTGGCCAGGTCTCACAACCATAAAGGAGGACGGAGCGGACTGATGAGCAGTACACCCGCCCTTTGGTCGATAGTCGAACATCTCGTCTACGCCAGAGTCGGCGTAAACTAACAAATGCGAAACGAGCCCCTTGTATTCGTGCTGAGATTTCGTCAGAGATCAGCCCGTTGGGGCTGATGGTACTTCCCAAATAAGTGAAGCGGTCAACGTGCTCTACCACTTCACTTCCTATTTCTAAACTAGGCGTCGATGTAGTCCAGTCCTGTAACATCATCTTGCATTTGGCGGGAGCGAATCGCATGCCAAACATTCGTAGATTGCTGTTCAAGGTGTTTAGAAGACTCTGCATTTCGTCAGCGTCTTCGCCTAGAAGGACTATATCGTCTGCATATTCCAAGTCAACGAGATTATTCCCAGGTAGCAAGTCAATCCCTGAATCGCTGAAGTCACCTAGGGTTAAGTCCATTAACACATCTATGATGAAGTTGAATAGAAAAGGAGATAATGGGCATCCTTGACGGACACCACTGGTCGTCATCAGTTCAGATGACAGCTCGCCGTAAGCCCTCACCTGGCTGTATGAGTACGAATAGAGTGCCTTAATCAGTGCAATATATTTTCTCGGAATTCCCTTTACAGCCAAGCATCTCCAGAGAACTTCCCGATCGACAGAGTCGAATGCTGCCTTTAGGTCAAGAAATATAATGACTGTTGGACGCCGGTAGGAATGCCTATGTTCTAGAATCTGTCGGAGGGTGAAGATATGATCAATACACCCTCTTCCTGGTCTAAAGCCTGCCTGGCTCTCTCGTGTTTGTGCTTCCCGAGCACCACTCAGTCTACGCATGATTATTGAGCCTAAGACTTTAGATACTATATTAGTCAAGCTAATCCCTCTGTGATTATCACAGGAAGACTTGTCTCCCTTCTTGTATATGGGGATAATCAGTGACTTACACCAACCCGATGGGACTTCTTCTGATTCCCAGACGCTGCCTAGTACCTCAGTTAATCCGGACAGTAAGCTGTCTCCACCGTACTTAAATACCTCTGGAGTCATTCCATCAGGTCCCGCTGCTTTGCCTAGTTTCAGATTGGTGACAGCTTTAGTAACCTCAGTTAGTGACGGAGGACCTGTATCTATATCCCATTCAGGGAGGTGTTGGATGCTCGGAAGGTTGAGCGTGGCTGTGGGCAAATTAAACTGCTCCTCATAATGCTCTTTCCAACGATCCAGTCGTCTATCCTGTGAGCTAATTATAGTGCCATTTTTTTCCGAGATTGTCTCACTAATGATTTGTCTTCTCCCACCCGTTTCCCTGATGAGTCCAAAGAGTTGCCTGGTGTTGCCTATCCTCGAAGCTTTCTCCATCTCTTTGGCTTTTGTCGCCCACCACTGTTCACGGTCCTTGCGGAGACTTTTCGTAAGTTTCCTCTTGTGCAGCTTTCGCTCCTCATTGAATTCGGAGCTCGCCGGAATAAGTCTTCTAGCATCTATCAGTTCGGATGAGGCGGTGGAGATCCAGTGGTTTTTACTCACCTTTGGGTTTACCTTATTCACAGCTTTTACAGCTGTATCTATGGCTGCCTGGATATTTTTCCAAGCTTCTTCAGGGTGAGCACAGCTGTCGAACACAGATATGTGTTTAGCTAGTTCTTCCTCAAATACGGATTTAGTTTCCTGATCGAGCTGGGGACGTGATGGTTTTACCGCCAGCTGTTTCCTACGTCCGTTCAGTCGTAAGCACACCCGAGCGCGGACCAGTGCATGGTCGGTATCTACGCACGTGTTCCAGAAGGAGCGACAATCTCCTACCGACCCACGCCAACGATAGCTTATTGCTATGTGGTCTATTTGTGTCCAGCGTTGGTTTGATGAAGGGGGTCTCCAAGTCAAACAGTGTCTCTCCTTGTGTTTGAAGTTAGTGCTTACAAGAAACAAATGATTATCAGAGCAGAACTGTAGGAGACGGTCACCGTTGTCGGTTCGCTGGCACGGAACTCCATAGGTGCCACCGACATCCTTCTCAGATTGACACAATTTCCCTACTTGAGCGTTAAAGTCACCAGCTAGAACGACTATGTCTGAGCGTTTAGCCTTTCTCACCAAACTAGACAGCTTTTGGTAGAACTCATCCTTCGTTTCATCTGAACTGCAGTCAGTGGGGGCGTAGGCGGAGATTACGAAAAGGCATCGGCGAGTAGTGCAGTCCTTCCTCCTTCTTACTGATCCGTTCAGGCGGACAGCACACATTCGGCTATCTACCGGGATCCAGTCAAGCAATGTCTTTTCTGCCCTAGTACTCAAAGCTATCCCTACGCCAGCTAATCCTCGTGAACTAGCTGTGGCATCTCCTGACACCCTCAAGGTGAATTTTGCAGATTCAACCTGTTGGCCAGGTGGGGTTAGGTGAATAACCACACTTGGGTCTTGTATGCGTGTTTCTGAAACACAGCATACATCAATGGCTCGTGATGCCAGGGTCTTGGCTAGTGATGCTTGTTGTCCTATTTGGCAAAGTGTCCTAACATTAAGAGCTCCTATATGAAATTGGTGGCGCGGCTTTAAGAGGCTGTCGGTGGTGGTTTTTTGGCTTCCATCGTTTTTAGTGGACGCAGAGTGGAGAGGAAGTGGAGAGCTATCAAGTCGAGGAGTTGCATCAGTGGAAGGAAGGCAAGATGATAGAGATGAAGATGAAGACAAAGATGAGTGAGTAATAGAGAGGTTTCGTGTGCATTTCGGATTGTGAGGGCGATTGTTACTTCCCGGCTGCCCACACCGTGGAAGTTGGTTGCGTGACCGCAGAGCCCAGGGGACAACTGCTTGAGGCCGGTCACACGCGGCCTGTTTTTGTTTGTTCTTTGTTGTTTGGTGTGTCTCAGTAGCAGATTTATCACTCCCGCCCTGTGACACGGCAGCAGGAAGCGCGGTCGTTGTTAATCCGGGCCACGGCCGATCCGGCATGAAATTTTGTAATTTTGTATTGGACATGATGTTGGATTGGGTAGCTGCTTTTTGTTTAACCGCTATCCAAACAACCTGCCTGGCATGGTAGAACCTCAAGAGACATAAGTCTCAGCCAGTATAGCTTGATTAGGTCATTGCGGTGTTCAAGCCCGACCACCACGTCAAGGTAGCAGCAAGACAGAACTATGTTCCTGGCCACGACCGGACAAACCATGGTCCCGTGTTCATGTTGACTTCGCTGGACCGTTCAATAGTATGCATTTCTTAATATGTGTCGACGCGTTTTCCAAATGGCCAGAGATATTTCCAATGCATTCTGCCACATCAATTGCAACAGTGTCCCACCTACGTCAACTATTACTGAACGTTTCGTCGACACCTTTAAGCGTGCTTATGCAAAAGCGAAGGGGGAGGGAACAACAGGAAAAAATTTTGGATAAATTCTTGCTGCATTATCGTACGAATGAAAAAGGACAGTTATGTGGCAGACACACAGATCACGCTCTATCCAGTACCACGCAAAGGTCAACTCGACAAAGAAGAGCTCCGAAACCTTTTCAAATAGATCCAAAAAGCAAGTCCTACACTCTTTACGGGGGGAGGTGATAGGATCCCACATATTTTGGTATTGACTGTTTAAACTTGCATATATGGTATGTTATCATTCTCACGCATTTTGGTATTGACTGCTAATTTTGTATATTATCATTCTCACGCATTTTGGTATTGACTGCTAATTTTGTATATTATCATTCTCACGCATTTTTGTATTGACTGCTAATTTTGTATATTATCATTCTCACGCATTTTGGTATTGACTGCTAATTTTGTATATTATCATTCTCACGCATTTTGGTAGTGACTGCTAATTTTATATATATGGTATATTATCATTCCCACACATTTTGTTACTGACTTTCAATGTCGCACATATGGCATATTATCATCTCTCACGCACTTTGTTATTGGCTATTAAGGTCAATTATTTCAAATGCTGTTAGCTGTCCATATTGTTGTAAAATGTATAAATACCATGGCTTTCTTTATCGTTGTTGCACTTCAATACACAGTCACAGTCCAGCCTTTGTCTTTTGATATTTGCGTGCTTGACTAAGTCGGAAGGTACGACGAGCAGATAGACAGATTAGTTCAGGCGCAGACAGAATAAGGTGAAAACGTCTTCATCCAATTCCCCCGCAGTTATAACAATTGGCGACGGGGTTTTACCTTAATTCAGTGCAGTTATAACAAATTGGCGACGGGAATTTACTTTAATTCATTGCAGTTATAGCCCGCAACGACGACAGTTTTTATTCTGTTCAGCGCAACTATATAACATTTTTGACTGTGTAAATTACAACCCAATTATAATGTCTATCTCTCTGGACGATCTTCCGGTGACTGCAGTTTAGGTTGCCAGACACACACTGCGTGATCCAGTTTTACAGCAAGTATCAAAGTTCATCCGATTTGGCTGGCCTCCACATGTTCATTCAAATGTTTTAAAACAGTTTTACCAGCGACGCAAATCCCTATCCATCGTTAATGGATGCATAATGTTTGCTGATCGTGTTGTGGTTCCAGCTAATCTTCGTGACCATGTGCTTCGGCAGCTTCATATATCACATCCTGGTGTTGGGAGAATGAAGGCGATCGCTCGCAGTTATGTTTACTGGCCCAACATCGATGACCATATCGAAGACCTCGTTCGCAAGTGTAGTAAATGTGCTCAAGCATCAAAGTGTCCACGCAAGACAGAACTATGTTCCTGGCCACGACCGGACAAACCATGGTCCCGTGTTCATGTTGACTTCGCTGGACCGTTCAATAGTATGCATTTCTTAATATGTGTCGACGCGTTTTCCAAATGGCCAGAGATATTTCCAATGCATTCTGCCACATCAATTGCAACAGTGTCCCACCTACGTCAACTATTACTGAACGTTTCGTCGACACCTTTAAGCGTGCTTATGCAAAAGCGAAGGGGGAGGGAACAACAGGAAAAAATTTTGGATAAATTCTTGCTGCATTATCGTACGAATGAAAAAGGACAGTTATGTGGCAGACACACAGATCACGCTCTATCCAGTACCACGCAAAGGTCAACTCGACAAAGAAGAGCTCCGAAACCTTTTCAAATAGATCCAAAAAGCAAGTCCTACACTCTTTACGGGGGGAGGTGATAGGATCCCACATATTTTGGTATTGACTGTTTAAACTTGCATATATGGTATGTTATCATTCTCACGCATTTTGGTATTGACTGCTAATTTTGTATATTATCATTCTCACGCATTTTGGTATTGACTGCTAATTTTGTATATTTTGTATATTATCATTCTCACGCATTTTGGTAGTGACTGCTAATTTTATATATATGGTATATTATCATTCCCACACATTTTGTTACTGACTTTCAATGTCGCACATATGGCATATTATCATCTCTCACGCACTTTGTTATTGGCTATTAAGGTCAATTATTTCAAATGCTGTTAGCTGTCCATATTGTTGTAAAATGTATAAATACCATGGCTTTCTTTATCGTTGTTGCACTTCAATACACAGTCACAGTCCAGCCTTTGTCTTTTGATATTTGCGTGCTTGACTAAGTCGGAAGGTACGACGAGCAGATAGACAGATTAGTTCAGGCGCAGACAGAATAAGGTGAAAACGTCTTCATCCAATTCCCCCGCAGTTATAACAATTGGCGACGGGGTTTTACCTTAATTCAGTGCAGTTATAACAAATTGGCGACGGGAATTTACTTTAATTCATTGCAGTTATAGCCCGCAACGACGACAGTTTTTATTCTGTTCAGCGCAACTATATAACATTTTTGACTGTGTAAATTACAACCCAATTATAATGTCTATCTCTCTGGACGATCTTCCGGTGACTGCAGTTTAGGTTGCCAGACACACACTGCGTGATCCAGTTTTACAGCAAGTATCAAAGTTCATCCGATTTGGCTGGCCTCCACATGTTCATTCAAATGTTTTAAAACAGTTTTACCAGCGACGCAAATCCCTATCCATCGTTAATGGATGCATAATGTTTGCTGATCGTGTTGTGGTTCCAGCTAATCTTCGTGACCATGTGCTTCGGCAGCTTCATATATCACATCCTGGTGTTGGGAGAATGAAGGCGATCGCTCGCAGTTATGTTTACTGGCCCAACATCGATGACCATATCGAAGACCTCGTTCGCAAGTGTAGTAAATGTGCTCAAGCATCAAAGTGTCCACGCAAGACAGAACTATGTTCCTGGCCACGACCGGACAAACCATGGTCCCGTGTTCATGTTGACTTCGCTGGACCGTTCAATAGTATGCATTTCTTAATATGTGTCGACGCGTTTTCCAAATGGCCAGAGATATTTCCAATGCATTCTGCCACATCAATTGCAACAGTGTCCCACCTACGTCAACTATTACTGAACGTTTCGTCGACACCTTTAAGCGTGCTTATGCAAAAGCGAAGGGGGAGGGAACAACAGGAAAAAATTTTGGATAAATTCTTGCTGCATTATCGTACGAATGAAAAAGGACAGTTATGTGGCAGACACACAGATCACGCTCTATCCAGTACCACGCAAAGGTCAACTCGACAAAGAAGAGCTCCGAAACCTTTTCAAATAGATCCAAAAAGCAAGTCCTACACTCTTTACGGGGGGAGGTGATAGGATCCCACATATTTTGGTATTGACTGTTTAAACTTGCATATATGGTATGTTATCATTCTCACGCATTTTGGTATTGACTGCTAATTTTGTATATTATCATTCTCACGCATTTTATCATTCTCACGCATTTTGGTAGTGACTGCTAATTTTATATATATGGTATATTATCATTCCCACACATTTTGTTACTGACTTTCAATGTCGCACATATGGCATATTATCATCTCTCACGCACTTTGTTATTGGCTATTAAGGTCAATTATTTCAAATGCTGTTAGCTGTCCATATTGTTGTAAAATGTATAAATACCATGGCTTTCTTTATCGTTGTTGCACTTCAATACACAGTCACAGTTCAGCCTTTGTCTTTTGATATTTGCGTGCTTGACTAAGTCGGAAGGTACGACGAGCAGATAGACAGATTAGTTCAGGCGCAGACAGAATAAGGTGAAAACGTCTTCATCCAATTCCCCCGCAGTTATAACAATTGGCGACGGGGTTTTACCTTAATTCAGTGCAGTTATAACAAATTGGCGACGGGAATTTACTTTAATTCATTGCAGTTATAGCCCGCAACGACGACAGTTTTTATTCTGTTCAGCGCAACTATATAACATTTTTGACTGTGTAAATTACAACCCAATTATAATGTCTATCTCTCTGGACGATCTTCCGGTGACTGCAGTTTAGGTTGCCAGACACACACTGCGTGATCCAGTTTTACAGCAAGTATCAAAGTTCATCCGATTTGGCTGGCCTCCACATGTTCATTCAAATGTTTTAAAACAGTTTTACCAGCGACGCAAATCCCTATCCATCGTTAATGGATGCATAATGTTTGCTGATCGTGTTGTGGTTCCAGCTAATCTTCGTGACCATGTGCTTCGGCAGCTTCATATATCACATCCTGGTGTTGGGAGAATGAAGGCGATCGCTCGCAGTTATGTTTACTGGCCCAACATCGATGACCATATCGAAGACCTCGTTCGCAAGTGTAGTAAATGTGCTCAAGCATCAAAGTGTCCACGCAAGACAGAACTATGTTCCTGGCCACGACCGGACAAACCATGGTCCCGTGTTCATGTTGACTTCGCTGGACCGTTCAATAGTATGCATTTCTTAATATGTGTCGACGCGTTTTCCAAATGGCCAGAGATATTTCCAATGCATTCTGCCACATCAATTGCAACAGTGTCCCACCTACGTCAACTATTACTGAACGTTTCGTCGACACCTTTAAGCGTGCTTATGCAAAAGCGAAGGGGGAGGGAACAACAGGAAAAAATTTTGGATAAATTCTTGCTGCATTATCGTACGAATGAAAAAGGACAGTTATGTGGCAGACACACAGATCACGCTCTATCCAGTACCACGCAAAGGTCAACTCGACAAAGAAGAGCTCCGAAACCTTTTCAAATAGATCCAAAAAGCAAGTCCTACACTCTTTACGGGGGGAGGTGATAGGATCCCACATATTTTGGTATTGACTGTTTAAACTTGCATATATGGTATGTTATCATTCTCACGCATTTTGGTATTGACTGCTAATTTTGTATATTATCATTCTCACGCATTTTTGTATTGACTGCTAATTTTGTATATTTTGTATATTATCATTCTCACGCATTTTGGTAGTGACTGCTAATTTTATATATATGGTATATTATCATTCCCACACATTTTGTTACTGACTTTCAATGTCGCACATATGGCATATTATCATCTCTCACGCACTTTGTTATTGGCTATTAAGGTCAATTATTTCAAATGCTGTTAGCTGTCCATATTGTTGTAAAATGTATAAATACCATGGCTTTCTTTATCGTTGTTGCACTTCAATACACAGTCACAGTCCAGCCTTTGTCTTTTGATATTTGCGTGCTTGACTAAGTCGGAAGGTACGACGAGCAGATAGGCAGATTAGTTCAGGCGCAGACAGAATAAGGTGAAAACGTCTTCATTCAATTCCCTACAGTTATAACAAGCCTAGATGATGACTTCGTCGAAAAGAAAATTTTCTTCGCTGCAACTGTCTTCTTATTTAATATCTTTCAGTAAATACTTAATGATGACTTACTTTCCCATATATATATATATATATATATATATATATATATATATATATATATATATATATATATGCGTCTATATGGTACTCCTCTTTTAATTATACCTAAAAATTGTATTTTAAAGCTGAATTTGAACGCTAAAAATAGGTAGATATAACCGTTTTCCTTGTGGTGGTGTCATACAGAGAATGGGTTGTTACGGAATATTATACTCGCAATAAGAATCATTGTATTTGTTGGTGTTAACCTCAAAATACTATTCCCACAGTTCAATACTGGATTAGCAACAGAATACTACATATATTTGAACATTTTATTTCGTGTCGTTTAATGTTTACCAAAATCCCGGCCGATAACTGCTACCTGGTCGTGGTGGTCGGGCTTGAATACCGGAATGACCCAACAGGCTAAACTGACTGGGACTCTGTCCCTGCAGGTCCTGCCATGTCAGGAAGGTTGTTTGGATAGCGGTTAAACTAAAATCAGTTACCATGGGGTACATGGGCTCCAGTATCCAAACGGATTAAATGGCGTATGAACCCATATTGGTCACCGGAAACCATGGGAATGCAGCTTCTGACGCTGCTCCACTGCCTTTCGGATTAGATTCCAAATCAAAGGCTCGGGGGTGGTCCCTTAATAAAACCACCTGCTTCGTTCTGGGCGCCCGGGCAGTATCTCAGCCCTCACACAATGAATTGAATGAAGCAACAAACAATCAATGAAACTTATCACGTGCTATTACACATGTTGCAATTTCCTTCTCTCTTCCCTTCCCGATGATAGTTAACGAATACTGCTTGAACTTGTTAAGCATGACTGTTTTCCTTCCAGATGAAGTTCTTTATCCGTTCTCTGCTTATATATATATATATATTTCTCTTCTTTCTTTTGATCTATGTTGTTTTATTATTATTGTGTGGCGCATCCTTCTTGGCGCCATATTGTACCAAGTTTTCATGCGTTTAAATGAAATAAAAATCATACGCTCAGTGATTGGTTAAACAATATAAACTGTATCTGTCTGTCTGTTTTCGACATAGAACTTTGCACATATGTGCGGAAGTTCAAGTCGCCACACTCCCTCCTTGTAGCACACAAAGCAAGAGAAGAAAGTACAAGAAAAGCATAACAGAAAAAGTGAGCAGAGGTGTGAGACAAAGGAGTAATAAAGAAAAACAAAACAGTTTCATTGGAGATCATAAGTCACAAGGAGTGGATGCATCTGAGCCACTGAGAACGATTTTGAGCCATGTCACCAATTGTTTCCAACCATAGATTTTTACCGTCCCGAGGACCCCAGCCTGGAAGTCTACACCTTTCTACGTGGCTTAGACCAACTATTGTGAATTTCATTGACTGATGCCAAGTTTTTGTTTGACCGCCGCTAGCTTTTTTCCAGCCTGACCCTATATCCGCTAACATTGCTCGTCGAGGGGGCCGATGGCTTGGCATACGTAACACATGTCCTAACCATCTCAGTCAATGTAGCTTCACGACTTCGTCGATTGATTTCCCCTGTTTACCTAGAACTCTACGCCTAACCTCCATGTTGCTCACCTTATTATGACACTTTACACGGGAAATAGAGCGCAGGCACCTATGATCAAAGACAGCTAATCTTTTCATGTCTCCCACTCTGAGTGGCCAGGTCTCACAGCTAGCCATAAAGGAGGACGGAGCGGACTGATGAGCAGTACACCCGCCCTTTGGTCGATAGTCGAACATCTCGTCTACGCCAGAGTCGGCGTAAACTGGCAAATGCGAAACGAGCCCCCTGTATTCGTGCTGAGATTTCGTCAGAGATCAACCCGTTGGCACTGGCTGATGGTACTTCTCAAATAAGTGAAGCGGTCAACGTGCTCTACCACTTCACTTCCTATTTTTAAACTAGGCGTCGATGTAGTCCAGTCCTGGAACATCATCTTGCATTTGGCGGGAGCGAATCGCATGCCAAACATTCGTAGATTACAGCTCAAGGTGTTCATTTGAAAATATACCTTAACCTCTCTGCCCTGCCTTCTGCTGTTACACTATAAACTGATTTTTCTGTATGGTACCCCTATTCAGTAAACATAAGCTTATGATATGAAATTATGATAATTAGCTTACGACAATCATTAACTTTCAACATTATGAATTGAGACCAATAAAAAATAAGTCACTTAGATACTAATACAAAAATAATAGATCTAACAAGGACATAAAGAAACATAATATTCTTGAGTAATCAAATTAAATACTTCTGCATGCTAATTGATTAAAGAAGCATTATTGTAACGACAAAAGACGACAGCCAGGTAACAGATCGCTTATTGAGAAAATCAAGAGGTATTTGGGGATTTTTATGAACATTATTGTTAGCAGAGAAGCAACCTCTTATGATTGGTTATTTTTCTTGCTGAAGGTTATTCTATTATCTCTTTGTGACCGTTTCTTAGAAAGTTAAGCCATATATCTGCGAATCATATTCCCACACATTAACTCCGCTGTGATTGGCTGATGATTTTCTCAAGGTTTACCTTTGTTATTGTTTTTTTTCTCATGATCCTGATTCCAGACGTGAACACTGACGTAAATTGTTGTCTACAAGTTTGGGGAGTAATCTCGTTGACTTGGAATATGCAGACGATATAGTCCTTCTAGGCGAAGACGCTGACGAAATGCAGAGTCTTCTAAACACCTTGAGCCGCAATCTACGAATGTTTGGCATGCGATTCGCTCCCGCCAAATGCAAGATGATGTTACAGGACTGGACTACATCGACGCCTAGTTTAAAAATAGGAAGTGAAGTGGTAGAGCACGTTGACCGCTTCACTTATTTGGAAGTACCATCAGCCAGTGCCAACGGGTTGATCTCTGACGAAATCTCAGCACGAATACAGGGGGCTCGTTTCGCATTTGCCAGTTTACGCCGACTCTGGCGTAGACGAGATGTTCGACTATCGACCAAAGGGCGGGTGTACTGCTCATCAGTCCGCTCCGTCCTCCTTTATGGCTAGCTGTGAGACCTGGCCACTGAGAGTGGAAGACATGAAAAGACTAGCTGTCTTTGATCATAGGTGCCTGCGCTCTATTTCCCGTGTAAAGTGTCATAATAAGGTGAGCAACATGGAGGTTAGGCGTAGAGTTCTAGGTAAACAGGGGAAATCAATCGACGAAGTCGTGAAGCTACATTGACTGAGATGGTTAGGACATGTGTTACGTATGCCAAGTCATCGCCTCCCTCGACGAGCAATGTTAGCGGATATAGGGTCAGGCTGGAAAAAAGCTAGCGGCGGTCAAACAAAAACTTGGCATCAGTCAATGAAATCCACAACAGTTGGTCTTAGCCACGTAGAAAGGTGTAGACTTCCAGGCTGGGGTCCTCGGAACGGTAAAAATCTATGGTTGGAAACAATTGGTGACATGGCTCAAAATCGTTCTCAGTGGTGCAGATGCATCCACTCCCTGTGACTTATGATCTTCAATGAAACTGTTTTGTATTTCTTTATTACTCCTTTGTCTCACACCTCTGCTCACTTTTTCTGTTATGCTTTTCTTGTACTTTCTTCTCTTGCTTCGCGTGCTACACGGAATGTGGCGACTTGAACTTCCGCACATTTGTGCAAAGTTCTATGTCGAAAACAGACAGAGACAGACAGAGACAGACTACAAGTTTGGCATGCAACCAGCTTTCACCACATTATATTACCAATGACTTGAAGAAAAAACACAATGTATTCAGCAGTGTTTATTATTGGTTAGCAGTGGAACTGTTATGTACTGGTCGAGAATTTAATAGTCCTGACGCAAGAAAGACGGAAATCAGAAGACCACTAGGTTTGCGATGATACTTCTATTTTCCAAACACAAGGAGAATCAATATGTCACATTAGAGTGTGAGAGCAAAATATATATGAATGTCCGAACAAGTGTGTGAACACAAGTGTGTGAGCGAATATTCAAAATGAACAAATCAATAGACAGTCTTAACATGATGGGCTAATTATAATGGAATATCGATCCATATATACATAGCAAGATATATCAGACTGTCAAACAAACACACCTATTATATGGATACATATCACCAAGAATAGACTGTCAAACAAAACACACATATTATATGGGTACATATCACCAAGATCAGACTGTCAAACAAAACACACATTATATGGATACATATCAGGAACCTATCACAATTGAGTACATCTCAAAGTGTTCATATTCTTATTGAGACTGGGATCCGTTAACTTTCGTTTCAAAAACATTAGAATGCTTTAGCCTAGCAAATTTATAATGTGACACACTAAACAAGTAATTACTTAGCTGCATACTAGCAACCTGGAATCCTGCCAAACTTTTCCTTAATATAAACTGTAACCAGTGTTTTTCAAATACAACGTACATATACATGCATATGAATGCAGTTGTTTCCAAAGTTGATTCATATAGTATTCGTGATTACATTTTTGAAATAAAAAACAGTTGCTTTGGTTAGTAAAAATAGACATCATTTTTGGCAGAGTAAACAACGAAAGTTATTCACGATCACACACACACGCACGCACGCACGCACAAACACCCACACACTAAATATCACACAATTTAACCTTGAATTTAACCTACATAGATTTAACTGTCTATTCAGTGTGTTCACTGTCTACCATATTCTGATAATATACGGTAGATTATGTATCAACAAAGTTCAATAGTAAAATTACGTACAGACGGTTTGTTTAAATTGAGACTAGTTTAAGGTCCTTGCAAACATTGCATAAATATGTGCTACTTATTACTCAATTTTATCACGTAGATTAATAATATAAGGTTGTTTTAAAGAAAATATAAGGTCATTAACACTTTGTATAATTAAAAGAAACCATAATGTGTAAGCATGTTTACTCAACAGACACTTGTATTCTATCCAACGATTTAGTGAGATATGAATGACATTCAAAGAGAACAGTTGGAAATGCTTATATCATTTAACAAAGAAAAACAACAAATAAAAATTGGAGTTTCATCTACTAATCAATAATTGTGTAGTCTAAACTACACAGCTACAGTATTCAGTGGATAAAAGGAAAGTACTATAACTCTAGGGCTCAAATCCTACAGAAAGTGTTATATAACTTTTATGGATTTCTCATTAGGTATAAAATTCAATTTATGCAAAATATCTTCAAAAGTGACATTTAAAACTATAGCGGAATTTTGAAAAAAAAACCCACTTAATTATCTACATTTCCATCCAGCATAATGTATACACTGTTCTACATTACTTATTGTTTTAATCATCCAATTATGCTTTTGTATCGCTACATAAACTCGCGCACATTTTTAAATTAGCTGGCAAGTGTAAGCAATAGACACCAAAGTTGAGTAAAACAACCAATCAGATCGCCCAGAGTTACAAATGGATGCGGCTCATAACCTTCGTTATAAGTTTCACCCAGATTCGGAGGACTGAATCATGTTTGTGCAGAGGAATAATGGCTCTTTAGAAGTACTGACAGGCTATTGATGGTTATGTATTCATGTGCAATCACTGTTATCTAAAGAATTCTGTAAGAGCTGGTAAGTTGTATATTATGGTGTTTTTTTTCAAATGCCTTCTCCTCGAAATCGAAACTCTGCTCTAGTAAAATATTACGTATATGCCACAATTGTGCGTCGGTGGCATAGCCGTTAGGACGCTCGCCGACCACAC
This sequence comes from Trichobilharzia regenti, assembly GCA_944472135.2. Lineage (NCBI taxonomy): Eukaryota > Metazoa > Platyhelminthes > Trematoda > Strigeidida > Schistosomatidae > Trichobilharzia > Trichobilharzia regenti. Next base: position 70,124,941 of record OX235263.1, read on the forward strand.
CTCACATGGTACGGGGTTCGATCCCCGACAGACGCACTCCTTTACCTTCCTAAGCCAGTAATAAAGCTGGTAAAGAGAGAAGGTTAGGCATGAGGCTAGCACCCCCATCCTGTAGAAATAAACACTGCTACAGAAACTTCAAGCCTTCTAGCTTGAAGCCCTATATACTACTTGGAACGTGAAGGAAAAAATGCCACAAATGGCTACTAAGATGATCAGTGTCTGCTACAGCTGGGGATACTAAAATGTAAACAGTGTAGTGGTATTGTGGTGAGAGCGGGCTGCTAGCCAATTGGTAGACATTAATTTACGTCAATGTCTAGGTCACTAATATTGGCCGTGAGAAAATATGAACAAAGCTGATTCAACAATCAATCACAGCAGACTTAACGTGGGCAAATATGATTCGCAGATAGATGGCACCACTTTTCGATGTTACCCGAAACGACCAATCAGAAGACTGCGTTTGTCTACTTGCATAAGCTATAACAATGTACAGGAAATATATATAAATACGTGTCGATTTCCGTAATAAAACTATCTGTTGCCGGCCCTTGTCTTCTGTTGTTACAGTATAAGCATTATCAAGATATTGCGTCACAAAAGGTCAGCAGAATTACTTCTGTACTTAAAGGAATCAGTATCGTCGTTCATATAGAGAAATGAATCACGGTAGGAGAACACACAATTTTTAGATGCTAGAACTGCACGACACAAATTTTCGAAAATGGTTTGTAGAACGCATTCCTAACAGAAATGACGATGTTTTAATACCAAAACACAACGACTAGTCCTCCCAGGCACTACTATTCACAAAGACAAGTGGAGAGGTTATTCACAGCCATCATCAATAAGCTATATTCATCATAAAGTCAATCATTATTCTGAATCGGTGAACCCTATAAGTGGAAACCATACAAATTCTCTTGAAGAATCCTGGGCCCATCCGAAAAATGTATTAGAATAGTAAATGGTTCATGAAATGATGTGGTATATAGCCACTTTGATGAATTTTAGTATCGACACTGGTTTGATAAGTATATAACCACCCTTATGAGAAACTGGGAGCAATTTTTGTAGCATATTGGAGACATATACCTTGTAAAATTCATTTTTATCACATATACATCTTACAAATACACTTTTTTATACAAGAAATACCACTTCTCACCTAGAAAAAACTGATTGGTTGTTTCAAGGTCGTATGAATCCGGCGCCTATTCTTTACTGTTACTGTTAGACTTTAACCATCAGAAGGTACCCCACCAGTGACCTTGGAACGCTCAGCCAGAAATTAAGTGAAACCGCGTAAATAACACCAAAATCATGAACAAAATACCCTCACTGAAGTGTTATAACATTGGACAGAAAATCTGGTAAGTTTCGGATTATGTTTGGGAAAGAGCAAACTCGAGTTTACGCTCAGGGCATGTTAGGTTCACCTAATAAGAGAGATATCACAGTTGGTTCGTGTTAAATTAGCATTATTTTAGGGACGGTTTCGCGTTAGGTTAAGAGAAGATTACGGTTAGGGTTAGAAGACTCAAATGAATACAACACAATAACACACCAGTGTAAAACTTAGAGGCACTTTTTCTCAGAGAAAGGGATACTGTATAGTAAGCAGTATCATGGGATTTTATGCATTATTTCTATGGATATATGTATTTTATTATACTTAGTGGTTGACTTTCTCATGTAATTGGTGGGTTCAAGGTCAATCAGCCTTCATCCGATTGCTGTGTATTTCTCAACCGGTCTCAGGGGAAGATTGGATTTCACTTCAGATGGAACAATACTATTTCATATGAAATACTATCGATTACTACTTTTCTTGAAGATACTGTAACTATAGGAAATATTTCTCAATTAAACACACTGACGATTGTGTACTACGCTCTGAAATACTGAGTGGAATAACGCTGTTATTATTCAATTTATTCCTAATTCGACCATAGATGTTTGTGATCAATTCTTCGTATTAGGAGGCAGTATTGTGTAATCAGTAATGATAATTCATAAATAATCGCCATCCACGCATTAATGAAAGCAAAATCTCAGCGAAGAGTCTTTTTTCCGAGGCGGATTCATTTGCTTAGCTGTACAATCACAAATATATATAAGGGTTGTTTTGTAGGTATGTGTACATTGTTTGTCAAACAAAAATACAATTGGTTATGATTATTTTAACTCAAGGGGGTTGAGAATCTCTAGCCATTCACATGGAAAAACCGGAGCTGTGCGTACAAAAGAGAATTACTCAAACACTTCTATTATCATGGTAACCACTTTGTTGATTTTTGTTGACTTCATTTTGTTTGTTTGTTGCATGTTTCTTCAATTGCTTATAATTCTTCTTTTCGTTTAGAACTCTAAGGTGATTTCGTATTCTCTCCTTTGTTTCCATATTTGTATCCTGACTCTATCATCAAACTATTCATATAATTACGTAACTTCTTCTTAACAAGTGCTTGTGACAACTCATCACATTTGTTACTACACTAGTTTCATTAACACCCAATTTTCCTGACCGTATTTTCATTACGTAACTCCCTCCACCCAATACTTACTAATTTTCACCTTTTTGGTTAAAATAACCATAATCGATTTTATTTGTGTGACAAACTTAGTGTACACATACATACAAAATAACCGACATTATTATATTATATATATATATATATCGGTTACAGGATTTCATCATGAGCTGACATTAGTTAGAGAACCATTGGAAAACCTGGGAGTACTAGACAGCTGTTTCATCCTTCTTTGAGACTCTTAGTCAGTACGCACACACCAGGATTCGAGCCCAGGACCTTCTGGTTACAAGACGAGCTCGTATACCATTAGGCCACTGGGACCCGATCCAATGACCCATGAATTCTAACTTCTGCCATATACATATATATATATATATATATATATATATATATATATATATATATATATATATTTGCGAGTGTACAGCTAAGGAAATGAATTCGCTTCCGAAGAGATTATTCTCTGAACTGCGTGTTTTGTTTTCATTAATGACAATGTTGGAAGAAATGAATATAAATCGATGAGGCTGTGAAGTTACATTGATTGAAGTGTTCCATGCCTCTAGTCGTCATCTTCCTCGTTGAACAATGTTAGCTAATGAAAGATTAGTTTAGTTGTAGGAATCAACTGCTTAGAATCAATAACTGGAGGCTCTTGTTGATAAAATTCAAATTCCTAATAAGCCGTACGGACGTATTCAATCCCCATCATGCTTCATGTAATTATTCGATCTCCAGTATATTTCTCCTTGTCACACTTTTTCTTATTCTTTATCTGGCTTTTGATATATGCATATACATTCCCAGTTGCTTCATTGTTAACAGGGAGACCTGATTAATTCCTCAAGGAATTCCTCGCGGAAAGTTATGCACTGTTGATACACTACGAGTGTTACCCTAATTTCACTGATCAAGGATGATAGGATCCCACATATTTTGGTATTGACTGTTTAAACTTGCATATATGGTATGTTATCATTCCCACACATTTTGGTAGTGACTGCTAGTTTTGTATATTATCATTCTCACGCATTTTGGTAGTGACTGCTAATTTTGTAGATATGGTATATTACCATTCCCACACATTTTGTTACTGACTTTCAATGTCGCACATATGGCATATTATCATTTCTCACACACTTTGTTATTGGCTATTAAGGTCAATTATTTCAAATGCTGTTAGCTGTCCATATTGTTGTAAAATGTATAAATACCATGGCTTTCTTTATCGTTGTTGCACTTCAATACACAGTCAGTCCAGCCTTTGTCTTTTGATATTTGCGTGCTTTACTAAGTCGGAAGGTACGACGAGCAGATAGACAGATTAGTTCAGGCGCAGACAGAATAAGGTGAAAACGTCTTCATTCAATTTCCTACCGTTATAACAATTGGCGACGGGGATTTACTTTAATTCAGTGCAGCTATAACAAAGGAGGCAGAATTTTTTTACATGAAGAAATCCCAAATCAGGAGAAGAAGAAGAAGAACTAGTGTCAATCAAAATTTTCCCTCGAGTATTTCCCGATTTCTAATATCGCACTTAAAGTACTAATTACTCATTTTTCTGGCCTCCTCATTAGTGATAATTCTCCTCATCATATCCAGGTTGAATTTTCAAAACCACAGTTAACACCTTTGGTTTCGTGAATTATTTCACTACAGTTTCACCTGCACACCGAAATTATTCACATCAAAACATGTGCTGATCTACCTGATGCCATGAAACGCGGTCAGTAAAGCAAGCATAAACGCGTGGCGCTGTTTATCACTGAGTAGTTGTATACTACTCACACACCTAGTAATGGTCGTGATAGGAGCACGATAGGTTATTTTATTATTATTCCTCCTTGAGTTCAGACAACCGCTACCTTACCGTGGTGGTCGGGCTTGAATACCGGAATGACCCAACAGGCTAAACTGGCTGGAACTCATGTTCCTGCTGGTCCTACCATGTCAGGAAGGTTGTTTGGATAGCGGTTAAACTAAAAGCAGTTACCATGGGGTACATGGGCTCCAGTATCCAAACGGATTAAATGGCGTATGAACCCATATGGATCACCGGAATGAGAATGCAGCTTCTGACGCTGCTCCACTGCCTTGCGGATTAGACTCCAAGTCAAAGGCTCGGGGTGGTCCCTCAATAAAACCACCTGCTTCGGTCTGGGCGCTAGGGCAGTGTCTCACTCCTTACACAATAAATGAAGCAACAAACTATCAGTGAAACTTATCGCCGTAGCGCTACCTGGCGTCCTCCCTCTGCGAAGCAAGCTTCGCCTCAGATTGATCATATTGCTGTCAGTTTCCGGTGGCGAGGATGCAAGCACGACTGTCGCTCCTTCTGGAGCACATGCCTGGAGTCCGATAATGCGTTAGTGTGTGACAAGTTCATCTTGCGATTTGGTGGGGTTCATAAAAGCCGTCGTCTAAACGTTGATGGGAGCAAATTAGTGGCACCTGCTACTTCTTTGAAGTACCAGAATGAGTTACAATCAATGCTTGCCAGAAACCCAAGTATTATAGATGAACATTGACTTCATCTGCAAGGTGCCATGCATAAGGCGAGTGTAGCCACTTGCGGCTTAAAAGAATGCTTTGCTACAAACCACTGGGTTTCTGCGAGTTCCTTGCAACTCCTCGATGAACGCCGGTCCATTCCGGCTGGCAGCGAATACAACAATAAACAAAAGGCGCTCACGCTCAAGATTAGACAGTGTTTACGTAAGAACCGCGAAGCCTGGTGGTCAGAACGTGCATGTGAGATGGAGTGAGCTCCTGTATCTAGCAGCAGCTGGAAGCTGTTCCAACTCATCCGAGCCAGCGGTAGCAAGGAACAAGGTGTCAGCAAGACGGTCTGTGAGGCAGAAGGCATGTCAATGACCAGCTTGAAAAGATGCCTGGCACGCTGAGCAGAGCACTTCGGGAAATATTTTAGTTGGCCACCAGCTTTCTTATCTGCTGTCATTAGCCCCAGTGCTCTTTGGTCGGCCCGTACCGATCCACCCACCGAAGCGGAGGTCCGTGTTGAAACGCCATAAGGCGTTCGGCCCAGACAATTTACCCCCGGTTCTTTTTAGAGATGGTGGCGAGACATTCGCAATGGCTCTAACTGGATTATTCGGGAAGGTATGGGAGATTGACAGTGTACCATCAATGTGGAACGACGCCATTATTGTCCCCATTTTTAAAAAGGGTCGACGTAATTCATGTGGCAATCATAGGGGTATCAGTCTGCTACCAGTCGCGTCTAAAAATATTGGCTGCTTTCTTGCTTCGCAGACTGTGGGAAATAAGTAAGGGATCGATTCGTGAAGAGCAGGCTGTTACGATCAGGTCGCGGATGCATTGATCATGTGTTCACCCGTCGTCAGTTGTTGGAGCACCACCACACCTATTGCAGTCCAACAATCGTTGTGTTTCTTGATATTAGGGCTGCCTTCGATTCGTTGGACAGAACTGTGCTCTGGAACTGTCTGTTTGAGAGAGGTGTACCTGAGAAATTTGTTAACATCTTGAAAGCCCCATACAAAAACACCTCAGGTAGAGTGAGGGCATACAACCGACTATCATCACTGTTCCCAATCAACAGTGGGGTTAGACAGGACTGTCTGATCTCTCTGTTTTTCTTAAACTTTGTCATCGATGACATTCTAGAGTCAGCTCTGAAGGATGTGCGTGAAGGTGGTGTAGATTTACTACCTAGAGATAGACTTTTAGACCTCGAGTATGCAGACTAAATGCTGCCTAAATCGCACTTAATCAGTCGGCGATCAGTGACTGTAAGTATGGTATGTGCTTTGTGCAAAGTACTGTTACAAGATTGGCAGAAGTCTGCACCTGCACTCATTCTTGCAAGTGAACCGCTTGAAGTTGTCGGTATTTTTGTGTATCTAGGTAGTTGTGTGAGTGCTGGCGGAGGGGTGACAGATGAGATTTCCAACCACACTGTTAGAAATATTATCTATCAGTGATGGCAGGTAGGCAGTCTGCTTTCCCCTCAAATACTTCGCTAACCTTCCCACTATGGCATTGACATATACCACTTAGCGGTCAACGCTGACTGAGGGATGACAGCTTCACATACATTATTTTATTTTGATTAACGCTTAATTTCACGCCGCATTTTTGTTACAAATATGGAATTTCCAGTATGTGATATCGGTAGCTAAAAATTTTCAGGCCTACCATTGATATCAGGTGTGGCGTCGGCCGAGAGATCGAACCCCAGACCATGTGGATCGTCGGTGAGAGTCCTAATCGCTGGATGTTAGCCTTCTTCTAGAACTTTTGTAACAAACACACAACACAATAGCAGGTCTAGTCTTTGTTTTCGATTTAAAAAAGGACATTCCCGTAAAAATCGTAACCTGTCGTCAACATAACACCACAATCATGAAGGAAACAGGGTCTAATAATATCTGATACAATTAGTCACCATCAGGGGAAAAAAGACAAAAGATAACAAAAAGCAATATTAACCCACTTCTTATGAATATATATGTGTATAGAACTTGTTACGCATCACTTACAAATCACTAGATCAAGTAGTGGAACTAGTTTTAGGGAAGAGAGGTGGGGGTTAGTGAGGTGGGGTGCTGGGACAAAACTATGAAGAATAATTTTTATTTAAAAAAAGAAAATTCCTGAATAAAAGGCAAATCAAAGCGATTGCTCACCAAAAGAAAGGAGCATTGAATTAATCATCATTTCATTCAAAAATTATAGCAATAATATTAATAATAATAGTAATAATAGTCCCAAGAAAAATCAAGCCACTGACACACTGAAATAAGAGTGGTCATCATCAATGCAGGTGTGTGTGTGTGTGTGAAGGAGATAAAACAACTGAAAGAAACTTACAGTTATGAAGCAAAGCCCAAAAAGAAATCATAGAAATTGTTGTTTCTCTTGTTTTCATTTAGAGAAACCGAAAACAGCGGACCAAATAAATAGCTCAGAAGATTGAAAAGAACAAGTCTGTGTCTCTCTTAATGTATGAGCGTGTGTACATTGCTAGGTGGTGGTGAAAGGAAGAATAGAGATCATCTGACAGATAATGCGAGAGAGAGAGAGAGAGGTACCCACACGTTTATTGCATTGTTGTCTGCTTTTGTTCAATTAAAAAGATATTCAAGATATATTAAGAGGAGCATGTGAAATGTGTAGTACACTTTGTTTTCCCTACTTAATCAACCCAATTAATTAACTAATTAATTGATTAATTAATTAATTCTTCTTATCATTATCTATACAAACATACATTGTGAAGGTTGAATCATTTCGCCTGTCCATTTGGTGATCCGAAATCAAAATTACTTGGAATAACCGGTGAGAAAGTGTACCCACCAGCTTGTTCAATAATTTTAGATTCTGAAAAAAGATAAACAATAAATTTTTTAATTGGTATAAATTTAAGGGTGAAAATTAACTACAACTCGAAGTGATTGACTAACTGACTGACTAGCTTCAACACGGAACTTTGCACAGATGTGCAGCAGTTTGAGTTGCCCCACTTCGCTTAGCACACAAAGTAAGAAAAGAAAGTAAACAGAAATGCAAAATAAAGACAGTAAACAAAAATGTGAGGCAAAAAGAATAGTAATATCGAAGAACAATACAGTTTTATTGGATATTATAAATCTCAAGGAGTGGGGATGCATCTGCGCCATTGACAACGATTTTTGGCCATATCACCAATCGTCTCCAGCCTTCATCGGTTCTTACTATTCCGACGACCCCCAGCTAGTCAGGTAGTCTACACCTTTCTACGTAACCACCTTAAACTAACTGTTGTGGATTTCATTGACTGGTGTCATGTTTCTGTTCGACCATCATTAGCTCTTTACCATATGTGTCAGCTAATACTTCCCGTCGAAAAAGGTAATAGCTAGACATGCGTAACACATATGTTAACCATCTCATCCTAGTCTTTTGATTTCTCACCTTATTATATCACCCCATACAGGAGAAGAACGCAGACAACTGAGATCAAGGGCAGCTAACCTTTTCATACATTTTACTTTCAATGGCCAGATCTCAAAGCCATAAAAGAGGACATAGCTAACGGCTGAGCAGTACACACGCCCTTTGGTCGATAGTCGGATATCACGTCTACGCCAGAGACGGCGTAAACTGGCATTCGCGAAAAGAGTCTCTAGTATCCGTGCTGAGATTTTGTCAGTGATAAACCCGCTGGCACTGGCTGATGCAACTTCCCAAATAAGTGAAGTGGTCAACCGTCCACACACTTTCAAAAGCAATGACTGGTTTCAAAATAGCAATTTGCACATAGTTCAGCCATTTAAGTTGCCACATCCCATATAGTGCACAGAGGAAGGCAAAAAGGAAATGAATAGATTCAGAAGAATGATAATTAGGAGATCCCTGAGGGAGGAATTATAGTAACATAAAAAAACAATAGGGTTTTATTGGATATGACAGATCGCCAACGAAAGTGAACGCATCTTTGCCATTCAGAACGGTTTTGAACCATATCACCGATTGTCAGCAGTCATTGGTTTTTACCGTCTGGAGATTCCCCAACTAGGGTGTCTACCTCTACCTGATTTGATGGACAGTATGGCATATTTTCGTTTCACCATCACTATCTCTTTTCCAACTGATACTATGTCAGCTAGCATTGCTCATCGAGGAAGGCAGTGACTAGGCACGGGTAACACGTTCCATAGCCACCTCAATCAATGTAGCTTCGCAACTTCATCGATAGACTTTCTCCCTTACTTAACACTTAACACCTAACCACAATATTACTCACCTCAGATACTTTTCGTTACACTTAAAAGCCCGCATGGAATACCTTGAGTACATATTTGAGAGACAGGCAACAAGAAACCACTGGCACTAAGTATGCTTATTTATGAATGAATTTAAGATAATATTATATAGTTTAGTAGGCATCCCATCTAAACGACCTGAAGCAGCCGAAGGTAGTTCAACAACTCTTGTCTCGCCTGTGAAATGCTCTCACATGCTAGTTTTGTTCACTGCATTCACAGGCGGGGTTATAACAGAAGTGACAGGGCAAATTAGACTCTAAAAGTGGACAACACCGAACTGATAGACACTTCGAATACAGAAGTGGTAAAACACGAATTCTAAATTAACTTTGCACAAAAACACTGCAGCAGTTACAGGGAGGCAGCTTCAAACATTGATCTGTTGCATTATGGGTCGAAAACTCGCAGAATGATTCCCTAAAACAAACATTTGCTTGCGTCTGATTATTCAGGCATTATTCAGACATTATTCAGACATAGATGTGTAGTAGAAACTCCAGTATTAGACAAAAAAAATCAATATGAATAAGCGCCATTTATACAATGGTTAAAGTGAATTACCTTTCTGTTGAATACACTTCAGCGCTGTTTCTACCACCTCTTTAAGATCATTTTGTTGTTCAGCGCTAAGATGATTAATCAATTGACCATACCAAGCAAAATCAGTACGTTCCAATTCTGTCATTATTCGATAGAATGTAACATATTCATCCATATCACATTCATTCTTATCCATTTGTGTATCAAATGCTTCCAGCGTCTCTTCCTCATCTGTTTCGTCATCATCATCATCGTCGTCGTCATCATCATCATGTGAATTCTCCTAGGATTTTCAATGGAACCAACAGTTAACAATATTAACTGAATAAAATAAAATGTTTATGATTGAAAAATACACACAAGACGAAAACGTGCATGCTATTAAACGAACTGATACGGTCGAGAGGAGGTACACTGCGGTATCCACCCCGAAGGCTTCCATTTGGACAAGCATTTATAGCCTCTGTCGGAGTGTTAGGGCGGAAAAAAATCAATTCTTGACTGGATCCCACTAGATAGTCGTATGTCTGCGATCCGTCTGAATGGATTCGTTAAAAAGAAGGAAAGACAGTGCTACCCGTCATTGCCTTTTCGTAGTCTCCGCTTACGTCTCAACATAGTGCAGTTCGGATGTAGGTGGTACGTATGGAGTTCCCTGCCGACGAACTGACAACGGTGATCGTCTTCTACAGTTTTGCTCAGATAATCATCTGTTCCTAGTCAGCACTAACTTTAGGCACAGAGAGACATTGTGTAACCTGGCGACCTCCATCACCAAATCAACGCTGGACTTGGATAGACCGCATAGCCATAGGGTATCGTTGGCGAGGGTTAGTAGAAGACTGCCGCTCCTTCTGGAACACGTGCGTAACTCTGATCACGCTCTGGTTTGCGCACGTTTATGCTTACGACTAAACGGACATAAGAAATTGATGGCAGCGAAACAGTTACGTCCCCAAATAGATCGAGACACTGAGTCCCTATTTAAGGAAGAAATAGCAAAACGTGTGCCTGAGGTCGACAGCAGGAGTTCCCTGAGGTAGCCTGGCACAACATACAGTTAGCTGTAGAAACTGTTAATAAGTTAAAACCAAAAGTTAGTAAGAGCCATTGGATCTCTAACGCCTCATCCGAATTGATTGACGCAAGAAGACTGATTCTGGCGAGCTCCGATTATGATGACGAGCGAAAGCTGCTCAAACGAAAACTAACAAGAAGTTTTCGCAACGACCGTGAACAGTGGTGGGCGACAAGAGCGAAAGAGATGGAGAAGGCATCGGCGGTTGGTAACACCAGACAACTATTTAGGCTTATCAGGGACACGGGTGGTAAAAGGCGAATGACAAGTGGGACAATCTGTGGCACCATAATTAGCTCCCAGCATGGAAGACTGCAATGCTGGAGAGAGCACTATGAGGAGCAGTGCTTTATTTCCTTGTGTCAGACATCAAGTCAAAGGCCCCAGGGCATAGCCATATAAGACAATCACCTAATTCGGTCTTAGCGCGTGAGTAGTCCCCCAGGTCTTGCACGAACTATGAGAATATTTGTGTGACGCACCTCATAGTGTTCATAATGCATCAAATTTGTGTTCTAATAAGTGAATAGATAACTACTAAACTGTTATCGTAGAAACCCAAAGTTAGCCGTTAGACTGAATATTAAACGATAATTAGGTATATATTCTTTTCAGGAAAATTAATATTTGGATCGCATCTGACCTCAGTACTCAGCACAAAACCAATAATCGCGTTGATACTCGACCTAGACATTTGCTTCATTGTCCAGAGATTATATATATATATATATATATATATATATATATATATATATACACGTCAGGTGATCCACAACGGAAAACTTTTGAGTGAAGACGGAAGCAGGACAAGGATGCCTATTATCACCGATGATATTCCTATATGTGGTGGACTGGATTATGATGCGAACTGTGTGTTGTGAGGGAGAAGACAGGAATACGTTAGACCGATAAGATGACTTTTGAATATTTGAACTTCATGAACGATTTGTGTCACACGAATTTGAAGATTTATACGTGGAAACCAACAGGTTGTCTGGAGAGGCTGACAGCAAAGACAGAACTTCAAGTGAACACAGAGAAGACGGAGGAGATGAAGATAATAACCAACAATAACAAGCACCAACCACTATCACTTCCTTCACTTGCCTAGGCAGCACTGTTTAACTTACAGAAGGAACGGATGAAGATGCCAAAGTCAAAATCAGAAAGCCGAGGTACACTATCACGCTGAAATGAGTTCGGAAATCTGCACTTGCCATAAACAAGAAGATTCTGGTTTTCCACACCATGTTTAGTAAGTCAGTTCTTCTATACTGGTCAGGAAATTGGCGCTGGCGTCACGAAAAGCGTTTCCAACAGGTTACTACTACGGAATTTGTCAACAGCCGCTTACACTATCTCCATAATGAAGACTACATGGCCAGAAAAAATTAGCAGCAAGAAACTGTGGGAATGAACTAACCAAAAACCGATTGCTCAACAAATATCCCAAAGAAAATGAGATTGTCGAATGACATCGCGCGCCACGCCATAGCTCTAGTAGAACCCAAATGAGCAACGAGATGGGATCTTGTGACATGGGAAAATAATGCGGGGAGGAGATAAAATATTATGGGCAATCGTGAGCCCAGCTGAGGAGAAGACTGCAGAAGAGAGAACAACGTGGAACCCAACGAACAATGATAAAATATAATATATAAATAATTAGAAACTATATAAATGTGAAGCAGAACCTACATCAGCTTCCAACATTTCTAAGTAACGAACACTTTCTTCATCCACTTCATCTTCATCGCTACCTAAAGCTTTTCCATCTAAGTCTTCCTCTTCTTCAGATTCCTCTTCCTCAGAATCTAAGGAGAAAAATTTATAAAAAGTGGAGTTTTAATTAAAAACTCATAATGCCTGTGAATACAAGTAATGAATTATGCATGTGCATTCGTAAAAACAGTCTGATCGTGAAACATGATCCAATTCACTCAAATAGTAAATGATTAACAATACTAGTATACAATTAGTAAAAATAGTGCGTCGGTGACATAGCGGTTAGGACGCTCGCCGACCACGCCTCATATGGTCCTGGGTTCGATCTTCGGCACCGATGCACTCCTTTACCTCGGCAAAGCCAGTAATAAAACCGGTAAAGAGGAAAGGTTGGACATGAGGCTAGCTAGCAACCCCATCCTGTGTAAAAAATAAACATCACTGTTACCGAAACTTCATGCCTCTAGCTTTAAGCCATCCTATGTTCTCACTGGGAACATGAAGGAATAAAAGAAAATGAAAAAATTAGTGAAAAAATAATCATCTTACCATCATCATTTTGATTAGACGCCTTTGCAGCATATGCTTTTTTCAAGCCTGAGAAAAGTAGCAACAATGTTGGAATAAATTCGTTACTGGCTGCTGTTATAGCCTCTGTCCTTTTGTCAGCTGGTAGAGACACTAATAAACAAAGACCCAGAACACAAACACGACGATTATGTAATCTGAAAGAAAAGGTGAACATGCCAGTTAATCAAAGTGGAACAAAATATTTACGCAATCAAAAGTAAAATATACTGGGGACTGGAATTTGAAAAAATTGCGGTTAAAAATCAAGATACACTATCGGTGGGATACACTCAGCACAACAGATCAATGTAGTGTTGTACACTGCTCTTTACATTAGTAATGGTGGGCTTTTATAACTATCTTGACTCAAGCTTCTCTCGCTTTATTTATATTTTCCGCTCTGCACTGCTGTAATGAGGCAACCACTCACATCGATGGGGATTCAACTGAATTCTATTGTGACTCATCCTTCTGATCAACCAACTGTAGTTTAAGGTCTCATCTCTTTTTCTATTATTGATACCTTACACTATTTTTTCGTCAGTGTCTAAACTACATTAAGAAAAATAACTTACCCAGCGAAGGAGTTAGCATCACTAAGCCATTGTTTTAAGAATCCCGACAAAATGTTGACTTCAGTTCCTGGCCATGGATGTTCTGTCATCATTTGAAGCATGTCCATAGGAGAATAAAGTAGGCCAGCAATCACAACCTGCGACGGAATATAGTAACATTAGAAGAAAGATAATCTATGTGTACAATGATTTAGTAAACTCTATTAGTTGAATACCTAACATGCTCAAAAATTTTTCCTTCATAAATGAACCAACCTATAAAAATTTTGGTACTATGCTCCACTTGCTTACAATCAAACAACTCTGTAACAGCCATAGTCACTCTGTAAATAACTTAGCATACCACTGACTGAAAGTAGACTCAGGATAGGTGTTCCAACCTCTTTTAATATAATATCACCGAAACGAACTCATCGATGATATAGATACTTGGGGAATAGTTGATAACAGCGGACTGGTTGACACCACTACTGGAGGTGTGGAAAGAGGGCAAGGTACCCGAGAATTGGAAGAAAGGATACTTATTCAAAGAAAGGAAATACTAACTGCCAAAGAAAGGAGACTTAAGTCAATGCAAGAACTGGCGCGGAATTATGCTCCTGTCCATCCGAAGTAAAATACTAAGACGCATCATTCTGGAGAGAATCAGACAAGCTTTGAATGAAAAACTTCGATCGGAACAGGCTGGATTCAGGAGAAGCAGGTGATGTATTCATCAGATCGCCACACTACAGATCATCGTTGAACTGAGTTCGGAATGGCAGTCACACCTCTATCTCAACTTCATTGACTTTGAAAAGGTCTTCAACAGGCAGCGTCGATCGAGAGGTGATTTGGCAACTACTACGCTATTAAGGGGTGCCGCCGACAATTATACATCTCATCCAACAATTGTACGAAAATGCTGCATGCCAAGTAATCCACAACGTGAAACTTACGGAATCCTTCGAAGTAAAGACGGGAGTAATACAAGGCTGGCTGACTGCCTACAATTTCCAATGATTTTCGTGATCGCGGTAGCCTGGAAAATGCAACAGACAGCGGACCAGGCTACGAGGAGACAAGCATGGACCCACACAAAAAACATGAAGGATCTGAATTTCGCCAATGATACATATGTGTGATATCCTACAAAGTGGGAGATATGCAAGTGAAAAGCAGCGATAAGTTGGCAGAAGAAGCATCAAAGATAGGGCTTCAGGTGAACATAGATAAAACAGAGGTGATGAAGATTCCTGGCCAACACCAACAGCAACAACAACAACAATCAGCATAAATGGGAGGAACCTGAAAGAAACAAACTCCTTTACCTACTTGGGAAGCATCGTTTCAACTACAGGCGGAACTGACGAGGATATCAAAGGCAGAATCGGAAAAGCAAGGCAAGCTTTCATTACTCTTAAGTCTGTGTGGAGGTCAACAGCACTCAGCATCAAAAATAAGATCTGGATTTTCAACTCTAATGTGAAGTCAGTGCTACTTACCACACGGATCAGAGACTTGCATTGCGCGTCATAAAGAGCATCTCAAACAAAATTCAGACCTTCATCAACAGCTGTCTTCGCTGAATACTCAAGATCAGATGGCCGACCAGAAAAGATCAGCAACAGAGATCTCTGGCAATGAGCGAACCAACCCAGCAGTAACCGACTGTGCAACAAATAAGCAGGAAGAAATGGAGATGAATTGGCCATACTCTGAAGAAACCATCAAGCGACATCACTAGACAAGCCCTCGAGTGGAACACGAAAGGGAAGCGGTGAGTTGGTCATCAGTGCAAGGGTGACTTGGAGGAGGTCATGTGAAGAGGAGATGAAAGCATGTGGGCAGACTTGGAGCGGGGTGAAAAAGTTGGCAGAAAACCGGAGGCAATGGAGATGTGCAGCTGAAGCCCTATGTTCCTCTAGGAATTAAAGGGAATAATCACCCCTTTCTACATAATGTTAACAGTTTCAATATCAATATATTCTGTGGTGTCAGAGTGACTGAACACACTTTTTAATCACAGGATGTTACTAGACATTTACACTCGTTTAAATTACGGGGAAATTAAAACTGATATTCTGAGATATCAAAAAAGGCAAATGCATTAGCCTTATTTAATTAACACTTACCTGTATACAAAGTGTTCTTAATTCACTTGTGGTAAGAGGACGCGTAAGACGTGCAAGAGCCAGTTCAATGTATTTCGGTACATATGGATTGATTTGACCTCGATAATCTAGTAGAATAACTTCTAATAATTTTGCAGCATGCATTTGCAGTCTTTCTTCATCGTCCATTTGGAAAACCTGTAGAATGATGAAACACCATGTGTTAAGGTGAGTGTGTGCATATCCGAAATTGATTATCAACAATTGAAGACAACGCATAAAGTGAAATGAACCCCCGCCCAAGGTATACTACAAAAATTTCTTAAATACTAGGTAAAACTCCGTTACTCAGAACAGATTCTCCGCTCACGAGGCTATCCAGCCCAGCTTACTACTTTCGTTTGACACACAGCTAATGGTACTTAGCTAATTGCACAAGATAAAAATACGAAAGGCAAGATTTGAACCCGAGGTTAACCAGTCAAAATTTGAATGTTAAATTCGAAAGCATAAAAATGTTAAAAATAGAAACGAATGACTTCAGTCAGAAACTATATTTTCTTATAGAGAAACAACTCTTCTCACACGTTGATTAATTGTAACAAAAAGAGTATAAACTATTGTACTTGATATGTATCCACATAATATGTGTGTTTGTTTTTGACAGTCTGTTATATTTTGCTATGTATATATGGATCGATATCCCATTATAACTGACAATATGTTTTTGTCCGTCCACTAACTAAATAAATATGTCTGACCTTGTTGTCACATGACATTACAATCAATCATGTTAAGACTGTCTATTGATTCGTTCATTTTTGAACATTCGCTCATACACTCATACACTTGTGGGACATTGATTTTTCGTTGTTTGAAAAATACAAGTATCACCGTGAACCTGGTGGTTTTCTGATTTCCGCCTTATGCGTCAGGACTATTAATTACTCGACCAGTACATAACAGTACTCGAACCATTCTTAATGACAGTCTTCAGATAGTCCTCATAAAACTAACGGAGACTGTATCACATCAAGTTTAGAGCTCACGCGAATATTAGTGCTGTTTACGCAATGAAAATGAACCTGAGATACATTAACTAAATTCCCAATTTACAATGTACACAGTTGGAGGGGTGAAATTCCACGATCCGCCTAATATTATAAATGGTAATCAAGGAAACAAACATAAATGCATAATACAATGTACGTTTGATTGGTCCACATGAGTAGTTAGATGCCCTTTGGATGAACCAGTAGTACTTGATAGTCAGATAAAAGTCATCTAAACGCTGGACGGTAGTTTCCATTGTATGGGACCGAGTTCACCAGTGGTGTATCCGATTTGACTCTGCTCAGAGGGCCTGTTGATATGTAGAAGACTAAAGGAAAAGATCTCGCACCTAACCACTGTTGTGTGCATATATCAGTTCACCACCTGCTGCTGTGGAGCCAGGCGCATAGGTCGTTCGACGGGCCGAAGAACACTATCCAGAGTGGCTGCATAAGGGAAGTAGTGGCCTTATAAGGAGTGAAATAATCGAACGTCTCATAACCACTGTTCATTCTATTCCAGCAAACGCCCCCTTCAAAGTGATCTACAAAGTGAAGAACAACCTGCCAAAGACAGTATGTTTCTGTCTGCTTTGCATTGCAGAAGCCCTAGCCATTCAGCTAAAAGAAGCAGAACTATACACACACAAAAAATTATCTAACCAATTCTACTATCATGGTAACAACTCTGTTGATCTGACTAAACTTTTGCTTGTATGCTTATTTTCTAACTACTTGAAACTCTTGCGTGATTCCGTATATCATTTGCCGCTATATACACCCTCAACACAGCTCTTTCATCAAACTATTCATGTTATCACACAACTCTTCTTTAACAATCGTTTGTCACAACTCATCACTTTTCTTACTACCCTCTTATATCAACACCAAGTTCATCTGAACTTACTAATTGTATTTCCGTTTGACAAATTTAATGTACACACACATACAAAACAACCACATATATTTTTCGATTGTACAGCTGTGGCAATGAATTCAGCGTAAAGAAACTCTTCGCTGGACTACTGGTCCCCTCTTTACAAATGATATTACCCAAATTATGACTAGCTACTTGGGCGAACATCATGCATTAATGCGTGTCGTGTTCGAATGCTACCGCAATGTTCCAACGTATCAGTAGTATATGGTTATGAAGAAAAATTTTTGAGACTCATTGGTCTACACTGGAACTACGCTCAGCACATAAATGATCTATATCTGTCACACACCTATCAATATTTCTGTAGGTTAACAGCACCATTAACTCTTAAAAGACACAACTTGTTGCCAAATGAACGAACTTCTACATGACTCCATACGCTTAAGCTGAGTAAGAAATTTGGTTAAATAATAAGTTTTGTATAAGGAAATAAGTCACTAAACCAAAATATGACACAGAATCAGTGTGAAATTTTCCCTTCAACAACAAAAGACTAACCTCTGAGCACATAGTTGTAACTACTTCGATCCGTTGAGGGTCAGATAAGAAAGCTGCATGATCCACAGTGATATAATTGTGTAAACACGGCATCATTTCTGTGAAGAGAATGCAAAACAAGTAAGTGATGCGAGATGATATAAAATAGATGTTAATTCTTTCCAAAAATTCACTCAAAATGCAAGTTCACATGTATGTTTGCCATTGGAAAAAATTATAAAACCTCAAATTTATGAGAGAGAGATAATGAAGAAATGTTTAAAAAATACAAGTGACTGTGACACGACTGTGACACATCGCATTACCTTAAAGAAGAGTTAATAACAATAAACAGACAGTAAAGAAAGTAATCCTAGTGACACTTATGCAGTTAGGGAGCTTAAAAATATCATGTAAAGAACTTCAGAAATGGAACAGATTTGCGCCACAACAGTCGTTATTCAGCTACGCCTCTTTGTGGTGAGAGTTGGCTGCAAGCCAAAATTGTAGACAGCAATTTAGTTCAATGTTACGTCCCGAATAGGAGTCATGCGAAAAACAATGGCAAAGCTCCACCCTGATGGACTCACCAACCAATCACTGCGGACTCAACGTGTTCAAAGACGATTCGCAGATATATGAATTAACTTTCCGGGAAATGGTCACAAGCAGTACAGAATGACTTTCAGCAATTATTATTATTGTTATTTTATCCTTTAATTCCTAGAGGAACATATGGCTTCAGCTGCGCATCTCCATTGCTTTCGGTTTTCTGCCAACTTTTTCACCCAGCTCCAAGTCTGCGCACATGCTCTCATCTCCAATCAGAAGAGGTTGCTTCTTCGCTGACAATAATGTACATAAAAATTTATAAATGTCTCTTGATTTTCTCAATAAACTATCAGTTGCCTAACCCATGTCTTCTGCCGTTACACTTCAATCAGTTTTCGAGTCTTACACTTCAAATCTAGAAAGACGCATACGAGAATAGGTCTTATCATCCATTATATAAAGAATCCAAGCGCAACTTCTGGTATTATGTTAAAAGTGACGTGGAAGTGGAGAATATAATCACAAATGTTGCTATGTTAATGAGAGAAAATATACTGCATAGCTCTATAGTCGTGATTAAGGTTTGAACGTTGATGGACATTGGAAAAAGTAACATAAGCATGAAGCTGCCTTGTAAATTTGAAATCTATAGACTAAAAAAATGCGATCTTCAGAATACTTATACAGAAAAAATTTGGGAATGTCTAGAATATGAGATTAGCTCAGAAGTGATCTCTGCACCAAATTTTAGATTTAGGATGGGGAATGAAAGAGGTGATCGAGTTGGGCACTACCCACGTAGGGAGTTATATGACAATTAGTGAACCGGTTACTGAAGAATCTTCGGCACAGATACAGAAGGCTCATTTGATACTAGTCAACTTGTATTATCTTCTGCCTTACTTAAATATCCAGTTACTTATCAAACAGGTATTTTTTATTCCTTTACGTTCCCAGTGAAATATAGGGCTTCAAGCTTGGGGCTTGAAGTTTCTGTAGCGGTCAGTGGTGATTATTTTTACAGGATGGGGTCGCTAGCCTCATACGCAACCTTCCCCTGTACTAGTCTTACTACAAACTTGAGAGTAAAGCTTGCCTTGCTTTCCCGATCCCCGATTTGATATCCTCATCAGTTTTACCTGTAGTTAGAGCGATGCTTCCCAGTTAGGTAGATAGGTAGGTAGGAGGTTACTTTTTACAGATTCCTCCCATTTTGCTGATTGCTGTTGATGTTGCACAGGAATCTTCATCACCTCTGTTTTATCTATGTTCACCTGAAGCCCTATCTTTGATGCTTCTTCTGCCAACTTATCGCTGCTTTTCACTTGCATATCTCCCACTTTGTAGGATATCACACATATGTATCATTGGCGAAATTCAGATCCTTCATGTTTTTTGTGTGGGTCCATGCTTGTCTCCTCGTAGCCTGGTCCGCTGTCTGTTGCATTTTCCAGGCTACCGCGATCACGAAAATCATTGGAAATTGTAGGCAGTCAGCCAGCCTTGTATTACTCCCGTCTTTACTTCGAAGGATTCCGTAAGTTTCACGTTGTGGATTACTTGGCATGCAATGTGTCATTCTAGATCTCGTTGTATTTTGGTTCCAATAACTTATACGACTCCTGTCTACTACTTCGATATGTGTAATGATATTTACCCACTACACTGTAGTATTGGATAATTTACATTATTTCTTTTGATTTGATCGACTGAATTCTTCTTAAGCCGATAAAGTGCATCTCTGATGGAGTGAGTTAGTGGATCCAAATTTCACCTTAATTTCAACCTTGTTAAGAATCCTACACAGGCCTTCCTGTTAATTCTGTCTTATATTATAGTACTGTATATCATATTATTGGTATCATGGCAATCACCTAAAATGTGAAACGTTTATGTCAATAAGTTTGAAAATCCACATAGATTATCAAACCATCGTTTTAATCCATCTTCACAAAAATACTTTTAATACATTAGATCATCTCTTTATCGAAGGTAAAAACCTCTTCTTATGATGCAATTACACCAATAGATGAACGGATAAAATATTACCTCATATTTTATATATATGTAAAATGCATTACCTGAAAAGCATTCACATGCATCCTTCTTAAACACAGGATAAAGTTGTTTGAAAAGTTCCCACATGATTGGTGATATGTTCTTTGTTGTCAACGAAAAGACAAAGGTCAATGCTTCATCATAAAATACGCTTAGATTACGATCAAATATAGTTTGAATCAAGCTGGCAACAATCGGTTCAAGTTGTCCAACAAGATTTTCATGCTCTTCAGCAACTTGTAGAATAGACTCCATATTATCTAAAACACTTGTGGCAACTATCGACCGGTATTCAAAGACGTCTTCCGTGTCGCCACGTTCATTTGTTTCTTCAGATAATCCATTCTCAGATACATCAACAAGTTGGAGGAAAGTATGCGACTAAAATAAAAAGGAATAAGAACCGAGAAACAGTTAAGTTAAAGATTAACAGGAACCTCTTTTTCCAAGTTCATAACAAAACTATAGACACCCAAGTAAAACATTCATTATATTATATAGCTTACTAAGTTTTGCATAAGATCAGCAGCAATTGGAATGGTCTCCTTTTCGAATGCGTGTATCAGCGCTTCAATCACACTGTTCAGATCATCGAATTCTGTTTGTCGGAGTAGCTCTAGTTGGCCTGTAAAGATAAATGTATTTTTTTAGCAGTTAACTATTCACCGAAAATATCACACAAAAAACTACTTGGAATGATCAAGTGGCACATGGTAGGAAAAACAACTGGAAACAAATTTGAATAAGACATTAAGAAGACAAATTTCGCGAGATGATATCATTTCGTAGTTTCTTTACAACCGCTTTACAACTAACATGGTTAACAATAATAAAATAAAGTTCATGACAATTACTCAGTTAAATAAAAAATCATATGCACTCAAATATTTGAGTGACTTCCGAACTAGAACTGAATAACAAACTCCGTTTCCTGGATATTGCTATGACTAGGAGAAATGATGGAACGATTCAGCGATCTATTTTTCGTAAACAGACATGGAGTGGACAATATCTTCATTTTACCAGTTTCGTTCCTATCCAGTATAAACGTTCCCTAGTGAAATGTTTGTTCTCAAGGGCCCGAGAAATATGCACGAGCGACACATTGATGAATGAGCTTCGACATGTACATTCAGTTTTATTATCTAATGATCATCAGGAGAACTTTATCACTTGTCACATTAAAGAAAGACCACATCTAAAAAAGACAGCTTCTGTACCAAAGAAAGCTATCTTTATTGACCTACCATTCAACGATGACCAGATTATGCAGTTGACAGCTCGGTTAGCCATCAAACGCACATTCTACGCCGCCACATCTCTTTTTCTCACTTGCCGAACATTTTCGATCCCTGTACCTACGATTAAAGGACGAAATTCCGTGAACTCTATTTCAAACTGTATCTACGAGTTCACCTGCAGGCTGCGGTGACACCTATATAGGTAGAACCAACAGAATGTTCCAATGTCGTAGAAAAGAACATGCTCCAAAATGGCTATTAAATCATATCGAAAATCCTAATGCGATTAATCTGAATAGAAATCCAGCATCATGCTTTGCAAAACACTTATTAATGTCTGGTCACAAAATCAATATTATTGACTGTTTCACAATTATTTCATCACATAACTCTAATTCAAGGTTGGTTATCGCAGATGATGGAAGCACTTTGGGGGATTAATCACATACAGCCTAAACTGTGTACAAAAATCAATAGACTTCAATCTTCGCCTACCCTGGACTGCTTGACCTATCTTAATATGATTGGTCATTAGTATGTACTTTTGTTTTTTATTTAACTGAGTAATTGTCATGAACTTTATTTTATTATTGTTAACCATGTTATTTGTAAAGCGGTTGTAAAGAAACTACGAAATGATGCCATCATCTCGCGAAATTTGTCTTCTTAATTCCTTATTCAAATTTATCAAAGGCGTTAATTGTTCTAATTTCCTCAAACTGGAAACAAAGTTTGAATCTCCGATTTAGTATTTGAAATGAGGAGACATAGACCAGTGGAACAATAGCTGGAACAGATGCCTAATAATCTCGATGCTAAACAGTTTCACTCATGATATTTTGAGGAATATTGAACTGAGTGACTGGACTGGTTAAGTCCAACCCACAAAGTTTTATGCATTCATAAAACTGGTCAACGGGCCTCCAAAGCCTCAGGATGGTCGGGGGTGGGTGCCTTGCGCTGCGGGTTGGCCACCCCTCCGCACACCTCTTGAAATGCTCCCATATGACCGGGCGTCTTACATAGCCTCTCCTGAGGAAGTCCTACTCACTGCCTTCACGTGGCGGAGGTGTTTTTCACCAAAGTGAGAGGGCAAAAGCGGATGCCCGGCGCTCTTCACCGGGTTGACTGTCCATTGGATGACAGTCTAGGGGAGATGGCTAAACCCTGATTCCAAACCTCCAACGACTGGCGTATGAAGCTCACCGGGGCTCACCGGCAGACGTATGGACAAAGGGCTTATTGGATGCCCTGGATGACTGGCCCCATTCAAAAAGGCGAATGAACCGGACTCCGATCACCGGCTGCCAATGGATAGTGGACTCCCTACTCCACTCCTACTGCCTTGTAGGTCACACTTGGTTGTGTAAAGGCTAGAGCTGCACTCTCAAACAAAGGCCGAGCGATGCTGGGGACATCACTCGTACCCAATTCCCATGAAACTTCATGGTTCATGAAGCCGGCTCATCCTCCCGTAGGAGATAGCCGAAGTAAAGTAAGTAAGTCAACGGGACACATACACTTACTAGGAATTTCCCTAGCAACTAACTGTGTATCGGAACCTATGAAAATTTTTCGCATAAGCAGTGAATTATGTCATGTCACATTCATGGAAGTGTAACAGCAGTAACCACAGCAAAAGTCGGTCATATCAGTGGGCAATAAACTGTTCTGATTGGTTGGCGTCTAGTAAAAGGTTATACAATCAGACAAAAAGCTGTCCAATGAGATTATTTTATATCCACAGCGTAAACTAGATCCAGGCTTAAAGAATAATTGCTTCTGCTTCTGCAGGGATTGACTTAAAATGTTAATCTCAATTTTGGCGCTTCCAAACAGTCCACATCTTCATACTATTGATAAATCTTATCAGTAGCATACACCGCATAAGCACCAAACACGCTGATAACTCTCTTTTCGATGTGAATGGCGAATAAAAGCACCCGTTGACACATGCGGAGGCGCCTGCAAAGTCAATGATAATATAGTTATAGTACTTATGAAAGGGGAAGATCATGTACCATGTATGCTGGTAGCAGAAAGCTAGATAATTTCTAACTGGAATACTTTTTGTCAGGAAGTCTAGCCATGTGACTTCGTCAAAACACATTTTATTTGCTTTCCAGAACTAGATATGACCCAGATACTCCAGGATCAATACTATATGGTAGGTTGTCTTTTAAAGACAACCTTCAATTCATGCTCCTTGTAACTAGAATATACTCATATAACAATAAATAATACAACCAATTCCTAACAGTTGTTTCACTGGACTAAATCGTCAGTAGGTTGTGAGGATTAAGCTAAGTGTAATCTAAAATAAAACAAGCATACACATATTCCTGGAGCGTAAATCATAATAAGAAAAGCCGGTTTTAGATCCATGATCTGATAAGTGAAAATTCAGTACACTATGAATAACGGATACATAAAAGAACATACATAAAAGTTACAATCAATCGAAGCGATACACAAATAAAATACAATGGGGTTTGTAACTTACGCATCAGAAGTTCGTGTAAATGAGGAGCCACAAATTGATGCGCTAAAATGGATAAGTTCTCTTTAGTAAAGTGGAATAATATAAGACTGTGTAACCCATACACAGTTATTTGCAATAAAAAAGTATCAGCGAATTGTCATCTTAAAAGATTACAAGTGATATTAGATAGTTGAAGGCAACTGGCAGGAGGCCTTGGATCTAGGTTTCGTGCTAGTTGACATCGGTCAGCAAGGCGTATCTGCAACCACCTTGAAGGAACTCATGTCCATTCTGACTTTCGAAACTGCGTCACCCAGTGACTACTGCAGTCAGAGACGTTACCACTTAGCTACCACCTAGAACGGTGGCCACATTGCAAACCTGACTGACAGAATTCAGTCAGCACCAAAGGACTAAATACTTCACACTAGATTTCAAGTGTTGGAAATACCACTAGTAATAAAAACTTGTATTCATAACCTTGGACTGACATTACAGTATGCTGCATAAAGTCATCAACTATTAATTTAAGCATACAGATGTCTGAAAACAATTCAAGAAAGAAGTTAAGAGCAACGAACACTATTTAAATGGCGCTGTCAGCTATGCAGTCCTTCGATCCTTTCAGCTATTGTGTCCCCAGTGGAATACAGGGCTTCACGCTTTGAAGCCTCAGCAGTGGTGTAGTTTCTCCACGGGAAGCAGTTGTCAGCGCAAAGCCTAACGTTTCCTCTTTATTTGGCTTTCTACCGGCTAGTAAGCTAAGCAACGTTTAGGAGTGCATCCATTGATGTGGTAAACAGCTTCTCAGCTTTATGAGCTAAGCATATGGGTAGTATGTTTTTTGCCATGCGACTCCAGCTACAGCCTTTCTACATTCACACCAACAACATTACCAGCTTTTTTACTGCGAACCAGTGCTGTAAGCTTGTTAGAATCGTACACAGCATAATTTTTAGGACTATAACATTGCTCACTTATTACTCATCATCTTTTCTATGAACGACGCCATGACGTAATTATGTGAAGTTCAGCTACCTGTGTCATGATGTTCGGACTAAAGCCAATGCCTCAATAATGAATATTTCAACGTCACGCCTTAATTCATCTGCCTTATCTTTATCTCATTTATATTTACGTATTGATGTAATTAGAGGTTGAGAGTGCGTAACATCTATCAAAAACTAAGTGTTAAAGGTCGATTCCGGAAACCACACCTGCACAAGCAACAAAACTCTTGGATTGCATATTGAACGAAAGTTACTGTTGTGATTGCAAACAAGAGCTAAACGAACGCCAATGATTTCATTGAAATTGGAAATATAAGGAAAACTCGAAACAGACAATTCAATTATGATGAAGCAAAAGATAAGTCATCTTTGGTATAGACAAACTGTTATTATGGAGAACTCGACTAAAATTGTGGAAAATTAGTTATCCTATGTACTGTGAGCACGAATTAACATCGTTTACCAGCCGCTTCTGAGCTCGGAAATGACACAGGATCCAGAAGCAGACCAGCCACCCTACCCAGTAAAACAAAATCCCACAGCAAATGAAACTTCGAATCCGAAAAACAGAATTAGTTGTCCGCCAGCTGCATGAAGGAAAGACGTTACCGGCAGCTTTAACCCTGTTGAAGCCATTAAACCAATATCGTGATTCAATGGGACTTTAGAAAAGCTCCTGAAAATGGCCAGAGATGTTCTGAAAATGTCAAACCAGATGAAGTGACAGTAGGCTCCAAGTTGCTAAGTGGAGAGTTGGTATTAAAATCCGATCACCCAGACGACAACCGCAACCACACTCAGGATATGCTCAACGTTATTTCATCGACAGCGAGGAGGACTCCCATGCAGTAGGAACTAACTCCCTCCACGATCAAGACAGCAAGATTCAACTGAAAGGGAGGTATACTTACAGTTATACAACGATACGCTACTACGAACAACGCCATCCAAGACTAATGCTAACAGTAATGGACAACACCCCAGACAAATAGAGACATCAGCATTTTAATCGATGTTATGCATACCAGCAAATCTGAGAGCAGACAACACGGGAACAGAGCTCACAATGGATCGACAGATGCCAAGTGAAATCAATGAATGAAGAACTCTCTGCAGACTCATGTTGCTTTAATCATTTGGTGACTGGAGTCAGTGTGCACAAACATAAGCATATCCACAAGACAACCTGAGTTCCCCTAGATGAGCACACGAAGATCACACTGCATTCCAAACTCAGGAAAGTAAATAAAACGCAGCTTAATGGATACAAGATCGAGGAGAGGAGCGGGTGTGGGCAAAAACCAATATCTAGAAAATGGAAACATCAACATCAAGTTGGAAGCCTTCAAAGAAGCTCAAGGTGGATGACAAATTAAGTTCAACACTCAAAAGCTGAAGGACGTGGCTATAAAAACACCTTCACAGCAGTACTCAGAAAAAGTTTGAGGGCACTAAGCAACATCACCAAGGGAGTCTAGGTGGAAGAACATTGGAATACTCTGAAAGCAACACGGAAGGAATCCTGCACCGATATCTTAGGAATGAAGGGAAGGCATGGAAACCAACGGCACTTTACTAACAACTGGAAGCTGACAGAGGAGACGATAGCATAGTAGAAGATAAACCGGTGCAGAAATCAATAATAAAAGCAGAAGCTGTGCCCAACCTATAAGGCACTGAACGTAGGAGTTGAAAAGTGCTACGAAACACAAAAAATTATTCTACAAGTGTCAACTGTAGCAGAATACGCTGTAGGTAACAGACCTCACAACACTCTATCGGAAAACTGGGTCTCTATCCAAACACAGATAAACGCAGATGAAACCAACGGAAAGAAGCCAAGGAAATCCAACTACCAACAATGTGGAACAAAGGAAATACTGGTCTGATCAATCCAAAGCACTCATGAATCGATCTACACCTGCAAATCGTCGAGAAATACTGCCAACAAGCACACAACCACCACTAAACAGGAACAGAAGCCTTGACGGCGACAAATCAAGACTGTGGCGTGTCAATCAACCAATGCAGGAGACTGGAATGCAAATCCTTATGCATTCTGGAAACCTGACGCAGCTTCACGTGTCCGACACTGTTTTTGACAGCTTGCTTAAAAATCGTCAACATTATTTTATTACTCACAAGAAGCATAAAGAGTTCTGCTAAAAATAACCAGTGTCCAATCTATGACGTCGATGAGGCTTTCGCTGTACAACTAAGGAATTTGTTGGTTTGGACACATTGTTGTCTACTGAATATTACAGGATCTCATTGGGCATGTTGACGACACTTCCACAGGTGCGGAAGGGGGGAAAGCTACCACGGACTGGCAAGTTGCCAGAGGTTCAACAAAGAGTTTGAATGGAATGCAGGAGCAAAACAAGGTTGTCTTCTATTACGGATAAAACCCCCAACTATGGCACACTGGTTTATGCTGCACACTGTGGAGGGAGAAACAGAAACACCTTCGACAAACAAAAACACCTTAGTACACCTGACTTTCACAGATGAGTTAAATCTTATTTCATGAAAACGAAATGCGAAGTCTAACGAGTTAACAGACGTCATCTTTCTAATTATTCGCAACAGTATCGTTCCGACTGCAGGACGGCAGAGTTGAGGATGTTTAATCCAGCGAGGTTTCATAAAGTGAGACAAGTATGCATTACTGTGAAATGTATAGGACATGTATGCCAATCAGCACAATGAATAACACTATGTCAATGATTCAACACGGTTCGGAAACTTGGTGGTTGCGTCAGTAAAAGCATTTCAAACAGACCCGAAACTTTCATTAATCGCCATCAATCGATGATGGGACATCACAATAATCTAGGTGTCAGTTTCCTGTAGCTAAACAAATTTTAGGGCACTCCCTAACTGAGAATTTCATGGTGTAAAATTAATATGACCGTTATCCGAAAAAGGGACTATTTATCTAAATCCAATGATGTCTTAATTATTGAGTGAATCAAACAATAAGCAAAAGCAATAAACGAACACAATACTCAGCACACGAACTTACCAGTTTTTTGTGATCTGACTAATTCAGCTAGACAGAGTGCAGCGAATGCACGAACCGGTAATTCCGAATCAAAGCATGCGGCTTTCCGTACTTCATCAACAACCTGAGCGAAAATATTTTGGTCATTGAATTTTGCTTCAGACAATTTTTCCAACAGCCTGTAGGCTCTTGCACGACGATAACCTTCAGGAGCGTGTAAAGTTGGCAGTACATGACCCACAAGAAATGACTCCAACTGAGACTACAACAATAAGCTCAGGGCAATCAGTGACATACCTTATATGTAGATGTCCTGAGTAAGATTTCTGCTATAGCTGTATACATATTTAAAACTGCATCCTTTTCAATAGGTGAGCTGTCGGAAGTCAATATATGGATGCAAAACGGCATAATGTTATGCAGCACACCACGACGTTTCACACACGCCTCACTAAGGAGTGTGGACGCCGCACTGCCTGGACTAGACATAGTGCCCCAATCACCTAAGAGTAAATTTACATCTAAGACATTTACCAGCCTCCGCTCGGATATACTCGATTGGGTCGTCTTGCCATAACTCCGCATCCTCTTCTGAATACGACATCAAGGGAAATATAACTTCGCGAACCAACAGTGAGAAGTGGGGTCGCAGTAACTTCCATGAATATGAATGCCCTAGTCTACACGGAAATGTCAGAAATTTGCATTACTTACGCTGATGAAAAGTAATCTAATGTTTGACTTAAGACAGGATCAGATACGAATGACTTTTGTCTGTATACTTCACATATATTTAAAAGCACAGAGATAATTTGTCCTGAAAAGGCCTTGGTGTACCAGTCGGCAAATGATTGATATTTCTTAATAACAGCTCCTGGACTCCCGTAACTAAAGAATATTATTTTACAAAGCAACCCTTACCGAGTAAGAATCCTATTCAGTATTTTTAACGACCACTTCTTTAATTTCCACATTGGATTTGATGAATCGGGTGAAATGTTTTTAAAATTTCCTATCACCGTGCAAAACATTTCAATCCACCGACCGAACAACTAAACAGATAGAATGTGACAACAGAACATACCTCTTTATCCATTGCATCCAAAGGGAAATGATACCGTATAAATGAGAAGATAGCCTTCGCTATTAATGTTTGAAGGATGTACGAGTCTTCAGACTCTTCAGCGATGAGGTTTGACATAGTTGAGAACAAAATGGGGAAGAAGACTTGCATCGTTGCGACTACATGCTGACGTACATCATTCTTCTGGTAAGCATAAGTATCAACAAAAGCATATAGGCATGTTAGGGCTCCTCGCATATGATGTCGATCGTTTGATAGAATGAAATGTTTGACTTGTTCAGGAAACTCTTGAAAGCGCATTGGGAAGTCATATTTAATTATTTTAGACAATGCTACTTTTAGATGGGTTCTTATCTATAAAACTGATGTACAACAACAACTTACTGCAACGGAAATGGGGCAGAGACAATAGCTGCAACTATTGAACCTCTCACAACCTGTTTATCTTGTTCATGTATACTGAACCTTAGGTTGCCAGACTCCTCAGAGTCATCTGCTTTCCACCACTCGGAAATATTATTTTTAAAATATAACGCTGCAGCATGCCGTACACTCACGTCTACGGTCTCCTCAAGAATTATCTTCATCAGGGTGGGAACAAAACCAATGATTTTATGCATCTTCACAATGAAAAAAGAAACCAAAGTTACCTCATTGAGTACTTTTGTTCCATTTTCTTGCTTATCTGCAGAAAGAGTACTGCTTAAGGCCTCAACAACCTTCGCGGGATCCATGCTTTTATATCCTTGAAAACAACGTGACAAATCCCATATGAATTCTGCCGCTGAATGAAAGATTAAGTAAAACAAACGTAAGAGACGTAACACTACAGTTAACATAGACAATTCTTTCAATTAGTGTATGAATGAAAAATAAATCTTCACCTACTTGTGTCTTCACTGACTTTTAAACAACTTTAACTTGCAAGTCGATATTACAACTTGCTATTATGACATTATGTTGGCAAGTAGCGAATGGGTTTAGATACATTTGTCTGACAGGTTTTGTAATGTTAAGGCCTTTGTGGGTGGGCCAGACAGACAATGTGTGCCATCGTAAATCAGCATCAAAGGCTCATTTCAGGTTGCGTACGATCATTAACATTCTGTGATCCTCCTACACTGATGTGGGAATCTCGTCAGATTAGGATTCACGCAATATAGTGGAAAAGTATGTCGGAACAAACAGTGTAAATTCACGCATTAACTGCTTCTATAAACCAAACTGCTAGCCCCTGGCAACAGAAGTCCTCGTTTTCTTTCGACCTATGGCTGTGAACAAGGATGCAGTGGCTATGCTTGTCATATAAAAATGATTAGGTGATAATTTATCTTTGACTGCCATCAGCTGCTAAACTTATACAGTGGCTGATGCTCTCATGCTGGGCTTCAAATTTCGAATTGCTATACAGAGATGTGAAATTAGTGCAGAGGAAACAAACGAAACGTGGGCTGGTTGAGTGAGAAACTGCTCTGAGGTGGATACCCACCACCTAGCTTTGGCTGGCAAATAGTTCTGTCTTCACATACTTCAGGAGGGCTTCTTAACGCAAACGAATAACGTGGGCGACTAGCTTAGGTAAACAACAATTTAAACACGTCCTAGGAAGTGCTCCACTGTGTCCGAAAATCTAAATAGGTGGCACAAAGTAATAACATATCGATTTGGTACTTGCAAAGGCATTCGATACATTGTAAAACGTAAATACAGGTACAGGCATTTTCTAACTCGGACGAGATGATAAGAACAAAAAGTGTGCCTGCATATTTCGCAAAGAGCGTAAGCATTAAAGCTGAATTCCTGACGAATGGACATCGTTAGTTTGAGTCTATGGGTTAGCGGGAACCAACCTTTTAAATCATGTGAGCTCCGATACTGTCCTGGACTGTGCAATGATGAAACGCAAACACTCAAAATAAATCAACTGTAAATGTTAAAATTACAACGCTGTGGCTAACGTTGCAGACATCAAAATGTTATGATGCGGTTTTTGCGAACTTTTTTAATTATAACTGCAGTATACTACTCTCTAAAACAGTATCAGTGAATTGGTGAATCGCTGATGTGAAGTCCTTATGGGTACATGAAGGTGGCTATACAGTCAGTTACAACTAATGACGAAGCTATGTAAGGTAAGTGAATAAATGATGCGATTCTTTATGTCGTGACCAAAATGGGTAAGATCTTGGTCTTATAAGTCCTATATATCTTCACAGTGGCTTTCGTCAGGTCTCCAGACAATTAACTGGGATGATATGACCATTTAGTTCCCAGTGGAGGGGTCACTCATTTGTGTTTTAATGCCGCTCGCTTTTGTGCGGCTTAGACAGTAGATTGTTCCGACCAAGTCCTGCTTCGTTTCGTGTGCCGTACTTTAAAGCCTAATTCATAATCAGTTATAGTAGGCAATCTTCTCTTCGCTTCAAACCCTCCATTGAGGTTTCCGTTGTGAATCACTTGGCATGCCGCTCTATGAGGTTTTGGGATGCGTACTGAATGTTGAAGAGGTTTCAAAATTGCATCATGGTCAAAAGTGCCAATGTCTTTGGAAAGTCGGTGAAGTTGTGACAGGTAGTTAGCTGCCGTCTTAGGATGTGCTTGAACATGATGAGTATTGGTGCAATAAGCTCCGTATATGAATTGTTTTTCCTGAATGCGGCCAGTTCCGCGTAAATTCATTCCAGCATTACATGGGCCAATACCTCGCTCCGGATGGCCAGATTCATGATAACGCATTAGTTCTTCCATAGGCCGAAGTCACCGTTCTCTGATATATCCACAAAGTCCGAATATTTTCCTCCCTTCCGCACCTGTGGAAGTGTCGTCAACATGCCCAATGAGATCCTGTAATATTCAGTAGACAACAATGTGTCCAAACCAACAAATTCCTTAGTTGTACAGCGAAAGCCTCATCGACGTCATAGATTGGACACTGGTTATTTTTAGCAGAACTCTTTATGCTTCTTGTGAGTAATAAAATAATGTTGACGATTTTTAAGCAAGCTGTCAAAAACAGTGTCGGACACGTGAAGCTGCGTCAGGTTTCCAGAATGCATAAGGATTTGCATTCCAGTCTCCTGCATTGGTTGATTGACACGCCACAGTCTTGATTTGTCGCCGTCAAGGCTTCTGTTCCTGTTTAGTGGTGGTTGTGTGCTTGTTGGCAGTATTTCTCGACGATTTGCAGGTGTAGATCGATTCATGAGTGCTTTGGATTGATCAGACCAGTATTTCCTTTGTTCCACATTGTTGGTAGTTGGATTTCCTTGGCTTCTTTCCGTTGGTCTCATCTGCGTTTATCTGTGTTTGGATAGAGACCCAGTTTTCCGATAGAGTGTTGTGAGGTCTGTTACCTACAGCGTATTCTGCTACAGTTGACACTTGTAGAATAATTTTTTGTGTTTCTTACCTTAACTTATGATTGGTTTTCGCAGAATCGAAGTTAGATTGCTTACAGTGTGCTATTTCAGATATGATAAGAATGGTCCAGGTGGTAGCATCTAAGAAGTAAGTCAAGTTGTTAATGATACCTTGTAGTTCGAGGGTCCGAACATTCAACTTTCCTCTGTCAAAACGTCATCCCTTCTGGTATAATGATTTAATTTCAGTTATCGACCGGTTAAAAATGTGACATGGCCTAGTTTATGGGAATACATGCTTATATTGCTTTCGAAACATAATGTCGATTCTAAAACACTGCTACAGCAGAGAAGGACACGTAGTTGCTACATGGGTACTGGCAACCGCTACAGGAGTATTTGGGATATCATAGGAGGGTGTGGCAATGTCAAAGATTCAATGTGATGAAGAGAGAGGTGCTAGGTTACAGTTTCAGCTGATGGGACTCATGTCGACGGCCTGGGCTGAGATGGAGAGCAACCCTTCCTTCCTTCCTTAAATTACGGGCTGCACATCTAAGGTAGCTCACGATCTCTCCACAAACTCCTTTATAGTGACTCTGATTAGGTTGATTAGTACAGCGGACATTCAAAGGAGATATTTAATAGCAATGGAACCAGTTTGGTAGGAGAGAAAAGATAATTGGATAGGTGCTTAAGGAGCGTATGTCTAGTATTATACATACAGGTTTGGATGGACTGGTCAGTGAACAACCGACGATGGACGAACGCCTTATCACTTTACTCAGAGGGGCTGAACGTATTGTAAACAGAAGATTCCTGGTCTCGTTCAACTCGAACATTGAAGACCTCGAACCGTTAACAACCGCTAAACAGTTATTACTGAAGAATAACCTGCTAAGAACTTGTTTAATGCATCTTGACGATCAGTTCTCCAGAATGTGGAGACAAGCCAACTATTTAGCAGGTGTGTTTTGGAAAAATTAGTCGAAGGAATATGTCTACTTGTCACAACAACAACACAAATGTCAAGGAAGGTGCAGGCCGGAAACTCAGCTATCGCAGTATCAGACTTCACTGGAAGGGGTCAATGCCACTGTGGCTCGTGCAACAGGTACTGCCTGACAAAAGTGACTCAGTTATACAAGTGTAGGTAAGGACGGCTAAAGGAGTTTTGGTGTGGGATATTAGGAGGTGTGTAATCATTGTCATCGTGGGTAACATCGGAAGTGTATTGTGCTCCGTGCAGACGAATATCGGCCATAGGCAGGCAGAGTCAGTTCAGTGCACCAAAGTTAGCCAGTCCCTCCATCTTTAACTGTATGATGCTCTGTACGAGCAGGTTGATTCACAAGTCTAAATCTGTTTGTAAATCAGCTGTATCTTGAATTTAGTTCCTTGAAACCCTTTTTAAAAATGTTATACGGCGTAATGATACAGTGAGAGGCGAGTTTTTAGGGATGTTCAGCTATTAGAAGTCTATAACCTTAAGAATGGTGTCAGCCACGTCTCGTAAACCGTTAATGCCCAGCTCTTGCTACGCTCAGGCCCACGCTGTTCCTTGCAGTTTTCAGAAACGCTCAGTAATAACGGACGCAAAAACCAAAAGACCGATTGGTGATTCGAGGATTCTTTATTGTAACACCAACATATAAACACTGTTATAACTAAGGTCTGTGAACAAATATTACAATAATAAATCACAATATTACTTCTGACGGTTTGCTGCTAACTTCTTTCTGAACAGCGACCGATGAGACGATGACTTACGTATTGATGCCTCTGCGAAAATTGGGGAAGTTGGTTTGAGCAAACAACCAAGAATTGATCGTCCAATCTTCAACTGCATTGACACTCCCCGGCAAAAATGGGATCCATCCGCTTTTTCCTTCATGACCAATACACGTTGACTTGGATGCCATTGCGAGAACCTGGGTCACACGGACAGAGCTGAAATGGAAAACAAACAGAAAAGCCAACACACCACAAGCATACTCACAGCACAATCTCACACATCAATGACGACCTGCGCCTTCCAGTTAAAGGCATCCTCTTGACACATCCTCTTGCAACACAATCGCCACTTGCTAGAATGACTGTTGCAGAATGCAACGTGACCATAGCACCACCTCGTGATACTCTACGCACATCCCCTTATCTACTCACTACCAATTTCCACTGCAATCGCTTGTCACTCATTCTGCCTCAATTCTAGTAACGGTGACGTATGCGAGCCTCAGTCGTTTACACTCTTTCTCCCCGGCGTGTGAGACCACAGCTAACAATTATCTCCGTATGCATTTCATTCTCAGTAATAGCCTCCCCGGTGTACACGACCCATATGTTGTCTTTAACATCAATCACCTCATTCACGAATGTAGAAGACTAGAAACAACTTCGGAAGCAAGCACGACGAACAATTTTAACAAAATTACGTAAAAACAACGAGGTACAGAAACAACAAGTAAACACAATGGATCCAAAAACACCAATTGATATGACACACCACACGTATATACAAACAGTACACACAAACTCGCGGATCATGTCTTGATTGAATTCCTTTGAAGAATCGCAGGACTTACACCAGTACGCCTACAACCCTTCTCTCGTTGACGATTGTAAGTTGTGGAACGTCCGGACACAAACAAGATTAACCAACAATTCCGATAATTGGAACTCACGCAATTATTTAACACAAACATATGTACAATCAACACATCAAATGTTGTGGATTCTGGCACGACAAACTACCCTTGAAGAACTGTAGGAATTACAGCAGTACGCCTACAACCCTTCTCAGGTTGACGCCCTAGGTTGGAAAATCGTTGCAGAGTTCATTTGCTGATTTCCTTCTATCAGCTATATCCTCAAATCTGAACGGTAACACGCTCATGTCATTGTATCGTAGAATATAGATGACTAACAAACACACGACGTATCTGGTCAACCAAGCGTAGAAACAGAGTAATTTACACCAAAGATAATAACATTCAAATAGTAACTTGAAACAAGAAATGCCTTTATTCATGCAAGTCAATTTAACAATTACTCTCTCGTTTACACTTGGCTTATCCTCTCTAAACTGAGCAATATCTTCCGTCTTTTCAAACGCACCAATACTCTCAGAGTCATTGCACAAGATACTTGAGTTGATGGGCGTCTTTCTCATTGTGGATGACAACACCAACGACGACTGATTGATACCAGTTGATGAACTTAGCGGTGGATCAGAAGCTGTTCTTGTTCGGCTTTCAGAAAATTCTCTAACTGCAAGATTACCACCACTGCTGTCTTTTACTATTAGCTCAGGTTTAGCACTAGCATCTGATGATAGGTGGGCTACACGCTGATCAATTACACTGACGGTCTGACAAGTATGCATGCCTTCTGCAACTGCTTCTGCATTTATTTCTACTTCACGTTGTAGTTGTACAGAAACTTTATTTAACTTAGCAGTAGTAGGCATTCCCCTCATTTCATCATGATCAACCAAAGACAAATGTGCACTATCATGATCATTATCACAAATATTCAATTTACCGTCAAGTTCATCATTTTCAAACTCTTTAATAACAGAAGTAGACAATTTTGGTTCTTCCTCACAAATCATTAAAGGTTTTATATCTTCACTCTGACTAGTTATACTTTGTAAACTTTTGGAGTCAGAACTGCACTCTGAAGCAGTAACTCTATTCTGTGACACTCTATTCAACAATGGCTTACCAGTTGCAACTACAGACTTCTTCACCGCACCGTTATCGTCACACAATTCGGAGTCAGCCCTGGAGTTTACATTTAGCTTATCACTGAACTTGCTCACTGGTTCACAGTTCACTTTTGTATGCACCTCTTGCAAACGTGTAAAACACAACCGTGTTTCTCTTGCATCTTGCAACTTATCTGTTGAAGATGTACTACGAAACCTGTTACACTCACTAGGTCTATATGCATTACTATACATCATGGAGCCTTCTCGATATCCACCTCTCTGAGGCCTATTCGTCATCAATGATTGCGTTTTACCCTCAGACTGCTCTATTCTAGGGGTGAGATGTAATAGACTGGCAAACTTGCTCATAGATTGATTGACACTATCTTTTACTAGTTTCAGAATATCATCAAACTTTGGCTCGATACCCTCATCCTCCATACGGGAGCTTATTTTCACCCACTTCCTTTGCAGTCGAGTAGGTAGGCGTCTCGCAATTACTTCTAGGATTGAACTCGAGTTGAGGTCACTCATGCAATTCATAGAAATCAAGGTATTCTTATAAGTCATAAGATTATCTAAAAACTCAGTAAGTGCCTTGGAGTCATCTTGAAGTTGACTGCCGTTACCTTTGACAGCTTCGTATACGTTCCTTACAATCATTGAAGGTCTTCCAAACCTTTGACGTAATATGCTCATAGCCTCAGCGTATCCCTCATTAGGGGGCATGAGCTTACAGCACTGTATAGCTCTTACAGCATCTCCAGCGCAATACCTCATCAAATACATCAATTTCATTTCATCAGTTAATAAAAAACCACTTAACATGATCTCAAACTCCTTTACAAATTGTAAATAATCAGCCGGGTTTCCATCAAAACATCGTGGTTCAAATTTAGGGAGTTTGATGTTCCTATTATCCCTGAACGGCGAAACAGTAACATCAACCATGTCATGCTTAACATCAGACACATCGTTACAATTAACAGACAAGTCACCATGACTTACTTTCCTGTTTGCATCCAAGACACTCTGTCCCTTCTTTGACCCAGGCATTGTTGAACTTGACCCAATTCCAAAAACGTTCCAGATATTGCTTGTTCAAAGAGGACTTGACCGGCACCAGGAAAGATGAACGGTGACTATCCAAACTTCCAGCAACTGTCTGAATCCGCGAGGGTCTGTTTCTTCCATCAGAAACTGTCAGCCACGTCTCGTAAACCGTTAATGCCCAGCTCTTGCTACGCTCGGGCCCACGCTGTTCCTTGCAGTTTTCAGAAACGCTTAGTAATAACGGACGCAAAAACCAAAAGACCGATTGGTGATTCGAGGATTCTTTATTGTAACACCAACATATAAACACTGTTATAACTAAGGTCTGTGAACAAATATTACAATAATAAATCACAATATTACTTCTGACGGTTTGCTGCTAACTTCTTTCTGAACAGCGACCGATGAGACGATGACTTACGTATTGATGCCTCCGCGAAAATGGGGGAAGTTGGTTTGAGCAAACAACCAAGAATTGATCATTCAATCTTCAACTGCATTGACAAAGGGTGTGCTACACATAAGTGGCCCCAAGCCCCGTTCAACTTCTGTTTTAGTGTAGGTTGGTGCAAATATATGGGGAGAGGCGAGCTGGAAAGTGCCACAGAAAAAAGAGAATGTGGATATGCACGGAACTTTAGTGTCTGTATATACACATGCTTACGTTCATTGTTTATATTATCTTAGTCTTTTCATACATCTATGCGACTAGTCAGTTTACCGTTCATGCAGAGTAATCGGTAAGGTTTTGTGCATTCTCTCAGTAATATGGTAATCTGGAAGCTCGCCTAATTTACTACCTCGCCAGTTTTGTAGCCTGTCCCTAGCTTGACCAAAGAAGAAGGGTTCGGTGTGGGGCAAGCTATTCTATACCACTAAACCAATCAAACTGCCAGAGAAACTTCAACCCAAAAAATATAAAATACAAAAACTTCAAATAAAAACCTTTTTCTTCACTCGAATTGGAGAGGTGAAATGACACAGTGGGTTGGTGAAAGCCAGTCGGATGGTGTTTCTTCCCCCCCGTCTCCATAAAAGAAAAAAATGAGGATGGAAACGTGGAATATCC
The DNA here is from genome assembly GCA_944472135.2 of Trichobilharzia regenti. Taxonomy (NCBI): domain Eukaryota; kingdom Metazoa; phylum Platyhelminthes; class Trematoda; order Strigeidida; family Schistosomatidae; genus Trichobilharzia; species Trichobilharzia regenti. Next base: position 70,163,949 of record OX235263.1, read on the forward strand.
GTACAATGCACGAGACTGGGAAGGCTGCCTAGCTAACCAAACGAGTGAGAAGATCTGGTATAGAAGTGCTGGGAACCTGCGAGAGCAGATAAAGTGGATATAGACTGTCAAAACTGTCAACCGGTGAATCAGTTATCAACTACATTCTGGTCACGAAGACGGCAACCACCAGCACACTGAATCAGTGAGTGGCCATCACGATGTCACCAGTGGCAGCCAAGGCCGTAATGCAGTGGGAATCAACTTCATCTACGATCATGACAACAAGATTCGACTCCAAATGGAGGAAGGTTACAACTGTTCACTGCTACGCATGGTGCTACAAACGACGTGGAACAAGACTAGAAGGGAGTTTTTCACAGACAGCTACAAGCTGTAGTGGACAACATCCCAAGCAGTGACATCAAAGTTCTTATGGGCGATGTGAATGCCAAACTTGGAGCAGATAATGCAGGAAACGAACTCATCATGGGCCGAGAGGCTCTGACTCGGAGAAATAAATGAGAACGGGGAATCATTCGCAGACTTCTCACTTTCAATGATTTGGTGATTGTGGGCAGCGTGCGCAAGTACAAGGATATACACAAAGTAACATAGACTTCGTCTGACGGACACACCATGAATCAGATGGATTTCATCTCAATGCTGCTCAGCCACTCTGCTGGACACGAAGTCGAGAAGGGGAGCAGATATGGGCTCAGGACATCATCTAGTTCAAGGAACCTTCAGGGTGAAGCTGAAATCCCTCAGAATGACTGGAGAAAGGCCACTGTAATTCAAGCCCAACATTCAGAAACTGAAGGACAAGACCACAAGAGACTCCTTCAATGCAGATATCAGTGCACAGTCACGGACACTACTTGGCATCATCGAGGAAACCTGTGTGGAAGAACACTGGAGCACTCTGAACCTTTTATTCAAGGAGACGTGTGCAACTGTCCCAGGAAGAAAGAAGACACGAGACAAGGAATGGCTCCCAACGAACACCGACATGGAAACTGATCGAGAGGAGGAGGATGGTGAAAGAGAAGATGATTTAGTGCAAGAATGGGCAATAGAAGGAGAAGCTGAGTTCAATGTACACTGCGCTGAATGAAGGAGTGAAAAGGAGTGCCGGAAAAGACAAAAGACAATTCTGCGACACACTGACAACCGAACCACAACAGGTGGATCGCATGTAAAAGGAACCTTGGAACATTACATATGATAACCAGGTCTCTATCCGGGAAGAGATCAGTCCAGATGACGAAACTAATAAAGGATGCTCAAGGGAAGCTGATCACGAGGAAGGAGAAACAAATCAAACAATAGACTGATCACCTCAAAGAACTCTTGAATCGGCCATCACCGTCACCTGCAACTCGCTCAGAAATACACCACAAACAGCACACACTGAACTGCCTGCCAGTGGATACCAACCCTTAAACGAAACGAAAAATTCTAAATGCTTTCAAGCTGCTGAAGTCCGGCAGCCAAGGCAGCAGGTGCAGACCGAATTCCCCAGAAGCGCTGAAAATGGACCCAGAGATCACAGCAGATGTTCTTACTCCACCAGTGCAAAAAGTTCGGAAAGAAGAAGAGGTGCTGGCCACCTCATCAGGCTGCCAAAGAAGGGCGGCCTAGGCCTGTCCAAGAATTGGCATGGAATCATGCTCTTGCCCACGCCAATTAAAACACTAAGTTGCACCATCCTGGAAAGAAAAATAGATGCACTAGACGCTGAACTCCGCACGGAAAAAGCTGAATTAAGGAAAGGAAAATCATGTGCCGAGTAAATTGCAACTCTACGCTCCATCATCACAGAGTAAAGGGTAGAACGGTAGCCAAAACTCTATCTCCACTTCGTCGACTTTGAGAAGGTCTTCGCCAGCGTCGACTGAGAAGTAATTTGAAAACTACTTCAATACTATGGTGTTAATTGCCAAAGTCCTTATCCGCCTCATTCAACACCTAGCTATATGACAGTGCCACGTGATAGGTGATGCTCAATAGAGAATTTGGGGAAACCTTTGATGTGAATTCAGTAGTTTGACAGGGCTACCTGCCTATTGTCACTGATGATATTCCTATGTGGTGGACTGGATTATGCATCAGGCCGTGTAGAAGGAGTGAGAAGACAGAAACACGCTGGACCGATAAGAAGACTACAGAAGATCTGCGTTTCGCGTGAGGATGACTTATGTTTAATGTCTCACAGACTCGAAGACTTACTGGGTGGCGAAAACCAACAGGCTGGCAGGCAGCTTAGACAGGACTTCAGGGGAAGTAGAGAAAACGGAGGTGATGAAGACACCCACCAACCAACGACAGCAACAAGGAGAAAATGGGGATGGACCAGGCATACGTCGAGGAGGCCTTTGAATGGCATCATGCGCAATGCAGACCACTGCTAAAGTGGAATGCAAGTGGGAGGCGACGAATGGGTTGTCGGTGAGAGGGTGACATGGAGGAAATCGTGTGGTGGGCGAAGAGGAGATCAGAGATTATACGCAATCTTGTAGCCAGATGAAGAGGACAGCAGAAAATAGAACGGAGTGGAGATATGTTGTTGAAGCCCTGTGCTTCACTGGGAACGCAAAGGAATAATAATAATAGTAATCTAGTAATTGATTCGTTATAGAAACAAGAAGTTTGTTAATATAATCAGGGTAGTGAAACAGTTTGGGCAGAAAGCGTCCGAAACTTATAGCCAAGGTGCAGGTTCTGACTTCTAGGGGCAGCCTATTCCACATTTTGGAATACATGACTGTGAAGCAGTTTTTTCGAGTGTTGATTAAAAGGCTTTTATTGTCACCGTGCGAGTTTGGTTACACAGATCGCGCTAGCCTCCCGGTGAGAATTGTATGTCCTCAATGTCTAGGAATGATATTTTGTGTAGGACCTTAAAGAAGAATATTAGGTTTATAATAATTCCTTTCGTCCAAAGTGGTTCATACACTTACAATCAAACCGAAGTAGTTTGGATGTGAAACATCTCTGGATACTTTCTATCCTCAGCTTGTCATTGACAATAATAATAAATGGACAGTTTTATCGTTGTGGCCTTACACATGTTTTGTATAGAATGAGCTCGGATTCTTTGTCATAGAAGTTTCTAAATATGCATCCTAAGAGCATCATCGACTTTCGAGTCCGTGATGCCACTTGCTCAGAAAATGTTAGGTCACCAGAGTACCTCAGGCCTAAGTCAGTGGCACTTTGGAGTCTGAATAGGTTAGCCGATTGAAGCATCAACTTCACGTCAACTAAGGGTGCGCAGTTCTAACCACATTTGTTCAGAGTGAATTGTAGATTCCATAAAGATGACTGAGCAGTCACTTTAACCAATTCATTCTGAACAATATTCAGGAAGTACCGTAGGCCATCACACTGGAATGCATAAGCTACCTTCAGACCATCTGCAAATACCAACGGTTTCCCAGGTGAAGAGCGAGCGCATACGTCGTTGGCATAAGGTGTAAATAGAATGGGCCCTATGACGCTACCTTGAACTACGCCAGAAGTGATTGGGCTAGGTTTGGAAGTTACAGACCCGAGTTTAACTATTTGGGACCTGTTGTTAAGGAATGATTTAAGCCATTTCAATAGTGTGTCGCGTATTCCTAAGGAGTTTAGCTTGCGTATCAGCAGCAAATGGTCGAGGCTGCTAAATGCTTTGGAAATGTCAACGTGGACGACATGTACTAGTTGTCGTCTATCACAGCCACTGATCACAAAATTAAAGAAGTCTAAGTGGCAGGTTAAACGTGACAGGGATTTTAGGAATCCATGTTGGTTAGGACTTACAATTCTGCAGTGTGGGATGTGCTTGAGTATGTTATGTTTAACTAGTTTCTGCATAGTTATAGGCGCCACAGGTGTGATACTGATCGACCTATAGTTGTCGACTTCTGTTTTTGAGCCGCGCTTGTGCTTATGCAAATATGGTTTTCCACCTATCTTGGTAGGTTTGGTTTTCTAAAGTCGTTATAAAGATTTTGAGCAGTGAGACAGGAATGTCAGGACCATCATATTTATGGAAATAAGATGATATACCGTCAGTGCCAAAACCTTAGAAGCTCCTGAGAGTTTGCTTAATTTGGATAAAGCAGGAACACCAACTTTTGCAGAATAAAATGACACCATCATTTACTTCATTGGCTTCCCATTAGCTGTTTACAGGCCAAAGTCATTATTAGATATATCTGCAGAAACAATTTTAACACACTTGCGCAGAGTTCATTTTATAATAATAATAATAATGTATATTCTCATATAAACATATAAATTTATATGAAAATGCATGCCATTTTTACAGGCACGATCAAGTATGATATAATATCAAATCGTAGATTGTCTACAAGTTAATGTTTCAACAGTTAAATATTTGATATATATATAAATACACATTGTCTGAACTAGGCTGTATAGTTATTGAATTGTACAATTGACCTCCAGGTTGAGCGGGAAAATCGACTTCGTTTCGCTTTCATCCCGTGGTTGTCGGCATACGATAACCAACCAATATTGAGGTAAGTAAAACGTTTACAAGGGATTTAAAGCTGTTTTTAGAAAAGTAAAATTGCTAAGGTGAATTAGTAAAGTGTAATGAAATGGGTAAGTGCAAGTATCACTAATAAATGCATTAATAAAGGAAACAACAATCAATAAATATATGTATACAGTAATGATAATATGTATACATATGTAATATTAAACATCATGCTGAACAATAATGATCATACACAGCAGAATTTTTCGGCATTACCTATTCAGATGAAAGAGAGGTGAAAATATTCAGTTACTGGGGCAAGAAAAGACTGATAAATGTTTCTTTCTGAATGCATAAATCGGGTTTCAGGAGTTTGATTGAGATTGCCTAGGCAAATTTGAGGACAATTGAGCTCTTTTGCCTACTGATAATTTTGAACGATTTGGAGACGTCCACCTCATGACCCTGTGAGCAGATGATGAGAAGCCAACTGAATATATGATGGTACCACTTTATTCTGAAAAAACCTTTTTCTTACTTTATTCAAACTCGTTAAGGAAAATAAATGTATGAAGTTTGGCTAAAGTTAGCATAAGTGGATTCTGGTTTGGTGAGGGTAAAGATGCAATTTGTGCCACATTAGTAGTAGGGCATATACCGAGTGATGCGTCTGAAGGTGTCAGCCACGTCTCGTAAACCGTTAATGCCCAGCTATTGCTGCGCTCGGGCTCACGCTGTTCCTTTCAGTTTTCAGAAACGCTCAGTAATAACGGACGCAAAAACCAAAAGACCGATTGGTGATTCGAGGATTCTTTATTGTAACACCAACATATAAACACTGTTATAACTAAGGTCTGTGAACAAATATTACAATAATAAATCACAATATTACTTCTGACGGTTTGCTGCTAACTTCTTTCTGAACAGCGACCGATGAGACGATGACTTACGTATTGATGCCTCTGCGAAAAATTGGGGAAGTTGGTTTGAGCAAACAACCAAGAATTGATCGTCCAATCTTCAACTGCATTGACACTCCCCGGCAAAAATGGGATCCATCCGCTTTTTCCTTCATGACCAATACACGTTGACTTGGATGCCATTGCGAGAACCTGGGTCACACGGACAGAGCTGAAATGGAAAACAAACAGAAAAGCCAACACACCACAAGCATACTCACAGCACAATCTCACACATCAATGACGACCTGCGCCTTCCAGTTAAAGGCATCCTCTTGACACATCCTCTTGCAACACAATCGCCACTTGCTAGAATGACTGTTGCAGAATGCAACGTGACCATAGCACCACCTCGTGATACTCTACGCACATCCCCTTATCTACTCACTACCAATTTCCACTGCAATCGCTTGTCACTCATTCTGCCTCAATTCTAGTAACGGTGACGTATGCGAGCCTCAGTCGTTTACACTCTTTCTCCCCGGCGTGTGAGACCACAGCTAACAATTATCTCCGTATGCATTTCATTCTCAGTAATAGCCTCCCCGGTGTACACGACCCATATGTTGTCTTTAACATCAATCACCTCATTCACGAATGTAGAAGACTAGAAACAACTTCGGAAGCAAGCACGACGAACAATTTTAACAAAATTACGTAAAAACAACGAGGTACAGAAACAACAAGTAAACACAATGGATCCAAAAACACCAATTGATATGACACACCACACGTATATACAAACAGTACACACAAACTCGCGGATCATGTCTTGATTGAATTCCTTTGAAGAATCGCAGGACTTACACCAGTACGCCTACAACCCTTCTCTCGTTGACGATTGTAAGTTGTGGAACGTCCGGACACAAACAAGATTAACCAACAATTCCGATAATTGGAACTCACGCAATTATTTAACACAAACATATGTACAATCAACACATCAAATGTTGTGGATTCTGGCACGACAAACTACCCTTGAAGAACTGTAGGAATTACAGCAGTACGCCTACAACCCTTCTCAGGTTGACGCCCTAGGTTGGAAAATCGTTGCAGAGTTCATTTGCTGATTTCCTTCTACCAGCTATATCCTCAAATCTGAACGGTGACACGCTCATGTCATTGTATCGTAGAATATAGATGACTAACAAACACACGACGTATCTGGTCAACCAAGCGTAGACACAGAGTAATTTACGCCAAAGATAATAACATTCAAATAGTAACTTGAAACAAGAAATGCCTTTATTCATGCAAGTCAATTTAACAATTACTCTCTCGTTTACACTTGGCTTATCCTCTCTAAACTGAGCAATATCTTCCGTCTTTTCAAACGCACCAATACTCTCAGAGTCATTGCACAAGATACTTGAGTTGATGGGCGTCTTTCTCATTGTGGATGACAACACCAACGACGGCTGATTGATACCAGCTGATGAACTTAGCGGTGGATCAGAAGCTGTTCTTGTTCGGCTTTCAGAAAATTCTCTAACTGCAAGATTACTACCACTGCTGTCTTTTGCTATTAGCTCAGGTTTGGCACTAGCATCTGATGATAGGTGGGCTACACGCTGATCAATTAAACTGACGGTCTGACAAGTATGCATGCCTTCTGCAACTGCTTCTGCATTTATTTCTACTTCACGTTGTAGTTGTACAGAAACTTTATTTAACTTAGCAGTAGTAGGCACTCCCCTCATTTCATCATGATCAACCAAAGACAAATGTGCACTATCATGATCATTATCACAAATATTCAATTTGCCGTCAAGTTCTTCATTTTCAAACTCTTTAATAACAGAAGTAGACAATTTTGATTCTTCCTCACAAATCATTAAAGGTTTTATATCTTCACTCTGACTAGTTATACTTTGTAAACTTTTGGAGTCAGAACTGCACTCTGAAGCAGTAAATCTATTCTGTGACACTCTATTCAACAATGGCTTACCAGTTGCAACTACAGACTTCTTCACCGCACTGTTATCGTCACACAATTCGGAGTCAGCCCTGCAGTTTACACTTAGCTTATCACTGAACTTCCTCACTGATTCACAGCTCACTTTTGTATGCACCTCTTGCAAACGTGTGAAACACAACCGTGTTTCTCTTGCAGCTTGCAACTTATCTGTTGAAGATGTACTACGAAACCTGTTACACTCACTAGGTCCATATGCATTACTATACATCATGGGGCCATCTCGATATCCACCTCTCTGAAGCCTATTCGTCATCGATGATTGCGTTTTACCCTCAGACTGCTCTATTCTAGGGGTGAGATGTAATAGACTGGCAAACTTGCTCATAGATTGATTGACACTATCCTTTACTAGTTTCAGAATGTCATCAAACTTTGGCTCGATACCCTCATCCTCCATACGAGAGCTTATTTTTACCCACTTCCTTTGCAGCCGAGTAGGTAGGCGTCTCGCAATTACCTCTAGGACTGAGCTCGAGTTGAGGTCACTCATGCAATTCATAGAAATCAAGGTATTCTTATAAGTCATAAGATTATCTAAAAACTCAGTAAGTGCCTTGGAGTCATCTTGAAGCTGACTGCCGTTACCTTTGACAGCTTCGCATACGTTCCTTACAATCATTGAAGGTCTTCCAAACATTTGACGTAGTATGCTCATAGCCTCAGCGTATCCCTCATTAGGGGGCATGAGCTTACAGCACTGTATAGCACTTACAGCATCTCCAGCGCAATACCTCATCAAATACATCAATTTCATTTCATCAGTTAATAAAAAACCACTTAACATGATTTCAAATTCTCTTACAAACTGTAAATGATCAGCCGGGTTTCCATCAAAACATCGTGGTTCAAATTTAGGGAGTTTGATGTTCCTATTATCCCCGAACGGCGAAACAGTAACATCAACCATGTCATGCTTAACATCAGACACATCGTTACAATTAACAGACAAGTCACCATGACTTACTTTCCTGTTTGCATCCAAGACGCTCTGTCCCTTCTTTGACCCAGGCATTGTTGAACTTGACCCAATTCCAAAAACGTTCCAGATATTGCTTGTTCAAAGAGGACTTGACCGGCACCAGGAAAGATGAACGGTGACTATCCAAACTTCCAGCAACTGTCTGAATCCGCGAGGGTCTGTTTCTTCCATCAGAAACTGTCAGCCACGTCTCGTAAACCGTTAATGCCCAGCTCTTGCTACGCTCGGGCCCACGCTGTTCCTTGCAGTTTTCAGAAACGCTTAGTAATAACGGACGCAAAAACCAAAAGACCGATTGGTGATTCGAGGATTCTTTATTGTAACACCAACATATAAACACTGTTATAACTAAGGTCTGTGAACAAATATTACAATAATAAATCACAATATTACTTCTGACGGTTTGCTGCTGACTTCTTTCTGAACAGCGACCGATGAGACGATGACTTACGTATTGATGCCTCCGCGAAAATGGGGGAAGTTGGTTTGAGCAAACAACCAAGAATTGATCATTCAATCTTCAACTACATTGACAGTGGGCTTAAAATATTTGGCTGCGAATTTTTTATTATGCAATTCACGTATGCCTGCAGAGTCACCTTTTATCTATCTTTGCCAATGAGGAGAGAAATGCCACCGGTTTTGCGATTCAGTCGCTTCTTTTGGGATGTCTGTGAGTGAATACACCCCAGCAGGTCTGATCACTGCGGTGCGTTTTTGAATACCTATACGCAAATCTCGAGCTTTTGAGGTGGAGTCAAGGCCTTTATTATTAACCCTAGGGCGCCAAAGTCGTGGTGTTTTCTAAGTAACTTTTCGAGAGTCTTCTCCGTTTTTGAGATCCCTTGGCTTTATAAATGGCTTTCTATGTAAGGAAAATTTAAGTACTTGGAGTGGAATGGGAGCATCTAAGCATGTATTTGAGCTCTGGTAATAGATACTTAGAGCTGTCGAGAGGTCAGAATTAGTGAAGTATTCACCAATTCAGCGGATCCCAGCAGTGATTCTACGAAAGCCAAGTTCCTATGTTTCCTATGTGTTATTTGTTGTGAAGTGGAGGTATGGAAGAGTGGGTACCTACTCCAGTACATTCATGAGTTGGGTCTCGTAATCAGTTAATTTGCCGGGTGCTCTGTAGATACATCCTATTAGTAGTGTAGCAAATTTGGAGCGTATGTCGACCAGCAACGTGTCGCGGACCTCGGTTAGTCCCCTAATTTCCAGCATTAATACAGTAGATGTGTTTAGGGAGAACACTATGCAGCATCCTCCATTACCACAGTTTCCGTCACATGGAGAGTGTGTACATATCGATGCTTACCTCTTCGTAGGGCGTACTGCAGTGACATCAAGATTCAGTCATAATAAGTATTAGAAGGTTTATATACCAGTGTATGTCGAGAGATGAGGTGATGTTTTGTGAAGTACTCGTCGCCAAATTATTGTTATGTACTGGTCGAGAATCTAATAGTCCTGACGCAAGAAAGACGGAAATCAGAAGACCACTAGGTTTGCGATGATACTTCTATATTCCAAACACAAGGAGAATCAATATGTGTATCACACAATAGTGTGAGAGCAAAATATATATGAATGTCCAAACAAGTGTGTGAACAAATCAATAGACAGTCTTAACATGATTGGCTAATTATAATGGAGTATGGATCCATATATACATAGCGAAATATAACAGACTGTCAAACAAACACACGTATTATATGGATATATATATCACCAAGAGCAGACTGTCAACAAAGGAGGGAGGGTGGCGTTAGCTGATCAGTAGATATGGTGGGGGTCACTAAGGTGAATCGCCCCATTCTGCAGGAACAGCAATACACAAATTAAAGGCTAGAGATATTTCTGATTTTTATGAGGGCTTAGATCTTTATCTTGAAAAAGATAATAATGAACGCCTTGACAGATCATGCTTCTACCTCTAAATATATACTATTCGCCCAGCCTATTGTTGAGATGCGACCATGTGGGATGTGCACAGATTTATGGGGCATCTTATAAACTAACTTGCTGTCCATTGACTGATCTTTAAATACCACTTCACAATGTCTTATCTCATTCATTTTCCAATAACGTCTTTACTTGATCCTCATTATATTCCATTAAACCTAACATTTTACAGCTCATTATGACTTATTATATTCCTACTCTCTGAAGGGTACGGTTGTACATTAAATGCACAAAAAGGTAGAAAACAAAAACAACTGGCACAACTGAGGATAAATGTATTAAAACCAAAATTGGACATCATGATAGTACGAGGTATATGTGTTGCATTATACATTGCAAATGAACGTTGTCAGCCTAGGGAGTTTTCTTTTCTTAATGCATTTATTAATGATACTTGCACTTACCTATTTCATTACAATTTAATGATTCACCTCAGCACTTTTACTTTTCTAAAACAGCTTTGAATCCCTTGTAAACGTTGTACTTACCTCAATATTGGTTGGTTATCGTATGCCGACAACCACGGGATGAAAACGAAACGAAGTCGATTTTCCCGCTCAACCTGGAGGACAACTGTACAATTCAATAACTATACAGCCTAGTTCAGACAATGTGTATTTACATATATATCAAATATTTAACTGTTGAAACATTATTAACTTGTAGAAAATCTACGATTTGATATTATATCATACTTGATCGTGCCTGTAAAAATGGCATGCATTTTCATGTAAATTTATATGTTTATATGAGAATATACATTATTATTAAACACACATATTATATATACTATAAGGGGAATATACATTGTTAAAGGAGACAGGTTCATCAAAGTGAAACGGTCACAGACTAAGAGAGCAACAGAAAGAGAGACCACCATACACATACACACACATATATATATATATAAATGGATACATATCACCTCCCCTTTTGAGAAGATTGATGATTAGTAGGATGTTTTCCTGGGGGTTTATCTGGAACCTTTGAGCTTGTTGTTGACGTCTGTCGTTTCGTCTGCCTGTTGGGTTTGCGGCTTCGGCTTCGTCCGGAATTGTTTAACATTTCATGCTTCTTTACTGCATTGCATAGCGAATTTAGTGGGACATCAGCCAGATGCAAACGATCGAACCAATCAAGTCCCAAAAGATTTAAATCACTCTTGGTGACGTAGCAAACTCCTGTGAATTTGATGTTGCGGAATGAAACAGAACATTTGAGTTCACCAATTAGTTTGAGCCGCCCACCACAGGCGCTGAGAAGAGTCTGGGAAGTATTTGTGATAGGTGGTCTGCCAATATTATTCCAAAGTTTCTCTGATATAACAGTAATATCAGAGGCGGTATCTAGCTGCAGACGTGCATCATGACCATTCATCTGAAGGGCAATATATTTCCGCATAGCTGGTGTTGTGACTTGACAGGTTGCGACTAGACTCAATGATCTCCTTGGGGATTTAGGACCAACAGTTTGTCGAGCTTTTGCTGGATTATGATATCTGGGTTTGCGTGGCTGACAAAAACCATTTTTATGACCGATGACTTTGCACTTGCTGCAACGATGATTTTTGTATGGGCAAGACTTTACAAAGTGCCACGCGCCACAATGCCAGCATGGTGATGGAGGGGTCTTCTTTGCAGTATTTTGTGAAGTTGGACGAGTATGTGTAGATTTCCGCGGAACATTAGAAGGTGGGTCAGGACTGGATGATGAGAGGTTTTCGCTCTTTCGTAATGCATGAATATCAGAGCTTCTCGAAGGTGTTGATTCGACCAGGTGTGTGTCTTTCTGCAAATTAATCAGCCGTTGATATTCATCAGCTATGTCATGTAATGTTAACTTAGGATTTTGTTCTAGCTGATTGAGCAGTCGAGTTCGGATATCTGTGAAACGAGGAGATTGAAGACTGCATATGAGAATCAAGGCTTTGAATTGATCATCTGTTAAGGACCTGAGTCGAAATCTCTCACATTCTCGGTTGACTGTGCCAACGTGAGTAAGAAAATCATCATTTTCATTCATTGTCAGCTTGAGGCAACGATAATGTATGCTGAATAATGAGGGGCGGTCTCCAAAATGTTCACGCAGCAGCTTTATTGTATCACCGAAACACTTGTCACCTGGTTTTTGGGGTAAAATTAGGTTGCAGTACCTTTCATATTCTGCGGGACCCAATTTACGTAATAACACTCGCACCTTCCAAGCATCGTCTTGTGAGGCGAGATCAACTGTGAATAAATCCTCATATCGTTGATACCATGTGTCAAAAGTGACATTCGCATCTGAATTATAATTGAACTGTGAGATACTGTTCACAATTCCATCGACAGATGGTAGCATGGTATGGTTCGGATTGCTTGAAGGTGAAGTTGGACCAGTCTGTTGGTTGACGAACATTTCCATTAATTTCATTTGTCGTTCAAATAGTAATTCCAATTTAGAAGGATCCATAGTTTTCCCCGTCGCCAAATTATTGTTATGTACTGGTCGAGAATCTAATAGTCCTGACGCAAGAAAGACGGAAATCAGAAGACCACTAGGTTTGCGATGATACTTCTATATTCCAAACACAAGGAGAATCAATATGTATCACACAATAGTGTGAGAGCAAAATATATATGAATGTCCAAACAAGTGTGTGAACAAATCAATAGACAGTCTTAACATGATTGGCTAATTATAATGGAGTATGGATCCATATATACATAGCGAAATATAACAGACTGTCAAACAAACACACGTATTATATGGATATATATATCACCAAGAGCAGACTGTCAACAAACACACATATTATATATACTATAAGGGGAATATACATTGTTAAAGGAGACAGGTTCATCAAAGTGAAACGGTCACAGACTAAGAGAGCAACAGAAAGAGAGACCACCATTCACATACACATATTTATATGGATGCATATTGTATTCGATATATTTGTGCTCGTTAATCAGGTTTATGTGCGGTTTGTTCATCCACTGTGTCGGAGTGGCACGACGGCGTTTTATTTCACGTAGTGTCGGTACCATGTTCACCTATGTTTATCGAGTTATTATCTGCTCTTTTCAGTGAATAATGAGTTGTAGTGTTTGATTCGCTATGGAATGGGTTATTTCAAGGCTTAGGTAAGTTTGGAACATGGGTAGGGTTCTTTATTTGGCCTGTGTTTGTATAGGCATTGACTGTAATTAATAATCACGTGTGCACCAGACTGTATGTGTTTCCTTTACAATGGGTAGCTGAAACTAGTGGTTCACGTTGAGAAGAGTTAACATCTTCACCAGCTGTTTGGTCAGCAGTAACAGGGATATCGCGGATGAAAAATTATTGGTACCTTGTGATTCCTATAGCATATTCTTCTGCCTTATGCTTGGAGGCATTGTATGTGCCATTACATAGATTTCATTATATTCATGGTTGTACTGAGGCGTAATTTTCAGCAAACCTGTGCCGTATATTCCGTCAGATTTTGTCTGCGTGCAACACTCTGAAGACCCAGAATCGTTGGTAGCTGACCTCAGAGTGTTGTAACTTGTACCATTTTGAGCGACAATGTTCGTACGCCTGCCGTTAGTGCGGGCCTAAGTGTGATTTTCCATTTTTAGTGAGTATATGCTGGCGTTATTGCTTATTGAGAGTCTGATCTTATCTTTACTATTCGTGTAGTCGTTAGCATAAATTCGTGTCTTACTCCCTTTCCAGCAAGGATTCTTCCTGCAAACTTTTTGTGAATGTATTGGACTTTTGATTATGAGTGGTGTATTTAGTCATGCTTTGTTACTAAATTCCTCTCCAACACTCACGTTGTGGCTAGGAGAGAATATTGTCGCCTTTTGAAGGACATTGGTTTTTATCTTAGGGCTACCCAGAGACATATCTATATCCAAGTTAGAGGTTGGAGGGGCTACATGAAGAGAGGGACTGTAGTCCACTAGCATTTCAGATGGATCGTGTTCTGTGGGGTCAATTTTGTCAGGTTTGGGAGAAGACTATGATTAACATCATTTTGACCGTGTGTTTGCCTATTTCGATGAGTCGCAATGTCCTTCTAACCATGAGGTTTAGTGGGGTGGTTGTAGCCGGTCCTTTCAATCAATGTCTTATATGCTGCAACTTTTATTTGTTAATAGCTCGTATTCTGTAATGGGACACGTGAATTGACGAATTTCTTAGCCATTGTCTGTTTCAAGCTGAAGGCGAATAAGGCAGAAGTGTTAGTGCTGAGCCTTTTCCAATCTGTGGCACTTTGTTTGAGAGTTGGGCATTTTGCCCCCCTTAATAAGATCTTTGAACCTTTTCAAACTCTCATTATCCGTGCATTGTAGAGTATCACACGCGGTTTTGTATCCAGCCTTTTGATGACTCCTGTTGTGACGAATTTATCAGATTTTCTACCCTGGCTACCTATTCGGTATCAAGTTCACCAAGGCCTATGACTATTGTCAGGATTCTCAGAGGTGTAAGTTCACAGAACTGTGATTTAATATCGCCAATCTGTGCTGATAGTTCAGATATACTGGCCAAATTTTCTGAACTTACTGCATTCATAGCCTAATTACACCTTATTTCCTGCATCTCAGCCTTCATCTGTTCTACGAACAGCTTTATTTATTCTATTTCTGAAGCAGGTGTTGAAGCTAGACTTGGTATCTGAAGCTGGGTGACATTTACAAAAGGTGAAGTGAAGAGGTCTATGTCAGAGCCAATTGCCGAGTTTGTAGATGCCACTACTAGTTGTCAGCATATTTTGCTGTCAGTTCTAGCCACAGTAGATGGTAGTAATACGGCATCTCGACGCTTGTGGCGTATTGGCAGGCTGTGTGTCTGACTTCTATATTTTGTGGGAGGTGTGTTGCTCCTTGTAGCAAGAAGATATGTGCTATCAATCATCAGGTTCACAAGTCACTATCTCCATGGTCTTCTTATATGACTAACCATAAATGATCAGTGAGAGAGTTAATCGTTACAGGGATGGAACTAGAGATGCACTTGAGCGAGTTTCACAACAAAAATAGATTATGCATAAAGAATAACGCTGAAATGTCACGCAAAGTTTGAACGTACCACGTTGAATTACTACCTGCCCACTCCCTATCCTGTACAACATAACCTGATGTTCAGGCTTCCCTTAAAAATACTTCAAATAGCGAGGACATAATTAACACTTATGGCTGCTCAAAGACATATTCATTGATGAGCAGGAGAGAGTGTGCAAGTAGATAACCTCACCAGAACGAAAGTGCTGAGCTCATGCATGTTGAAAATTGCCTTTCTCAACATGTGCATCGATCCGCACGGATAAACAGGTTGGTCGTTGACAAAAGAACGCCCAAAGCTCAACTGAGTTGATAAACTTCTTTGCAATACTACTATATCACAAAGGAAATCAGAGAATTCAATATAGAGAAACACGGATGTCCATGAATTTAAAAAAAACTCTAAATAAATTTTCCTCGAACCAGTAGTCTTCTTTTCTTCGGCAAAATATCCGTTGATACGATTATACGATTAGGTAGCGAAGTAGGATGTTCTGTGACTGAGAATCGTGGTTGTTGTGTTTCGGACTAATTTTGCGCATCTGACTGTTACAACCACGCGGATATAGCGTTTTCCTCATGGTACATTATGATATCTGGAAATCATAAGCAAGCTGCCATCGGTAAATTTATTTTTACTTTTTAAATGACTGCAAATAGTGAATCGTTTGAGGTGATAGTGTGGATACCTCTGAACGTTTTTGTGGAGACTAGGGTATATTTAATTTTTTGGAGTAGGAGACGATCTTTTTACCAAGAAAGTTCTCAGAATTTCCGCTTTTACTTTGTTGTTCAAAGATAACGTTAAGTTGCACACTAAGGTAGTAGCTATAGGAGATTACCTTCAGCGGAAGCCACTTTAAGGTAACTGCGTAGCCTTAGGTAGTGCGTCATAGAAGTAAGCATCGTAGGTTAGTTGTGTCTAAATGTATTAAACGTTGTATAACTGATCAAACCACAGTTCTTGCGTACGAGTTAGTTTTGTAAATAATGAATGTACCGTACAAGCGTTTACCTTGATTTGCATACCTAGCTCTTAAACATTATGCCTACATGTGGCATGCATTTAGGGCTAATACGCTGTTATGAATTAGTCCGAGATGCTTGAAGTCAGACTTGATTTCTATATCACTATTATCAATTTCGCAACGGTCATAGGAATTAACACCTTCATCTAACTTTCTTTTACAACGGAAACTGGAAATAACAGTCTGACATTTCGAAGGATTTAGTTTAAGAGCATTTTCTGACTCCTAATAGAGAGCTGTTCATCTTAGTACAGTGTAGCTGGCAGTTAACAGACATTGAAATAGTTAGATCTTCCGCGTGCTTGAGAAAGTTCTTTTCGTATGCTTTCGTGCATTAAGTTCGTCAAACAAAAATGCAGTTGGTAATGGACGACTTCCCCCTGAACTACAGTGTACTGCTTTCTCCCTGATAAATAAGAATGAAGCCATCTAACAATCCAATACTCACTTTGAGTTTCAGCAAGCTTATCGAACAGAATATCTCTACGTACTGAGACAAAAGCAGATGTGCAGCGAATTTAGCCCCATTGTCTATACTGGAGAAAATGTTGTGAAGCAAGACTGCAGCTGCATCTAAAGTACGTCTACTGTGTTTATAGGAGAACTGTTTGGGATCGTTAAAGGCTCTAAGTGAAGCTTGAAGATTAAGTAAGAGTAATTTTCCTTAGTTCGTATGTACGTCATTTGATTTCAAACAAAGGAAACAGGTCTTATTAACACTTGTAACACTAGAAAGTTTGGCATTTATGGGAGAATTTATGAAAGACTTGTTTAGTGTACACACACCAAATGAATAGGGAATACTGGAGGTAATTAGATGCATACAGGCGTAGGTTATTTAATATCTATAAAGTAGATGTGCAAATACCGCAGTTGTTGATCATAGAAATGATGGATATTAGATAACATCCTATGATTCAACGGCATATTAGAAATAAATAAAAACTGTTTCTTAGCTCATTGTCAAGTGAACAGTCTATTTGATGATGTCACTGCATATTAACAGATTAGTGAAGCAGCTATCAAGCCTAAGTTACTACATTTACTTGTACCACATACTTGGCGTTTAACAGTATACAGACTTGCAACTGGCTAGATAAGGAGACTTTAGCGCATTGAACAGTACAGAATTATTATTCAACTTGCTAAATCCCACTTAGCTTTTACGATGTGCTATTGTGTAGAAACAGACACGAAATCCTATTAATGACTAAAGTAACAGTCTCGTAATACTACAGTAAATCTCCATCCCACTAACTAAGCTTAGCGTTTATTATTCCTAATTCACTTATTACAAAAGCACATAGTATAGCGAGGAATTGAAGAAGTCTACAGGAAGAAGTAATCAAGAGTATATTAAACATTTGATTAATTTACAAAAAATTCTGATGAAGGGTATTAACGTTAGTTTGACCGAATGATGTTTCCGCTGATTTCATATTCGACAACCTCCGTATACCTGAAAAAATAAAGTACATGTAAGATTTAGCATAACATGAAGTTAAAAGAGATAATTCTACATATTAGCATATACCATGAATACAATGATTCTGTCAATACTAAGTAATATCTCATGCAGATAAATGTATTTGTAGTCTACAGCTGATTTTTATGTTGACGCCGTATACATAAACAGACATCATATGTTTTCCTGTATTTGAGGATTATACGCAAATTTCAAGACAATCTCCGAAACATCCATACTATTGAAGCGTCATTCTCTCATCAAGCTTACTTGCAGATCAACTTCACACTAAATACTTTTACATGAAATGAAGTATTGCAAATATATAACTTAGAAATTAATCCACAATCTCAGTAATGTCTAGTCCACAAGGTTTTGTGAATCCTACAGAAATCACACTTTCACATTTAGGAGACTATAGGCGTCAAATATAAGCTGAACATGCCTCAACTCTAAACTGTTATGCACAGTGTTAACGACACAGAGAAACACTTAAACTATTGTAAAATACACAGACCTGTTGTGTTGATGAGGATAATAATGTCATATAATGCAAACTAGAAAATTCAATCGTCACAGCGCATCTGTACTGCTTTGTCTAAATGGAAACCTCAGGAGAAATTCATCTCCACTATTGGTGATCAAAAATATTGCAGCATTAAGTATACAGTCAGTGGAAATTGTAAAACAGACAATAGATTCATAATAATGATAATAAAGCTGAATAGATTCAGTTCTCATAATCACCGCGACTCATGCGTATAATCATACCGTGTAATGATTTAGTGCATTAATTGGAACAACAAGGAAATTTAAACGAGTAATTACCTTCTCCACTGCACTGTACTTGCAATAATCGTGACAACCACCATCGTTTGTTATCCTATCAGTCAGTTAAGTAGACAATAGCACAATATTATTAAATTTGAGATATTTTTGTACATTTAGTTCATATAACCCATACCACACTGCACCAATCAGTGCCAATATACATTAAAAAAACTTAGAGATAAACTTTCAACTTACCATAATTCATGTCCAACCAGAGATAGAGTGAAAAGCACATCTAAAAGATAACTTAGGTTACCACAAACGATTCTGATAGAATTTGCAGGTGATTTCCAAGTACTGAGAGTATTGTTTGCTGACTGTAAAGAATAGCGGCCAAAACCAAAACGACCTTTCAACGCCAAAATGACCTAGACAGGGACAACTTCGGCCAATGAGAAGGCTCAAAAAGAAAAGCGCATAATTGTAAAAAAACGGTTTATATAAAAGTGATGCAATCATAATAAACAGTTTCAAAGAATGGCGTTCGCGTATATGTTGCAAAAAACCTCCCAGTTTCTCATGGGAGTCTTCATAGTCATATGAAACCAGTTTCGGTACATAAATCACATATAGCATTGTGGATTGAATAAATTCATCCAGGTAACTGTAAATCATGGGATTTCTCGATCCATTAACCGCTCTTATACGTCTTTTTAGACGACCCCAAAAACTTTCAATGGAACTGGTGTGGGTTCCATCCAAAGGATTCCGGAAACCGCCCGTATGATTAACAACATGATGAATGTACCCATGATTCGATAATTGACGGTATCCGCTCCACTCATCTGTATGAAGAGTTGTCCCCGGCAACACCAAACGCTTATTAATAGGCACTAATACTGCTGCACTGCGATCGGGAATCGCTTCTATATACCCTTTGCGCAGTGTCGTGTCGTAGATACCCAGTATCCACTGCTGGTTTGCTTGTAATCTCCCGCGGTTGTATTTCCTTTTTATAAGTACAGTCTCATCAAAACGGACTATGCTGCCGACTCCTCTGAGAACTTGAGTCAGGGTGTTCATTTTCCAGGAGGAAACATCTCTGCAGTAGTTGCACCATTGCACTGCTGACACCTCTGAATTTTCTGTTTCATAAGCTGTAGCTGTGACTGCTCTTTTCAGGACCCAGAAGTTACAGATCGTTAAAACTTTCGTCAAAGGTAGTTTAGACCTTGAGAGAAAAGTTCCTAAGGGATCTGTAAACTAAAAAAACAACGACAAACCTTCTCGAACCGATTTCCTCCTTCGGCACTCAATACATCTGTATACAAAGCCATCAATGGCCTCTGTGTATTTTTGTATATGCATAACTCCTCCGCATTGGCAAATTTTCGACTAAGCTATCAGTCCGTTATCCAAACAGTAATCGAAAACATCCATGATTACTTCCGCAAATGATACAGTCAGCTGATACCTTGCACAAGGTCACTTTTTTGTTCGAAGGTTTTTTCGGTTTGGGTCGCTGTTTTTTTAAGAGTCATCAACAAAATTATACGTATATGCTGCACCAACCATGCCGTTTTTATCATGATTGGCCAGACCTTTTTGTATATTATACTTATTTAATTATCTCTGAAAATAATGGTCAAGCGATAATTGAAGTTGCGTGAAGTTATTACCTCTTCAAGACATTGTTTGCATTCTTGACACTCCTGAGAAGTCCTTAGATCGTAATTTGCATGAATTCGTTGAATTCAGCAAATAAATCTACTGCTATATCATTTCTTTCCTGAGCTGTAATAATTTGTGTTGTCAGATATCTCTCCAATTCGATAAAACACTCACGGAAATTCAGGACTTAACCAAGCAGCAAAATGATGTTTGAAATTACCTCAACTCGAATGACAAACTGGCCAATCACAAGCGAGAGAATCGCTTGTTTATCTCATTCGCGGTCACTCAAAATTACGTCCGTCGAAGCTTCAACTTACCTTAATTTCTCAAGGTCAGTAGAAGTAAAATATAATACTTTCCCAATTTATCAAACATTGTTTACCTTATCACCTTTAAACACTACTAATTACATATATCCATAAAGCTTTTTCCTTATTATTATTATTGTATCCTTTAGTTCCTAGAGGAACATAGGGCTTCAGCTGCGCACCTCCATTGCCTTAAGTTTCCTTAAGTGCCCTATATATTAACATTGTCGCCGTTACACTTGCTTCACATTCCTACCAAAAATCCTTAATCTCCATTCTTACTGTAGCGTAATTACTCAAAATTCAGATATTCAAATTGTTTCGTATTCTTCTTCCAATGTAAATGGTTGTTTTGTTTGATTATAAAAGTATTCTAAAGGAGGTCAATCCTGAGTCCGAATAGCTCAGTGGTGACGTTTCTAACGGCGGCAGTGGATGGTAGGTGTTTGAATTTCAGAAGGGACATGAGTCCCTTCAGGGATGCAGATACACCTTTCTGAGGAGTGCCAACTAGCACGAAACCTAAGTTCAAGACTTACTGCCGATCGCCTCCAACTATCTAATATCATAATAATATATCTCTTCCTGTTCGTGCAGGAACATACCAGTTGTACAGTCATGGATAAGTTATTATATAAATTACACATAGTTCAATGTATGATGAATTTACAGTTTGGTTGTTCTTTCTGACATTTGAGTCAGTCGGAACAGTCTGCTATAAAGTCTGTTTGTGTAGCACATAAAGAGATATAGAGATATTGTCTTCGCATTAACAAAAAACCCAGACATCAGATGAATGTAATACAGATGTCTGGGAAAAACAAATCTTGAAGTCAATTCTCCTATATAACTTTGTTGTGAACAGCACCCATGGCTTAAAGTTTATTGATGTATTATGTTGAGATCAGTGATATATTTATTCCATTTTTCAGCAGTCTTATCGTAGTTTTATAACAGGAAAGAAATTTGATCGTGGAGGCGAAAACTAGATAAGGTCATGTTGGGTTGTTTTACTGCATCAAATGGTGCCGAGGTCAATTCCAGAATTCTCCATTTGCGCCATTTGTGTCTGCACGGCGGACTGTATATGTAAGTTCAGTAAAATGTTGAAAACTGTTTGAAAACCAGTTGCTTCTTCATTTCAGATCATGAATACTCATTTACAGCATGTTCGCCAGCGTCTTCAAATGGTAGAATTGGATTGTTCCTGGAATTTGAGTGGTTATGAGATAGACGGTTTGGAATTAATCTTCATTTCAGTTTAGATGCAGGGTTGTTCGACCTCGACCAGAAGATAAATAGGAGTTTATGCACACCAGCAGAATATCAGAAAGAGAAAGTATGTGAACACGAAAAGGACATTAATATTTTAAGCATGTATAAATGTTTATGTCAATTGTATATTATACTTCAGTAAACATTTACCTATATTGTAGTTGCGTTTTCACGTATTTATGCGAGGTCTTAGAGTTTATTTAGTGTCATAATGTATATTAATGAGTCTGAGCGTTTTAGTGTTCTAATGACTGATGTGTTTTGGAAATAAGTGGTGCGGTCTGGTTGGGACAGCCTTTGGGATATAAGTTTATATAGCAAGCGTTTGAAGTTTACAATAGAGTGACAGGTCCCATTTCTAAGGGTAAACTATTCCTGTATGTTCCGTACTAAGTCTTTATGCATCCATGCTGCTAGTTTATTTATAGTTTTTAGATTGCTAAGGGTATTGAAGTGCGTTCTTTAGGTGCCGTAGAAGATTAGTAGTTAATTCGTTCTAGGAGTAAATAGTTTATTAACATAATCAGTAGAATGAAACAGTCTGTATAGAGAGCGTTTGAGGCTTGTAACCGAAGAGCAAATTCATCAATGTATGCAACTCATTTGAATCCACAAAAACTGCGTTTGTATGTGGCTGTTTGATGGTGACAGGTGACAATGAAATATGTTGTATACAATCTGTCCTAAAACCTTCATCCTTCCTGCTTCTATAGTGGTGATCAAATCAAATGAAACGTATCAATTTATTACCTACACTACGGTCGGTAATTCAAGTTGAGAATTTCCTGACGTAGCGATAGTATTGGGCGCAGGGATTAAAAACTCACTTCTTGACTGGATCCCAGCATAAACTTAAGTTCGGAGTCTGTAATGATAGGGAAAGATGGGGATAGTTGTTGTTACCTCCTCACAGTGTCTATCTATTCATCTACTGACTTCAGTTCTGATGAAGTGAAGGATAATTTCTACCAGAAACTGTTCAGTTTACTGCTTAAAGCAAAAACTGAAGAGCTGTTCTCTAAAGCAGGTGATTTAAACGCTTCAAAAGAGAAAATGAGCCAGTATGATAGGTCTGTCGGTGGTTTATAATGAGTCGTATTCTAACACAGGCAATGGTGATTATACCTTACAAACTTATTCAGACAACTAGCTTTTCGTGGACATCACAACTTCCACATATATGGTAGGCTACTGTAGTCTGCCTTTAAGCCCAATGAACAGCTTATTAAAGCCTTCTGCCCATCATTTCAGACGTCATTTCAATAGAGCCATTGAAACTTTGATCTTCCCTAAAATCATTTCATTTACTGCAACCTTTTTAAAACTCCTTTCTACAACAAGTTTATACATTTGACTGATATAACCTGCTGCTACTGTCTTTTCCACTTCCTCCTCTTTTATTGACAAAAAATGTTTGAGATCAATTAGGTGACTCTTTACAAGCCCAGTCTGAATAGACTCTCTTCACTATCAGAGGTCGTAAAATCAGATTCTGATATAAAATGAGACAGAGCAGTAGTATGTGATTATGTAATTTCGCAGGTGTTGATATGCATGTTCTACTGCTCAACATAATATCTAAGAATCAGGTTTCATATACCTGTTAACACTGAATTGGGTTGATCAGAAACACCCATAAGAACCAGGTAGGCTTCAGTCCCAGATGAATTTTCATTAGTCGCAGTTTCTGGGATACAGGCATACTCAAGGCGGTTCAATGCTTCCTGTATATATCGACCTGGAGGCAGCACCAAGTTGCACTGAACGACGAGGCAGAGGACCGTGCAGATTACTTATGTAATGCAGTCAGTCAGATGCACATGGCCTGGACTTTGAAACTTAAAACTGCAAATTTCTGACTCTACTATGCTTCTTTACTCTAAGATCTTTGAAATTAGATGTACTTCAGATTAGGACCTAATTTTCCTAAAATACTAAATGTACTTTCACACTGTACTGTCAATCGCCAAGCAATGATTTGAAACGGAGCGCAAAGCACACGTTAGCAGAGTGATTACACAAGTGCCGCGTGCTAGTGAGAACTAGGACTCAAGGTTAAGGATTCTATTTAAAACCAATCATAATACAATTGGGTGAGGAAGGAAGAATCTTCCGATTGTTCGCCCGTCGAGCAGTCTTCGGAGACGAAACCATGAAGGCCACACAGCCGACCTGAAATCAGAAAAGCACACAGTTTAAAAATAAGAAAACCGCCTGATTTACAACACCTTACAATGTGGCTAGTTGCACTCCCCCCCACTTATGACCTTGAAATCCTACTGGTTGTTGACCATTTTCATTTTTCAGTGTAGTCATTGTCTCTTAAGGTCATTTATGCACATATGTATGCCAGTGTCGTCAACCGTTTTTAACTGTTGATACGAGGCGGTAAAAGCTCTCTAAGTCAACAGCCTATCTTCTCTTCTTGTCTTCTTGTGTCGCGTTTCGACGGTAGCATATCTTGTTGTTGACGTGGTTAGAGCGATAGACTCGCGAACCAACTAGGTAGGAAATTTGTCAGTACAAATAAAAATGTATTAGCTGTCACAATGGTATTATCGTTTGTGGTGAAATTTCCACGATACTTGCTGAGAAAGTCAACTGATTGCACAAGTGTACGTAAATTCAGATGTTATCAAACCATGTGCTACTACTGCTTTGAGGACAATGTGAGACTACTAATAGTTAAACAAATGGGAGTATTCATATAACGAATGACTCTTACACCTGTTAATCCTTCCATGAATGCCTCCCTCATTCCATTAAAAATTCCAATTTTTGACTTATTTAGTTCCGCAGTATTCTGTAAATAAATATAAATTTGCTGTCGCGAGATGTGGAAAGGTGATCTCCTCTAGAGGGTGTGTATATATTATGACTGTCACCCCATGACGCCAGGTTAATAATTGGTACCTGTCAGACAGGGATCCTCACTGTCATTATTCCTTGATGCACTGGTGGATCTGATACTTGTCGGCTTTTACAACTCAGGGATCGACTTACTATCAGGAAAATGTCCTTTCGGTTTTAAGAAAGCAGACTATATAGCCCTTTTAGATGAAGACGCTGACAGAATACAAAAATTTAAGTGTGTTTGGTGTGTGGTTCATCCCTTTCGAGGATTAAATGCAGCTGCAGGAGTAGTGCGCACTAACTCCCAGTTTATTGATGGGGGAGTGTTAACCACTTCACTTATTCGAACAGCAACATTAGCCCTAATCACTTAGACGCCGACATACTCCTAGAGAGACATTAACCAACTGACATCATCTCTGGTTTAGGCACGATATCCAGCTATTCACCAAAGGATACGTGCATGCGTACACTTCTTCCTGTACTACAGGTGCGAGACATGACACGTAAAATTACAAGGTAAACAAAAATTGCGGTCTCTCGAATACACTTACGTTTGATAGAAATTTTTGTTTCAGGCAGAGGAAAGTAACCAGCAATAACGAGGTGTCAGGAATGGAAGAAAAAAGGATTAGTGCAAATAGCTGAGACGATCACTGTGTGGGAAGAGTCATATTCTTGTTCAGTAATCACTTTTAGCTGAAATAAGATCAGGTTGGAAAAGGAACTGTCAATGTAGTTGAAGATTGATTGATCAATTCATGGTTGTTTGCTCGAACCCAGCTCCTCCATAATTTTCGCGAGAGCCATCAATCCAGCAGTCATCGTCTCATCGTTCGCTGTTCGTTGGAAGAGAGAAAAGCTACCAGAAATTTTGTGTACAATAACCTAGTGGTCGGCTTTGCATTGGTGCAAGAATAAACGCTTCCTGAATCCCCTGTTTGTGTTCTGGTTTTTGTTCTGTGTTGGTTATTGAGCATAGTTCCTGAAAGTCTTCCGAGGTCAGTGTGACGTCCAGCGTAGTTAGACCTGGACATTGACAAGAACTATAAATACTCATACCCTAAATTGGCTATGATCAGTATAATTATTGATCTTTTATTTGAGACAGATACGGAGACGTAGACCTAGGCTAGTTTCCTCAGAATACGAAGAGTCAGTGGATGGCGAATGCTTCTAGCACCACTCAAAACAGTTCTCTAAGTCACATCTATATTCGACCCCCGCTACCTTTCAAATTTTGAAAATCTTCAATATTACTCATCGAATTATTGTCTCCCCTGGATTTTCACGAAATTCCTCTCCTCGCCGCCTCAATCATTTACTGATACAACAATAAGTTGATTGAAGAAAAGTAATCTATATAAAATACCTAGTCAAAAGAAAGTTAATTTAAAATTCTCTTCGATATTCCATTTCGTGTCCTTCTGTAAACAGAACTGTCATCGCGCAAGTGAATGTTTTTTATTGACAGGCCAGATGATTTCCACTTGTTTTGGGGTGTAGCCTACTCGGTGTTTGTGAATTTAAAAGTGCAGAAGTAACATGAATTTACGTAGGTAAGTCAAAAATTTTTTAACATTTTAGAGGCTGAGAGCTTTGACGTTCATGGGCAGTACGATTTATACTCACGCAGGGTCTAATACTCACAACGTCTATAGTGTTCGTTCCATGTGGACAAAAGGCTAAGCAAAACAACAGAATTGATCGTCTGAATTACGAACTATATTTCGGGACTAAATCGAAGTGCGAGTATGACTGCTTCACTAGATAGGTATCGTGCACAAGAGAACGAACGTAACACCGTGGCGTGGATGCTTGGCCATAAGCCTTCACCTAAACAAATCGACTAGAACAGTGGGGGTCAGGTCATCATCCAATGTTCAATGATAAATGCTGTGGCCAATAATTCTAGGGAATTACCTACCTCTAAAACACAAAAGGCGGATATGTAGAAATAAAGTGCTTTGATATTTTCACCAGTGAAACAGTAAGCACGTAAATGTAGCGCATTTCTGGAGAAGTCAAATTCCAAGCACCATAATTTAGAAACGCGCAAATGACTTTGAATGCACCATTCACATGAAAAAGGTCATGTTACTTATGAGGTAAATATGTTAATAAAAGTAATGAATAATTATATATTTATTCCTATCTTTGTAGGACACACCAGTTGTACAGGTATGGATAAGTATTATTTACATAACATGAATTTGATTTATGGTTAAATTACATGGTTTCTGCCCTTTCTGACATTAGTCTGTGAGTACAGTCTGATAGCCAATCGCTCAATGAGGCACACTAAGAAATATAGAAATATCGTCTCCGCATTAACAAAACACCCAACTACGTATTGTGTGGATTACAAATATTTAAGAAAAAATAAAGCTTGAAGTCAATTCCTCCATATAACTTTGTTGTTTGCGGCATCGTATCTTGTTCTTGTTTTATGTTCAAATCGGGTATTAATTTGAAATGAATGATTTATTTGCATGATTTTGTCAGCATTTCTATCGTAGGTAACACCAGAAGTAGATTGTACTGAATGCAGATTAATATCGTTTATTGTCAGGCAGATTTGTTTTACTGCACCCACGTCAGCTAAGACCTCTATATGTCACTCCATGGTTGTTCCGTACGAGTAAGTTGATTAGCACGTAGAAAGCCAAATGAAATCCACTTTAGATCATTGGCAGTGCTTGTATGGGATGCTGTAAAGTGTCTCCTTTTGGTGAAGATTTTATCAAGGATGCTGAGTCATTACTAGCCAACCACTGAAGGATGATATATGAGTAAGTGATTTCAGTTGTTTCTAAGCCTCCGTCTGGATGTAGATCAATGCAACTTCGCGTCAGTTTGAATGCACCATTCACATGCAAAGGGCGATTGTTACATATGAGATGAATATGTTCACAAAAATAATGAATAATGAAACTGTTACACAGGATACCTGTCTTTGACTTGTGACAAAAATGACTCAGTTGTAGACTGCACTGCCAACAGATTTAGATAACCTAATTCCATGCACGAATTCAT
The DNA here is from genome assembly GCA_944472135.2 of Trichobilharzia regenti. NCBI lineage: Eukaryota > Metazoa > Platyhelminthes > Trematoda > Strigeidida > Schistosomatidae > Trichobilharzia > Trichobilharzia regenti. The sequence continues at coordinate 70,191,750 of OX235263.1, forward strand.
CCAGGTCTTCTAGCCCTAATCCCCATCTCTCCTTAACCTGACCCCAACGTGTTCATGTGCGTCGGTGGCACAGTAGTTAGGACGCTCGCCGACCACGCACACGGTACGGGGTTCGATCCCTGGGCGACGCACTCCTTTACCTCGCTAAGCCAGAAATAATGCTGGTAAAGAGGAGAGGTCTGGCTTTGGGCTAGCAACCCCATCCTGTAAAATAAACACTGCTACAAAAACTTCAAGCTAGTAGCTTGAAGCCCCATGTTCCACTGGGAACGTGATGGTAAAAACATGATCATAACAGTCTAATTGGGAATCACCCCAAGAAATCCCGCACTGGGTTAACCTGGTCTTAACCTGTCCTTAGCCCAAGCCTCAATTTTATCTTTCTCATACCTAACCTACAACTTGCCAGATATGCCGTTTTCATATCATAATACTTCATCAAGTAAATTTTGATCGTGATCACGATAGTGTTTGCCCGAGTTCACTAACCTGTTCAATAAAAGTTTCAAGGTCACTAGTGTGGTCACTCTCCACCGACACTTACAAGTGCTTTAAATCTAACTTGGCCACACTTCCTCACTGATTAGTGAACTAACAGACCAGATAATTTTTTAAGTTTAAAGTTCCAAGTATTTCTCACTGTATATTTTAACTCCAGTAATATGAGAATACAGTTGATTTGACATCCGCGATCCCATTGCGGTAAATAAATCCCCAGAATTATTAGACTGCAGCATTCTCCATTCAAAACCGGATGCTGAACTTCACTGTTTAAGCTGGCCTGTAAAGCTAAAGATATGCGGCCTAGCATTCATATCACTTGGCATGCCGTCGTGGTGGTCCCAGAAGTTCATGTGCGAACCCTAGCCAGTTAGGCTGTCGTCATTGGTCTATATTTCTAGCTCCTTAATATATCTCCTATGTTGGATGATAAACCTCTTGTTCATATATATCCCAAGTTTCAGCAGAAAAAGCACCTTGAGAATTACAGGAGAGGCACTTGCGCTTTTACACAGCGTATCTTACGTGACCCTGCGATATCTTTCATCTACCAAAGTGTTATATCATTCATTTAAGATGACCAGTTTCAAAATCCTGAAGAGAGACAGAACCCAGTATTCCGATTCTCCATACTACCGTAAGACTATCAGAAGTTCCATAAGCTATTTGAGAAATGCCTAGTAAGGTACTATAGTGTAACTCAGTACATCGCAGTTTAAATCCAATAAACAGAGTTATTTCAGAGATGTTTAAAGAGGTATAATTGCTCGAATGTCAAATGAATAGGACAGATAGAAAAATTCATTTAGGTGAAACAAATGGCAGTGACCTGCTGAAGACATGGAACCGATGAAAAAGTGTATTACTATTAAGAGTTAATTGGTGTCCTTAAACCTACAGTCATTTGAATTTTCTTTCAAATTAAGTCCTTGTAGAGAGACTTGTATCACAGCATTGTACCTTCTACGGCACCAAAGCATATGATAGACTGAAGTAAGTAGAACGAACTAAATTAACTTCAAGTTAACTGAATAAACTTGTAGTCCGTCTATGATCACTCTTAGTTTAAGCTTTCTCTCAAAATTTAAGCTTCCAACCGGGCTCGATTGCCATTTTCGCTTTCCCGTCTGGGCTGTTAACACACATCCTCAGAGTAACTAGCTCAGCTACAATGGCCTGAATAACTCAACCACTTTGTTAAATTTGAATGTATGGCCCTTTGCAACACAATTCTAAATAATGGAGTACTCTTGATCTGTATATTTGATCAAGACTGGCAGGTGGGGTGGTGAACAGAATGAGTGGGTTACTGGGTATATTGGAATTGGATAGGCTGGTGTCAGTGTAGTCGAAGATTGAACGATCAATTCATGGTTGTTTGCTCAAAACCAACTGCCCCAATTTTCGCGGAGTCATCAATACGACAGTCATCGTCTCATCGGTCGCTGTTCAGAAAGAAGATTAAAAAACCGTCAGAAGTAATATTGTGATTTATTATTGTAATATTTGTTCACAGACCTTAGTCATACGTCATTTATATGTTGGTGTAACAATAAAGAATCCTCGAGTCAACAATTGGTGTTTTGGTTTTTGCGTCCGTTATTACTAAGCGTTTCTGAGAAACTTCAAGCGACAGCGTGAGCCCGAGCGTAGCAAGAGCTGGGCATTAACGGTTTATGAGACGTGGCTGACAGTTTCTGACGGTACAACGTCAGTTTCTAAACGGTTTTGGACAGTTGGCACGATTTTGGATAGTCACCGTTCATCTTTCCTGGTGCCGGTCAAGTCCTCTTTGAACAAGCAATATCTGGAACGTTTTTGGAATTGGGTCAAGTTCAACAATGCCTGGGTCAAAGAAGGGACAGAGTGTCTTGGATGCAAACAGGAAAGTAAGTCATGGTGACTTGTCTGTTAATTGTAACGATGTGTCTGATGTTAAGCATGACATGGTTGATGTTACTGTTTCGCCGTTCAGGGATAATAGGAACATCAAACTCCCTAAATTTGAACCACGGTGTTTTGATGGAAACCCGGCTGATTATTTACAATTTGTAAAGGAGTTTGAGATCATGCTGAGTAGTTTTTATTAAGTGATGAATTGAAATTGATGTATTTGATGAGGTATTGCACTGGAGATGCTTCAAGAGCTATACAGTGCTGTAAGCTCATGCCCCCTAATGAGGGATACGCTGAGGCTATGAGCATATTACGTCAAAGGTTTGGAAGACCTTCAATGATTGTAAGGAACGTATACGAAGCTGTCAAAGGTAACGGCAGTCAACTTCAAGATGACTCCAAGGCACTTACTGAGTTTTTAGATAATCTTATGACTTATAAGAATACCTTGATTTCTATGAATTGCATGAGTGACCTCAACTCGAGCTCAGTCCTAGAGGTAATTGCGAGACGCCTACCTACTCGGCTGCAAAGGAAGTGGGTAAAAATAAGCTCTCGTATAGAGGAGGAGGGTATCGAGCCAAGGTTTGATGATATTCTTAGACTGGTGAAGGACAGTGTCAACCAGGCGATGGGCAAATTCGCCAGCATTTTGCATTCTAAGGTAGAACCTAAGGAACCAGTGAATATAAGGAAGGCATTTGTGGTGAAGTCTCAAGACACAACGAGAAAGGATGAGTGTATTGTTTGCCATAACATGCATCAATTGAGTGATTGTAATCGCTTTATCGCTATGTCACCCGTAGAAAGGTTAAAAATGGCAAAGCAGAAGCGGCTGTGTTTCAGTTGTTTAAAGATTGGGCATACAAAGTGGAATTGTAAGGCGACAAATAAAAGAAGTAGTGGTTTAACGGATATGCACCCACTTCTGAGAACAGTGAACGAACCTGGGAATTCGGTTAATTGTAATAGTATCTCTAGACCCCTTGACATCCCACAAGTTTTCTTAGGGGTATTACCAGTTAAGGTGAAAGGACCGAAATCTTCAGTAGAGACTTATGCATTGTTGGATAATGGTTCAGACGTTACATTGATAGATGCTGAACTGGCTGGTTGCTTGGGTATTAAAGGCCCAAAGCAACCCTTGGTTGTAAATACTTTCAATTCTGCGAAAACAGTAGTATGTGAGCGAGTGTCATTTCAGTTAGAATCCTTGGCTACTGGGGAGACCGTGGAAGTGGATACTGCTTACACTACCTCCAGTATGAAACTTGGCGAAGCTATAGTACCTAGTCGTGAAACGGTTGTCGGTAAGCCATACCTGTGTGACATACCTCTTCCAACATTGCAAGATGGAAGAGTGAGAGTACTCATTGGATGTAGTGTGCCAGAAGCTCACAAGGTATTAGAAGAGAGATTTGGAGGTAGAGATGATCTGTTTGCGACGAAAACACCACTGGGATGGACAGTGAGAGGACCTATACCCATAGTCCACATATCATCATTAGTTACAAACGATGGGGACAAACTAGAAACTATGATTAAAAATATGTATGACAAGGAGTTTTGTGACTGCGGTGTCCCAGGGAAGGGTCGTTCTGTAGAAGACTTAAAAGCAGTTAAAATAGCCGAGGACTCTTGTAAATACGAAAACGGGCGTTTCAGCGTTGGCCTACCATGGAGATTCAAAGATAGACAGTTGGTTTGTAATAGGAAAGTTGCTCTTAAGAGACTAATGGGTTTACAGAAGAAATTTCTGTCAGATGCAGAACTCTGGTCCAAATATAAGGAAGTCGTCGATAAACATATAATGAAGGGTTACGTTGAAAGACTAGTTGATCAAAGTGAGCCAGGGAAGTGGTATTTGCCCCATCATCCCGTCTTTAACCCGAGGAAGCCAGGTAAACTCCGTGTGGTGTTTGATTGTTCTGCGAAACATGAAGGAGTCTCTTTAAATGATAATCTGTATAGTGGCCCAGATTGCGTGAGCTCATTAGTGGGACTGCTATTGAGATTCAGAAAGTTTACAGTTGCTGTCGCGGCGGATATTGAGGAAATGTTCCTACAGGTGAAGGTGCCAGAGAGTGACAGAGATCACTTGAGGTTTTTGTGGTTTGATGACGGTCCTTGTGGTAAGGTGTCAGAATATAGGATGACAGTGCATCCATTTGGTGCCACGTCCTCCCCGTTTTGTGCTAATTTTGCTCTACGAAAGGCAGTGTCCACATTTGGTTCTAATGATTTGCTGGACGTCATAGATTGTTGCTTCTACGTGGATGATTGTTTAGCCTCCTTCGATGATGATAAGTCTGCAGTTAGATTTGCAACAAGCATCACTGAAGTGTTAGCTAAGGCCGGCTTTCGTCTAACTAAGTGGGTCTCGAACAGCCTAGACGTTTTGAAGCATATAGATCCAGAAGACAGAGCACCTACCGTACGAGATTTGCCTGTTGATACTCTACCAGTTGAACGCACATTAGGTATGCGATGGGATGTGAACTCTGATACCTTTGGATTTAGTGTTGGTGATATTGATAAGCCAGTTACTCGGAGAGGTGTGCTCTCTGTGTTGTCGTCCGTGTTTGACCCACTTGGATTAGTAGCACCTTATCTACTTCCGGCTAGGAGGTTATTTCAAGAGACATGCAGGAAAGGGTTACAGTGGGATGAACCATTAAGTGAGAGGCAGAGAGAAGAGTGGAAGGGGTGGGTTAACAGTTTAAGAATGCTGAATCTACATTCCGTCTCACGTCCACTTAAGCCGTCGAGAAATCATGATATAATTGACTTCCATGTTTTTTCTGATGCCTCTGAGGTTGGATTTGGTGCAGCCGTATACATCAGAACCACCTTAAGGAATGATATAGATGTTAGCCTGGTGATGGGTAAATCTAGAGTTGCACCTCTAAAGACGGTTTCGATTCCGAGATTAGAACTTAATGCAGCCTTACTAGCTGCGCAGTTATTCACAACGGTGTGTAAAGAGTTGGATTACCCCAAGCATCCCGTAACGTTTTGGACTGATTCGATGTCTGTGATATATTATATACGCAACGAGTCAGCAAGATATGCATGTTTTGTAGCTAACAGAGTATCTCAAATTCGTGAACTAACAACTGTTGAGCAGTGGAGGTACGTACCGTCTGGAAAAAATCCAGCTGATCTAGCCTCGCGAGGAGTTATTGATATGAATGTGGTTAAAAATAAGTGGTGGAAAGGTCCAGAGTTCTTGCTAAGGGCTGATAGTATGTGGCCTCGTAGAGAAGATGAACCACCGATAAACGAGTGTGCCTTGGAGTTGAAGACAAGTGTCAGTTTAACATCTACTCAAGAAAGACATTCAGGTTTACATCCACTTTTTAAATATTATTCTTCTTGGTACAAACTACTGAAAGCTGTTGCGTGGTTGACACGATATGTTACGTATTTAAAGGTCATGCATCTTGCGGGATACGAAAATATGAATGTGGGGCCTTTGAGAGTCGAAGATATTAGAAATGCAGAGTTAGCGATTTTGAGGGCTGCTCAGTGGGAAGCGTGGGGTGAGATTGCCAAGGAGGATAGTCCCGATTTCGCAGATTTCAAGGTGCGGTTAGATAGATTATCTCCGATAGTTTCCGAAGGGATCGCTAGAGTTGGTGGACGTCTACAAATGTTAGAATCGTCATATGAGACCCGTCATCCGGCTTTATTACCTTGCTACCATCCAGTCACTGATCTCATTATAAGACACTACCATGTTCTTGAAGGTCATTTGGGTACTTCGCAAGTACTATCAAGTATTCGATGTAAGTTCTGGATAGTGAAGGGAGGTACTGCTGTCCGTAAAATAATTGATAAGTGCATGGAATGTAAACTCCGAAATGCTCGTCCAGTACAGCAGATGATGGCACCACTCCCAGCGTGGCAAGCTTCTGAAGGGAATTATCCATTTGAGTACGTTGGGGTGGATTTGTTCGGACCTTTTGTAGTGAAGAGAGGCAGAACCCTATGTAAAAGATATGGCTGTTTATTCACCTGTTTGAAAATGAGAGCTGTGCATATTGAGATGGTTCATACGCTAACTACTGATTCATTCGTGCTAGCATTACATAGATTTATAAATCGCCGGGGTGTACCGAAGATGATGTTCAGCGACAGAGGGACTAATTTTGTTGGCTGTCACGCCGAGCTTAAAGAGTACTTCGAAGGTCCCAAACGAGAGTTCAGGAAGAGTTACTGAAAAGGAACATCGAGTGGCACTTCAACCCACCACATGCCAGCCATAGAGGTGGGCTATGGGAAAGACTTATAGGAATTATCAAGCGTATTTTAAGCTCCATAATTAAAAACCAGAGTTTGAATGACGAAACGCTGGAGACATTTTTTTGTGAAGCTGAACGAATATTAAATGACCGGCCGTTATCACCTGTGAGGGACGACGTCAAGGATTTTGATGTGTTAACCCCAAATAAATTATTGTTATTGAGAGGCAACCCTGGCATAGAGGACTCAAGCGGGGAAGGAATACCTACGATTAAAAGATGGAAACAAGCCAGGCACATGAAAGATATATTTTGGAAAAGATGGTTAAAGGAGTATGTTCTAACACTGCAAACCAGGGACAAGTGGAAAAAGTTGTGCCGAAACTTAAAGGTTGGTGACATAGTATTAGTAGCAGATAAATGTGCCACAGGTAGGTGGCCTTTGGGAGTGGTAGTAAGGCTAATCTGTAGTGGTGATGGATTGGTGAGGACGGTTGAGGTGAGAACAAGTTGTGGCATGTTGGTGCGAGATATTAGAAAACTGTGTCTACTGGAAGGTGCTGAGAGTAGAGAGTCGGAGGATGAAACACTAGACGATTTTCCAACCTAGGGCGTCAACCTGAGAAGGGTTGTAGGCGTACTGCTGTAAGTCCTACAATTCTTCAAAGGGTAGCGCATCAATATGCAGCCCAACGTGCGTGGTGTGTGATTTTGTACATATTGTTCTTTTTTTTTTTATTAAATTGTTTTATCCTTCATCTTGCCTTTTGTTATTTTTTTTGTGTCCGGACGACTTCCACTTGGATCATCAACCTGAGAAGGAATGTAGGCGTACTGCTGTAAGTCCTACAGTATTTCAAGGGTAGTTTGTCATGCCGGAATCCACAACATTTGATGTCGTGATAGTACATATGTTTGTGTTAAATAGTTGTGTGAGTTCAAATTATCGGAATTGTTGGTTAATCTTGTTTGTGTCCGGACATTCCACAACTTAAAATCGTCAAACGGTAAAAAGCTGTAGGCGTACTGGTGTAAGTCCTGCGATTCTTCAAAGGAATTACATCAAGACACGATCTGCGAGGTTATGTGTACTGTTTGTATATATGTGTGGTGTGTCATATCAATTGGTGTTTCTGGATTCACTGTGTTGACTAGTTGTTTTCGTACCTTGTTGTTATTACATAATTTTGTTAAAATTTTCGTCGTGCTTGCTTCCGAAGTTGTTTCTAGTCTTCTACATTCGTGAATGAGGTGATTGATGTTAAAGACAACATATGGGTCGTGTACACCGGGGAGGCTATTACTGAGAATGAAATGCATACGGAGATAATTGTTAGCTGTGGTCTCACACGCCGGGGAGAAAGAGTGTAAACGACTGAGGCTCGCATACGTCACCGTTACTAGAATTGAGGCAGAATGAGTGACAAGCGATTGCAGTGGAAATTGGTAGTGAGTAGATAAGGGGATGTGCGTAGAGTATCACGAGGTGGTGCTATGGTCACGTTGCATTCTGCAACAGTCATTCTAGCAAGTGGCGATTGTGTTGCAAGAGGATGTGTCAAGAGGATGCCTTTAACTGGAAGGCGCAGGTCGTCATTGATGTGTGAGATTGTGCTGTGAGTATGCTTGTGGTGTGTTGGCTTTTCTGTTTGTTTTCCATTTCAGCTCTGTCCGTGTGACCCAGGTTCTTGCAATGGCATCCAAGTCAACGTGTATTGGTCGTGAAGGAAAAAACGGATGGATCCCATTTTTGCCGGGGCGTGTCAATGTAGTTGAAGATTGAACGATCAATTCATGGTTGTTTGCTCAAACCCAACTCCTCCATATTTTTGGCGGGAGTCATCAATACGACAGTCATCGTCTCATCGGTCGCTGTTCAGAAGAAGATTAAAAACTGTCAGAAGTATAATCGTGATTTATTGTCATAACATTCACTCTTAGACCTTGTGTAGTAACCTTATTGTTGGTCATATGTTGGCGTAAGAATAAACGACTCTCGAGTCACCAATCAGTGTTCTGGTTTTCGCGTTGGTTAATACAAAGTGTTTGTGAAAGTCTTCCAGGGACAGTGTGAGATCCAGCGTAGCAAGAGCTGGACATCGACAGTTTATGTGACTTGGCTGACACTGTCGTTTTGTTTGATTGTCATTGAGGACAATTTTGCTGAGCGAAATATATTCAATGCAAGTTCTTAATCCCACTACTCCTACAACATTTTTTTGGCATAGAAAAATTGTAAAGAAAAACCCCAGATTGGTTGTCGAGAATAAGAAATATATTTTTGGATCAAAATCTTAGTGCAATGTCGAATGCTTCGCTAGCTAGGGGTCGTGCATGGAGGGACGTAATTAATGCGATCACGTGCCAGGTAGCCTGGATGCTTACCGCTAGGTCTTAGCTCGAAGAATCTACCTGCCCACCGAAGCGCAGAATCCATTGATGCGTGATAAAAGCTGTGGTCTAATAATTTTGGAAAATTATTTATCTCAGGTGTAATATACCAGCAATGCAATCAGTATCTCATATCTACGCCATGCAGTATTTGAGCGCGTCGGCAAACCTTCTGTCTCGTATCAAACAGGAAATTTAACGAGTATTTCCTCACCACAGTTGGATTCTGAATAATCTGCAGGGTAAATAGGCAACCCATGGACATAAACGCGTAATAGACATATTGGACGTGAAACGTGCTTCACAAATATGTCAACACAGATTTTCATGGATACGGAATAAAGAGAGGATGATAGTGCATGAAATTTAATAGCAAACGATCTCAAAATATTCATCTGCTTCTTAACTTGACGTAAAGCCAAGTATCTGTTGTAGACTCAAAGAACATATATCCTATGTCAGCTGCTACATAAAGCGAAATTGTGACCTGTTTCAGAGTTTTACTAGCATTATACAGGAACGACTCTTGCCGCCGCGAGGAAGTGGTTGGCCACACATAGCTATGTATCAGTGAGCTATATAGACTGAAAAGAATGTCCTTGTAGGTTCCAGCATGCCACAAAGTTTATCTCGGTAGATGCCAACTTAGTGCACATGGCTGACACACTGTTGATGAGTAAACATGTAACGGCGGTAAATCGTTTCACTTGGATCAACAGCTGACTCTCCACCTTAAGAATGGGGTTAGAAAGTCATGACCTGGGAAATCCCACACTTCGATTTAAGACATGGTGGTTCACAATCTGTAGTAAGACTTTCATACGGACAAAACCCCAAGAGCAAGAGAGACTGAGGTAACTCTCGATGCATCTTCGTAATTCTCATCCAAGGCACATTAATTTGTATTTAAGCAAAGTAAAGGACGACGTCCGTAGGAAGCTGTAGTGTTCGAAGGCAATGATAGGTTGGAGTCCGCTGTTTCTTCAGCACAAAATCATATATGTCTGACCACTTGAACCTACTACCATAAATATAAGGGCTTGAGAGACCTACTGAGAAAACAGAGTTTTATAGCTCCATAGAAGAGTCCATATGACCAGGAATTACGGCCAGTTATATAGTTATTTCACATGAATAATAAACCATCAATTTGACACATAAAATAGACTATTTGAATGGACAGAATGAGCCAATAATGCTCCAGTCCTGTGACCTTAAATCTACTTTTTTGATTGGATGTCTGATTAACAGATTACATGGAAAGCGCTGACTCTTAATATCTCTTCGTGTCCTATCATCAACCATCTTGTTTTTCTCTAAAAAAACATGCATAATTAGTACAGTGGGCCATTTCAATTTTCAAGCACAAAAGTCAGAAAAGTAAATCAGTGATATGTGTGGAGATGTACCGATGAGCTGATGAGGGTGACTGTCGTTTACAACTTTGTCCAGAAAATTATCCGCCACCTGTAAGGATTATGAGAAGACCTGGCATAATATCCATCCTACATATGCTGGAGTGGCAAATGGGTATCCGCAGCTTAGTGTAACTAACAGACACATTAAAATTGATTCTGACGGACTCTGAATATAATGAACGGCGATCTGACTATCAGCCACCGCAATCACAAAGCAATACTTAAGCAACATAAAACCGTCAAAATCAGAAATTACGCCTAGACGAGGGTGTGTTAATCACATACTCACTGAATACCGTGTGGAGGCTAGGCATCTTAAGTAAAGAGAACTGTCTGTGTCCACATGTAGAACCCTGTGTTTCTGTTTTTATTAAATTTCAGTGTATGTGTATTAATGCATGTGACCCTAGTCGACCTTAGCTATTTGACTTGTTACCAGGATTAGAACATTGTCTTCCAGGCTTTACAAACCCACTCACTGAGCGTTTCTACGTCAGTGGTGCGGCCACACTCAATTGGTACTTACTGGTGCCTAAAGTTTGACTTGACGAATATTGATCTACATGCAAATTTTATATGAAGAGGAAGTATTGTGGAACGAAGTATGCTGAAAATTTCTGTAATATATGTTCACATACTGTCTTTACTTTCATTATTATTATAACTGGATGTTGATTAAAGAACGTATGCACTTTGTAGCCGAGTCACCGCCTTCTTCCACAAGTAACGTTGTCTAACTTACGCTTGGGCTTAAGAAACTTTCAGAATGATCAGAACAGAGCATGGCATCATACATAGAAGACTATGAATGTTGCTTTGAGTTACATAAGGAATTTCTAAATGCTAGCGTGTGGATCTCTAGGCGCTAAGAACGGACTGTAATCGGTGTGAGCTATGATCGCTCTAGATGGTACTCCTCATGAACTCCCTAATCTGTTATATTCACAGGAGACAAGTTCTCCTGTACATTTGCTTTATTGGAAGTTTCTACGCGTCGTCCATATGAGTGTCACCTAGACGTAAATCATCTCACTGGTCAGCACGAAACCGCCCAATATAGACCACTTAATTTTTTTATTTTGAAAGCAAAAGGACCGTGCGAAGAAATTTTTACTTTTCAATTAGATCCTCATCTCTAGCTATACTCTAATATATATCCATAGTATTTTTATTACAATATACGACAATTTACCAATCAAGTGGTCATATATTTGTAAGCAGTAATTAGTCAGTATAAACATGTCAATGGAGTGATCATTAACGAAGAAAATTAATACACACAAGTGAAAGGTAGAAACGGTTACAGCACGTGGATTGCGTGATGCATAATTTTGGAAGAATGAAGATTAATAAAGGAATAAGCGTATGTTCAAGTTGATTTCGTTTATGTGGGTCCCTGAAGCCTACTGGCAAGGGTACACCGAAATTATATAGACTACAAAAACGCATAAAAAGGGTGTGCCACTTCGGCTAGTGCTGGGTATGTGTAATTCCACATATCACTCAGTAGCAGAATGGTTTCTAAGCTTCACAGGCCCCATGCGTAACGAATCAGCAAAACACAGTGTAAAAGATAGTTCTGAATTTGTCGAAAAAATAAGAGATCTAAATGTGAATAACAAGTTTGTGATATCTTTTGATGTATCCTCCTTGTTCACCAATGTACGGTTAATGGAGACAGTGGATTTAATATGTGGGGAGATTACTACGCGAAACATAGATATTAGGATTTCTCTATCCACCTTGGAGGAACCTATTTTGAGATGTACACTGAATGTTCACTTCCGATTCACTAAAGGATGTTACAGACAAACTGGTGACGTGGATATGGGTTCCCCATTAGATTCAATCCTAGCTGATATTTTCCCCGCTAAGTAATAGAATGGACCATTGAAAGGAATATTTAACGAGTTGGAGTTCTACTATCGACACGTGTATCATGCATTTCTGATTATGGAAGGCAAGATTAAAGCAGTGAATATCCTCAACAGGTTAAATGATGCGTATTCAGAAATTAACTCCATCATAGAGAGAAAAGTTAACGACAGTATCGCACTTCTAGATGTCCTCCTGTGCAGGAAGGAAGATGGTACATTGAGAAGAAGTGTGTATATGAAACCTACAACAACAGGTTAGTACGCTCATTTTTACGCTCATTTGAAAGGTTAACTTAACTTCATAGAGCGTCTGGCTCATAGAGCTAGGATAATCTGTTCAAGGCTGGACTTATTTATCACGTACTGTTGAATTCAGCTTGGAAATTTTTTTGCCAATAATTCTTAATAAAATTGTGTTGTATGTTATCTAGATTGAGGAATATTCGCATTTTTTGCTAGTTATGTTGGTGTCCGCGTCATGTGATCTGACTGCGACACACTTTTAGCATATTGGTTGCAATGATTAGTGTTTCGGACGGACTGTATCAAAATACCGGTGTAATAAGGCAGATAGGATAGTTAGAGGGTAATGCGATTTACACAAATCGTTTACTCCATGTAGAAGCTGCACCTTTCGGCATAGTATCATTCAATGAAGACTTCATGTCTCAGGATATCAATACAGCCTATTTTCGTGTGAAGAACAGTCTTTTTTGACATTTCTTGATCCATTTACAGATCTGATACGTTTTTTTAGAAGAGTCCAGAAACTTTCAATGAAATTAGTATGAGTTCCATCACATGGATTGAGAAAACCATTTGTATGGTTGACCACGTGGTCATCAAGTACTTGATGAATATAGCCCAGATTCGATAACTGACTGTAACTACTCGATTCATCTGTATAAATAGTCGTCCAAGGCAGCACTAAGCGCTGGATAATAGGCAATAATACACCTGCACTGCGATTAGGGATCGCATCAATAAATCTTTTCTGGACGCTGGTGTCATATATCCCCAATACCTATTGCTGATTCACACTCAATCTCCCTCGATTATATTTTCTTTTTATCAAAAGTACCTAAGGAATCTGTAAATTAAAAACGAACGACATACGTTCTCAAACTGATTTTCTGAATCGGCACTCATTTCACCGACAGATAAACCCATCGATGCACCTATTGTATCTTTGCATATGAATGACACCTCCACATTGGTAATTTTTCGACCTTCCTATCAGTCCGTTCTCCCAACAGTAATCAGAACAAGATCTGGAGCGAATTCGCAACGGAAAAGGTGTACAGCGCCCATAAGTACGTTTGGATAAAACAGAGTCATTTGTCCTTTCGCTAGGTCGTTTCGGTTTGGGCTGCTATTCTTTAGGGTTGCCGCTTTTGTTTTATGGATTACTATGAAGACTGTAGTTATGTCCATAGTTTGAATCACTGGCTGCAAATTTATCAAAATCTGATTCTTTGGAATAGGCTTATCTTTTTTCTTTATTAAGTGTGCGTGAATTTACAAATACACTTGGAGGTGACCAGAGAATGGGTAAACTTACATTTTGGACTGTAGTTTTGGTGACAGCTGGCTACAAGCCAACGTTATAGACAACAATTTACGTCAGTGTTTACCTTCAGAATCAGGGTCATGAGAAAAACAAGAACAGAGCTTAACCTTGAGAAAATCTACAGTCAGTCACAGCCGAGTTAACGTGTAGAAATATGATTCGCAGATATATGGCTTGGTTTTCTAAGAAACGGCCACAAAGAGATAATAGAATAACCTTTAGCGAGAGAACAACCAATTAGAAGAGGGTGCCTCTCCGTTAACAATAGCGCTAATAATAATGCACATAAAAATCTATAAATATCTCTTGATTTTCTCAATATACGATTTGTTGTCTGACCCTTGTCTTCTGCCGTAACATGGTGTATTCCCTAAGGTGGTGTAAGCACAGGCGCTCAGATCGGCGGAACTATTAGCATTCATAAACTTATTTCGACGTATTCACGTTTATCTGACCTCATCTTCTGTTAATCACTCTGAAATGTAAACATTAAGGTTAAAGACAAAATATGAAAATTTCATATATAACGCTTTTTATTTCGAAAGCAAAAATAAGACTGAGTGACATAAATTTCTCTTTCAGAATCCCTCTTGTTTCCCGTCAAATTTTTGTTTCTAATGGTAACCTTTAAGATGTGTCTTTTAAAACAGACAAAGAAAGAAATTCTTTTAAATTTTAATAATAACTTTTCATAAAGCTAAATTTTTTAAATTATTTTGTTCATAAAGTAATATCTTTCACTGTCTTCATGAACTGTGCTACAGTCATCATTATCATCCTATAGACGAGACTGAATACACTGATGGTTCTCGGGCATATGGATATTTTGGATCTAACATCGGATTTCTTGGACGTAATTTTGGATAGTGATGTTCACAGTCTTCGTGTAAACGTTCAGTATAATGATTACTTTTTGTATAAACTAAATCATTATCAATAGTTTCACTAATTGTCATCAATTTAATAAATGTCCAGCATAATTTCTCGTAGCGTATTAAAAGTGTTCTTAGTACAAGAGGACCATCAAGTGTTGGAAATTTATCCTTCTTTAGGTTTATATCATCATATGAGTAACTTATTAAGTACAGTTTACAATTATCTATTGCATAGTCGAACAAATCAGCTGCCATTTCAAGATTTTGTAGGGTTGTTGTAGACTGCTTCAATTGAATATGACCTGGATCCAGTTTAGATATATCTTTAAGTGGTACTTTAATAAATGTTTCACTTTTAGCTGCAACACCAAATCGATTTAAATTTTGCGCTGCTCCCCACCCCTTTAATAGACGTAATGGTCGACCTTCAAAAGACGGTGGTATACCGTGAAGTTCTTTCTCTTTTCTCAGACGAACTTGTTCACGAAAAGCAGTATTTACTGAACTTAATATGATCTGTGTTACGGGTATCCATTCCATTACTCTGGAAATTTCAATATGTTGAGCATCACGTGGGCCTAAAATGTACAACCGCATTACATTACCTTTACCAAGTGGAAGTTTATACATCTCAGGCCAACCACCTGGCCAGTTTATTCTTGAGCTTAACTTTTCATATTTTGATATTGTAGGCAAACATGTATTCTCACTAAATGGTTTATCACCTTGACCGTTTTGTAATGATTTATTCGGATTTTTAGAGAATTGATTATGAAATATGTATCGTTGTATATTGAGTTTACCGCTTTTTGAATTAGAGAATGCTACGCTAAGTCTGCCGCTTTCTTCTTTGTAAGCATTTAGCTTATGCTTCATTTTATCCTTGTAAAGATCTTTCAGGTATTCAGTACCTGGTTGACTAATTCCACGTTCTATTTCATCTAATAAAAGTTTATCGTACGGAGTAATTTCAGTTAATTCAAATAGTTTATCCATAGCTTTAATTTCTTCTACTGTCAAATTACTAAATTGACCTTGTAGGTGAGCATTTACATCAATTATATTATATAAGGCATCCTTTTGATGACGAGACATGCCTATCGGTAGTCGAATCACAATGTATACTGGTTTAGTTAATTGTGAAAATGGTTCAGGCATAATCATATTACCAGGTCCCCAAATATAAATCGGGGAAAATGAACGCGCTAATGGATATATCCATCTTCCAACACGCAAATATCCTTTAACTGGTTCTAAATCAGCTGTATCTTCATACATTACAATCACCATCGGATGAAATCCTAGCATTGCACCAACTTGACCACATTCATTTATAATATACATATATACTCCATTAATTCGAATCATTTCTCTGCCATTAGTACGTAGTTTACATGGTTGTGAATATCCATCCATTTTTGATTAGACTAGATAAATAATTATAGTAATAATCACCATAAATAACAAGTGATATTGATCTAGTGAATTTTGAAAATATAACTAATATGAGTGTGATGCCTATCGATAAACTCAAGGTTATCAGTCACGTGTATCACCTGTTCAATGCTTTATGAACGAATGCATTTTATAATTGTTTTTATGCATGAAGTAGTAATAACAACTATCACTTTATTCTGAATGATGTTTATATAATGTGCAGAATTTATTGTATACTGATTTCTCTTTGTTAAGGATCTTGAAGTAGATTAGTAATTGATAAAAGATTGCGTGACACAATGCTATCTAGCAAAAATATTCATTCAGACATCGATAAAACACAAAATAATCTAGCAAAGA
This sequence comes from Trichobilharzia regenti, assembly GCA_944472135.2. Lineage (NCBI taxonomy): Eukaryota > Metazoa > Platyhelminthes > Trematoda > Strigeidida > Schistosomatidae > Trichobilharzia > Trichobilharzia regenti. Next base: position 70,208,319 of record OX235263.1, read on the forward strand.
ATATTCTTTTCGATAAATTCCTCTTCTCGCTCTACAATTATATACATGTTTATATATATATAGAATATTCGAGAATAGTAGTCATTAACAATACCAGTGTTTTTCAAATAATATCGATTTGTTAAGTAAGATCATAGTGGAATTACAGTTCATTAAAGATGCTTAAACAATAATATTAATAAAGATATAGTAGCGAATAGAATATCAACTAAAATTAAGAAATTTCCACAAAAATTCATGATCATTCAAACCTAGATGGTCAAGGTAATGATAATGTCTGAACTAACTTCTTTAGGATGCATAAATTAGTCTTGTTAATATGGATCTCCACAGCCTCAACAATATTTAGTAGTCGAAATCTTAAGGCAAAATTGAGATTCGTAGGTATGCGGTAAATGACCCTGAAAGCATGGTTAACGTCAATCCTGAGTCCTGTATCCCCAAGATGAGACAGAATAGTGCCATGAATGGATTTTGTTTGTCCTTTTCTTAACCAGTAGGGCAATTCTCAGAAATCCGATGAGAAACACACCTCAGTGTACGGCCTATGCAAGTAACTGGCTCCACAGGAGCAGTTAAATTGGTAGATACACACACATGGACGAGGCGAAATTAGGCAGTTTATCTTTTACTACCAAACGCGAAATATGGGTGATTTTGAAGACACAGCGTAATTTGGCAGCAGGAAATGCTCTTTTTAACACATTTCTAAGGTATTGTGTTAGTATCTCTCTGATGTTGTCCCCAAGGAACTGCCTTTGTAAAAATAAGGCCCTTTTAGGAATTGTTGGTACCTTGGGCTGACTTGAATTAGATTTATATTCTTATCAATAAACTTTTCAGGATAACCATTTTCACTTAGCAGCCGTTTAATATTATTAAGTTCCTCATCATGACATTCGTCCGAGCGAATTGCTCTTGCTCTGTGAACCAAGCACTTTATTAGATTGCGTTTGTATTTCAAAGGCACGAAGTTGAGAAGATGAGTCTGTTTTTGTCTCCCTTGAGAAATGCATGACGTTTGGTTGAAAGCCAATTAAAATAAGGTCAGGAATAGAATTTGAGACTCAAAGACATAAGTGAACAACTGAAGATTACAAAAAGTTAGTTTCATTTTTAAGGCAGTGGCCGCCTAGCATGGTGGCCACATTGCCAGCTTGACTGATGGAATTCAGTCTGCACCAAAGATAGGACTAAACATATTACACTGGTTACTGACTAGTGTCAAATCAAAAATATCCAATACAGTCCTACAGAATAGCTCCGAATAGCTCAGCGGTGACGTCTCTGACTGCAGCACTGGCTGACGCGGGTTTGAATCTCAGAAGGGACACGAGTTCCCTCAAGGTTGCAGATACGCCTTGCTGACTGATGAGTGCCAACTAACAGGAAACCTTGGGTTCAAGGTTTCCTGTGGCCGATTGCCTCCAACCATCTAACACAGTTATCTTATCTTATTACGTAAGTGTATTATGCTTATTAAAATTCTTTTATGATCTCATTAAAATTATTTACTATGTTCTTTGACAACGTATCACCACTACCTTCCTACCAATCTTCATTCCCCACTCCACCTCAAAGTTACAATTTGATTACTTATCGCATTTTTGAAATGTCTTGACAACAATAACACTAACTAATTTTTATTCTTATCGGAGAAACCTAATGTACACACACATACAACAATAAGTATGCATAATTGCGATTGTACAGCTGAGTAGGTGAAATCGCCGAAAAAGAGTCTTCGCTGGTCTACTACTACGTGTTTTGTTTTCATTAATGCCTGATTGGGGTTTATTCATGATTAGTTATCTCTAATATATTGGGATAAGTTGCTACCAACAACTTTGCTTTTCCTAAAGTTTGGTAGAAACTTCCGGATTAGCAGGTTGCAGATATTTTAAATACCCGCGAGAGTACACCATCAAAAGCAAACTCAATAAGAGAAATTGTATGCAATATGATGATGCAGGTTGTCAGTAGTCCAGGATTTTAAACAGACTATCAGATCATTGCAATACACAAAAAGATTGTTTATGTCGTTACTGGACTTGGTGTAAATCAGTTTACGAAATAGTGAAAGCGGATACGTCTTATTTAAGTTTCCTGTAATTATGTGAAGAAATGTCACGACAATGAAACTGTTTAAAAGCACCTGCTTTGTTCAAGATTATCAATTGGAAATAATAATAATGTGAAGTTTGATATTGTTCTCAAAGCTTTAAATATTCTCATTGTTAAAATTAAAACAGGATATATCAGCGAACAGTATTGTTGTCAATTAGACCTCAAGGCTTTACTTTAATATACATAGCCTTATATATAAAAAATTTAACCAATCACAGTGAGTTTGCGGATTAAAAATAATGATAATAAGTACTGGATATGTTTGAACATCAGTAGTGTTGACAATAATGATAGCAAAAATAATAATAATAAAACCAATGATAACAGAAGTATGCACGAAGTAGTCACTGGTGGCGATAAGAATAACGACCGTAGTATTGTAACGACAGAAGACAAGAACCAGGCAACAGATTGTTTATTCAGAAAATCAACGGGTATTTATAGATTTTTATGTACATTATTATTCATTATTATTGTCAGTGAAGCAGTGTCTTCTGATTGGTTGTTTTCCTGCTGAAGGTTATTCTGTCATCTCTTTGTGGCCATTTCGTAGGAAGTTAGGCCATGTATCTGCGAATCGTATTTGCACACGCTAAGTGTGCTGTGATAGGTTGTTGAGCGCTTCGACCACCAAACTATTCATATTATTACACAACTTCTTTTTAACAACTGTTTTTGACGTCTCATCACCTCTGTTACTACTCTAATTTCATTGACACCAAATTTTCTTGACCAATTTTGTATTACGTAACACTAATTACCAACCTTCACCTGTTTATTTAAAATAACCACAACCAATTGTATTTTTGTTTGACAAACTTAATATATACATACATAAAAAATAACACATATATATTTGCGATTCTACAGCTAAGAAAATGAATTCGCCGCTGAAAAGAGACTCTTCTCTGAACTACGTGTTTTGTTTTCATTATTGTTTTTTCCCATGACCCCGATTTGGGATGTAAACATTGACGTCAACTGTTGTCTACAATTTTGGCTTACAGACAGCTCTCACCACAGTATGTTTACGTAAACAATTCGGTAAACAAATTTGCTGTAATCTTCAAAAATTTTTTTCTTTCACGTTTCCCAGTGGAACATACGGCTTCAAGCTAGTTACTTGAAGTTTCTGTAGCAGTGTTTATTTTTACAGGATGGGGTTGCTAGCCTCATGCCCACTCTTCTCCCTTTACCAGCATTTTTTCTGGCTTAGCGAGGTAAAGGAGTGCGTCGGCCGGGGATCAAAAAGTTACGTAATACTAAAGATGAAATGGATAGATAACCAGAGATCAAATCAGTATGCTAAAAGTACAAAGGGAATGGAAAAAATGAAGCAAGGGAAGTTTTTCAGCTAAGTCAGGGGAGAGACAAAGGTATGCAAACACTAGGATTGTTCTCTTAAATTCTCATATATTCAGCTATTTATAAAGAGCAGAGGAAGTGCCTTCAAGGTGATCTATCGCATTCCATCGAATCTTTCTATGAGAACATTATCACTCATTGGGGAATGTACGTACGTCCGAAAGACGACTGCCAAATAGGACGAAATACATATTCAAGATTCCAGTGCTAATCACCATCCACCAAATTACTCCAAGATAACCCTCAGAAATCATCGAAGCGTCTGTAATGGGGACCGGCATGCTAAGAGATGCTGAATATTTCCGTCCACTCAATCCACAAGAAAATCAAAATTGAATTAAAAATGAATAACAACTGAAACGGGTTGCATCAGAAGTGACTTTCGTGGCCCAAGTGGTCTAGTTGATAACTCTTCAGCGTTTTAAACAATGAGTACTCAGTGGGAAAACCACCAGTCACTGAGAAACTCAGGCATATCCAGATGATGAATCCCGAATAGAAGGAAATGAGCATACTGGATTCCACTGCTAGACAAGATCCAGCAAACTGTCTCAGTTTATTATCATTTTTGATCCACAAACTCACTGTCATTGGTTAAATTTTTACATATAAGCCTATGTAAATTTGATTAAAGTTTGAAGATCTAATTAAAAACACTATCATTGACTAAAATGTCCACTTTTAATATTGATTTGTGTATGAGTGCAACTCTCTAAGAAAACATTCAATTGGTTAAAACATATATGTTGGCCTTTTAACTTGAAGAGTTACTTAGCATAAAAGTTGAGTATAACACTTGGTGATTGTATTGAAAATACAACTTGATCCGTAGTTGAGTAAGCACAATGGTAAGCTATTAATTTATAAAGCGCCTGATTAGCGTCCTTTTGTAGCCCAGGTTGTCAGTTGACCCCTTAAGTGACTACCTAACGTATACCATTTGATCGATCAAAATATCTGACACAGCTAAGTTTGACACAATGATTCATTGTAACAGATGTGATTATTAGAATTAAAACAAAAGCATGAAAGAAATCAAGAGTCAGAACAACAACCTTCACAGGTAGCTCGCTCACCTGCTCACTAAGAAACTTATCAAATAATAAATTTATCAGTGGTATATATTGAAAAGAAAATTTTAGGTATTACTGAAAATATTTCTTCTCCGTAGTAAGCTTGTGGTGAGAGCTGTCTGCTAACCGAAATTGTGAACAGCGGTTTACATCAATGTTTACGTGCTGAATCAGAGTCATGAGAAAAAACCAATAACAAAGCTTAACCTCGAGGAACTCAACAGCCAATCACAGAAGGCTTAACGTGTGCAAATATGATTTGCAGATATATGGCCTGACTTTCTAAGAAACAGCCACAAAGAGATAATAGAATAACGTTGAGCAAGAAAACAACCGATCAGAAGAAGTAGCTTCTGCGTTAACAATAACGCTAATAATAATGTACATAAATATCTATAAATATCTCTTGATTTTCTCAATGAACGATGTGTTGCCTGGCCTTTGTCTTCTCTCATTACAAGCTTAAAGCAAGCAATAAATGCGTAACAAAAAACAACATTTTATGAGTTCACAAATATCAGTGAGACTCTTCAGCTGCCAACTCACCAAACATGATCATTTATATCGAAATTTTCAGAATCCATTAAGTTCTATTGTTTCATAGAATAAATTATTTAGTTTTTGGTTAAATTTCTGCTATTAACATTGAGACTTTTAACGGTATTAAACCCCATATTTTTTTAGATTTTTAAATATTTGAATAACTTTCCAGTCTGGTAAAAGACTTCACTTAAGAAAACATTTTCTACAAATGTATTCGCTGAGGTTTGTAATTTACACAAAAGTGGTCTATAATGCATCAAACGTTTACCAACAGCTACCAGCTCTCGATACCGTAGATTTTAGTGCTAAGGTGGGTCAGTAACATGGAACTCTGCAATCAAATCAACCGAAAACCTATCGCCCAACAAATATGCGAAAGAAAACGAAGGTGGATTGGATATAAACTGAGCAGAACATTGGATGACATTACACATCTGCCTTTCAAGTGGAACAGCGTATGAGAAGCAAAAAGTTGGACTTGGGTCTGAAGATAATGTTATAACTGCAATGTATTAAGGTAAACCCCGTCGCCAATTTGTTATAACGGTAGGGAATTAGATGAAGACGTTTTCACCTTATTCTGTCTGCGCCTGAACTAATCTGTCTATCTGCTCGTCGTACCTTCCGACTTAGTAAAGCACGCAAATATCAAAAGACAAAGGCTGGACTGTGACTGTGTATTGAAGTGCAACAACGATAAAGAAAGCCATGGTATTTATACATTTTACAACAATATGGACAGCTAACAGCATTTGAAATAATTTATCTTAATAGCCAATAACAAAGTGCGTGAGAGATGATAATATACCATATGTGCGAGGTTGACAGTCAGTAACAAAATGTGTGGGAATGATAATATACCATATATACAAGATTAGCAGTCACTACCAAAATGTGTGAGAATGATAACATACCATATATGCAAGATTAAACAGTCAATACCAAAATATGTGGGATCCTATCACCTCCCCCGTAAAGAGTGTAGGACTTGCTTTTTGGATCTATTTGAAAAGGTTTCGGAGCTCTTCTTTGTCGAGTTGACCTTTGCGTGGTACTGGATAGAGCGTGATCTGTGTGTCTGACACATAACTGTCCTTTTTCATTCGTACGATAATGCAGCAAGAATTTATCCAAAATTTCTTCTGTTGTTCCCTCCCCCTTCGCTTTTGCATAAGCACGCTTAAAGGTGTCGACGAAACGTTCAGTCTGTCCATTCGATTGGGGATGATACGGGGGGCTACGAATATGCTGGATGCCAAACAGTTTGCAGCAACCAAGTTTGTCCTGGAAGACAGAAGCGTGCTTTTGACGACGGCGTTGCAAGAGAGATTGATCAGATACATCTCCGGGAACAACGTTGTGTGGTGAAGACGAAACATTAGAGCATACTGAATTTAATGGTACATTAAAGATATGGAGCTTGTCTAACCAGTCAAGACCAAGCAAATCCAAATCATGGTAGTTTGTAACGTAACATACACCATTGAAGTGATGCTCACCAAACTGAACCTGGCAATTTATCTCACCCACGAGTTTCAGTATATCTCCAGAGACATTCTTGGCGACATGCTCGGTCGGCAGAATCTGTGGGCAACCAAGTTTGCGCCACGTAGTTCGGGAAATTACGGTGATATCTGATGCCGTATCCAACTGAAGACGAATACGTTTGCCGTTAATATCTAGTGTTATGTACTTACGTTTGCTGGCGAACTCGACTTTGGAAGTAGTGAAAACGGTCTGTACTCGAGGAGATTGTTTCGGCTTGAAACGACTACTTCTGTTCCTCACCGAAGAATTTTTCTGCGGTGTACAGTAACCCTCCTTATGTCCAAAACGGTGACAATTACGGCATTTATGCTTCTTGAAAGGACAGAACTTGACAAAATGCCACGAACCACAGTGCCAGCACACTGAAGGAGGTTTAGCTGAATTTTGAGACTGACGTTCTGTGTGCTTAACGGTGATCGGAGGACTTTTCACTGTGTTAATCGAACCAAATTCAGACGACTGTCGTTTGCACTCCACCATAGCAGTATCGTGCTTCAAGTTGATTAAACGTAGGCATTCTGCTGTCACCATTTGTAAAGTCATTTTCGGGTCTTGTTCCACAAGTGACAGAAGTCGAGTTCGTATGTCAGTATCTTCTGGGTTCTTCAACCCACAAATAAAAATCAAACACTTGAACTGATCTGATGTCATTTCGTGTGGTTTGAACCTTTCACATTCCTTGTTCACTTTGCCAGCGTAAGTCACATAATCATCGGAAGGCATTTTTGTCAACTGAAAACATTGATACCGAATATTAAACATGGATGACTGTTCACCAAAGATTTGTGATAAAACGGTGACTGTCTCATCGAATGATAACTCACGTGGGTTCTTAGGCAGAATGAAGTTAACATATCTGTTGTGCTCAACAGTACCAAGTTTTCTTAGTAACAATCGGACTTTGGCAGCATCATCAAACATGTAGCATTCAATACGGAAAACGTCTTCGTAACGATTGAACCATGCATCAAATACGAGACCAGATATTGGGTCGTAGTTGAACTCACTGATGGAATTTGAGATGCTTTCATATTTGTCAGAATGAGATGTTGATGGAACTTGAATGGACAGCTTCTGAGTGAGAGCTTCGATTAATTTTAGTTGAGCTGCTTCATTCTGAACTTGCTGCTGCTGCAAGATAGATTTGAGATCGTCCAGAGAGATAGACATTGTAATTGGGTTGTAATTAACACAGTCAAAAATGTTATATAGTTGCGCTGAACAGAATAAAAACTGTCGTCGTTTGCTTGCTATAACTGCAATGAATTAAGGTAAAACCCCGTCGCCAATTTGTTATAACTGCACTGAATTAAGGTAAAACCCCGTCGCCAATTTGTTATAACTGTAGGGAATTGAATGAAGACGTTTTCACCTTATTCTGTCTGCGCCTGAACTAATCTGCCTATCTGCTCGTCGTACCTTCCGACTTAGTAAAGCACGCAAATATCAAAAGACAAAGGCTGGACTGTGACTGTGTATTGAAGTGCAACAACGATAAAGAAAGCCATGGTATTTATACATTTTACAACAATATGGACAGCTAACAGCATTTGAAATAATTTATCTTAATAGCCAATAACAAAGTGCGTGAGAGATGATAATATACCATATGTGCGAGGTTGACAGTCAGTAACAAAATGTGTGGGAATGATAATATACCATATATACAAGATTAGCAGTCACTACCAAAATGTGTGAGAATGATAATATACCATATATACAAGATTAGCAGTCACTACCAAAATGTGTGAGAATGATAATATACCATATATACAAGATTAACGGTCACTACCAAAATGTGTGAGAATGATAACATACCATATATGCAAGATTAAACAGTCAATACCAAAATATGTGGGATCCTATCAGATAACATGAAGGATAACTTGTGAGGAGGAAATGAATGACTGTGGACAATCGTGAAGCCAACTGATACATACTACAGAGAACCGAGTGATAAGTAGATACGCTGCTGAAGTCGTATATTCCACTTGAAATCAAATTATATTATTATTCCCTTGGGTTCTGAGTGGAATATAAGGCTTTAATGACACACCTCCTTTTTGTTCCATTTTTTGCTGTCCTCTTCATTTGGGTCCTCAGTTGACCATAATCTCTCATCTCCTCCTCCCAACACGATCTCCTCTATGTCATCCTCACACTGACGACCCACTCATCGCTTCCCATTAAGATTCCAGTCGAGGGATTGCCTGCATTTCGCACTTTGTCATTCGATGACCTCCTTAGTGGCGTATGCCCGATCCATCTCCATTTTATCGTACAGTTTTGCTGAACGATCGGCTCTTGGTTGGTTTGTTCCTAACCAGAGTTTCTTGTTACTAATTTTCTCTTTACCGGTTGACCATTTTTTCTTCAGTGTGAAGCCATAGAAATGTGAAGCTGTTGATAAAAGTCTGTAAGTTATTCGAGATGATTTTCATGACACGCAGTGCAAGTTTATGACCCATATACAAGAATTGGCTTCACATTTGTGTTCACATTCCCTTGGAAACAAAGTAATCAAATAATATAATGACATAAAATTCATCTATTATGACTTGAGAAAATTAAACACTTTATGTTAAGTCAAAAGGAGATATTACAGTTCAGTGTTCCCCACATGATGTATAAACTAGATATTTTATTCTAAGGTAGATTTAAGGTGACATCATTGGAGTTTTAGTGGTAAATTCTAACCAGTCAAAACATAGTTTTTATATCCTAAACTAGTGATTTGTCGGTCATATGAAATAACTGCTTAATTACCAATAGTTTCAAGTCATACACCCTTTGATTTCACAGTCAGCATTTTACACCTTTCTCAATGTGGGGATAGTAATCACATGATTAGACGTATAATGTCGTATGTTGAATTGACCCTAAGAAGTAACCCGAATTCAGGATTACCACGTTTACACCATTCGACCTTGATTAAACTGATGAACTGTATAAGTTTTGATGAAATACAAATGAATAACTTGAGGGAAATTTCGACACTAATTTATATCAGTAAGAAAGCAGATAAACACCGGGGAACAGATGTTCCTTCATAATTCCGCATTCTTAACAGTACTTTCATTGGGGATAAAACTAATTTTGATAAAGTCCCACAAAGTTATGCAGTAATATCTACTGATGACCACGTTTCGAGCACAATTTATTGCTGCTTATTATCATATCAAGGCATTACTCACACAACTTTGCTACTTCGTTTATATGATTCCACTATTTCTCGCCTGTTTATTTTGATTGGTAGTAATATTTCCCATATATCTGGTACTGGTGTTGAATCATTCCTATCGCACATGTTGGGTGTAGATTCTATGAACAAGGATTCAGTAATCAACCTCTCTCTTCACCTATCTATATAACGTTTTGGAATTTCAACTTTGTCTCATCCTATTGTGTGGTTGTGTGTTCATGCATGCAGTGGAATTCCTGAGATTTTTTCTAAATTGCTTATCTTCTCGGGGTCATTCATTTTAATCTTAGCTAAATTCTTATGTTCTGATATATATATAAGTTGTAGCAATTGGATCACCAATATCCCCAATCGTAGCAGATACATTTATGGACAGATGGGAAAATAGTGGTCTTAATACATTTAGTCCTACTCCAAAAGTATGGTGGAGATATGTGGATGACACTTTCACAGTGTTAAAAACACAACATATCTCTAGCTTCTTCACACACATAAACTCCCTAGTAAAGGGGATGAAATTCACATTTGAATCAGAAAGTGAACAAGAAGAATTAGCCATGTTAGATTGTAAAATAAAATGAACAGAGGAAGGTAAACTGCTGACTAGTGCTTATAAAAAGCCAACGCATTCTAATACATATTCAGACTTTAATTCATCTTGTTCGTTATCTATTCGCGGGAGCATAGCGGCAGAATGCTAGCCTACCACATATGTGGTCCGGGTTTCGATTTCCGGCTGACGCGCTTCCTTGCCTCACTAATCCAGTAATAAGGCTGGTGAAGAGGGAAGGTTGGGCATGAGTCTAGCAACCCCATGCAGTAATAATAAATACCACTGCTACTGAAACTGCAAATCTCTATCTTGAAGCCTTATGTTCCACTGGGAACGTGAAGGAATAAAAAAATCCGTAATCTGTGATGACAGACTTGGCTAAGCGTTTAACACACCGAGCAATAACACTAAGTGGTATATCAAGAAACCTGAGTGATGAAATAAAACAGATAGAAGAGGTGTTCGTGTTAAATAACTGTCCTATAGAATTCACTAGGAAGATCAATAAAGGTCAAAAGCGAAATAAAGATAATGGTGAAACTAATAATGATAACATAAATAAAAAAGAATGTAAGTCATCCACAGTTATACCATATAAGTAGAGGAGGGACATCTGAGACCGTAGGTAGCATTCTCAATAAAGCAGGAATTAGGGTGGCATTCAAACCCACAAACTCACTCAGGGACAAGCTCTGTAGACTGAAAGCCCCGGTGGACCCAATTTAATAAAATAATATAATTTAGAAAATACCTTCCAATGACTGTGAGTCAGGTCAACTACATAGGTCAAACTAGTAGATTAGGAGTAGTGAGGTTATCGTAGCGTAAGAATTCAGCTAAGATTAAAATGAATGACCCCGAGAAGATAAGCAATTTAGAAAAAATCTCAGGAATTCCACTGCATGCATGAACACACAACCACACAATAGGATGAGACAAAGTTGAAATTCCAAAACGTTATATAGATAGGTGAAGAGAGAGGTTGATTACTGAATCCTTGTTCATAGAATCTACACCCAACATGTGCGATAGGAATGATTCAACACCAGTACCAGATATATGGGAAATATTACTACCAATCAAAATAAACAGGCGAGAAATAGTGGAATCATATAAACGAAGTAGCAAAGTTGTGTGAGTAATGCCTTGATATGATAATAAGCAGCAATAAATTGTGCTCGAAACGTGGTCATCAGTAGATATTACTGCATAACTTTGTGAAACTTTATCAAAATAAATTTTATTGTCGATGGTATTGTACTCTGCCACAGTGCACAAGTTCTATTCTTATATCTTAACATTACTCATCCATGAACATATTAGTGACTGAAACGGAGACTGTAACATTATGAGATGCGTGTATTGCTATTATTGTTATTATTCAGCTTCTGGATCAGAATCCAATGTAGGGCACATAAAGCCTAGTTTCTGTCATTTTGAAAAAAAAGTGTGGTTAGATTTGTAATCTATTGTAGGATTCATTTGAAAGTAAATATTTTGATTAAGTAAAGTAGACCTTATTCTAGATAATTTAGACATGCTACTAGTTGATTTAAAATACTCAATTTTCATGATAAAATGTCAGGAGAAGAAGGAAATACGAAGGTATTTAATACAATAGTCAGATCCGAATAAAAGTGGTGAGTATTTAAGCATGTGAACAAACAAAACAATCGTTTCAGCTTTTGTCACAAAATGACGTCAGTTAGAGAATCCGTGGAAATTAGGAAGCACTGAACAATTGTTTTGTCATTGTTTGGGACTTTAATTTGTGGATGGTGGCTAGCAGTGGAATACAGGGTGCGCATTTCGTCCCATTTGAGACTCGTCAACTGGATGTACCTGCATTTCCCAGTGAGTGGTAATGTTCCCAGCGAAGCCGACATGTCAACCTGAAACCGAGCACTTCTGTCCAATCAATCGACGGGAAAATTTCAAATTCATTGAAACTTGTTTGGGACTCTTCATTCATCAGCGCACACCTACCAGGATTCGAATCCATGATCAAACTTGAGACAAATCAAATCCCTAAAAACTAACTCTCGAAACAATCATCTTACTTAGATGATTTGTTGGGGAATGACTGATTGCATATATCTTTCTTTCAACAATAGAAAACTGTTGCAAAATCAAGACAAACCAGAAGGTGAAGAAAAAACTGTTTCATCTAATTAATTCGTGATGGACAATAACAAATTTATGTACTACTGAGTTTAAATCCATCAAGTTTGATATGATGAAAATCACCGATGGATTTTATAAGCGCAATTTAATTAATTAATTAATTACAATTAGATTCTAAATGCGTTTTGTCATCTAGTCAATAGTTTTAGTAGTTTGGGTCTCAAAAAGAATAGAAAATAACTTCCTGAGAGTTGTAGACGCACTTTGCTGATAAGTATCAGCAAACAATAAACTTAGATCCACTGAATCCTGACAAATGATTTCCAGCGTCTATCAGTAAGCTGTTACAGCTTCAGTAATCACGAGGAACCTCACTGGACATCTGATCATTAGATGCTGGTTAATAATACTTAGGACTTATAACCACCTGTCTCGTATCCGATGATCATTTCATGTGCATTCGATATGCTATGCTGAAAATTCCTTTACAAACCGTGATTCGATGCTCGGATAGTTCTTATTCCTCCACAATCTAACATATTGTTGACTGAAATATCAACAATCCTGTATATTTAGCCTGGATAGTATGTAATTATGCACTTATTTCTTAAAATATTAAAGATTCTAAAGGATATCTAACTTAAAGTGAGTAGGCCGATCTCATCAGAATTAATATATCTTCGTCGATTTAGTATGTTGTGTATAAATCTTAAATGACAACATGCGATGGTATTTATAGCGAGGTGTGAAGTGAAATACCTATGGATTATAAAACGTATAATATCATGTCGAAACTTAAAAATCCCTTAATAATGGTATCTTATATATGCAATTCATAGTAATGTCTTGATCAAATAGAGCTAAAATCTGAAACTTCATTCGTAACAGAAGTAAGAACTACATACTACTGTAGTTGGCCAGCTGCTTTGAGTAGTAGGCTAAGTGGCTAATCTAAACTATAGCGGCCTAAACGAAAGACAAAAATAAATGGACGTAGTGACGCTGATCAACCAATCAGAATAGTCTGTAGTAAGTTGACGGGATCGTAGATGCCGTATGCGAATTGCATTGTAGATTTCATCCAAGGAATAAGACATGTAAACGTAGTGGAGAAATACACTTACAGAGATATACTGTGGTGAGCGCCGGCTGCTAGCCAAAGTTGGTAGGCAGTAATTTACGTCAATGTTCACGTCCCCAATATTGGTCGTGAGAAAAAAAGGGCAAAGACTGATTCAACAATCAATCACAGCAGACTTTGCGTAGGCGGATACAGTTTTAATATAGATGATCTGACGTTCACGAAACAGCCACAAAGAGATGAAATATTAACTTTCAATGAAAAACCACCAGTCAGAAGACTGTGTTTGTTTGCTTACAATAATCTACAATAATGTACACGAAAATTTATAAATGTGTTGATTTCCTTAATAAACGATCTGCTGTAGCAGAAAGTCAGTTCGAGAAGATATGTAGTTGGTTTTAGATTGACTGCCAATCAATATCGGGTTCTGGGATTGTAGGACACCTGATCGTAACGTGAATGTTTTACTACCAATTATTGAACGTTTAGTGTTCGCAGGGACAACCATATACACAGATCAGTGGAGTAGGTATAGACAACTGTCATCTCTGGGACTATATTCACAATGTGGTCAATTAAACAAATTAGTTTGTTCATCCTTTCAGTAGGACACACACACACAAATCCCATCGAAAGTTTATGGAGTCACTGAAAATAAGAGGATCAGAACAGTAAATGGGTCACGTAAAACAGCATGATATATAGTTATCTGGATGAATTCATGTACATAAATCAGTTTGACCTATCAATCAGGAATCTTATAAGAAGTTGGGAGGTATTCTTGGAACACATACAACAACGTTGACCTGTATAACTACTTCTTTTTTAACATAACAATGCTTTTCTATAAAAATCTTTTCTTTAAAATACGTGCTTTTACTTCAGACTCATGTGACTGGTTGACAGATAATCATCAAGGTGATTATGACCTTGAGTACGTTTTGTTTTGCTAATGTTTAGAGTTGCCGTCTAAATAAACTGAACTCAACTAAAGTGGTGCTTGAAATTAAAGTGTACTGGACAAAAATTCCTTCCCAATGGAGGTCTATAAAGCTACCATTTGTCCGAGATAAACTGCATTTTTAATTCTGGATGAACAAAGAAAATAAACACCCCCAAAAAAACTGATCGAAAATGTTTTCAGGTGCATTAAACAAGTGGCAAAGTTGAACAATAGCGTCCCAAGGAATGCGAACACACGGCTGACCTTTATCCGATCGATCATAAAAATGAGGAATTTTTGCATGAGAAATGACGTATATTTACAGGAAAATGCATGAAAACACACTAAACAGGGTATCTTTCTCTGACAAGACTTAAAAATACGTCCCAGTTATAATGAGGTGTATCAGATGCTAAGTTGGACTAGTTTCTGTAGGTGTATTCACGGAGGTGACTGAAGACGAGCTGTTTTTGTAAATCGTTTATCTCTCTTATCCTGTTGTGCAGTCTTCCTGAAAAGTCGTCGGTTGAACTACTATGGTTTTCAGTAAAAGGATTGACGACTATTTACCAGGGAAATGTGGATAAGAAAACAAATAAAAATAAATTACATCAACTCTAAATCTATCCATAATCGTAACCTTAACCTTAATCCTGACCCTAACCCTAGATTTAACACCAACCCTAATTACAACCCTTATCCTAACCGTAAACCTAACCCTATGCTAATTATGACTCTCATCTTAACCCTAACGAGCTATTGACACATTGTCCAAGCAGTACTTAAAAACGTGATCTAGGTGAAATTTGCTCCTCAGTTGGTGAATGGCATTGATATTTCAGCTATGATAATGGCAGGTGCCGTTAGCCAAACAGTAGCACGCATTCAAGGTCATGGGAGCATTGGCACCCGTGGGACACCAATGTTGAACTTCTCCAAATAAGTCTTGAAATATAATCGCATGATAAAAAGAGCTAATTCAGTATCCTTAAATTGTGTAAAAACAGAAATTATGCATAAGCGAATTGTTTTAAAATCAAAGAACTTTTCTCTAAAACAAAGTACTAAGAGAAATAAGTACAAATTTTGGAATGATTTGATTGGATGTTTATATATTTGCAAGGTCACTATGGCAACTCAGGTGATTTTTATCCAAAACACAAGGTCATTACTTTTGGGTTTTCTCCAATATAAACAAATAACCTATGAATGAATTAAGTGAATTCTACTAAATTAGTCAAATTAATCAATGTACATTGATCCATTGAATTATTTAGATAATTTAAAATGTTCTATTTCAAGTGAAAATCAAAAGAATGAAGTGTATCGTTTGTTTAAAGCATTGAAATGTCGTTTAGAAGATTTTGAAAGAATTTATAAATTAAAGCATTCTAACTGTCTATCATCTTCTGTTTGGTTCTTATTAACTGATTTAAATCTATCAAATCTTCAATTAGAAATAATACCCGATGAAAATGTCTTTTCATCACTTCCAAATCTTCGACGTTTATGGTTGAATAACAATAGAATTGAAAATTTGAATAATTGTTTAACAAAATGTGAAGGTCTTTTAGAACTAAGATTGGGATCGAATCAGTTATATACTATTTGTGGACAGTTGTATAGATTGCATTGTCTTGAAATATTAGATTTATCTAATAATCATCTTGGCAATATACAGGCAAGTTTATAAGTCCTCAATTTTTGAGAAAATTTTATTGTGATTGTTAAAACCTGTTAATTTTCTTAAGATATAAAAAAGCCCAGTAGACAGGTGAAGGTCAGAGTGAATGAACCTAGACTGTGCACGAAACGTTCACCTAGAAATGAAGTAGAATTAAAAAGTCTAGAAAAAAGATCAGCTATAGCAATGCATACTCTCAATGAACAGTGGACATAAGATTGAATTCTACAATGTCGAAATTCTGGGAAAAGGCTTTCATTCACATAAAGAAAGGTTGACCTCTGGAGCTTTGCACTATTTAACCACATCGAATACAGTACATGGGAGAGAAGGGATAGACTTGTCACATCTATATGGCAGACTTTGATGAAGCAAAGCAGATGAGACAGAAACACAAATTCGATCCTATGTTATGATCGTATTGTGAAATATTATCATGTATTGACGTATTTTCCACATAACAAACAATGTTTACACACATCCCACTCATACAGACAAATACGTATATATGACAATTTGACATTATCAAGTATTGATTTTTAAGGGATTTTGTTTCATTGCATGGAGGATTTCACCATGAGCTGACTTCAGTTAGAGAACCACTGGAAAACCTGTGAGTATTGGACAGCTGTTTCGTCCTAGTCTGGGACTCTTCACTGTACGCATCCACCGGAGCTCGAACCGAGGACCTTCTGGTTACAAGGCAACATAGCTCGTAGACCACTGAGCCACTGGGACCCTATCCAACGGTTCTTGGAGATGAGGCAGTAGCTCGTCGAAGAAGACATTGTGAAGCGGTCTGCTATATCGTGAATTGGCAGAAGTTAGAATTCAAGGAACACTGGATCTGTCCCAGTGGCTCAATGGTCTACGAGCTATGTTGCCTTGTAACCAGAAGGTCTTGGGTTAGAACCCTGCAATGTGGTTGCGTGCTGATGAAGAGTCCCGAAGAGGGAAGATGAAACAGCTGTCCAGTACTCCCAGGTTTTCCAACCGTTCTTCAACTGATGTCAGCTCATGGTGAAATCCTCCATGCAATTTGACATTTGTCATTATAAATATGTGGTGACTGTTTACACTTTTCTGCTGGTACAAACGTCTACTGATAAGTGACCATCAAAGGAACTGGCTTCAGTTTATGTAAAAAAATGTTGACTATATATTTTGATGTTTAATAAAATCCGAATAGTTCTGCTACTGAAGAGGCTGTGGCTTACACAGAGGAATATATGCGGAAAAATTTTGTTTTGATTTTTTTTCCAAAGACTCTGGAATTATTTTAACTAATTTATATTGTGATTCAGTCTGACTCGGTGCTCAAATTATTCCGGGAAATTCGTAACATCTACGGTCTGGAGACTCATGATAGCTTAAAATTATGCTAAAAAGCATTAATCATTAGCAAAACTCTACTGTAAATTGGAAATCAAGATAGTTTGGTTCCTTGTTGGCCTATTTTTAAAGAAACTTGACTTCCTGAGTTTACACTATTTTCATTTGGATGGTTTCAAGGGAAATGATTTGTTTCGATAAAGTTTTTGTCACAAATCATTATCAACAAAAAGAAACTATGCAAAGAAGGGACAACGAATAATTCTATCTTACTTATGTGGGAACTGTTTTTAGTGGTCGATTTCATCACCCCATACTCAAATCTGTCAAGTCTCCATATCAATCCGCTGCCATTCAACCAATACGCTGAAACTGAATACCTCATTTTTTATGGTCTCTACTGTCCCTTACGTATAATCTTTCCAAGTGAACAGCTCATCTGTGCTTTGGTTCTAAATCGATATTTAGAAATTTCATTCTGAAGACACAGTCGATGAAGGTCATTATTCTTTGAAATAATTTGGTGGATAGTGATTAGCACTGGAATCTGGGATAAGCATTTTGTCTTATTAGGGACTCGTCATCCAGATGTAGCTATATTCCCTAGTGAATGATGGGGTTCCCACTGAGACTCGAGTTCAGAATACATTGTTTCAGACGTCAAAGCGTTATCCACTAGGCCGTTTGGGACACAAGTTCCATTTGATATATAGACTTAATTTTCTACATGTCTTTATTACCTGTCTGGTTTTATTTCTCTCACCCTACTTATTGATTTATAGAGCTTATTTTCCCTCACCCCACTGACTGTTTCAATTTATCAATGTAATTAGTGTCTTTAGAGGTCACTTAAAGCATATATATGTAACGACAGAAGACAAGGGCCAGGAAACAGATTGTTTATTGAGAAAATCGAGAGGTATTTACAGATTTTTATGTACATTATTATTCGTTATTGTTAGCAGAGAGACAGCGTCTTCTGATTTGTTGTTTTCTTGCTGAAGGTTCTTCTGTCATCTCTTTGTGGCCGTTTCTTAAAAAGTTAGGCCATATATCTGCTAGTCATATCCACCCACGCAAAGTCTGCTGTGATTGGTTGTTGAGTTCTTCAAGGTTAGGCTTTGTTCTTGTTTCTTCTCACGACCAAGATTTGGCGTGTAAACATTGACGTAAACTGCTGTCTACCAATTTTGGCTAGCACACAGCTCTTACCATATATATACAAGCTCTCCCAATCATTTTTGCTGCTGATACGAGACAGGAGCTCTCTACGTCTACAGTTAGTCTTCTGTTCTTGCGTCGCATTATCGTTTCTAATAGTGCTCGGAACGATAAGTTCGTGAACCGACTATATAGGAAATTCGTTGACACAACTACAAGTGTATTAACGGTCATATCACTTATAGTATGAAATATTCATCCTGGATCCCACTGTTAGTCACTATCCACCAAAATTACTTCAAGTTAATCCTCAGATATCGCCGAACCATACCCATAAGGAGCCTATTAGTCAACAGAGGCCGGACATTACGGTCCAGTCAGCCAGTGGGAAAATCAAAATTGAATTTCAGGTTTCTATTCTTTCTATGACAACCCCTATGGAGGATGGTAGTGAAGCATCATGAGTAGTCAGAATTTTGATAAAAGAAAATACACTGAATTCCCACCAGGCAAATGAATAGTAATACAGTGACACGTACCTGTGATTCATATTTGATGACATTGTAAGTTTTCAGACTTCAGTGTTCTTAAGTTGAAATATAGAAGCTGTTGACAGATTCCTCACTTTTCCTGGTTATCCAAATAATATATAGTTATAATAAAAATCACTATGCAGCCGAATAATTTATTTCCCCAACTTCATGTTTCTTATAAAGTTGAATGAGTTAAGTCTGCTCAGTTTGATAATCTGTGTCACCAACTGAAATGAACTCGTCGCTAATTTGTTTTGTATCTTTTGTCAACTGAGATGATAGCATTGAGAGTTGACACTGTGGTGTGTGCTGCTCATAAGACTTATCAGTAGTATATAAAGAGACTCTCACTGGCAAACAAATATCACATACCAATATCAAACTCTACATGAACTTGGATTTCAAGGGAGATTTAGCAACGATATATTCTCAAGAGAATGATCACATCATCTTGAAAAGGACAAGGCTAAGAATAGTGTTCTCCAGTCACCCACTGATCCGCAGAAGCCTTAGGGACAAGATCTCGCATCTGACCACTTCTATGTCCATATATCAGTTCAACTACTGCTGCTGTGGAGCCAGCCAGGTCTTCGGTCGTTCAACGCGCATCCTGTCCAGAAGGATTGAAGAACACTATCTAGCGTAGTTGCGATAATTGAACACCTGGTTAACACTGATCGTTCCATCTCAACAAACGTCTCCTGCTTCAAAGAAAGCTACACAGTCAAGAGTAACCTACGAAAGGCAATACACTTGCGTCTTCTTTGTACCGCTGAAGGTCTGGTCATTCACATAGAAAAACTGGAGCTATGCATCCAAGAGAGCATTGCTCAACCTCTTCTCCTATCATGGTAACAACTTTGATGGATTTTGATGACTTAATTTTGTTTGTTTGCCTGTTTCTATAATTGCTTATAATTATTTTATTCATTTAGAACTCTTAAGTTATTTCGTATTCGCTACTTTTTTCCTATGTGTGTATCCTGAGTACAACTCAGTCATCAAACTATTCATATTATTACATAACTCCTTTTTAATAACTGTTTATGACAACTCATCACCTTTTTTATTACCCTGGTTTCATTAACATCGAATTTTCTTGACCGTTTTTGTATTGCTTAACTCCACTGAAAACTTAATAATTTTCACCGGTTTAGTTAAAATAACCATAACAAATCGTATTTTTTGTTTGACAAACTTAATGTAAACATACATACAAAACAATCTATACATATTTACGATTGTACAGCTAAGAAAATGAATTCGCTGCCACCGAAAATAGACTCTTCGCTGAACTACGTGGTTTGTCTTCATTAAATATCAGATAGCACGGAGATAGTAGATTTGATGTCAAACAGAGCAAATTATTCAGCGCTGCGGAGATGCATGGGAGACGTGAAAGGAACACAAAGAAACACACACAGTATATGAAGGAAGGCCAGAAGTAGCACAACACGGAAGATGTGTGCAAATGGTGCGTGAGGTGAAGATAAGGTGTACATAATTTCGCTTTATAGCGATACCAAAATCCAAATAAATACTCCTTTATCAAGTCTCTCGTCTCCTATCATTACAATATAACCGAGTGTACTTAAGTGTGGGTATAACTCAATGAACAATTCAACAGAAATGCTAAATACACCTATTCATCCTTCGCATTTTCTGCTTCACTGAACCACGTAAATATCAAATGAAAAAGACTGGCATGTGACTGTTTTTTTTCGTTTTTTTTCCTTCACGTTCCCAGTGGAACATAGGGCTTTAAGCTAGAAGGCTTGAAGTTTTTGTATCAGTGTTTATTATTTCACAGGATGAGGTTGCTAGCCTCATGCCCAACCTTCCCGATTTACCAGTCTTAGCACTGGCTTATCGAGGTAAAGGAGTGCGACGGCAGGGGATCGAATCCCCGATCACTTGCGTCGTCGGCGACCACTCTACCGCTGTGCTACCTGTGACTGTTAGGATTTGATTTTACTAGGAAAAAGCACGTCATATTTACATATTATTAACTACCTTAAAATCTGCCTAGAGCAGTGGAAATCGATTGTTGGGATTGGTAGGTGGTACGGTTAAGTTGACGAATGATATAATGAATCATAAGACGATTACTACTTGAAGCTGATTCTTATCATACAGATAACAAACAGCCACAGAAATTATATATCCATAGGAATTTTGACTTAAACACTGCCTTATGTGTGGTTTTATGACCTAATTAGTTTTTCAACCAATGTCTCTACCCTACTACTCACTATTTTAGGAAGTTGAAAAAGAATTATCGAGAATGCATTTTCTGCGTGAACTAAATTTACTCGGTAATTCTATTGTTCTACAACCTGATTTCAAATATCGTCTGTTAACTATACTACCAACGATAACCGTATTGAATAAACATGAAATTCTACCAGGTCAAGTACATCGAATCAACTCAAAGAGAAATCATTATTTAGAAGAACACAGAGAATTGAATAAAAAGTAGGTTTCTGTTGTATATTCTCTAAGGTGCTTATTTATTTATTTTTCTGACTGTTGAGTAAATTAATTCAAATTATAGAATTTGAGAAGACAAGTCAACAAGATGAGATATCTTTTCGTAACTTCCCTTCAGTTTTGAATCTGACCAATTAACTGGTATTGTTAAAGATTCTCAGGATTGTACTTAGCTCAGTATTTTCGTCAATAATGATAAAGAGATAATATATTTCAGGTATCCCATGTAGCAAATGGTGAATAATGGGCTAAATGGAGAACCAACTGCCAATCCATGTTTTGTGTAACAGCTCAAGGAGCAAACTATTGTTCATCAATATCGATATCAATGATACAAATTAAAGCTTCAGAGAAGAAAAATACTACCGATGATTGTTGCTTTTGACCGACTAAAGTTTAATCGCCAGCAGAAGTGATTGTAATACTTAGAATAGAATGTATGAAAAGTTTTGATACCCCAGATTTACCAAGAGTTTCACAAATATTTCTAAGCATGTTCATCAGATCTTTCTGTAGATACAATCGAATAAATGTGTCGTGAGAGCTGTAGACAATAATTTGCGTCAATGTTCATCCCCAGAATCAGGATCATGAGAAAAAACAATGACAAAGCTTAACCTTGAGAAAATCAAAAGCCAATCACAGTGGAGTTAACTTGTGGAAATATGAATCGCAGACACATGGTTTAACTTTCTAAGAAACGGCCGCAAAGAGATAACAGAATAACCTTGAGCAAGAAAACAACCAATCAGAAGACGTTGCCTCCCGATAACAATAACGCTAATAACAATGCACATAAAATCTGTAGATACTTCTTGATTTTCTCAATAAACGATCTGTTACCTGGCCCTTGTCTTCTGTCATTACAAATGAAACCCTTAAGGTAATAAGTGAAGTGTTTTAATGCATTCATGTCAATGAGAATACACAAAGACTTCTAATTTATCAGGAAGATAATTACGCTGACAGATCAACAGAGGTCTTTAAAAAGAACCATATTACATCACAATACATCGTTTAATATCTAAGGTAAAAGTAAACCGGAAGAATAACATTTGAAAACAGCAAAAGACAGAGAACAACTCTTCAACAATCAAAACCAACGTGCTGTGCTTTGAACGCGGAAAATCAATCTTTGTATTCTACTGTAAAGCTGTCTAAGACTTCGTTGGGTTACTCACAATTACAGAATACCCCGATGACAGCAATGAAATCTGTGGAACTATTCAACCATCGTAATGCATCAAAACGCAAATTTACCTCAACAATGCTACTAGACAGCTATACAAATCCCTAAGTTTCTTGAGTACAAAACAAGTAGTGCACAGAGCTAAAAAAACTGCATAACCAAAAATCCACTCAAAGAAGTACCTAATAATGGAGTAGAATATGCTGAACAAGGTGGGAGGAAAAACTCTGTAAGCAAGAATCGCACACTGAGCAATTCGCGTGGATTGTTCAAAGTCAGAATCATCATGACTCACTCACACAAAACCACAGTCGCAATGTAACGACAGTAGACAAGGGCCAGGCAACAGATTGTTTATTGAGAAAATCAAGAGGCATTTATACATTTGTATGTGCATTTTTATTAGCAGAGAATCAACCTCTTCTGATTGGTTGTTTTCTTGCCCAAGGTTATTCTGTGCTGATTGTGACCGTTGCTTACCAAGTTATCCGTATATCTGCGAATCGTATCCACCCACGCTAAGTCTGCTGTGACTGGTTGGTGAGTTCCTCAAGGTGAGGCTTTGTCAATATTTTTTCTTATGACCCCGATTCGGGACGTAAACATTGACGTAAATTGCTGAATATAATTTTGGCTTGCAGACAGCTCTCATCACAGTAAAACAATACATTACCAAAACCATCATACAACCACAAAGAAAAGCACTAAAATTAGATATTAAGGCGTGACAAGGACAAATAATTGGGATTAAGTCAGCAGCTTATATTCGAGCGTCGGAACAATGATATACAGTCTATAAGAAAAATGGGTAGTAATTAAAAAGTTAGTTGGAATATCTAAATAATTAGCAACATTGTATTTAGATTGTTCGGGAAAAAAATTTTCCACAGCGATTATTTCTCTACGAACTCGATAAAAACTAGTGAAAGGTATTCACAACTCTTATAATATCTATTGAATATATATGCGTCGTTGGAACTGAATCAAATCGTTAATTATTCGCTAATTATGATTCTCGGTACAGACCATATTTCTTTGATGAGAAAGTTTTGCTAGTCAAAGTAATCCTGGTTGGTTAGATCAGTGTCGATGGAGTCTGACTGGTAAAATTTATCCATTCAGAACAAATTTTCCACTTACGATTTATTGGTCATTCGCATTATGTGTATAATTAGATTGCCTTTTGCTTACAGCAATGAAATTCTGCCTTCTTAGTCAATCTCCTAGGTCTTTCTCACTGGGGGAATAGTATTCGATTGATCAGTCGTGTGTTGTTGTAATAATAGAGAAGATTTGTAGCTCAAGTAGATGATTTGCAATTAATAGTGTTCCTTGAGCTGGTTGGTTTAGTTGAAGAGCTTTCGTCGTCCACCATTTGGACAAAATCCCCAGCGCAAGTTTTTGCATAAAGTAGACTGATTTAAATTTTTCATGAGTGAAAGAATTGCGTATCCCGGTAACCATCTTTATATATGTATGGACCATTTTCTATTGACTTGGATTTTAAACTTTCTGGTTACCTGATTTACTCTTTATTAGTTGGTATATTTGATCTATATTAACGTGTTTGTTAATCACACATTCGTTTGAGTTCCAGGCTTCTAGGAATTCTCTGGCACATTTGGTGGGGTTTCCTCTGTCTAAGGTTTCGACATTATCCCAAACAAACCGATGCCCATAATTGTCTATGTGCATTGATATGAAAGGATATATATATATATATATATATATATATATATATATATATCGTGTCTTTTCACGGCTGATTGGTGTTCTTGGATTCTGATTCTAAGGGGACACCCACTTTGACGGATTTAATGGCTGTTACAGTTCATACAATTTATTTTGTAAATGGTATTAATTTTATCTCCTTTTTTCTGTTGAATCTTTCGGTTTGCATAATATCGAATTAGGCGATTTGACTGGCTTGTGTACCATATCTATATGAAACGGTTTCAGTATTCTAGCTGTGATTTCACAGATATTTCTTATGTATGGTAGAATGAATTTTCTCATGGTCTTTGATGATGGTTCCTTGTTGGTGTTGTGACTTGACTTTAAACACTTTTTGATGAAATTTTGTGGATAACCATTCTTCTTCAAGACCGTTTGTAGGTATTTTTCTTCATTCTTTTCAACTCTGGTGTGCTACAATGTGTTTGAACTCTTCTAAGCAATGTCTGCACACAGTTTCTTTTATGAGTAATCGGATTATTACTAGTATAGTTGAGTATTTGATCTGTGTGCGTTGATTTTCTATGTACTTGTGTTTCTAAATTTCTTGTGTTGGTTCTCCTGATTAAGACATCTAAAATTGGGATTTTGTTATCTAATTATCCTTCTACTCTTGTGAATTTGATGTCTTCAAATATGTTGTTTATTAATTTATGGGTATATTCTAAATCATTTCTATTAATTATTAAAAATGTAACATCAACGTAACGTACCCAGATTTTTGGTTTAATTATAGGTAGAGCTATTAATTTTTAACCTTTGCATGACGGCTTCAGCTATTAATCCTGATATGGGTGATCCCATTGGAGTTCCATTTATCTGTTCATATATTTGAGGATTGAATTGGAAGTACGTTGTAAGGCATAATTTTATGAGTTTTATCCAAGTTGAACATTGCGTTTTTATGTTTTCATCACTACAGAGTAATTGGTGCATAGTTTCTGTTTCTAGTTTTGGACTAACTGAAGTATATAATGCTGTGACATAATACGACACCATTATTTCATTGTCTTCTATTTGAATGTTTTTGATTTTCTCCAAAAATTGGATTAACGAATCGATAGAATGGTCGCATGATTCTGTTAGGCAATTTAATTTCCTTTAGATAGATTATATATTGGTGTTCCTGTTGTTGTGTTAAATGAACAGTTAGAAGAACGAGCCCAGATCCAATTTCGTTCTCTGACACACACACACACAACACATTTACGAACTTGTTATTATTATTTATTTATTTTATTATTCCCTAGGGTTCCTAGTAGAACGTAGGGATTCAACAGGACAACTCCACTTTGTTCTATTCTCTTCAGTCTTCTTCAACTGGCTCTACGACTGCCCATAAGATCTCCTACATGCCACCCTCGAAACAAGCCATACTCGTTGTTTTCTACTCGAGTTCTACTCAAAGGGGTCTGGCATGTGACGTCACTCGATAGTCTCCTCAGCGTGTGTCCGATAGATTTCCATCTTCTTCTACATATTCGTTGAGCGATAGACTCTTGATTGGTTTGTTCCTGGCCAGAGTTTCTTGTTGCTAATTCTTCCTGGCCGTCCATATGATCTTCAGTGTGGATACAGAGAAGGTGGTTGTTGATAAAAGTCGGCGACCTGTTAAAAATGTTTGTCTATTACTGATGATATTCTTAATTGTGGTGGATTGGATTATGCGTCAGACCATGGGGAGCGAGGAGACAGGAATACACTGGACTGCCGATAAGAAGACTATAGAAGATCTGGACTTAGCGGATGATCTTTGTCTAATTTCACATAAACTCGAAGACTTGCAGGTGAAAACCAACAAACTGACGGAATAGGCAGGTGGCCAAGGCAAATTGAAGGTGAATATGGAGAAGACGGGGTGGTGAAGATAATCTAACAGCAAAAACAACGAAAAAAGCATCAATCACTATTAATAGGATAGATCTGGTAGGGGTGACTTCCTTCACTTATTTGGCTGGGAAGCACGACTTCAACGAAAGAGAGACGGAACGGATGAAGATGACAAAGCCAGTCGGAATCGGAAAGGCAAGATACGCCTTCATCTACCTGAAACCAGTTTCCAACGAGTAACAGACTCTTATCAACACATGCCTGCCTTCGCTTGCTGGCTGCATACTGAATATCAAATGGCAGGCTGGCTGGGCAAAGACCCTACCTAGGAACAAACCAAGAAGCGAGAGCCGATTGCTCAACAAAATACGCAGGAGAAAACTGGAGATGAATCGGATGTACATAGAGGAGGCCGTCGAATGACATCGCACGCAATGCAGGCCACTGCTCCAGTGGAATCCCAATGCGAAGCGACGAGTGCGTATTAAGTGATAGGGTGACATGGAGGAGATCCTTTGTGGAACGGAAGGTGAGAGATTATGGTCAGTCGTGGGGTCAGCCAGCTGAAGAGGACAGAAGAGAATGGAACGAAGTGTAGATGTGTTTTTGAAGCCCTATGTTCCACTCGGAACCCAAGGGAACAATAATAATAATAATACCTCATAAGCTCTCACAATAATGAAACATCCAAACTTAGTTGTGTAACAACAAAACATTTAGCTTTTAAGTTACCTTTTTGTCAGAAGCCTAGCGTCATGTAATAATACCAAGGTATCTATTTAATTAGGTTCCTCATTTTTTATCATCTATCTACAGGCAGTACTTGAAAACATGAACAAACAGAGGATTCACTGGGGATAAACAACGATGTGTAATTCAGTGGTAATATTTGAGATCTCAGTACCAAGCTGCTGAAATCTCCTGATTATTGAACATTCATCTTGCTGACACGAAGAGAAACAAGGCTTCCTGCCGATTGCCTCCAACCATCTAATATCATCAGATCAATGTGCACCGTGATGTCCAGCTACTAGAATGGTGGCCACATTGCAAACATGACTGATAAAAATCAGTCTGCACCAAAGAAAGGAGTAGAAACGTCACACTAGTTACTAGTGTCCAACCAAAATACGAAGAGAAACAACCACGAAACTCAATCTCAAAGATAACTTTCAAAGCACAGGTTATTCTTGTATCAATTAGTTGACTAACTGTTCAATTGATTGACAGATTTCTATGTGAACTTAAGAATTAGGAAATCAAGTTAATTACTAATTTAGATCATGGGGATTTGGATTGATTTAAATATAGGTTTCATCGCGAACCAACATCACTAAGATATTATTGAAACCCACGGAGTACTAGACAGCCGTCCCATCCAAGTGAGGGACGAAAATAAATATCAATCTCCATCTCAATGACAGCTACTGGGTGGATTTCCAGAAGCTGTGCGGAGAACCGTTGTCAATGGAGACCATGACGCCAAGGTGGATAAGTGGACTGTAACTGAAGTCATTGGTCGAGGGTAGACCTATGACACAAACTGACAAGGTTAGAACTCAAGGGTCATTGAATTCCAGGTCAAAAGGGAGAATGATTAACCATCCTACTCCCGTAGACTGCAGGCTCTGGGGTCGATCCCTAGGCGGCAGCGGATGCACACTTCTGAAGAGTTTCAAACTAGGATAAAACAGCTATCCAGAGCTCCCTAGTTCTCGATGACTTCAAAAAATGATTTTAGTTCGTGACGAAAGCTACACTGAAATTACTAGTCTGTCTTTAACAATTTCAGAAACTGTTTCTTGGTTTTGTAAAGATAATTATCAAATTTTACACCAGTATACACCAGTATTAATTTCTAGTGCAGTAAATCATTCTATAAACGTATGAACTTTAGCCAAGGTCAACAAATGAGATAGGCTTTATTCACAAATAAGTACAATACCTTGTTTTATTATAGTAGTAACTAAATGCGACGTAGCCGTTAAATAAGGAATAAAAATGATTGGTTGTCTGTTAGTTGAACTTATTATTTTTATTACCTTTAATTCCTAGAGGAACATAGAGCTTCAGCTGCGCGTCTCCATCGCATTCGGTTTTCTGACAACTTTTTCACCCCGCTCCAAGTCTGCCCACACGCTTTCATCTCTTCTTCACATGACCTCCTCCAAGTCACCCTCGCACAGACGACCAACTCGCCACTTCCCTTTCGGTCAGATTCCACTTGAGCGACGGCTTGTCTATTGATGTCACTTGATGATTTCCTCAGAGTATGGCCAGCCAATCAATCTCCATTTCTTCCTGCCTATTTGTTTCACAATCGGTTCCTGTTTGGTTTGCTCATTGCCAGAGATCCCTGTTGCTGATCTTTTCTGGCCGGCCATCTGATCTTGAGTATTGAGCGAAGACAACTGTTAATGAATGTCTGTAGTTTGTTTGAGATGCCCTTTATGACGCGTCAAGTCTCTGATCCGTATGGTAAGTAGCACTGACTTCACATTGGAGTTGAAAATCCGGATCTTATTTTTGATGGTGAGTGCTGTTGACCTCCACACAGATTTGAGAGTAATGAAAGCTTGTCTTGATTTTCCGATTCTAGCTTTGATATCCTCATCAGTTCCGCCTGTAGTTGAAACGATGCTTCCCAGGTAGATTGGTAGGTGAAGGAGTTTGTTTCTTTCAGGTTCCTCCCATTTATGCTGATTGTTGTCTGTTGTTGTTGCAGTTGACCAGGAACCTTCAACACCTCTGTTTTATCTATGTTTACTTGGAGTCCTATCTTTGATGCTTCTTCTGCCAGCTTGTTGCTTTTCACTTGCATATCTTCCAGTTTGTGGGAAATCAGACATATATCGTCGGCGAAGTCCAGATCCTCCAAGTATTTTGTGTGAGTCCATTTTATGCCTGTTTCCTCATTGCCTGTTGTCTGTCGCATTATTCAATCTACTGCCAGCAGGAAAATCATTGGCGATAGTAGGCAGCCTTGCCTTACTCCCGTCTTTACTTCGAAGGATTCCGTAAGTTTCCCGTTGTAGATTACTTGGCATGCAGCATTGTCGTATAACTGTTGGATGAGATGTATAATTGTCGATGGCACCCCGTAGTAGTAGCGAAGCAGTTGACAAATGACCACTCGATCGACGCTGTTAGTTGAACTTAACACAAACTAACTGCTGATTGGTAAATTCCAGATTACATTTGTCTAACACACTTACAAAATTGGTATTGCCTAGTTTTTAGTTGAAAGTGCATTCGTAGCTGCCTTTTTAAAAGCAATGATATTCTAATCATTGTGCTCAACATATTTCATTAATTTACACAACTTCTGACTCACTTATTACACATCGTCTATAACTACATTTCACTTTGTCTATAAACCCTATTTATCCAGTCAAATCAAATATATCGCACTAGATCACTTAGTAAACAAAAAAATAACTACTTGTAATTGTGTAGATATGACTATTGACTAACTGAATGACTTTTCAACGAAGAATTCAACAAAAAAGCGAAATAGTTCAACCTGTCACTCACCATGAAGCACAAGTATACGGGAGGAAGAATGATTACATGAAACGTGATGAGCATCTGATGAATGTAGGAATTCATGAAGGATGTATTCATATGCCCCACTGAGAAGGATCTCGAGTTATATCGCAGAAAGTCACCAACCTTTGATTCTTAGCGTCTCAACAACCACAATCTGATAGTCGGAGGCTTAATATATTGATGCAGTTTGTGATTTGACCACCAGTAACCTAATCTTATGTCAGTTAGCATTTCTCGATGAGGAAGCTGAGGGCTTGGTATGCATAATATATGTCATAGCCCTCCAAAGCGATGTAACTCCTCAAGTTCATTGATTGAATTTTAATATCTCCAAATTTGATCCTAATTTTCAAGCTGAACTGATAAATTCACCAACTGAGCGTATGATTCATAAATGTGGAACGTTAGTATTATTATTTCCTTGTGTGGGTTAGATATCTGTGTCTTCTCTAATTTCACTTGAAATCCTGTCGTCATTACCAGCTTCTTTTGCCAATTTGTTGGTTTTCGTCTGCAGACCTTCAAGTTTGTGTGACATTAGGCGTAAATCAACCGCGAAATCCAGATAGTCTACTTATCGATCCAATATATTCCTGTCATCTCATTCAGACCATACGGTGTACGGCATCATACACAGCACCACAACTGTGCATATAATCGGTGATAGTAGGCGACGTCCGTCTTCATTTCAAAGACTTCTTTGAGCTTTCCATTATGAATCACTTGACTTATATTAGTATAGTTTTAGAAATATTATTATTCTCTTGAGTTACATAGGGCTTACACAACATATCTACACTTTCTCCTATTTTCTACTATCCTTTACAGCCAACTCCACGATTTCCCACAATCTCTCTTCTCCCCATGTCACCCTCGCACTGACGACCCACTCGTCGCTTACCAATGGGATTCCACTCGAGCGATCGCCCGCACTGTTGGTGATGTCATTTGACGGCCTACTCAACGTATGCCCAATCCATCTCCATTTTCTCCTACACATTTGTTGAGCGATAGGCTCTTCGTTGGTTTGTTCCCAGACAGAGTTTCCTGTTGCTAATTCTTTCTGACCAGAGGATCTTCAGTATGGAGCCAGCCAGCGAAGTGGGTAATCGTTGATAAAATTCTGTGGCAGCCCGTTGGAAATCCTTTTCGTGTCTCACGCACAGTGCAAGTTTCTGACCCGTATAGAAGAACTGACTGACTTCACATTTGTGTTGAATAGAATCCGAATATTGTTCTGTATTCTGAGGCGGAGAGAGGAAGATTTCCAAACTGGTTTCAGGTTGGTGAAGACGTATCTTGCCTCTCCGATTCTGGCGGGAGTTGACATCTTCATCCGTTCCTCTAGCCTGTAGTTGAGACGATGCTTCCTAGATAAGTGAAGGAGGTAACCTGTTTAAAATCGTTCCCAGTGATGGTGACTGGTGCTGATTGTTGTTGCTGCGGTTCGCTGTTATTTTCATCACTTTCATCTTCTTAATGTTCACCCGGAGTCCCGTCTTTGCTTCCGGCCTCGCCTCTTCAGTCAGGTTGTTGGTTTTCGCCTGTAAGTCTTCCAGTTTATGTGAAGGTATACTTAGATCAAATACAAAATCCAGATCTTCTAGAGTTTTCTTATCGATGGTGCAGTGTATTCGTGTCTCCTCGCTTCCCACAGTTTGACGCATAATCTAGTCCACCATAATTAAGAATTTCATCGGTGATGATAGGCAACCAACGTTGTTTTACTTATGTATGCATTTCGAATGCCTCATTGAGTGAGTTTTCCGTTGTGGATCACCTGACACGTGGCACTGTCATATAGCTAGCCGTTGAACTAATTTGACTGCATTTTAGAGGAATATGACTGTTAATCAGCTTGTTGGTCAAACAGTTCAATAAGATTCAACTTTCATTTCATTAACAGTCTTTCAAAAACCAAAATACTTTTCCTAATTTAACGAATTTATAAATATGTTTATACTTCTCCTCTTTCTACAGGAAAACAAATACAATCATTCAAGTAGATGTTAACAAGGAAATTGAAAAGCCGGATATCATTCCAGTCAAAGAAACTGAATCATTCGAAGAAAATCTCAATAAACGTTTCCAACAGAAGTGTATTACTCAATTCAAGTGTCTTGACTGGTCGACAATACCAAACAGTGAAACAAGACGGCTGGGTAAAGAAATACAACCACCTAAAAACCTCTTAATTCGATTACAATTGTAGCTATCAAATTAATGTCAACAATTGTACTTGTAAACAATTATTATTATTACTTGCTTGGATTTCGAGTGCAGCAAAGCGTTTAGACAGTTTATAAATGTTTCACCCTGCTTTTCACAGTCATTTTTAGCCAGTTCAATAATTCTTCATAAGATCGCATCTCCTTCTCACATGACCTCCTCAATGCCACCCCCGGAACGATGCTTCACTAGCCTTTTCCCTTTCCGGGTTCTATTCAAGAACCTGTTGCACTATCCCACTCAACGGTCTAATCAGAGCGCGTTTGATCCATCTCCATTTTCTTCTAAATATTCGTTGAGCAACAGGTTCTTGATTAGTTCGTTCCCGGGAAGAGTTCCTTGTTACTAATTCTTTGGTCAACTGATCTTCAGTATATAGCGAAGGCGGTAGCTGTTGATAAACGTCTGCAGTAACCTGTTTAAAAAGAAGTGCTTCTTGTGAGAGTCAAGTCTATGAACTATGTAGAACGACTGTCTCCATATTTGTGCTGAAAATCCAGAGTTTGCTGTTCATGCTTAGTGCAGTAGATTTCCTAGAGTAATGAAGGTTTTTTTGATGTGGTTTTGTTCTCTGAGCTGGATGGTTAGTTTGCGAAGCTTTCATCACCTTACTGGGTGACATCTTCAGCGCATACTTCAAATTGAAGTATGCGCTGAAGATGTCACCCAGTAAGGTGATGAAAGCTTCGCAAACTAACCATCCAGCTCAGAGAACAAAACCACATCAAAATCATCCACCTGAGCTACAAATCTTCTCTATAGTAATGAAGGTTTGTCTTGCTTTTCCGAACATGGCTTTGACGTCCTCATTCGTGCTGTATTTATTTGAAACGATGTTATCTAGATAAGTGGACGGGGTAAGTGTTGTTATGACTGGAGCTACGACCTAGTAGACTATGAGCGAATACTAACTTAACGCGCTACCTACTCAGTCCTGATCTCACGTAAACAACAACAACAATAATAACACCGTTGGGTCGCAAAGATAAAAGGAATGACTGGAGGTTGATAAGAGAGCATCTATTGTCTCAAACAACAACAGGCAAAGAAAGATTGACAGCGCTTGCGTATATATCTGTATGCTCAAATGACCTTGACATACACTAACGTGATTGATTAATTAAGACAGTGAACAACCAATAGGATTTCAAAGGTCATAAGTAGGGTGAGAAAAAATCCCGTCAAAAACCAATAAAGACGGTTGGGAGAAATACAAACAGATATGTGAAAATGAAATGTAGAAAATTAGGTCTATGTATCATGCGCCTTCAAATTTCTCACGTTGTTGACAGTTATTGTTGGTTATGTGACTCAGTTTCTCATCTTTAACGAAATTCTCAAGCATAAAGCCGATAGAATATTAGATTTTAAACATTATGCTACCCAGAAGTAACTTCAAAAACACGAAATAAACTAATGTACTGTGAAGAAGAATAACAATTACCCAGCGTAACTCTAGTAAGAAGACATATATTTGTGAAGAAACGGTTTTTTAACAAATCTTTGATAACTGAATGTTACCCCGATGACTCCCTGTAGATGTGAATATATATATATATATATATATATATATATATATATCATACAGCCTGTTCCCTTTATAACTTTGAATATAGAAAGAACGAGCACATATTTCTAGGGTAATACGAGCATATTTAATTTCGTAGATTCTCTTCAACTGCGCATATCCTAAAACGTTACAAAATGGTGTCTGAACATACCTATTTGATATGTATCCACATATATATATGTGTGTGTGTATGGTGATCTCTCTTTCTGTTTGCTCTCTTAGTCTGTGACTATTTCACTTTGATGAACCTGTCTCCTTTAACAATGTATATTCCCCTTATATTATATATAATATGAGTGTTTGTTGACAGTCTGTTGCTTGGTGACATATATCCATATTATATGTTTGGTTGTTGACATGTCTGCTATATTTTGCTATGTATATATGGATCAATACTCCATTATAATTAGCCATCCATGTTAAGACTGTCTATTGATTTGTTCACACACTTGTCTGGACGGTCATATATATATTTCGCTCTCACAATCTTGTGACTACTTACACTTTGGTGTGATACCACTTATTGCTTCTCCTAGTGTTTGGAAAATAGAAGTATCATCGCAAACCTAGTGGTCTTCTGATTTCCGCCTTCTTGCGTCAGGACTATTAAATTCCCTACCAGTACATAGCAATAACTTGGCGACGAGTACATAACAATTTGGCGACGGGGAAAACCACTATTAATCACTCAGCAGCAGCAACATGACACTATTACAATGACTTCAACTTGTAGATAGAGAGTATAAGCAACATAATTTCAAAGATGATGTAAGTAGACAATTATTTAGTGTTAAAAGAGTAACTAATTAGATGGTAATTAGACAACGGGGTGTAAATCAGCTTTCTCTTGAAAACAAGGATGGAAAAGAGACAAAATACAAGACAGAACAACTCAGTTAGTTATACATAATGTGATGGAAATTTCAGGCGGGCTGTGGTGGGATTGAAAAGTGAAGTAAAATTATAAAATAAGTAAAATAATTTAATTTAGTCTATTTGGAACTTTAATGGTGAGTTCAACTCAGTGAGTGAAAATCAAGTTTAAGTGGAATGTTATGCAACAAGACACAACACAAAAACACACGAACAAAGCAACTACAGTTATCTGGGTAGTGAGAAATTAGTTACACTAACTTTTAGTGTACAGAGGATGGATCGAAGTTTTATTTGATTTCAGTGGCTTGTGCGAAATAAAGTAAGCATGGCTTTCTTTGTGTATTGATTATTTTGAAAGCTTGAATAATTTCCACTGTATATCCTATGTCAGTTAGGTGTCAGGCAATTGCAATTGAGAACACTTTACTGCCTTTCTGATATATACCCACATGATGTGTGTTTTTTTGACAGTCTGTTATATTTTGCTATGTGTATATGGATCGATATTCCATTATAACTGACATTATGCTTTTGTCTGTCCACTAACTAAATAACAATGTATGACCTTATTATCACATGACATTACAACCAATCATGGTAAGACGTTACCTTATTGGTTCATGTGTATTAGCCATTTTCATATATACTCTTGCTTTATTATTCTTATTCATTCTTGCTCACACACATTTCGTACACTCGTACCATTTCACTCACACTCTTGTGTGACATTTATTTTCCTTGTCTGGAAAATACAAGTATCATCGTAAACCTGGTGGCCTTCTGACTCCACTATAAGAACAGTGTAGTAAAAAATACACCTATGAGGCTCGAAGTCGTCAATGTATGTGAAGACAAACGCATTTTAAGTACATGAATTTGGTAGACATTATCTGAAAGTCATTATTTATACATCATTTGCAAATTGGTCAAATATCACCAAATTTGATAGCCTGTTGGATTCTGAACAGTGTTGTAGCTTTCTTCTCACAGTTCTGTTCTTCAAATGCCTT
Organism: Trichobilharzia regenti; assembly: GCA_944472135.2. NCBI lineage: Eukaryota > Metazoa > Platyhelminthes > Trematoda > Strigeidida > Schistosomatidae > Trichobilharzia > Trichobilharzia regenti. The sequence continues at coordinate 70,244,068 of OX235263.1, forward strand.
TCTCCAGTGCCAAAAACATATTGTTACTTTTCTGATTATAGGTAGCACTCACCACAACAGCTTAATAAACCTCAAATCATAATAATTCTCCTTTTCACTAATATGAATTCTGTGAGAGAGGTTCAATCAAAACTTGTTGTCTTCTAGATCCTGAGTCTTGATAGGTTAAAGCCACTGACTGGTTTCAAAATAGAACTTGAACAGATGTGTACCATTTCGAGTTGCTAGACTCCCTCTGTTTAGAGCACAAAGTAAAAGAAGAGAGTAAACACAGATAACACAGAAATATGAAGAATACAATTTAACTGAATATTATAAATCACAAAGAGTGAATAAATCTGCGCCAGTCATTGAGAACGATCTTGATCCATATCACCAACTGTCTCCAGCCACCGATTTTTACCATATCAAGGACCCTGAATAGAAAGCCAGCCTACACCTTCCGACGTGGCCTAAACTAACTGTCAAGGATTTCATTGACTGATGCCATGCTTTGGTTTGACAACCATGGCTGTTTTCCAACCAGATCAATTCTATGTCAGCTAACATTGCCCATCGAGGGAGGCGATCGATGGCTAGGCATACGTAACACATGTCCTAACTATCTCAATCGATGTAGCCTCACAGCCTCGTCGATTTATTTCCCTCTTTACCTAGCATTCGACGCTTAACCTCGATATCGCTCACAATGTTATACCACTTAACACAGGAGTCGAACACAGGCAACTGTGATCAAACACAACTGGCCAGGCTTTTCACATCTTCCACTTTCAATGGCCTTGTCCAACAGCTATAGGGGAAGACGGAGGGAACTGCTGAGCAGAATACACACCCTTCAGTTGATAGCTAGCCGGATATCACATCTACACCAGAGATACTGTAAGTTGGCAGGCGTATGACAAAGGAAACTTCTACATCCATGCTGAGATTTTGTTAGCGACCAACCCTATGGGCTGGTGGAACTCCCCAAACAAGTGAAGTGGTCAACACGCTCCACCACTTCACTACCTGTCTTCAAGGTAGGAGTCAGTCAATGTGGTCCAGTCCTGTAGCATCATCTTACATTTGATCAAGGAAGATAATCGCATGTCAAACATCCGAAGATTGCTGTTCCTCAAGTTGTCCAGAAGACTCTGCTCTGTTTGTCAACGTCTTCACCTAGGACTGTATCATCTCCACTGTCTAGGTTACAATCAGCTCTTTAAAAAAACTGTACAGCAGTGTTTATTTCCATCAACTGGTTATTTCGTTCACATACTGTAATATTGATCAGAATAGCTTTGTGGTAAAGTTCTTGACCGTTCAAAATAACCAATGCATAAGACATTGGTTCACAGCATGGATTTCGTGCACCAATAAATTCATGCCGACTTTAAAGCATCAAAGAAATGCCAGTTCATTTTAATCATAAACTAAATGGAATAAACTTCTAGTGGACTAATATCAAAACCAAATTGTTTTAGATCCCTTAAGAATGAATCGTATTATTGGTTACTTAAGTTATTCGTCGAATAGAGAGATAAAACTAATAAACATGGGTGAGCAAATATTTTACTTTCAGAAAAGATTTTGATTCTGGTAAAACAGCCTCATAGTTTATCTATACTCTGAAGATATCTCTGTTAACAGATATCGTAAAATTAAGGGATATTTAGGAGATGAGGAAGTGTTGATGTTTACGAGGGGTAATAATAATATCTTTATTCTGGTGGACAGTATTTATAAAATGTACAGAATTTTCAGAGGAGTTTATTGCATAATATTTTCCCTTCGTACAGTATATCCTATGACACATTTGTTTCTGACCTGAAGCACAAACCATTCCATTATGAAAGCTTTCTACTTTGTCTCCTTCAAGAAACATACGATATCTAGTTGAAAGCCAATTTTAGTGTGTTCAGAAGTCCATTTTGAAATCCAAGGACATAAGTGAAGAACAGTTATTTCATTTATTGTAACACGTTGCGATTCATAATCAGGCCGTTCCTCAAGTTTAGTAGGAACTTGCGAATCAAGAGCTTGTAAACATTTTAAATACACACAAGAGTAGATGATACCATTAGAAGTCATATCTTAATCGATTAAGACAAACCGAACGAGAGAAAATATATGCAATAGAGAGAGATGAAAGTTTTGGTAGCCCAAGTTTTAAGCACGATGTATACTAACGCCAGTTCTAATGCCCAGAACTCCTACAGTATTTGTTCTGTATAGACCAAAGGCAAATCAAAACATCAAAATAATGGTCCCACATAACAAAGGAATTTCGGAATCAAAATCGTAGTGTGCTTAACTAGCTAGGGATCATGCACAAACGAACGAACGTAACACGACGACGTACCAAACCGCGAACCTTCAGCTTAACCAATGAAGGTCAGCGTCCATTAATGAGTGATGAATGCTGTAGGCTAATAATTTCGTGGAATTATTTACCGCCACAGGTGATCTAACTGAATATATACTAAGACATTGAAATTACACACAAAAGATACTCCACAACAGGCCTAGGATGAATATTTCTTTTTATCTTGGTATTGTAACGAGATAATACTGGATTTCAGTTCGCTCTTACAGTTACTTCAATCCAAAACAAAAATATACGACTAGTCACTCGAACACTATTCTCATCCTGACGAAGACTAACTGAGAAGGCAAAGATTTATAGTCCTAAGGGAAGAGGGTGAGTTGATTAGAAATTACAGTTAATTATGTAGCTATTTAATGTGAGCAATAAGTTAAAAGCTTCAAACAATAAATTCTATGTTTTGAATGGGTACGAAACACCGATGAAACTCCAACAATGCGATTTTCAACCTAGATTACGAAGGACTATGCAGTTTGTAAATCGTGTGGCGAACACTGACTCATTATGTCTCCTTCTGACCTAGCACTTCCCTTTTTCTCACTAATTTTTCCATTTTAAAACAATTAAAAAATATTTAGTGGGTCGTAGTACCCTCCAAGATCATTTCCCACTCTGCCTCGACGGAGATTTCACCTTTACTGGTGCTGGTATCAGTTAAGGTACACCAGTGTAGAACACTGATCACCTGGTCTACACATAAATCACAACTGGTCAAGGAGACGAACATACCTGTGAAAAACGAATTTAAGGTTTTTTTCAGAAGAGATAGTTTATTTCAGGATTTCATCATGAGCTGACATTAGTTAGTGAACCATTGGAAAACCTGGGAGTACTGAACAGATGTTTTGTCCTAGTTTGGGACCCTTCAGCAGTACGCACCCACCGGGATTCGAACCCAGGACCTTCCGGTTACAAGGCGAGCTCGTATACCATTAAGCCACTGGGACCCGATCCAATGGTCCTTGAATTCTAACTTCTGCCAATTCACGACATAGCGCGACCGCTAGCCAATGATTCAACCAGTATCGAAGAGTTCCACATCATGACTATTCATAAGATAAAACAATCCTTTAAATTTCTTTGACGTGAATTTGACGTCCTAAGTGATTTCACTAAAAGCTTAAATTGCCTCCGGAAGCATTTTTAAAAACATGAAATGTAGGGGAAACCGGTGGACTTTAAGAGTGATGCCACGTTTCCTAGGAGATCGACGTTAAGTCCGAAGAAACCTCGCGATGAAGGTAAACTGGATGGTCATTTATGAATACTGAGATTTTTGAAGTTTAAGCAAGACTGCCTTGGTCTTCGTCCTGGAAATGGACACCAATCTATTACTGGATACATTTGAGTGAGTACTATCAAGCTAAGGAGTGGCATTTTCTACACTTTTGTGTCTTGTATGAGCTTATAAGATCATACGGCCGTCCTCCACAGGACCAACAACTGACGACAGGATTCTTGACTATGTGTTTAACTGAACTGAAAAGACCTCGTCGCCAACTTGTTATAACTGAACTGATCTGAATAAATCTTTTTGCTACTTTGTTATGTCTGTGTGCCTATTGATTACTATTACGCTAATCAACTCGACTGCTACGCTAATACGTCCGTTAATTTGTCTGTTGCACCTTCTGATTCACTGAGCCACACAAATATCAAGAAGACAGAGGCTAGTCTGTGACTGTAAGAGATTGTATGGGACATCTATTAGGAAACAAACCACAACGTATTTATATATTTAATTTAACACAATACAGTTGGGTGACAGCCGTGGGAATGGACTGTTCTTTCTGACTGCGAATGTCTATTCTTATTGGTTGGTGATCCGACAAAGACGAAGGTGAGACAAACGACGATGAATTGGTCACACACTAAACCACAATATGCGTCAGAAATGATACATCCACATAGTAACTCCATCACGAGAGAAATCACATGATTCGTAATAAAGGATGACATACTACTTTATGCTGGATCCTATCACTATCCAGCTCAACCAGTTACATTTTAAATTAACTGTGAAATCTTCCAAACCAAAAATCAAAAGTATGCCTGTAATGACAGAAGACAAGAGGCAGGTAATAGATCGTTTATTGAGAAAATCAACAGATATTTATAGATTTTTATGTACATTATTATTAGCGTTATTGTTAGCAGAGAAATAGCGTCTTCTGATTGGTCTATTTCCGACTGAAGGTTATTGTCGTCTCTTTGTTGCCTTTTCTTAAACAGTCCGGTGATGTATCTGCGAATCGTATCCGCCCATGCCAAGTCTGATGTGATTGGTTGTTGAGTTCCTTAAAGTTAGTCTTTATTCTTGTCCCCGATTTGGGACGTAAACATTGACGTAAATTGTTGTTAGCAATTATGCCTTGCAGACAGCTCTCACCACACGTCGGACATCAGAGACATAAATAAATTCTATAGAATACTTTTGGACGTAATAAATTTAGTCAGTGCAGGGATGACAAGGTGACTACAAAAACATTTTATTATCGAGTGTTGGTTTGTAGGGATTTCATTGATTTCCAAGTAGATTACTAGCTAACTTCAGATAGAAAACCACCGTAAAAACCAGTGAGTACTGTCCACTGTTCCATCCTAGTTTGGGGAACTTCAACAGTAGATTCCGTCCAAGTGACCGATAGGTCGATGGGTTTTCTTCGTAACCTGAAGGTCTTGGATTCGATTCCCAGTGAAGTTGGTGGTACGGACTGACGAGGAGTCTAAGACTTGGACGAAACAGCTGCCCTATACTCCCTGGTTTACAGCAGTTCTCTCACTAAAATCAGTTTGTTATCTAAACTGATAAATTATTAGTTTTTTTCCTTCACATTCCCCAGTGGAACATAGGGCTTCAAGCTAGAGGCTTGAAGATTCTGTAGTAGTGTTTATTTTTACGGGATGGGGTTGCCAGCCTCATGCCTAACCTTTCCTCTTTAACAGCTTTATTAGTGGCTTAGAGAGGTGAAGGAGTGAGTCGGCCAGGAATCGAATTCCGGAACATGTGCATGGTCGGCGAGCGTCCTAACCGCTGTGCCACCGACGCACATTACTATTATTAGTAAGAGCTACAATCAGTTTCATTTGAGACTAATCATAGTACTTTTGTTGCTGTCGTAACATCAACAACTGGACCTGTTCAAAATTTCAGGTTATGATATAATACCCCGTCACCAAAATATCTTGATCAGGATAATGCTGGATTTGGGTCAAGTCTTAATGTCACTTCAGCACACAACGGTATATATCACTGATCCCTCGAATACTCTGATGTTAAGAGAAATAAATAGTAGGATTTTAAGACAGTGACTAAACTCGGTCACCCGTGGTAGCTACTATGTAACCCGACTTTTAATTATTGAAAAAGCCAAAAGCATGCTGTGCTACAAGCTTTAATAGGACACACGTGATTGTGTGTATGTGGCCACACATACTACGGAGAAGTATTCGAGCTTTGTGCGTGAGGGTGGGTGAACATATACCTAAATGACTAGGAAACCGGATGAACTGCAAAATATCGATAAATGTAGGTGGTAGACTGTCAACTTCGTCTATACCTAAACACTTAAGTGATATCAAAACAGTCAGAGAACGCTTTGTGAAATGCGCGCAGGTGACAGCTATCCCTAAACTTACGGCCCACCCTCTGTATATACAAAAACAATTTATTGTTACTCTTAACCTACCCCGATATTTCTTGACTAAGAATATTGCCAACTGTAGTGTTATACTTATTGTTAAATTCTTCATCGTTTTGTTTATTTTAACAGACCCCTTCGTTTTTCATTTAGATTGATTTGACAGGTGTTGAGTATTATGGTAATTATTGATTACTAAAACACGAACTTAATAGATTACAGACGCCACATATATTCTAACAATAGTTTGTGCAAGGGTTTGAATAACGCTCAGATCGAAATAGGTGGTGGTTGTCTTGAAGAGCCAACCGATCCTCCACCCCACCAAGACTTTGGTCCACAAGGCAGTGTGAGCAGCATTCTCATCGTTACCAGTGTCTGGGATAATATATAATAAAACAACGGTTATCCTCAAACATTCATCAACAAATATGGAAGATCTGAAGGCTCAAATACCAAACAAATCACAGTTGAAAAAAGCCTGTCTTCATTTAACTAGGTTTTAAAGTTGGAAACATTGCAGCAATGGTCAACAGAAGACTGAGTACGTCATTATCCAGAGTTTATCTTGTAGCTCCGGTCCATCGAACAACATGCTCTTTGGTGCAGCCAAAAGTCGATAGATACCCATCTCATGTGTGTGTACAAATTTAAGTGTATCTGCGGGAGCATTTACATTGGGAGAACAGAAAGAAGGGCACACCTCCAATTTTCTGAGCATAAGACAAAAAGCCTCCGTCTCAAGGGAACAAACTCTTATAGAAGCGTTATTACCAGACATCTCTCCTCGATACGGGTCATAAGGTGGAAATCGAGAAATCCTTCAAAATTATCAATAGACAAAGGAGCTCGATTAACCTCAAGTTCTCCGAGGCTATTTCTATCAAACGCTCCAAACCAGATTTATGTATTCAGAAAGAAGCAGATATTAGTCATTACTTGCCCTGGTAACTGGATGTCTTTATTCTCTCATTTGATTACGCAATCTTCGTCTTTAACCTCACCTCCCTTTTATAATTTGTAATTTTGATTGTCTCTTGTTTATATCATTTGAGTTAAACTCATTACATTGTCACCTAATTTATTAGTCACTCTGCACCTTACACGCATCTCTCGTCTTTATTACGTAACTCCTTTACCATTGTCTGCATTTATTTATTTTAAACTTCAACTGCCTGTGTAAAAACTGTATAAGCGCAATTTTCTGAGAACTGTTCACTAATTTAAGGAACTTTCTGTCAACTGATACCATGAAAAAAATTTGAAAGTATGTTAAAACGTTTCTGTACTTAAACCTCATAATTTATTTAGGCTGTAAGCAAGCAGCTGATGAGAAGCCGACGAAATAAATGATGGTACCATATTATTCTACACAAACCACTGTTGCTCTTGCTTTATTCCAATTCATCAAGGGGAATAAATGCATAAGATTTCGACATTATCCCAGTCAAACTGATGTCCATAATTGTCTATATGGATTGATATGAAAACACACGATACATATCCTTTCATATCAGTGCATATAGACAATTATGGACATCAGTTTGATTTGGATAATGTCGAAATCTTAGATAGAGGAAACACCAAAAGTGCACTCAGGGAATTCCTAGAACCATAGAACTCAAACCAATGTGCGATCAACAAACACGTTAATATAAACCAAATTTACCAACTGATAAAAAGTAAATCAGGTGACCAGAAAGTTTAAATTCCAAGTCAATTACCAATGATCAATACCTATATAAAGAGACGGGAGACGCAATTCTATCACTCATGAAAAATTTAAATCATTTCTGGTATGTATCCACATGATGTGTGTTTTGTTTTTGACAGTCTATTATATTTTGTTATGTGTAAATGGATCGATATTTCATTATAACTGGCATTATGCTTTTGTCTGTCCACTAACTAAATAACAATGTATGACCTTATTATCACATGACATTATAACCAATCATGTTAAAACTGGCTATTTATTGGTTCATGTGTATTAGCCAGTTTCATATATACCTTTGTATTAGACACTTGTACATTATTCTGGTTCACACACATTTCGTACACAAGTACCCTTTCACTCACACTAGTGTGACATTTATTTTCCTTGTCTGGAAAATACAAGTATCATCGTAAACCTGGTGGTCCTCTGATTACCCTCTTTCCACGTCAGGACTATTAACTACTCAACAGTACATAACATAATTGGCGACGGGGAAAACGCTAATAACTCACTCAGCAGAACTACATAACAATTTCACTTTATGCTGAAAACTGCGCTGAAGAGGGATGTTGTCCAGAAGGTGGACGACGAAAGCTCCGCAACTAAACCAACCAGCTCAAAGAACACTATTAACTGCAACTCAAAATATATTAAAATAGCAAAAAAAACAGTCAGTCAAACCGATTTCTTGTATTTGGTTTTTACAGGAAGAAGAATATAACAATGCAACCCAAGAACTGTTTTACTCTTCTAACGTAATAAGAATACATTTGCTGCCTAGTTGTCTTTTGTCTGCGTTAAACAAAACCGACAAGAAGGCCGCAGAAATACTCTCTATCTCACACACATACACACAAGGGCACACACTGAACACATCCTATCACATAGCATATCTTCTGTCTGTTAGCGGTTTACACTTCTTTCTACATATACAATGAAGTCACACCAGTAAGTTAGTAGTTAGTGAGTTGGTTAACTAAATTATCATATATATATATATATATATATATATATATATATATATATATATACTTAAATAAATCCTGAAGAGTAGTCATATTTATTATTTTGTAAATTTTGAAGGGAAAATAAACAAGCGCACAAACAAACAAAAGGGAAGTCAGCATAAACGCAGCAGAATTCATTATCAAACAAATGAATTAGATCAGAGAGGATCATTAAGAAAAAAAACCAACAAACAGACAATTAAATAATGATTATACACATAACACAAGAAAGTGGAGTTCTTCACACGCTGGGATACACTGGACACAAGTAATTAATTGTACAGTGTCAATATTCACCTGTTCCTTACAGTGGAACAGACAAGAAAAAAATAAAGCAGCAAGGGGTGTGGGAAATGAATACAATAGATGTTAGTATATTTAGAGATTATGTAATAATTTGACATATTAATTATATTATAATGGCAGTAATAATAATAATAATAATAATAATGATAATAGAATGTTTGACTTAACTTTAAATACATATACAACATGGATATACTTTAAATCTATACACACACACATACATACATAATAATGTGAAACATCTTGTCTCCATATGATGAAAGTACATTTGCCATTTTCGTCACGGCATAACAATGACAATTTGAAAAAAACGGAATCAGAACTTTTACTACTTATTTCCATTGTCAGTAGTAGTAATGGTATTACTTATATTCTAGTAACCGCATTTCATCTACACAGAAAGCAACACCCTAGAATATAAAACCATAATGAGAATAGGAATACGTCGCTTGAACACTAAATGTTTCCCATAAAATGAAGGTGGGAGAAAAAGGAGAGGAGGATTACTCGTATTGCTTTGCGGGGGGGGGCTGATAAGTGGGATGAACAATGTGCAGGGTAGGGGCGGGGTGAAAATGATACATGAAATGAAGGGATTTATGATCATCAGATCCGGATGTTACTATTATTATTAGTGATATTAGCAGTACTCAGTTAGCTGAGAATGATACCTGTTTTAATGAAGTAGTAACCTATACAAAATGTTTTTTTAAAATATAAAACGCGTCAAGTTTCCACAACACCTGACTGACTGTGTTGAGTTATTTGAAAGTACAATGTGTCAGTAGAAATAAACAAATAGATAGATAAATACAAGAAAGGTAAATACACACTAAAAGTTATATGTTCACACAAAGAAGTTATTCATTGGGTGTGTGGGTGTGGGGGCCGGGGGAAATACTCTACACTGCATTGTAAAAAGATGTCAGAGAGAGCAGTGCAATCGACTCTTTTCTTTTCACCCACCCAGAGAAAGTCAGAAGCAAAACAACAAAATCACAGTAGCGTTAGCGTTATTCACAACAAAGACAATAAAATAAAATAATTAAATTTCAATGGAAATTAGGTATGTGTATGTGTGTGTATATTGGTTATGCTTTTGTAGGAGTTAACCGCCGACGTTTATTTGACCCACGTTTAATCGATTTGATGACTATATTTGACTTTTTAGATATATTCTTATGAATCAATAATTGGCTTGGATCATAATCACCAAAATCTCCAGAAGAGGTGATAATTTTGTATGGTTCCGCTTTATCAGTAATAGTAATAGTGGTAGGCACAGAGTTTCCCCCATTAGGAATTATTTGAGTAGTTAATATTTCTGATGTATTGACAGGATGATAAATTCCATTGACTTGTTCAACTTCAGGCGAACTGCTTTTATGCATAGAATATTGTTGTTCAATCGATTCACAGCTACCATCTCCACGATCAGAGATCTCGAGATGACAATCATTACCATTGGTTAAGACTGGATGATGATTAATTGATGGATTTGTCGTCCAGTCGGTATTATCTATTAATTGCCATTGATTTAAGTTGGATGTGTTTTCTGACCAATCTAAACCATTAGAGACATTTTCTTCATTGATAACAACACCATTACTCGTCTGTATAGGAAATTCCTTGAAAATGAGAAAAAGTTGTAAAAAGTACGGGATGAAAGCTGATAACAGTCTGGATAATAAATAAACTAAGAAATATAATAGTAATGTAAGAATATGTATTACATTAACGTAGGTAATTTAGATGTGATGAGGAAGATTTGTAGTTTAGGTGGATAATATTGGTATGCATTGCCCACTTTCCTCGAAAACAACCTGATACGACCAAGGAGGAGTAGACTTCGGTCTTCTTCCCAAAGTGTTCTCTCATGTGAGCACACGTTCATAGACCCTGACAGATAAGTCCTGTTCGCTGCCTTCATGGGCTGAGGGTATTCCACACAAAAGTGGGAGAATGAATGCGAACGTCTGTCACTTAAAACTGGACTGGTGGACATTCAGTTTTATTATCTAGGGGAGTTAGAAATAGGCTACACAATCCGAACGGACCAAATGGCGTATGAACTTGTTTAAGGTCATCAGCTATCGTGGAAACGCAGCTGATCCACTGTCGTATGGATTAGACTTCAAGTAAAGCTTCAAGATGATCTTTTAAGGCGACCATCACTTATGCTTCAGTTTGGGCACCCGGGTAGTAATCCAGCCTTCAAGTAGTGAAGTAATCTGAGAATAGTGAATTGAAGGTAATGTCCAACTTTCATTTCTATTGCAAGGCAATGTAGCTGTTAACCAAATAAGAGATTGATATTAGATGGTTGGATGCGATCGGCAGGAAGCCCAGACCTACCTAGATTTCGTCAGCTAGGTGCATCTTAAACCTTGAAGGAATTCATGTCCCTTCTGAGATTCAAGTTCACGTCAACCAGTGCTGAAGTCAGAGACATTACTACTGAACCGACTGCCTCAAATCACCTAATGTCAACAATTCAAAGTTCACCATGATCACGAGCCACTGAGAAAGCTGGCCATACTGCAAACTTGATTAATTTTAGAATTCAGTCTGCACCAAAAACAAAGGACTGGACACAACATGCATTAGTCACTGATTAGTGTCCAGTCAAATTGGAGATAGTCTCACTATATTTCTTTTATAGAAACTTAATATATTAGAAAAGACATTCAAAAACATTCAAGACATATTTACTACTTTCAGCGATATAATTCTCATTTAATTCAATTTTAGATTTTCGCATCGACTGATTGGACCAAAGTGTTCGGTCTTAGGTTGACATGTCGGCTTCTTGTGTGCAAATGCTTCGATGATGTTTGGGCATGTAATTAGGAGTTAAGTGGTGGATAGTGACTAACAGTGGAATCCAGGATAACGCACATTTCGTCCTATTTGGAGATGTCAGCTACTGGATGTACCTGCATTCCACAGTGAGTCATGATGTTTATTTTTTTATTTTTTTGATTACAGCTTGATTCAACACCGTATTTTTGGTACAAGTATGGAATTTTCAGCGTGGATATCGGTAGCCCAAATTTTGCAGGCCGACCATAGATACCACCCAGGCTCGAACCCAGTGCCCTAAAATTGAATTAAATAATTAAAATGACCCATTGCACAAAAGGCAGTGGCTCTCGTGGCCCAAGTGGTCTGGTGGATAACACTTTGGCGTGTGAAACTATGAGCACTGGGGTTCGAGCCTCAGTGAAGACATCACCACTCACTGCGGAATCCAGGTACATCCAGCAGCTGACGAGTCCCAAGTGGAACGAAATGAGCATCCTGGATTTCACTGATATCATTGTCAAGCTGTACAGTCACATTTTCACAGCAACAAAAGAAATGTTTCCAAATACTCATGTAGAGATGAAAGAGGTGAAGAAGAAGAATAGGAAAATGTGAAAAATAATGCAGAATAACTAAAGTATCCAAATTTCTTTTAAAAAACAGTTTTTTTTCGTTTTCATCTTACTTTTTCACTTTGCTGAACAGGCAACAACTGAGGCTCAGGAGAAGGATTCTTCGATGAACTTTGTTGTGATAATTGATCGGAAGAACTTTGACCGGAAGAATCAATTAATCCTTCATCGATAGTATTCACTGATAGATATGGAGTTCCGCATACAGATAGAGTTGGACCTCCACCATATATGCTAAATAATAGATTCCAAACTTCGGCGGATAAACATTCATAATTACCAAGTGGAGTAGACGAAAATGATGAAGAATGATTACGACAACGATAAATTGATGAATTACACGGTAAGATATCTGAATTATCAATAGGACCTGGGGAATCTGAAGAAAAATGTACACCAAGCAAAACAAATGAAAACATTAATGAGAATTTAATACATTACAGAGGATAGTACCGGTATAGATTATTAAGGAAATTACGTAACTAGCGATTGACAATCGAAGTAACTTTCGTCAAAATAAGTAATTTCTTTTTGCAAAAAATATTTTCCTTTCGAAGAGACAGAACATACTTTTACTACAATGGGATGTATATATCGAATGCTTTATGTGATCAACTCTGAGATAAGATTTTTTATTAAAGGTTCGAAACGAAACAGGACGAAGTAGCTGTCCAGTACTCCCAGATTTTCCAGTGGTTCTCCAACTGAAGTCAGCTCATGGTGAAATTCTCCATACAATCAAACAAAATCCCTACAATAAACCAATACTTGAAAATTAATCTAATGCTCACTAGCGACTGGCTTTATTCAGGCAGTTAACCTGGGTTCTAGTGGGAAGCCGTGACCAGTAGGGTACAGCAGGTCAAAGATGGGGCAGTAACTCACCGAAAAAGACATTGTGAAGTGGTCGCGCTATGTCGTGAATTGGCAGAAGTTAGAATTCATGAACCATTGGATCGGGTCCAAGTGGCTCAGTGGTTTACGAGCTCGCTAGCCTTGTAACCAGAAGGTCCTGGGTTCGAACCGTGGTGGGTGCGTACTGATGAGGAGCCCCAAACTAGGACGAAACAGTTGTCCAGTACTCCCAGGTTTTCCAGTGGTTCCCTAACTGAAGTTAGCTCATGGTGAAATTCTCCATACAATCAAACGAAATCCCTACAAAACCAATACTTGAATATTAAAGGTTCTGCCAATAAAGTTTAACGTTGAACAAATGACGTGTGTATATGATAGATACATGTACAAATTTAGCTATAGCATCTGACTTCCAATGAGCTGGCCCCTTGTCCGCATTCCGCTGCACTAACTTCAAAGGCTGGGCGAGCGCACACAATAAATGTAGACTGACATACATGAAAACACTCGATCTGGTTAGCTAACATTTAACTTCATATCTCCGTTCAACTTTACGATATCGGTCTTTCTAACAAACGGTTATTAAAACATGGAGCCTATCAGGAATAATAACCTGTTAATAGTGCACAATTAAGGCTCGTGTGGCATGTGCCAAATTACGCCATCTATGGTGTACACGTGATATCTAGCTATCGTTCAAAGGACGTATATACCGCTCAACAGTTCCCTCCGTCCTCCACTATGGCTGTGAGTGAGACATGACAATTTAAAGTTGAAGAAATGAAAAGCCTGACTAGCTATTTTTCATCAAAGGTGTCTGCGTTCTATCTCCCGTCTTATGTGATATAGTAGGGTGAGCAATATTGCGGTTGGGCTTCAATAGGGTGCTAGATAAGGAAGGGAAATCAATCAACAAGGTTGTGAAGTCGCACCAATTGAGATGTTTAGGACATGTGTTACACACATCTTTCTCGACAGCCAATTTTAGCTGACATACGACAGATTAGGTTGAAAAAGAGCTAGTGTTGTTTAAACAGAAACTAGGCATCAGTCCACGAAATCTTAGACAACTAGTTTGAGCCACTAAGGGAGGTGTAGACTACCTGATTGCTTGTAGGTCCTCAGGATGTCCAGGACCAATAGTGGAGACAGTTGGTTATGCGGCTAGGAATTGTTTTCAATGGTTTTTTCGAATCTCTTTTCCTTCTTTTCTCTCTTTTTCGTCTCCCTTTGAGTCATAAATGGAGTGTAGTGACTCGAACTGCTGCACTTCTATGCAAAGCTCTATAGTGAGAGCACACCAGCGAATCCACTCAGACAACAAACGAGTTTGCTATTTCATAAAAAACACGACATAAAAGCGTTGGAATAAGGGATTTAACCAGAACAACTATAGTACTCATAAGTAGTACAAATATCTAGGTAAATTTACTATTCCATATGGAATCAAGCATCGCTATAGAAAATAAGTGCCTTTATATGAGGAAAAAATTATCCAGATGACAAAGACAATGTATATAGCACATATACACCCTAGTTAGACTTACCCCAAGACTTCCCTTTGACAAACTGTAGCCATACATCCAACCATTTTTTACTGACAGCATAAGACGTGGTTGACGGGATGTAGATGAGCTAACCTATAAAAAATATTTGTGAAAACAGCATTTTAGTAGATTAAATGAATTGAGCATAAATAAAGACTTCATTATACAATGTGACTACTATCATAATTCCAAGATTTAGGTGAAAACTATTGTGATCATTATTGGATATTTAATCGCGATATCCTACAATTTCCAGAATAGGTACAAAGTATCCAAGTCGACTTTAATTATAAGTAGTCTGATTGAAACACCAGAAGGTGTTTTTACTGTTGCACCTAACTGACTAGGACAAACCAGCGAAGAGATAATACAGAACACTGCAAAAAGAGTGTTTCATTGTATATGCAGAAATAGACGTTGACGATTAGGCTTCAACATATCTGCAAGCCAACGAGCAACTTTTTCCTTAGATGAGTTCAGAATAAAAAGTATCGGTCTAAGGCGAATATCTTGCTTGGTATTTTTGGTAGGTTGTATATGTAAAGTATACGAGACCCTCAAAGTTAAGTACTAACCTAACTGGTGGAGGGTGACTAGCAGTGGAATACACCAGAATGCGCACTTCGTCCTATTTTGGTCTCGTCACTTAGTATACCTGCATTCTAGATGACGAGTCTCAAATAGGACGAAATGTGCGTTATCCGGGATTCTACTGTTAGTCACCATCCAGCAATTAACTTCTAACTACACACCCAGACATCGTCAAAGCATCTGCACAAGAAGCCAACAAATATGTCAACCTGAGACCAAGCAATTCAGTTCAATCAATCGACGGAAAAATCTAAAATTGAATAAAATATTACAAGTAATGTTGTTAATCCATTCCCCTGTAAGGAGTTCTTTCAATAAATTCGTGATGTATTTCTCAGTTGTATCAATCCTGCCCTGATTTGAATTTTCCAATTTAAGCCTCAGCGGGTCGTTGAGAATGGATTTCATCTTCGTAATATAGTCTAACCTTGTCGTCTATCAACGCCATCCCAGAGCCCTTATCCAATCTCCATATCACCATGTCATCATTACTTTTGAGAAGTTTTAGTGCTTTTTAGTGTTCTTTAGTTAGGAATTAGAAATGTGCAGTTTGTGACGTTAGATATTCACCAAAAACACTTTCTCTTCTATACATATAGAAACATTTACAAAAAAAAAGAATAACGAGTTCACGTGTGTGTGTTTTTCCAAACTGCATTTGTTTCAATGAAATTGATACTTTCATCAAAATAAGCTTTTTTTCTACCAAGCTCATGATTATGATGATCGCAGCGACAAAAAATGTCATTTACTGACAAGGAAAAAAAAATAAAAAGATTCATGTGTAGGAGAGCACTAGTTAGGCACACTAAGTGAAATTAACTTCTGTTGTCTTCATACGAGATATAATTTCAAAAGTATTTAATAAATTTGATTTTAATATAACGAAAATATTCATTCAGACATCTGTAAAACACAAAATAATTGAGCAAAGAATATCCTTTTCGATAATTTTCTCTTCTGGCTCTACAATTATATACCAATTGCTTCAGCAAAGCGTAGCAAGCTAGGTTTCTTTTGCTTGTTGATTATTTTAAACGACTTGAGGTTGTCTACAATATGACCAGTGTCCAATAGATGACGAGCGATAGCACTGTTTAATGCTTGCGGATCTTTCAGCCTCAAGTTCTTTGGTATGTGTTCATAAATGCGGACAATAACACCCCCCTTCTCTCTGTTCTTCCAATGTATCTGCTTTGGCACGTACATGTAAATTGGTAGACACAGTTGGAGGTAACATGAACAAGAACTTGAGACTGAAATGTCCGCAAGCATTAAAAAGTGCGATTGCTCATCATCTATTGGACACTGGTCATATTGTAGACAACCTTAAGTCGTTTAAAATAATCAGCAAGCAAAAGAAACCTAGCTTGCTACGCTTT
Organism: Trichobilharzia regenti; assembly: GCA_944472135.2. Lineage (NCBI taxonomy): Eukaryota > Metazoa > Platyhelminthes > Trematoda > Strigeidida > Schistosomatidae > Trichobilharzia > Trichobilharzia regenti. The sequence continues at coordinate 70,260,916 of OX235263.1, forward strand.
GCTGAAGCAATTGCCATCAAATGACTTAAACCAAATCTATGTACGCAGAAAGAGACAGTGGTGAATCTTGCACTGCCCTGGTGATAACAAAAAATATACAACCAATGGAATTATAGTTAATTACAGATGCATAAATTATAATAATAATAATAATAATATAAAAGCAAATAGAATACCAACTAAAATTAAGGAAATTTCCACAACAAATAGAGGATCGTTCGAACCTAGTAGATGGCCAGTGGGGTAAGGACAATGTCTGAACCAGCTTCTTTTGGACACATAAGTTAGACTGCTCAAGGTGGATCCCAACAGCAAAAGCGAACTCCTAAGGCGAAGTTAAGATTAGTTGGTTAGTGTCAGGTAGATGACTTTGAAAGCCGCCTCGTTAACCGGAATCTTGTGTTCTGTATTCACGAGATGAGATAAAATAACGCTATGAATGGGTTTTGTTTGTCCATTAACTTAACCACCACGCAGGGTGATGTCTGGAAATTCGACAAAAAACATGCCTAATTGTACGCCTATGTAACTGGCTCCACAGGAGCAGTTAAATTAGTAGATACACGTGGAAGTGGAGAAACTAGGCAGAACGCAGGATTGGTGTCAACTAGGTTTTCAAAGTCATTTACCACATAACAACAAATCTTAACTTCACTTTAAGAGTTTGTCCACTAAATATTGCTGAGACTGGCCGTTGAGATCCACATTAAGAAGTTTGACTTATGTGTCCAAAAAAAGCTGGTTCAGACATTGTCCTTACCCCACTGGCCATCTACTAGGTTCTAATGATCCTCAATTTTTTGTAGAAATTTCCTTAATTTTAGTTGGTATTCTATTTGCTTTTACATTTTTAATATTATTATAATATATGCATCTTCAATGAACTTTAAATTCATTAGTCTTACTTAACAAGTCGATATTATTTAGAAAACACTAATATTGATATTATCTACTATTCCAGAATATTCTATGTATATAAACATATATATAAATAATTGTAGAGACAGAAGACGAAATTATCGAAAAGGATATTCTTTGCTCAATTATTTTGTGTCTTATAAACTTGATTTTCTCTATATAGTTGATGAACTATTATTTTAACAACAGAAGACAAGGGTCAGGCAACAGATCCTTTTATTACCGAAATTAGCACGTAGTTATATATATTTCCTGTACATTATTATAGCTTATTCAAGTAGACAAACGCAGTCTTCTGATTGGTTGTTTTCGGGTTTCTCGGAAAGTGAGGCCATCTATCTGCGAATCATATTTGCCCATGTTAAGTCTGCTGTGATTGGTTGTTGAATTAGCCATGTTCATATTTTCTCACGGCCAATATTAGTGACCTAGACATTGACGTAGATGAATGTCTATCAATTGGCTAGCAGCCTGCTCATAATACATTATTACTCTCTACATCTTTATCTTTTCGCACAACTTATGAGTACCCCATTCAACTAGTTGTGATGTTAGCTGACATAGGATGGATCAGTTTGGAAAACCTCTAGGTGGTGGGTGGTCAAACTTGTAATCAGTTCATAAAATCTTTGATAGTTAGTTCAGGTCATGTAGGAAGATATAGACTGTCTAGTTTGGGGCCTTCCGATTCTAATAACCAATAGCTGACGACAATTCGTGCTAATGGTCAAAATTGATTTCATTGGTGCAAATCCATACACTCTTTGTGACTTGCCATATACATTAAAACCTTATTGTCTTTTCATGTCACTAGTGTTTTTTCTCCCTCATATTTTTTTCTCATTATCGTTCATCTGAATCTCTTCTTTATTCTTCTTTCTCCCTCTGTGCCTCCAAAGCCTCAGGATGGTCGGGGGTGGGTGTCTTGCGCCGCGGGTTAGCCACCCCTCCGTACACCTCTTGAAATGCTCCCATATGACCGGGCGTCTTACATAGCCTCTCCTGAGGAAGTCCTACTCACTGCCGTCACGTGGCGGAGGTGTTTTTCACCGAAGTGGGAGGGCAAAAGCGGACGCCCGGCGCTCTTCACTGGGTTGAATGTCCATTGGATGACAGTCTAGGGGAGATGGCTAAACCCTGATTCCAAACCTCCAACGACTGGCATATGAAGCTCACCGGAGTTCACCAGCAGATGTATGGACAAAGGGCTTATTGGATGCCCTGGATGTCTGGCCCCATTCAAAAAGGCGTATGAACCGGACTCCAGTCACCGGCTACCAATGGATAGTGGACTTACTACTCCACTCCTACTGCCTTGTAGGTCACACTTGGTTGTGTAAAGGCTAGAACTGCACTCTCAAACAAAAGGCTGAGCGATTCTGGGGACATCACTCGTACCCAATTCCCATGAAACTTCATCAACTCTCTTACAAACATTCGAGATGTTCATGAAGCCGGTTCATCCTCCCATAGGAGATAGCCGAAATAAATAAAGTAAGTTTCTCCCTCTGTGTGCTACATGGAGTGTGATAACTCGAAATGCTATACTTCACCGCAGATTTCTATGTTAGAATCAGTGAGTTAATTGCCTATGAAGACATGTTTAGTAGACATACGATGAACAGAACTATTATATGATAATGTCACTCGTCGTAAGCGAGGATGTTCTTTTAGGTCTTCAGCTTGGAAGCAATATAATGACGTAACTATTTACATAATGCTACTACATGCACATCAAATGATTGACTTCCAACAGAGAAACTATATGGTTGAGTGGAAAGGGAACATATTTATTTACAACTGGTGCACCCTTTTTCTCATCAATCAGTTGGCTAACCTTGTATTTACATCTTAAATGATTTAACGAACCACTATCAGTTAACGTTGGAACGTGGCAACTCGAACTGCTGCACTTCGGTGCCAAGTTCTATGTTGAATCCAGACAGATAGATCAGTTAAACGCATATTCGATATTAGAAGCAAAACTGGGCAAAGTTAAACTTATAGCAGTCACCCCGATTGATCTTACCACTACTGACCACTTTGACAGCAAATAGGCAGAATTAAGGAGCAATAAAAGTCACATAATATGACTACAGGTTATAGTGTTCTCCGATCTGTTCATATTTCTGCCAGTCTACCACAAAAAACCAATACTAGCACCCCCCCTCTACCTAAAAAGGCCAGTTATCCTGTCAAGCTTCCACAGTATGTGCATGTTTTGTTAACTCTAATTAATAAATTATTCACACACCTGACCGAAGGTCATGTAAAAGGGTGACTGCTAAGTCGAAAACTGCTACTCTGTTGTATGATGAATGTCCACAGTTTTACCTTATCAACAAAATCTATCATCAGATGGAGAGTGTAATAATGGGCTCCCCCTGGGTCTACCTCTTAACCAATACGTTTACGCCAAAATTAGGGAATACGCTATTGAAAAATGTAACCTCAACGATACACGGAAGATACTTTCATCTTGTATAAGAATAAAAATCGACACCAAGGTCTTACTCAAAATGTTCAAAAATAGTTCACCAACAAACTGAGTTCATATACAATACAAAGAAAGACAACACTTTATCATGTATTGATGTCCTGCTAACAAGAAGCAAGATGACAGTATTTTGCTTGGTATTTTCCGGGAAATATAAAGGGTTGGTCAATACACACATTTCAGATCGTCTGTTCCTCTTGCATACAAACGAAATCTAATCAATACCCTGACATTTCATGCTGAATAAATCTGCACAACCGACAATCTTGATGAAGAAATAAGGAAAAATGGAAACCTTATCGTATGAGAACCGATATCCAGAAAACATTTTTAAAGTCTCCAAGATGGGAACATATAGAGGGAAATACCTGCAAACTATTCAGAAGGAAGGTATATACATATAGATGACTTCAGCGTTCAAAGGAGGCATAGCCACTGAATTACTGACATAGAAACTCTAAGAAATAATAGCTAAAACATACTTTGCCACAAAACTATGTTTAAAAATTCACCAGTCGTTGAATAATTCCTCTGCAGGTGAGGGATAAGCTACCGATTCTGTCCACTCCAATATGCATTTATAAATTTAACTGTTCTTGTGAAGACAATTCCATGGATAGATGGACTAGGAAAGCCCATCGTCGCCTTCTTGACCATTGTTCTACGTCGTTAGGTAAAAGAGTCGTAAGGTCAATCAGCAGTTCCATACCGGCACACCTTTGTGGATACGGATCACGAGATTGATAAAAGTTCCGTCCGTACAATACTATAAAATGATCCACATTACTACCCCAAGTTTGTACACCTTTCAATTACTTGTTAAGCACAACTGAGGTAGGTGTCATAACAATGTTCCAATCCAATCTCTGTGTTCAGAAGAGGTTTGTTCAATCCTTCTCTCTCCCATGACCTACCAATCCAAACTACAGTAGTTATCTCTGCCCGTGACACAGGATAACTGTAAATATTACTTTTATTTTTACTTGTACTGCAAACTCTATTATCACGTGGCAACTCGAACTGCTGCACTTCGGTGCCAAGTTCTATGTTGAATCCAGACAGACAGACAGACTCTATTATCAACAGCATACGGTGCAATAGGTGCATATTTTAATCAGCCTAATTGATTGAAAATGCCTATTAGAATTTTTTTTTAAAGAATGGTTACTGAACGACGAATATCCTTTTCGATAATTTCATCATCAAGCCCTACAGTTATATTTAGGTAATGGTGAGTGGATGTATTAGCGCTATGAACAACATTATTGTTGTTTAAATAACATCGAATCAATAATAATAATAATTACAAGGGATCACGTTTCGATGGCATCAACATAACAATACACTGAATATCACAAAAATTAGGAAATAATAATCTAATAATACAAATTCATGAATCTACAGTCTCCACTGAAGGCCGACCAGGGCAGTAGTAGTGGCTGGCGGGACTTGTTTCTTTTGCACACACAGTACTGATTATTTCACGCGAATTGAAATAGCCTCTGCTGTTTGGAGCATGCGGTGCTTCGATGTTTTCGGCAGTTTATTTGGCACCCGGTAGATGATAGAGAAGGATTCCTCAATGCTGGCTGGTTTTGTGGCCGGTTTGGACTGGATGGTCCAATATCGAACTGTCAGTGGTTTTCACTACACCTTTACTTAGCCATACTGGGAGATATTCCCGAGCAAACACAAAAATTCAAGTTTCTGGAGCAACGGCCAATATAACCCGCCCCACAACAGGCGTAGCTGAATCGGTGGACACAATTACAAGTGGCTAGTCTAGGTATTTCATCTTTTAATCGAGGAATCACCATCACTATTATGTATACAAAACTGTAGAACCAGATGATGAAGTCATCGAAAAAAATATTTGTTCAGTAACTAATTTTAGTTTCACAATTTATCATTATTACTATTAATAGTCTATTTACATTCTCCTTACATATATATTTAATTCTACCAACCCACATTCTTTAAAATATTTCAAATGACTGATATTTTATTTTCAAGAGTTTGGTTTGTAAGGATTAAATTTGTTTATACGAGTTTTACTACGGATTGATATCTGTTAGAGAACCACCATTGAAAAGCAGCACTGGAGTACTGGACAGCTGTTTCATCCTAGTTTGGGAATCATCGGTAGTACGCATCCACCGGACGGAGTTTGAACCCAGGACCTTCTGGTTACAAGGCTAGCGAGCTCGTATACCATTCAGTCCCTGGGACTCTATTCAATGGCCAACCCATGAATTCTAACTTCTACCAATTTGTGATTTAGCGCCTCCTAATAAGATTCCCCCCCTCCGGGAAATGAATATTTGCTTGCTTAAATCGTGTTCCATGTATATAAATAAAAGGCGTCAAAAAAACACAACTTTAACAATTCCTTCAATGAAGTGGATAATAGTTGTCAACCAGAACCCTTTTAACCAAAAACTGGTCTTGTATATTTCTTTACAACAACACCAACAACAAAATAATGTGAGAAAGAAACAAAATTTTGATACAGGTTAATTAGCTCACACTCACCCTCATCACTTCTGAAAGTTCATATTTCTGTCTTTTAGTTATAGCATCACAACAGTCATTACAGGGAATCAATTCTTGAATCATTTCATGACCTCCAAACCTTATTTTAAAAAGAAAGAAATATATAATAAGAATTAACTTTTGCTATACCATAAAATCGACGCTTATTTATCCAGTTCATTGAGATTGACTAAGACAAAACGATATTTAACATATATGGGAATATTATTATTATTGCTCCCTTGGGTTCCTAGTGGAATATAGGGCTTCAACTGCACGTCTCCACTTGCTTCTGTCTTGCTTCTACTGTACTTTTCACCTGCATCCATGTTAGTCCATACTGTTTCAACTCCTTTGTAAAAAATTATATTTGTAAAATCTCAGCGATATTGAAATGAGTAATTCCAACGTTTCGTACATTCGGCAATCTGGTCCGAACTTCTTCAGGGAAATTAGTCGAAATTAACATAACAGGTTTATATATAAAAGGAACATCTTTTGTTTTTGAAAACTTTGTCCAATCATGATTTATAAAACAAATATTAACAAGTATAATAAACAAAATTGTACGAGTTGTGATCAAAATTTGACCTCAGACTTACAAATATTGATCTACCTTTGTTAAACACTTTAAACACAGTGTGTATGTGTGTGTGTGCGGATAAACAGTTGTAAAACAATGTCTTAACGTCTCCATAAGTAGATATAGACAGTCGGGAAACTTTGAGCAAGTATTATTAGTTAGTGATACATATCCATTCTTATTTATTAAGCAGGATTTCCTATGCGTCATCTAACATCACACCTTCTTGTCGGTTCAAACTGTTAGTATCTAGAATTTTATGATTAGACGTACTTGCAAAATTATGGTGTTTAGGATTAGAGTTTAGTTGAACAACCCTGTCAAACTTATTACTTTGTCTTCTTTCTGAAAATTGAGCTGCTTTATTCGACCTACTGAAGTTGTCAGGCGACTGGACAGATATGAATTTAGGATACGCATTCTGCTGCAGACAACGGACAGTGGAAACACGATGATTGTGCCAATTACATAGTTTCTTTGTTAATTTAATTCGATTACAAAATAAATCAAATGAACTGTAGTCATGATTTGCCCAAATATTATAGAACTATTCTGTCAAATCTTGACTACAGTTCATTTGGTTTCAACTCCTCTTCACACAATCTCCTCCATGTCACCCTTGCACCGACGACCCACTCGCCGCTTCCCTTTCAGGCTCCACTCGAGCGGTGGCCTGACTCGCGCGCGATGTCACCCAGCGGCCTCCTCAGCGAGTGTCCAATCCATCTCCACTTTCTCATGCATATTTGTTGGTTGGCGATTGGTTCTTGTTTTGTTTCTTCCCATAGTTTCCCATAGTTGGTGATTCTTTCCAGCCTGGCCATCTGATCTGATCTTCAGTATAGATCCAGCGAAGACAGTTGTTGGTTGATAAAGGACTGTAACAGGCTGTTGAAAATATTCTTTGTGACTCACCCGCCAAGTTTCTGATCCGTATAGGTGAACTGACTGACTTGACGCTGTTTGTATTGAAAATCCGACCGAATTTTGTTATTGATGCTGAGTGGAGTGACGAAGATTTCCACATTGGTTTCAGGTTGATGAACAACGTGTTTCTCGTCTTCCCGGTTCTCGCTTGATTTGACATCCTCGTCCGTTCCGACTTCCTGTAGTTGAAACAATGCTCCCTAGATAAGTGAATGAAGTGACCTCTTTCAAATCCCTCCCGTTGATGGTGATTGACGCTGGATGTTGTTGCTGCTGCTATTGCTGTTGGTTGATTATTTTCATCACCTCTGTCTTGTCTATGTTCACTTGGAGATATTATAATCTCACACAAGATGAATCGATTCAATTTCTTATGAGAATGAGCAAAGGATGCTGTGAAAAAGCCTAAAATATAACAAGCATGTATTAATAGAAGGTAAAAAGAATTACTACGTTTCGCTAAACGTTACATCATAAATAAAAGGAGTATCAAATACAAACTATGTACTGCACTGGACAATGCGTGTTGTAACAATTGTAGAAAAAGAACATCACATCAACAAATTAATAAAAAAAGACTGTTTATAAGTAAAGATATGAGATAGACATTCAATCAGTTAAGGAGTTTGTTAGGCAGTCAGTCGTGGAACTGCTAATAACACACACACATATATATATACATAAATCTGAGTTGGAAAATCTCAGAGACAGGAAGCAGACCCAGTGGATAAATGCTACGGCATTGTATTCGATTAAAAAAAATTCGCGAAGTAGTGAGAGAGAGAGGGTGTACCATCAAAATCATAAACTATATGACAAAATAGCTGTTTAGTGATTTCCCATATCAAATTAGTGCTGCTAAAACATAAACCTCGGTAGATGACGTTTTCAATCGAAATAAAAAGTGATTCCAACAAACAGACAAATATTCAGATTATGAGCTTTTCCAGGGATCTGAAATAATTTTAACATAGATTTCACCACAAACCAGCATCAAAGTTAAACAGATCATTGAAAACTAGGGGAGCACTGGACAGTTGCTTGTTTCTAAACTGATATTGACGCTGAACTGTGTACAGCTGTCCGAAACTTTCATGAGAGACTCATAGTCACAGAACGCCCAAAAGACAGTAGAAAGACGATTATTCTTCAATAAACCTATGAACAGTTCTATTCAACAATAGGAAAACAGAGCCGTTGAGCAGATGATATAAGTTTCTAAACAAAAAACAAGTACTGTAAAAACAAAATTAGTTAACCAAAGGTCAACTGTAAGAAGTACCCGAGAATCAAGTAGAATACCCCCAAACAGGTGGGTGTCAAACACTCTATCCACAAGAATTACATACTAACGTTTCCTGTGGATAGTCCAAGATAAGGATCACTTTGATTCACTCAAACAAAATCACGTCGTTAAACAACACACTACCAATATCACAACACAACCATGGAGAGGAGCATTAGGATTACACATTAAACAATGACAAAGACAAATAATAAGGATCAAGTTGACATATGGTTAGTAAATGTCAGGCCAAAGATACACAGTCTAGGAGAAAAACAGTTAGAACGTCCAAATAAGTATAACTATTGTGATTCGACTGTCCACACGGGATTTTTCAAACAATATCTCTATTACAGTTTCATTCTAGCTTAGGACGACAAGTAGTGTGCATGCACAACTGCACCAGGGATCAAACCCTTCAGAACCTTCACATGAGTCATGAAGAAATTCACATTGTAACAGACTTATGTACATGAATGTGTACAAATAAACCACTGAATATCTGAGGCAATTGGAAGTGGACTGAAATTGGTGGAGTAAAACTCGAACCTAACACTTAATGGCTGAACAGTAGAGTGCCAAAGGCTCACACGTCTCCAACTGCATATAAGTTATCAGACAAAGAATAGACTAACACACTACAATCCTGTCTCTTTAAAGAAATTTCAACATAAATCTCCAAGTGTTCACATATAATATATAATATATAATAATTTCAAGTATTGGTTTTGTAGGGATTTGGTTTGATTGCATGGAGGATTTAATCATGAGCTGACATTCAGGTAGTTAACCTGGGGTTCTAGTGGGAAGCCGTGACCAGTAGAGTACAGTAGGTCGAAGGTGGGGCAGTAGGTCATTGAAGAAGTCATTTCGAAGTGGTCGTGCTATGTCGTGAATTGGCAGAAGTTAAAATTCATGGGATGGCCATTGGATCGGGTCCAGTTGGCTTAATGGTCTACGAGCTCGCTAGCCTTGTAACCAGAAGGTCCTGGGTTCGAACCCCGGTGGGTGCGTACTGATGAGGAGTCCCAAACTAGGACGAAACAGTTGTCCAGTACTCCCAGGTTTTCCAGTGGTTCTCTAACTGAAGTCAGCTCATGATTAAATCCTCCATACAAAAATAAATAATACTTTTTCCTTCTCGTTCCCAATGGAACACAGGGCTTTAAGCTAGCGGCTTCAAGTTTTTGAAGTGTTTATTTTACAGGATGGGGTTGCTTGCCTCTTGCCCAACCAGCATTATTTCTGGCTGACTGAGGTAAAGGAGTGCGTCGGCCGGGGATCGAACCCCGGACGATGTGAATGGTCGGCGAGCGTCCTAACAACTGTGCCACTGACGCCCATATATATATATATATATTCAACAAAAATGAATATGGGGTAAAAGAGGTACACTTAATATGATGACAAAAAGTATCTTCAGTTGATCCAATTTCAACGAACCACTACTCTATGAAAAAATTATTGACTGAAGCAAAACTAATTATTAAAAAGACGCTAGAAGTGAAGAAAATTTTCACTTCGATGAAGTCATCAACTAGACTGTACATTCGTGTGTTTATATTACATGTGTGAGAAAGTTCCAGAATTATTTCTGGTCAGAGGTCAAGTTCGAAATCACAGTGTGTGTGTGTGTGTGTGTGTAATAACCAGGAAGATCAGGTAGAAAAGACAAAATAGGATTATAATTACTAGAAGACTAGTCAGTTTGTATAATTACGGGTTAAGGATGTAGTAATAACGAAATGGGTAAGAGGTTCAGACATACACAGATAAAAACAGTAACCAAATCTAATAACGCAGATAGAGAATTAAAAGGTAAATATAACAAATAAACAGGAAGGTTGGATATGAAGGGTAGTAGGATAATCATTATTGGTAAGACTGACTTTTCGTGATGGTCACAGTAAGGACAACGGTTGGAAGAATTTTTTTCGGACACAAAGAATAGGCTTGAGTTTTTAGATCCCTAGTGCTGCATCTATTCCTAGATGTCTTGATTTCACTCCCTTTGATGGTTTTGATCGAATCTTGTATATGACTTTGAAGGACTTTTCAAATGTGGCTGAATCTCCAGGATTTACCAGGTATTCTGTTATCGAATTGCATACCCTTTTGTTTTCTTCCTTTGCTAGCCATGCTGGATAGGGTTTCCGCTTGCGTTTTACAAGCGGACGCATGGTACGGCCAATGTACTCAGTTCCACACGAGCAAGTGAACTTGTACATGGCCCAATGCGACAGCTTGTCTACTACGTGTTCGATGAGTAGTGTCTTGCAGGAGAATGTTACTCGTAGACTGGTGGCGAAGTATGTTTTACTGAGAGACTTCGAAAGCCGTCTACAGAGAATTTCTGCTTCGGTATCACTTTTAAATTCGACGTTCAATATAAGCATCTTTTGGGGGGTGACTTGGACCTTTTCAGGTGTTTTCCTTGGTTTTAGATTCTTGTCTATGATTCTGGGTGGGAATTCATTTTCTTTCAAGGTCCCTTGACGATTTTGTAATTCTTCATCGATTAACTTTTCAGTGCAAATCTTCCGAATCGTCGAGAAAAGAGAGTATATTAGGTTTCTCTTTCTGCTTAGAGGCACACAACTTTCCATCCAACTAACCATCCGTTCCAAGTGAGCTTTTTGTAGATGGATCTTCTTAAAGAGTTGTCTGCATTCTTTCGTAGTTGAAAGTCGAGGAAATGAAACATTGATTTTGACTCAAATTTCTTGGTGAAGTCGAAGTTTGGGTTGATGTTATTGAAGATTTGAAGTATGTTTTTTAGATCACTATTCTCATCACAAATAATGAAAGTATCATCGATATATCTCTTGTAAAGATAGAGATCACGAATAGTTGATGATAAGATGTTTTCTAGGCTAACCATGAAGCAGTCGGCCAAGAGGTTGTCTAGAGAAGGAACCATTGCTAGTCCATCTACTTGCTTGTATATTTAGTTGTTGAAACTAAAGTATACGTTGAAAGTGCATCGTAGTAACATTTCTTCTAGTTAGTGGGAATGGTTAAGACACTGGCGATCCAAAAACTCAAGCCTATTCTTTGTGTCCGAAAAAAATTCTTCCAACCGTTGTCCTTACTGTGACCATCACGAAAAGTCAGTCTTACCAATAATGATTATCCTACTACCCTTCATATTCAACCTTCCCGTTTATTTGTTATATTTACTTTTTAAATCCCTATCTGCGTTATTAGATTTGGTTACTGTTTTTATCTGTGTATGTCTGAACCTCCTACCCATTTCGTTATTACTACATCCTTAACCCGTAATTATACAAACTGACTAGTAATTATAATCCTATTTTGTCTTTTCTACCTGATCTTCCTGATTATTACACACACACACACACACACACACTGTGATTTCGAACTTGACCTCTGACCAGAATTAATTCTGGAACTTTCTCACACATGTAATATAAATACACGAATGTACAGTCTAGTTGATGACTTCGTCGAAAAGAAAACCGAATCCCATTGAAAGATTTCTTGATAATTAACTGTTGGATGGCATAACAAGTCAAACTACAGACGAAGCATCCCGCCGTTAGTTTGATATTAATAATAATGGCTTTATTCTGAACAATGTTTATATATAATATGCCCAATATTCAGCGGGAATTATTGCATAGTAGTTTCTCTTTGTCCAGGATCTTCAAGTAATGTATCAATCGATAGATGGCTGTTTGACACATTTCGGCCTCCTCACCTGAAGCGGAAACCAGTCCCCCCCCTGTATAAGATTTCTTCTTTGCCTCCCTCCTTCAAAAAATGTACAATATTTGGTTGAAAGTCAATTAGGAAAGGTGCAGGAGGACAATTTTTAACCCTAGCTGAATAATTGAAGATTGTAGTTAATTGAAATAAATAGAGAAGATTTGTAGCTCAGGTGGATGATTTATAATTAAAGCTCTGCAACTAAACCAACCACCTCAGAGAACACTATTAATTACCGTAGTTAATTGTAGTTTTATTTCTCAGACAGCGGAAATTTTCGATAAAAATCTCAGGAACACCTTTCTCATGTACTGGAATGTGCGTTGCAACACAAGATTTTGCTTCTTCACAAGTTTAACAGAAACTTGAGAATCAGCAGGCTGTAGGCAGTTTAAATATTCACAAGAGTAGAAAACAGCATTAGAGATCACATTCTAAGAGGTTTAAACAAACTGAACATGAGAAATTACGTGCAATATGATGACGGAGTATTTTGGTGACCCAGATTTTAAACAGGTCACCAGTCATTAATACACCTGTGAAACTTTTCACTAGTGGTTAATTAATCAATGGTGTGCAGAGATGCAAACTTTGAAATTCAAGAAAAAAAAACAACAGATTAAATAGCTACCGGATAATCTTTAATTGTTTGTGTGAACAGAAACTCAACATGGAGTAACACCTTTTACCATTTTCGGCATGACTGCCTATAACAACACATTGAGGTAAACTTTTTCATAGTCCTCATTCGGATACATCTGTAGATGAAGAAAGCATGATAACAAAACAATCAACTACACACACAGAGAGTTACATTGATTCCATCATTCGAGTTTAGGAACCCACACAAATACAAAACAGCATGATGAGTAAGGCTGTGGCGTGTACTACTGATGAGACTTATCAGCAGTATATATGGAGTATAGTATATATGCATCGGTGGCACAGTGGTTAGGACTCTCGCCGACCATGCACATGGTCCGAGGTTCGATCCCCTGCTGACGTACACCTGATATCTATTGTCGGCCTGCAAATTTTGGGCTACCGATATCACATGCTGAAAATTCCATACTAGTATTTTGATTGGACACTAGTAACTAGTGTGACGTTTTTAGTCCTTTCTTTGGTGCAGACTGATTTTTATCAGTCAGATTTGCAATGTGGCCACCATTCTAGCTAGATGGACATTACGGTGCACATTGATTTGATGATATTAGATGGTTGGAGGCAATCGGCTGGAAGCCTTCGACATAGGTTTCGTGTTAGTTGGCATTCCATCAGCGAGGCGTATCTGCAATCTTGAAGGAACTCATGTCCCTTCTGAGATTCGAACCCGCGTCACCCAGTGCTGCAGTCAGAGACGTTACCACTGAGCTATTAGGGCTCGCGATTGACGTCTTTGACTGCAGCACTGGGTGACGCCGGTTCGAATATCAGAAGGGACATGAGTTCCTTCAAGGTTGCAGATACGCCTTGCTGATGGGTGCCAACTAACACGAAACCTAGGTCCAAGGCTTCCAGCCGATTGTCTACAACCATCTAATATCATCAATTTCATACTAGTACCAAAAATACAGTGTGGAATCAAGCTGTAATCAAAAAATAAAAAATACAACAGATGTTCATCGACATAAAAGACATCAAATAGCAGGAAGATAGATTTGATATGGTACAGCGTTGCGGAGATACATGGAAGATGTGAAAGGAATACAACAAAACACAATATGAAGTAAGACCAGAGTTAGCACAACACGGAAGATCTGTGCAAAGGGTTATTTGAAGATAAGATGTACATAATTTAGCTATATAAAAATACCAAAATTCAAATAAAGATTCTTTTACTAAGTCTTTCGCCTTCTATCGTCACAAGGCCACGGAACAACTTAAACTACACAACTCACAAAGTAAACATAAACACAATTCAAACAAAAATACTTACATGAAGGCATTGTACAAAACTCAAGGTAAAAATAATTCCACTTACATATCATGAAGATTAGACCAAATATTTTCTGGGATGGATAAAGTCAATGCATTACGTAATTCCCATAGCTCTGGTCGAAAATAACCATGTTCACATAGGAATTCTGATGTCATAGGACCTGGTTCAGCCCATGTCCAAAATCGAATAATCCAAGGTTTGCTTACATAGCACATTTTACCAGCTGGAGTAAGCTATTTTAAAAAAGAATGAAAACACAAAACTAAGGTGAATTAAAAGAATTTTACTTTATCAAACAGTTTAATTTTAAGATGAAAACTGAAAAACCCTCGTTAATCGGTATATGTATCAAACAGACTTGAATGTCTACTGAAGCGCATATGTGAACCCTTTCTAATGAAACATGACTGCGTTAAACTACAAAGTACACTTAACATTTGCAAGCCTATCACACTTCACAATCGTCGAGGATGAAGTAAAGGAAGTTATACGCCAAAGTGATACACAAATACTAACCAGCTGACTGATATCAACGTAGAACTTTGCACAGATGTGCAGCAGTTCGAGTCGCCACACTCAATCCATATACCACACAAAGCAAGAGAAGAGAGTAAAAAAATGCAAAATAGAGACAGTAGACAGGGATATGAGGCAAAGAGAACAGTAATATTGAAGAACAATATAGTTTTATTGGAAATCATAAGTCACCAAGAGTGAATGCATCTGCGCCAGCCGTTGAGAACGACTTTGAGCCATATCACCGATAGTCTCCAGCCTTCATTGGTTTTTACTGTCCCGAAACTCCAACCTATCAGGAAGTCTACACCCCTTTACGTGACTGGCTGGCTTACACTAACTGTTGTGGATTCATTGACTAATGAAGCCATGTTTTGGGTTGACCACCACTGACTCTTTCATCCTGATCCATCCTATGTCAGCGAACACTGACTGTCGAGGAAGGCGATGGCTAGGCATACGTAACACATGACCTATCTCAGTCGATGTGACTTCACAGCCTCGTCTATTGATTTCTCCTCCTTACCTAATACTAGATGTATCTGATACACAGATACACATCTACGTAACCTTAAGCTTCGACTAACACCTCCCTAAAATTTCAACACTCCATAGACGCAATTAAAAAGGTGTTAAGAAGAAAGTGTGTTAAGCACATAGCACTGTCATACCCACCAACAAAACTATTGACACACAAATAAAACTGGATGACTTCTGTTAAACTGTTGTCCTTCATTGACATGTTTTTGATAGAAGAAAAGATCACAGTAAATTCTGGTTAGAAGTATACTTTTTCAAAAAATTTTACTTCGTGAACAAGAACATGTCAGTAAAGCAGTAAACTATGAGAGATATGTCAAAGTGAAAAACGTAAATCAGAGATTATGCAACTGATTGTTTTCACCAAAGAACTTTGCGCAGAAGTGGAGCAATTCAAGCTATCACACTCCTCCACGCAGCATACAAAGGTAGATTCAAAAAGGCTAGAATAAACAGAAATGTTGTGAGTGAGAAAGAATAGTAACAGCTTATTTGAATATGAGAGACTATAGAAGTAAATACTCATCTGCGCCATTGACAACAACTTTGACGGGATTATGAGAGCATAAGAGTTAAGTTAAACATTCCAAAGATTTAAAAGACACTTTAACTAATTCATATGAAATGCAATATTTATACTTATTCTGACAAACCAACTAACTGAACTTTATGAATAAGACATACATTCATCTCATGATAGGAGTGTTAAAAGTTCAAGTTCTTCTGTTTCCAGCATTGGTTTTGTAGGCATTTTTATTTGATTGGTTGGATTTCATCATCAAACAAAATCCCTACAAAACCAAAACTTCGAAATTGACCTGATGCTCACTGGCGACTGGCTCTATCCAAGCAGTAACCTAGGGTTCTAGTGGGAAGCCGTGACCAGTAGGGTGTAGCAGGTTGAAGGTGACGCAGTAACTCACCGAGAAAGACATTGCGAAGTGGTCGTGCTATGTCGTGAATTGGATCGGGTCCAGCTGGCTTAATGGTCTACGAGCTCGCTAGCCTTGTAATCAGAAGGCCCTGGTTTCGAACCCCGGTGGACGCGTACTGCTGAAGAGCCCCAAATTAGGATGAAACAGCTGGCTGTCCAGTACTCCCCACAGGTTTTACAATGGTTATCTAACTGATGTCAGCTCATGATGAAATTCTTCAACCAATCTTCAGTTTCTGTCTAATGACAGCAACTAAGTTTAACCATTAATAGAACAAAACTAGCTAGTGATCTGTAGTTAAAGGAAATAAAACGACTTATTTCGTCAATCTCGACTCACAGTCACTTATGAATATTCATTTTAATGACTGCAGGTGAAATAAGAATCTGGGCCACAGTGGGGTTCGAGCCAGTGGTATCCGAAACACCATTACCAAAGGGACATTACAGTACACATAGAAATGTTGTACAGGCGGTAACCTAGATCCACTTGAAAATTATGCATACAAATTAATCGGAGCACAAAAATTATCTAGAGTTCTTTGGGTTTTATTGTTTGGTCTTGAATAATTCATCATTATACTAGATGACTTTCCCTCGTACCTCCTAAAAACGTAAATGTTGATGAAGCGTCAATAAAGTAGACATAAAAAATTAAACAAACATTATGAGTCGCCAGTCTCCTCTCTGGTACTTTATTATTATTCCCTTGAATGCCGACTGGAACAGAGGACTTCAGCAACACATCTCCATTTAGTTCTGTCCTCTGTAATCCTCTTTAGCTGACTCCACGACTGCCTATAAGCTTTTATCTACTCCTCACACCATCTTCTCCACTTCTCCTTCCGACGCACACCCAACTCGTCGTTCCCCTTTCGGGTTCCATTCTAGCTATGACCTGGTTGCACGATGTCACCTAACGGTCCCATCGGCGTATATGAGATCCATTTCCATTTCCTTCGGAATATTTGTTCAGCAGTAGGTTCTTGATTGGTTGGTTCCCGGTTAGAGTTCCTAGTTAACTAATTCTTGTTGGTTTATCATCTGATCTTCAACATGGAGCCAGATAAGGCAGCTGTTGATAAAAGTATTCAGTGAGCTCTTGTAAATGATTTTCGTGACGCGTGGGCCATTCCTGATCCAATATAGAAGAACTGACTTAACACTGGTACTGAAAATCCGAATCTTGATTTTATATTGAGCGCATCCAATGTTTTCCTCTACTACTACTACTACTACCACGAATTGAAACAAGCATTGCCTTCAAATTAATCATATCAAATTAGCCGTGCTTTGAACAGTTCGAAAAGGAAAATGTCTCAATAATGTAGTATAACAGACGACATGTCTACTTTCACTCCACACTACGATTAGCATTTATTTTGTAAAGTATTACATAATTATACAATTGTATTTGATAGCATACACAATGATATAGTATTATTTACTGATGACATTTCGACTAAAATGTATTGCTGCTCACAATCACATCATGTTGAAAATATTCTTCCTAAGACGGTGATTCAAGTTGACATACATGTATACCTACTTGGTAGATTTAAGATTTGTTTTAAGCATTTGAGAACTAACCAATGGATTCAGCCTCAGTAAAGACCACCCGTTTTGTGGTGTCTGGAACGCTCTTGTCAGCCTTTGAAAATTCCAGCCAGGTAGTATAATTTCCGTGGCAGGCCTAACTCATATCCGAAGCAGTTTTCCAAGGTGAAAAGTGAACAATGTAAGTAGTGGAAGTCAGTAAATTGCATACGTAACTTCGGAAAAAGGATTCGCCTTTGGGGTCGAGTCAAATAAGCTGAGATCAGATATGTATCGGTTTAGTTGGAGGTTGATTTCTTTGCTTCTTTTTATAGGTTTCCATGCGCATTGTCATGGGAGTTAATGGACTCTGCCTCTGATCGGTAGTGCGCAGTTTCAGCTGTTAGTGTTGTCTGGCTAGCAACGTGCGTGAATTTGCTCCATGTTGTGAGAAGCGGCAGTGCTTTCAACATCTGGCTCACGACAGTTAACTTAGAACTTGCAAGTACAGAGACATTTGACTGTCTAATTAAAACAGAGCTTTGCGTCGCGATGTCCTCAGACCGAAATTCAATGCAACTAGTTGAAACTAGGCATCCAGATAGTATCATAAAACACTATACACTAAATGTAGCTCACAGTCTAATAAATTCCACTGCTTAGTAGTTTATTTGATAATTCTCTAATTCACTTTTCGCCATTGTATATACCAAGTGAGGATAAAAAAGACACCCGTACTTTAACAAATTGTGTTGCTTACATGGAATGCGATTGCATACTACGACAGGTGTGAAATGTACGATAGAGTACTGTGTCCTACCTTATGATTACGTAACAATACTATCGAAAAGATATGTTCAAAACACTAAAAAAAATACTTAAATAGTGCTGTCTTAATTGTAATACCTCACACTTAGCAAAATCATCACAAGAGCTCTATGCAAGTTGGCCAAATAATCTTAGGTAAGACAGACAAATCGATTGATACTATTATAAACCTAAAGTGGTGTGTAGTGCTCAGCAGTCCACTCCGTCCTCCTTTATGGGTGTTACACCTGGCCATTGAGTGTAGAAGACACGAAAAGGCCAGCTAACTGTCTTTCATCATAGTTGCCCGCTATCTCCCATGTTAAGTGGTATAATAAGGTGAGTAATATTGAGATTAGGCTTCAGTCGAGTGCAAGGTAAGGAGGGGAAATCAGTAGACGAGACTGTGAAGCTACAGCGACTAAGATGGTTAGGACATGTGTAACGCATGTCTAGCCATCGCCTTCCTCGACAGTCAGTGTTCGCTGACATAGGATGGATCAGGATGGAAAAGAGTCAGTGGTGGTCAAACCAAAACATGGCTTCATTAGTCAATGGAATCCACAACAGTTAGTTTAGGCCAACCAGCCAGTCACGTAGAGACGTGTAGACTTCCTGATAGGTTGGGGTTCTCGGGACGGTAAAAAACCAATGAAGGCTGGAGACTATCGGTGATATGGCTCAAAGTCGTTCTCAACGGCTGGCGCAGATGCATCCACTCTTGGTGACTTATGATTTCCAATAAAACTATATTGTTCTTCAATATTACTGTTCTCTTTGCCTCATATCCCTGTCTACTGTCTCTATTTTGCATTTTTTTTCTACTTTCTTCTCTCGCTTTGTGTGCTTCATGGAGTGTGGCGACTTGAACTGCTACACATCGGTGCAAAGTTCTACGTTGAAACCATTTAGTAAGTCAAACTTGAAGTGCCTGAAGTTTCCGGAGGGGTCAGGTATTACCTATGAGATCAGGTTAAGAAGAGGATCGATACCAACACAAATTAACATGGGCATAAGAAAACTTTTGAAGGACAACAGTCGCAGTCGAGATAACAAGAGACAGTTATATGATTGATGAAAGGCTTGAAAATTTGATTTCACATTGAAGTAAGGGAGTCTAATTTACTGACTAGAAGGACGATGGAAACTTATCAATTTAACTACCCAGTTTACAAAGCACAACCACACTAAGAAGCGGGATTAGTTTTGAAGAGATTACACAGTGAGCAGATTCAGACATGATATAAAACCTTCAGTTCATTGACTATAGATGATCTGAGTACTGTAAAGAAATGCACTTATCGATCCATATGACTACCGAAATCGTTTACAGACAGTCTAAGTGGTGTGCCTCAAGATCGGGATTGATGGTATCTTAACTGTTATAACGATTTTCATCTCTTTCCCTTCTGTCAGATAACAGTATACAACGACTTTTAATTTCGACTAGTTTCTAATATCTTCTACTTAATATACAATATGCGGCATTTAGGTCGAGGTTACAGTAATACCAGGCCCCATATGATAGTGATAATGACTGGCTGATATGCCAAGAAAAAGCTGCATCGTCATATAACGGGATGGAATCTCACAATATGATAATACATTTTATTCACACATACTTGCCACGACTGCCGAAGTGGTTCCAAATGGGTATCACGTTTACTGAAATGGAAGGCAAAGAAGAAACAAGAATCACTTTAATGAATGATAAGCGCGGATACATATCAAGGAATGAGAAGTTCCTATTAATCTTCATTTCAGAATATGTACACATATAGTGGGTGGGCATATTCAATCAGTCGTCAAAATGTATGATTAATTTATGAAGATACTACATCAATGAAGCAAGATATATTGGGAACTAGAGACAGACCTCCTGAAGAGGTTAAACCAATGACTATGAATATCAGGTGGCACAAATTATGACTGAGGCTAAAAAAAGTACATGAATGGTTATGAGAAGAGACGAAATAAATTAGAAGTCACAATGCACTCCATTATGAATAAGATTTTATTACAGTAATATTAACTGATGACCACATTTCGAGCAAAAGCTGTTGCTCATAATCATATCAAGGCACTACTTAAGTGTACATGTACACTTTCTTGGTTCATTTGTGTACATGTGTAAGAAGTGATGATTAGACATTTGAATAAAATCAGTATGAGATAAAGTACATTCAGAAGTAATATTAGTGTTATCAATCAAATGCAGTCAGATGGGAAATAAGATGTTTTTTACAGTAAAAATAAGTAACTTGTTAGAATGTTATAATGTATGTGAACTGAAATAGAATTTTAAGACTATTTATTATCCTCCTCTGATTTGACTGGTGGTAATAATATCTTCCATATCTTTGGTATTTGCGTTGAGTCATTTCTGTTGCATGTTTAGGGTGTAGATTCTATGAACAAAGATTTAGTAATCAATCTCTCTCTCCACCTACATAGATTACTTCTTAGAACGCAGTGCGATTGCTGAGCTTTTTTTCTAATTACTTATCTGCGCTGGTTCAATCATTCTTACCTTAGCTAAATTCTTATTTTCTGACAGGCGATTGTACTACTCCTAATCTACTAATTTGACCTATATAGTTGACGTTGCTCGCAGTCATTGCAAGGTATTTTGTAAATTATATTATTTTGTTTCATTGGATCCACCGGGTTCTTTAGCCTACAGAGCTTGTTCTATCTAAGTGAGTTTGTAGGTTTGAATGCCACACTAATTCCTGCTTTATTGAGAATACTACGTAGGTTCTCAGATGTCCTCTCCGTATATGGTAAAACTGCAGATGCCTTATATTCTTTCTTATTTATGCTGTCACTATTGATTTCACCAATATTTTTAATTCCCTTTAAATAAATATTACTGTATAACACTGTGTGATTTTATCAGAATAAAATTTTATCCACGATAGAGTTATACTCTATCACAGTGCCCGAGTTTTATCCTTATATCAATAAGTCACAAAGTATTTTTATATTCCCAGTTAACCAAAAACATTTACACCTACAGCATTGATTTAGCAATACGTTTAGAAGAGGTATAAGGGCTCTGATTTCTTATTCCACTGGCAACCAAGACTGTGAGTAAAGTTAGTTTGTTTCAAGTTTGATTACTCATTGATGTCAGTCAGAGAATCATAGTGAACCAGGGAATAGTGGACAATTGTTTCGTCCTTGTCTGGGACTCTTCATCAGTACATATAGTACGCACCCACGATCCCATAGTGGATTCAAACAGTGACCTCCAGGCTACGGGATTAAACGCCTTGACCATTCGACCACCTGAGCTAGAATACAATGGTCCATGAATCATTTCTGTCACTTCGCAACTTTTACCTCGATCACCATTCAAGTGTCATCGGTATTAATCCGTGACCATAATAATTATCAACTTGGAGAATATTTGCTCAAATTACAAATAAGTATCCAGTAGAATGAAAGTTTCACAGCAGTAAAAGTCAATTAAACTGTTGATGTTTCTATTTTTTTCGGGTGGGATGGTGGGGGGAGGGAGATTTTAAGATTTTTTCAAAAATAAAAGAAAAAACCCAATCTATTCTTCTCACCGATAAAATAAAATATAAGCTGAACTTTTCAATGTTTCCACCTGTTCAACATCTAATTTTCGAACATGTTCATCATTGAATTCATACCAACTTTCAGTAGATGAATTATATGCACAGGTTGTATAATGCCCGCCACCACAACCACCATAATGACATATCACACCGATTAAATCATAAGTTGTAATCTAAGGACAAAAGAAGGCAAAAAATATATAATAAATTACTTATTTTTGTTTAAAAAATAAAAGAATTTTAAAATGTACAAAGTGTAGAACTATTCATATTTTAAGTGTGTGTGTGTGCCTATGTTTATGTGTTCACGCACTTATCGGTACACCAAGTGCATTAATCGGCAGAAATGAGGTTCAGTTGGATAGGGTGAAGTATTACTGAAACCTGTAGTGCACTAGTTGAAAGTCGATTGCTTGGAATATTTAGTCAAAACTTCACTGTAGACAGAAACTTAAGATGCAAAGTAGGAATTCACCCGTAATATGGTATATATTGGTGTAGTTGTGTCCTCTGAGCTGGTTGATTTATATCTGCGAAGCATTTATTGTCTTCCTAGACAACATCTTCAGTGCACATTTCAATTTGAAATGAGCTTTTAGAATTCTTCACGAGTTCATCAGTTATCTCTCTTCGGAACCTTAAACGTGATTGGTTGTTTTTGTGTCTACTTGTCTAGTATTTGATTATTTCCTTGACCTGAAGTTTGACCTTTTATTCATACGATTTCCCTCTTATGGATTAGTAAATCTTGTCCATGTGTCAATATTTCTATTGGCTAACGATTTACTATTTGAATGAATGCCAGGCTTCTAGAAATTCTCTGGCGCTTATGATGTCTCCTCTGTCTAAGATTTGAACAGTATCCCAATCGAATTTGTTGGTATCCATGGTTATCTATATGCAGTGATGTGAGGGGTGTGGGTATCGTGTCTTTTGATGGTCAGTTCATATCTATGGATGCGAAGACGAAGAGGGCGTCCACTCTGACCAACGTAATGTTTTTCACAGTCATTGCAATATACCTTGTTGGCTTTGCCCTCTTTCACCGCCAAGCCCTACGGTTGACATAGAGACGAGTAAAGTTATTTTTGTGGTTTTCTGGGCGACATCCATTCAGAAAGGTTTGAATAGTCATGTAGTGATTTCAGAGATATTCTGAATATATTGATTTTCTGTATACTCGAGTTTCTTATTTTCCTGCAGTTGTTCGCTTGACTAAGACGGCCAAAAATGGAACTTTTACCTTTGGATTCTTCTTCACTTGTGAATTTAATGTCGCTGAAGATGCTGTTTATTAGGCTGTGAGTTTCTTTTTTGGTTAAGTCATTTCTTCTGATGATCACAAATGCGTCATCCACAGAACTTATTCGGATTTTGGTCTTAATCTTTGGTAGGACTATGTTTTCAAGTCTTTGGCATAACACCTTTCGTAATTAATCCTGACATGGACAGTCCCACAGGTATCCTTTTGATTTATTCATATATATTCGCAGTTGAATTAAAAATATAACTGATAAACTCTCGTGGAGAATTCTAAAAACTTACTTCAAATTTAAGTATGCGCTGAAGATGCTGTCCAGGAAGACAATAAATATGCTCCACAAATACATAAACCATTCAGCTCAGAGGACACAACTACACCAAAATCTCCATATTGGGTAAAATTCTACAGACAGTCACCAGACAATTTTTGTACACAAGGAGGTGAGCTCTGAAGTAGACACTCATCAACAACCATCGTTGTTTATCATATAAGAAGTGGTGAAGATGACAATCACACATTATATTAACTATTTTGACCATTGATTACAACCTTTTTTCTCTCCTCGTAAACATCCATTCCGTTTTTTTATATAATCACGAGACACACTTCAAGTCATTATAAGTAAACAAGTAGATAATTTTAACTTTAAAAAACAACATTATTCACGAGATGTTAAAAGACCATCAAACTGTGATAATTTAATCCAATGAGATAGTGTATGTGTGTGTTGTCTGAAATGAAATGCATCCGTAATCACATAGGAAGACAAAAAAAGGAAAACAATCTACGCGGAAAAAAACGATATCATTTGAAAGGATGATGACGAGAGAGAAAATAACTAGTCTGTCTAGCCAGCATATATTGTTTAAACAACTGGCACATCAAAACAACAACAACAATAAAGACGTTAATACTTTGGGATCAGGGGTTTTAGGAACAGTTTGCTTTGAAGACAGTCCCAATGGGTATATGGGTTTACAAGGAAACAAAACACGTAGTTCAGTGAAGAGTCTCTTTTCGGCGGCGGCGAATTCATTTTCTTAGCTGTACAATCACAATCCTGCATTTAACCACTTCTATGTGCATAAATCACTTCACCTGCTGGTGTGAAGCCAGCCCCGTACATCAGTCGTTCGACAGACATCCTCTGCAAAAGGATTCAAGAACACTATCCAGCATGGTTGCGAAATGGCAATAGTGGTACAATAAGGAGTGAGAGAATTGAACTCTTGGTTGACACTGATCATTCCATCTCAAAAAACGCCTCCTGCTTCAAAGTAATCTACAGAGTCACGAATAACCTACGGTTTCATCCTCTTTGTATCGCTGAAGCTCTAGCCATTTACATAGAAAGATAGGAGCTGTGCATATAAAAGGGAATTACTCAACCACTTCTACTGTCATGGTAAAACTTGGTTGATTTTTGATGGCTTGATTTTGTTTGTTTGCCTGTTTCTTTAATTGCTTATAATTCTTGTATTCATTAAGAACTCTCACGTAATTTCGTATTCTCTACTTTGTTTCCTGTGTGTATCTGAATACTAATCGATCGTCAGACTATTCATATTATTACGAAACTCCCTTTCAACAACTGTTTGTGACAGCTCATCAACTTTGTTACTACCCTAATTTCATTAACACCTAATTTTCTTGACTGATTTTGTATTACGTAACTCTAACAACCAATCTTCACCTGTTCAGTTAAAATAACCATAACCAATTATATTTTTGTTTGACAAACTTAATGTACACATACATGCAAAATAACCCACATATATATTTGCGATTGTACAGCTAAGAAAATGAATTCCCCGCCGCCGAAAAGAGACTCTTCGCTGAACTACGTATTTTGTTTACAAGAAAACGCTGTTCGTAGAGAGGTTGTTTGAGAAATCCCTCCTAAAAGATGGAATCACAATACTGATGCTTATTTGGACTTTGCAACTAATTGTGCAGTTATTATCCGTTTTTCTTCTAAACTGTATATTATTGTTGTGGCATTTGCATATCATATGTCAACCTGATCCTTACTATTTGTCTTTGTCACTATTTAATCTGTAATTCTAGTGCTCCTCTCCGTGTTTGTGTGGTGATATTGATGTGTTGTTTAACGACGTGACTTTGTTTAAGTGAATCGAAGCAACTCTTATCTCGGAATATCCAGAGGAACCGTTGGCGTGTGATTCTTGCGGATAGAGTGTTTAATCCCACCTTTTTGAGAATATTGTCCTTGATTCTAAGTACTTGCTTTGTACCTAGAAACTGCTATAATGGAAATAGAAACTTACACTGATTGTATAACCTGACTAACTGTACTGGAGAGAATCACAGACCTATCGAAGGATAAACGTCTTTTTTGTGTCTTTGGAGTATTTGGTGACTGCGCATGGTCTCAAGGATGTTTTGTCAGCTATACTGTAGGATGTGGAGATCGGTCTGCAGAGGTCACAGCAAGTCAGTTTTGGTCGTAACAGATTCAGAAGTCACTACTGGCTGGGATCTCATAACGATCAAAATGTCTGTGTTTATAAAATAATCGTGCAAGTACTGGAGGAAATGTAATGGGTTCATTATATAGATCAACTCCGTGTTTATTCATCATTGCTTCCATAAGATAACTGGCATCCGTTGCATTATACCATGTTAAGCACTTTTAAGGTATAGAAGAGATTGATTAAGATCATCAATACGATCCTGCTACAAAACCCATAACAGCAACATTGAAAATAAATGTAGTTAGCATATGCGTCATCCACGAGAGAATAAAAGATGCAATGGGTATAAAACTTCACCAACCGCAACAAGTTGAATTCAGAAAAGGCAAATTATATGCTAATTAAATTGTAACTCTACATATTATCATCACAGAACAAAGCATAAAATGGCAGTCAAACCTCTACCTCAACTCCAGAGACTTCGAAAAGGCCTTCGACAGACAGCATTGACCGAGAAGTAATTTGGAAATTGCTTCAAAACTACGGCGTGCAATGTCCAAATCTTTATCAACCTCATCATTCAACAGCTAGCTATATGACAATACCACGAATCAAATGATCCACAGAGGAAAACTCAGCGAGGCGTTGGAAATGAACACAGGAGTAAGACAAGGCTGCCAGCCTTGAAAGGGTGAATGTGAACGTCTAGTACCTTTAACTGAACTGGTAGACGTACTGGTTTATCTAGGGGAGCCGAGAAACCCTGATGCCAAACCTACTTTGGACCCCATGAACCACGAGAACGTACCTTCTGACTATGTTTCACTGCCTTGTGGATCCAGTTTCAAGTCAAAGGCTCATGATTTCGGTCCCTAAAGACAACCACCTGCTTCGGTCTGGGAGTTCAGGCAGTAACCCAGCCTTCACACAAACTATGAGACTTCATGTGGTGTGTTCCTTAGTGCCCCCAAAATGTACCAAGTTTATGTTTCAACAACAATAATAACAATTTCCGCTTTGCTTTATTTATCTTGTATAACATATCCATTAGTCTACAATGTACTAAGATTGCCCCCTTCGAAATAAACGATAGAAAACGTTTTTATAGTACACATCATCATCATCATCACCATTAAATCAAAAATACTCACCTTATCTTTACAATCACGATGAAGAAACGGTGATAATTCTAAACTCTTCAACGGGAAATTTACTGGAGAGGATAATTTTGAAGAGTACATATGATTACTGCTGAATCTTTTCAAATGAAGTGTAAGTATCTCTGGTAAGGCTATAAGTCTAAACTGTTTCAAGCCATTACATCGCCTGTAAGTAAATAAAACAAAATAAATAAAAAAAAATGAATAGTTAAATTACCGTCAACCCACACCTCCTATGATAAATTATCAATAACACACAAGACAGCATAGTATAAACAGGAAAAGTAGTAGTATATATTGATGATGACGATGATGATAGCATAGAAATATATGTAAAAATAAAACAAACAGTCAACTGTTTATAAAGTGATTGTAAACTGTAAGAAATTACTAATTATATTTACAGTTTTAAACAAACGCACCAGACCATTTTATGATGCCGATGATGATATGCTACTTTGATAAAACTTCGATTCATAATAAAATAAAAATACAGAACCGCATGCATATCAGCAAAGTTTGCGTCTCGATTTAATACAGCTAAGAAGGTGACAATCGCAATACCATTACAAGGACGAACTAAATGTCACCAATAGGAAGTAGAAAAAAGAACGATGAATAGTCGGAGAATTGATGGCTACCAGAAACCTTATAATTCCGGAGAATATTCCATCAGTTACCATCTTATTATTATTATTTCCTTTAATTCCTAGAGGAACATAAGGCTTCAGCTGCGCGTCTCCAATGCATTCTGTTCTCTGCCAACGTTTTTACCCCGCTCTAAGTCCGCCCACACGCTTTCATCTTCTCTTCACATAACATCCTCCAAGTCACCCTTGCACTGACGACCAACTCGCCGCTTCCCTTTTGGGTTCCACTCGAACAATGACTTGTCTAGTGATGTCATTTGATGGCTTGTTTCCTCAGAGTATGGCCAGCCAATCCATCTCCATTTCTTTCTGCCTATTTGTTTCACAATCGGTTCCTGGTTGGTTCGCTCATTGCCAGAGATCCCTCCCTGTCGCTGATCTCTTCTGGCCAGACATCTGATCTTGAGTATTGAGCGAAGACAACTGTTAATGAAGGTCTGTAGTTTGTTTGAGATGCTCTTTATGACGCACTGGCCAAGTCTTTGATCCGCATAGTAGCACTGACTTCACGTCGGGGTTGAAAATCCGGTTCTTATTTTTGATGCTGAGTGCTGTTGACCTCCACACAGAATTCAGAGTAATGAGAGCTTGTCTTGCTTTTCCGATTCAGTTCCGCCAGTAGCTGAAACGATGCTTCCCAGGTAGGTGAAGGGGGTTGTTTCTTTCAGGTTCCTCCCCAGTTACCATCTAATATATACATAATCCAAATATTCTCCGTCACAACAGAAATAGGAGTGGTAGCCCATTGACTTCAGCACCTGCATTTCAACCAATGAGTTTCTAGTACAAATTCAACTCCCTCTAAATCTACCTAGACAACCAGGTCGTACTACTAGTTCTTAATTGTAGCTAGTGCATGAAGAATTCACCGGGATAGCTGGATTGATTGTATTAAATTCCCATAATCAAGACGATAACCACCAAGAAATTAACGCCGCTACTAAGCTTATTCATATACTTGAAACGTAGACTGAATATTCTATACATGACTGTGTACAAAGTTACAGCATTTCAAATTTTTTTTGTATTCCTTCACGTTCCCAGTGGAACATAGAGCTTCAAGCTAGTGGCTTGAAGTTTTTGTAGCAGTGTTTATTTTTACAGGATAGGGTTGCTAGCCTCATGACCAACCTTTCCTCTTTACCAGTCTTATCACTGGCTTAGCGAGGTAAAGGAGTGAGTCGGCCGGGGATCGAACCCGGAGAACTATGTGCATGGCCGGCGACCTTCCTAACCGCTGTGCCACCGAAGCACACAGCATTCCAAATGAAATTCACGATTTGCAATGTACACTCCTCGGGGGGAGGGGGGTGGGGTTGGGAAATATTCAACGGGGTTTCCTTAAGAAATCAAATTATTCAGATCACAATACGTGATCTCGTCGACACGATAAATGTTAATCAAGAAAGCAAGAATGTTTGAATATGACGACATACTACTGATTGATTGAGATGAGTAGTTGCACACCGCCACTCAGATCTGTCATTAGTGCTTGCCAGATGGCTTGGGGCCGATGTCATTGGTAGTGGACCTGCTTTGACTCAGAGCATAGAGAGCTGAATGTACATATGCTTGCACCAAACAAATGAAACGGCTGTCCACTGTTTTTAGATTACCTTAATCTGGCTGGTTAGCAAGAACTACTGGTTGATGATATGAGTGATATTCAACTACTCATTTTAATCAATCAATAGTATAGTGTTTCATTCAGCATTTCAAACTGTAACAAACTGAAATGTATGGATAAAGAATCAGATGAAGAATAATGACGATTTAATGAATATAAAAAAATCACAAGGAGTGAGTACATTCACAACATTGAGAACGAATTTAAGCCACATGACCAATAACCTCTAGGCATTGATACTTAGCGTCTGAGTTTTGTAATACGTTACGCCAATTGAACACAATCATCCCCTAAGTCAAACAAGATAAATGATCGTGATACTTACTATTCAGACATCAGTTTGAGGAGACATGAAAGTTCATGGTATTTATTCTTATCCCAACTAGAAGTTAACTATGGGTAAAACCGGAAAAAATATACGATACACCATCCAGAGAGTGAGAGTCATTATGCAGCCGCTTGCCAACGAATCTTCATATGAGAAACAATGTGGCGAATGCTACTGATAAGATTTACCAGTAGTATATATATGTATATAAAGAGATGTTCATCGGCATATAAACATCAAATGGCAGGGAGATAGATTTGATTTCGGAGAAGGCAAACGGTATAGCGTTGTGGAGAAACGTAAAAAGAACATTTTTTTGACTGCAGCTTGATTCCACACTGTATTTTTGGTACAAGTATGGAATTTTCAGCATGGATATCGGTAGCCCAAATTTCGCAGGCCGACCATAGATATCAGGTGTGCGTCGGCAGGGGATCGAACTTCGGACCATGTGCATGGTCGTTGAGAGTCCTAACCACTGTGCCACCGACGAACATAATATGTAGTCCAGAAGTACCACAACACGAAGATCGATGCAAATGGTGCGTTGAAGATAAGGTATATATAATTTGGCTGCATAAGCATACATAGTCCCCTACCGTTTCAATTGGTGTCTCTGCCTCCAGATAATCAAGATTCCGTGGCCGTCTTCTTTTGCGGAAGGCGATATAAGGAGCTTCTTGCAGGACTTTGCAGTTGTCGCTGAGTTGGTGGGCATCATGGATCCGGCGGCGAAGGCGGTTGCGCTGGGAACGCTGCTGCGAAGTCGAGTAAAGGCAGTGTATAACGACAGTTGTCTTTTACTGTTTCATCACGACAAGATGTTAGTCCATCGTCTTATGTACAAAGAACAAATGATGAGGAGTAGTTGTTATAATAGAGTGCAGAAGTGTAAGCAGTTGAGTATTACCACTTTCTCTTAACGTCCTTTTTTCATTTCCAATTAGTAAACTAGTCGTCGTAGGCTAGGATACGTCCAACCTTTATTATATTAGCATATATGTATATTACTTCTAATTAACTCTTCCAGTCTTATGCCATAACAATTAGTGAAAGGACCCAGCATGAAACAGTACATTATCCTTTCTCACAAATCATATGATTTATCATGTGATGGAGTTACTATGTGGATGTATCATTTCTGACGCATATTGTGGTTTAGTGTGTGATCAATTCATCGTCGTTTGTCTCACCTTCGTCTTTGTCGGATCACCAACCAATAAGAATAGACATTCGCAGTCAGAAAGAACAGTCCATTCCCACGGCTGTCACCCAACTGTACTGTGTTAAATTAAATATATAAAAACGTTGTGGTTTGTTTCCTAATAGATGTCCCATACAACCTCTTACAGTCACAGACTAGCCTCTGTCTTCTTGATATTTGTGTGGCTCAGTGAATCAGAAGGTGCAACAGACAAATTAACGGACGTATTAGCGTAGCAGTCGAGTTCATCAGCGTTATAGTAATCAACAGGCACACGGACATAACAAAGTAGCAACGGATTCATTCAGATCAGTTCAGCTATAACAATTAGTGAGTCAAGATATTAGCCGATTGAATAAATCACAAAACAAACAAACAGTAATTTAAAAGACTGCTTACTGAACAAAGAACACATTGATGTCGATCAATTCATCGTCATTAGGGTCTACAATTATATATCACAGCAATAATTAAACAAATATTGATATTAACAAAATTAATGCTGCTCTTAATCGCACTGAATCAATAGTTTCGACAGATGATAACATTTCAGGAGCATCAGTAAGATAGAGAGAGGATGATATGCAACAATATAATGCTAAATTGAATGTCAAACAAATTAAGGGAAGTAACACAGAATTCATGAATTTATAGGCTCAACAACAGGTCAGGACGACAATAATGGCTGGACTTGTCTCGTTTGCACACAGATCTCTAGTTGATTTATGCGAATCGCTGTTTGGTGAGCTTGGTATCTACAGGTTTCCTGTTAACGGATAGAAGACAATTCTTTTGTAGTCTCCTGGCCATGTGTTTCGTGATGAATCCCTCAAGGTAGCGGTTTTATTAGATTTTAGAGTCTCTTTCTTATACAAACCTTTCACTGATCAGTGTACGTATATTCTGTCAACAATAATATAAACAAAGAGACTGAAGTAAATGCTAGTGAGAATAAGGATTTCATCATGAACTGACATCGGTTAAAGTACCACTGGAAAACCTGGGAGAAGTGAACAGCTGTTTCGTCCTAGTTTGGGACTCTTCATCAGCACCAGGGTTCGAGTCCGGCACCTTCCGGTTACGAGGCGAGCTCGTAGACCATCACACCACTAGGACCCGATCCAGTGGCCAGCCTATGAATTCTAACTTCTGCCAATTCATAATATGGCACGACCACTAACAAATGTCATCGCTAGCGAGTATATGTCCTCACACCCGACCTGCTGTACCCCACTGGTCACGACTTCCTACTAGAACCCAGGTAAATACCTACCTGAATAGGGCCAGTTATCAGTGAGAATAAGACTGATATTCAAGTGTTGGTTTGCAGGGATTTGATTGGTTTCAGGATATTCAGAATATTCCCTATCCATTTAATACTGCTTGAATTCGTAACAAGGATTTTAAAACATTTGAAAATACTCTCTGCTGAAGGATTTGCAACCAAAGTAACCAGTTACACGACTTTCAATAGGATCATGTACAGCATGTCAATTTCAACGTATTATGACTGAATACAATAATACCTCAATTCAATAAAGTACATTCAGCTATCAGATTTACCTGTGAAGAAGAATCTCAAAGTAAGATTGCCTTTTTAGATATCTGGCTGACAAGAAGACTAGATGGTAGCATAAAAAGGAATCGACATAAGAAAAGTGCTTGGACCAGTCAACATACACATTTTCACAGCTTTGTTCCTCCCGTATAAAAGACATTTGGTAAAGACCCTCAGCTACAGGATTAGACCTACTTGTTCAGAGGATGCAACTGAAGACGAACTAAGGCTTGTATATGACACAGTAATCGAAAACACATACCCTTAGAAGTTCATCACTAAACACATGGCCAAGAGACTAAAGAAGAATTCTTCTATATCTCTTAATAAGCCTTCATATATATACGACTACACTTCAAAGATGATATACAAAATGAAATAATAATCAATAAGCTGGGAAAATTGATTCAAAGAAAGTTTGACTGACTGACCGGTTTCAGTGTGGAACTTTGCACAGATATGCAGCAGTCCGAGTTGCCATGTCCCCTCCATTTACCACACAAAGCAAGAGAACAGGTTAAAGAGAGATAACAAACGGAGATATGAGGCAAAAAGAATAGTAGTATAGAAGAACAAAACAATTTTATTGGATGTGACAAATGACAAAGAGTGAATGAATCTGTGCCAACCACCACTAGGTCTTTTCCAACATGATATTATGTTGGCTAACATTGCCTGACGAGGAAAGCCATTGCTCTTGGAACCTAATTTTCCGTGCTTGAGAACACCTACCACTGTGGCTATATAAAGATGCTGTTGAAACCGTCAAAAGTTCTATACTGGATGACCTCGTCCCAACAGGCCACAAAGCCAGCAACATTGAAGAGTATTTCTCTATCATCTATCGAGTGTCAAATAAATCACAAAAAGACTCTAAACACCGAACATTCCAAACACCAGAAGGTCATTGCAATTCGCTTAAATCAACCGGAGGTCTCAGTGCAAAAGAGACAGCTTCAGTCATTATTACTGCCTCGACGTGCTGTCGAACCTATAAATTCATGAATTCTGTGTTACTTCTCCTAATTTATCCGACATTCAATTTAGTCTTATATTGTTGCATATCATCCTGTCTCTATCTTACTGATGCTTCTGAAATGTTATCCTCTGTCGAAACTATGGATTCAGTGTAATTCAGAACAGTAATAGTGTTGTTCATAGCAATACTTGTTGAAATATCACTGTGATATAGGGGTACAACCTAATGACGAATTTATCGGAAGCAATATTCCTTGTTCATTAGTCAATCGTTCAAATTTTTTAACGGGATAGGCATCTTCAATGAACTAC
This sequence comes from Trichobilharzia regenti, assembly GCA_944472135.2. Classification (NCBI taxonomy): domain Eukaryota; kingdom Metazoa; phylum Platyhelminthes; class Trematoda; order Strigeidida; family Schistosomatidae; genus Trichobilharzia; species Trichobilharzia regenti. The sequence goes on from OX235263.1 coordinate 70,294,765, forward strand.
AGCAGTAAATTATGTACATTTATTAATTATTTCATACACTTACTGATTACACCTTCCACAGAAATATCTATTCTCTCCGACCAACTCGGCTTCAGAAAAGTAGTGGGATAAACAATCATCCAACGTTAGCGTAGACCATTTGTCTATCCATCGTTTGGGTCTACAAGCGAAAAGTTAAATGGGAACTGAAGGTGGTCAAATTATATAAATGGGTCATCTAAAAAATTATTCAAACAGTTTAATAAAAGCAGGATCCAAATCTTATCCGACTGGATAATCAAAAAAAAATGAATGACAATCATGTTTGCTGCATATTGTGAACCAGTCTGATTAACAAATTTACTACACCGAAAAGATAGTATACCTTCTTCAATACCCACGATTGACATATTGATCTAAGCTACCATTGTATTTAGTCTGTTGTAGAAAGAGGTTATCAATTACTAATTGGTAAACCCTAACAGGTTTGCGACCATATGAACCGAGACACAGGTGACAGGACTAGAACCCGTAGCTTTATGGTCAAAAACGAATAATTCATGTTAGTCAACTACATGCCCCGTCAATAAATGTTTACGTTTATTGAGAATACAGTCTCAGTAAAAGTATGGCTAATGAAACTACCATAGAAAAATTAATAGATCTCCAATAATCTCCCAGAATAAAATCCGCAACAATGTTGAGAAAATAATTTAGCCTCCCTCTAGCTCTTTAAAACAGTTGAAAACCACAGCTCAGCTGAAAAGTATAGTCTTAGTTCAGATCAAAACTTAAGAGATTTCGACGAACTTAATGATAAGAAATACTTAGAAGTTCCAAAGTTATTTTACAGTAATCAATTATAATATCTACACACTCTGAATTATAAGTTTCGACCGATTCACTGAATATTTGGATAGCCAAACAACATTAAAACTCTCCAAGTATTCAGTACGAAAAAGACTTCACAAAAGAATGCTGGAACAGATACTATAGATTATTAGATGGTTGGAGGCAAGTAGCACGAAGCCTTAGACCTAGGTGTCGTGTTTGTTGTGGCACTCATCAAAAGGTGTACTTGCAGTCGTGAAGGAACCCCATGCCCCTTATGAGATTCAAATCCGGATCACCCAGTGCTGCAGTCAATCAGACACGTTACCATTGAGCTATTCGGGTTCGCCATTAACCTCATCTAGGGCTGTAATGGATACCTTCATTGGAAACTACGTAGTAACTGATGTCAAGCATCTAGTCCTTGATGTTGGGTGCAAACTGAATTCTACCAGTCAATGTGCCCAACATGTTAGGTGCTTGCCATGAAGGTACACTCTGAATTATTGTTAGACAGTTGAAGACAATCACCAGGAACCCTTGGACCTAGGTTGTCTGAATGTTGGTATGCTGGTCAAACTGCAAACTTAGCTGACAGGATTCCATAAGCGTCAACACCAAGGACTAGACGCGTGAAATTAGTCACCATCTAGTGTTCAGTGAAAGGATACTACAGATTAAAATTGTGAGCTATCGAATATTAATTGCTTTATAACTGTACTAAAACTGATCAAATCGACAATATTTCAAGAAGCTAATGATGATTTTGATTGATTTAAAGTTAAAGTAAGTCATGAAACAACACCTACTGATAGAACTATTGAAAAGCAAAGAACAAGGGAAAGCATTTTCATTCCGTGAAAGCTCGACTCTGCTTGTTTGAAGCAGACTTCAAACTTTGAAGTACATGCTGAAGATGTTGCCTAGCAGGGTAATGAAAGCTTCGCAAACAAACCATCCAACTCAGAGAACACAACTACACCAAAATTATTCACCTGAGCTACAAATCTTCTCCATCACACTTCATTAATTCTACGGAGTAACATCAGTAATCTAACTGTAAGACAACAGGTACCATCTAAATGGCATTGCTAAGTGTAGGTGTTATTATGACAGACCGTGCGAATCATGTGAAAATAATGGAGATGGATGGGCTTCGAAGTTACCTTAAACTGGCGTAGAAGCCTCTCACACCAGCCTAAAACTGCACCTAGTCGCATAGGTAATTACTGCAGTCTGCGCGGGACGCATAGAGAACGTGTAATCATGGATTTTCTATAAACCACAACATGAAAATAATTCAATTAAACAGCAAAAACCAAAGAAAAAACAAATATCTCAGAGAAACTTACGAAGGAATAAAACTCTGTACATATGAAAACATTATATGAGTAAGCGTTAAAAGCAGAGTTAAAAGCCAAGGAATTGCATTTACTAAACGATCTATCACCGGAAATGAAGATAATAAGGAGAATTTCGTCCTCAAACTATGAGTTGGAGTCGATTTCGAACTTGGTGAACAACAAGATTGTATACGCTGTGAATCACCACCATCGGATGTTTTCACGTAAACAGGTCCATTTTTTATTACAGTGCCATTCATAAAAGAGGAGTGCGTAGATTCTTCAATTGATGAGGATAAATTACAAGTTTGTACAGTTGGTCTAGCAAGGGAGAGAGATAAGTCCATAAATGTTTCTTCTCGATTGGAAAGCTAAAAGACAATAAGAGTAAAAAAAAATTATTAGTTACACATTAAAATGGTGGTAAAAGCAATAAACAAACAAAAAGATCGCACAGATTAATTTATGATAGATGTATATATAACCTAAACCACAGGGTTATAAAATTTTCGTGCTTTTTTTAATTAACGTGAATAAATACAAGTGTTAATGCAAACGATTTCATATTACGAAAGGTATTTGACAACAGAAACGCATTTATGGTAATCGAGATAACAACTAATCTAGATATGACAGAGAAGATTTGTAGCTCAGGTGGATAATTTTGATGTGGTTTTGTTCTCTGAGCGCTGAAGATGTCACCCAGTAGGGCGATGAAAGCTTCGCAAACTAACCATCCAGCTCAGAGAACAAAACCACATCAAAACAACGAATCTGTCAAGAGACTTTTCACACACTTATAAAAGTTTAGGTTTAATAACTAATGAAGAAAAAACACGTTTCATAGAAACATGTATGTTTTCATAAAATCTAAATAATGCCAGTATAGGGAAGAGGCGTTTCTTACGCAAGTTGTAGAGCTGATTTAATTAGGGAAGAAAATGGCGAATAGTACACAACAAAGAGATCTCTTTTCGTTATACACTGAACTTCTCATAAAACATGGGATTGGTGATGAAGAGTAGTAACACAGTATGTTTCAGCCATCCTTGACGTATAGCTAAATAGCATGGAGGATTTCATCATGAGCTGACATCAGTTAGAGAGCCACAGGAAAACCTGGGAGAACTGAACAGCTGTTTCGTCCTAGTTTGAGACTCTTCAGCAGTACGCACCCACCGCCATCATTCGAACCCAGGACCTTCTGGTTACAAGGCAACATAGCTCGTAGACCATTGAGCCACTGGGACCCGATCCAATGGTCCTTGAATTCTAACTTCTGCCAATTCACGATATAGCGCGACCACTTCGCAATGTCTTCTTCGATGAGTTACTGCCTCATCTTCAACCTGCTGTACGAAACAGCTGTCCAGTACTCCCAGGTTTTCCTGTGGTTCTCCAACTGATGTCAGCTCATGATGAAATCCTCCATGCAATCAAACAAAATCCCTACAAAAACAATACTTGTATAGCTAAATAATCAACACGCAATGAGAATTTCTGTGAGTTGTCACTTCAGATTTTCACTACATACTAGGTTAGTTATTTTGGAATATTTAATGTACAGCAAAATCTACAGTTAAGATATTAGTATCAATGAGATGCTCATTAGCGACTTGCCCTATTCAGGTAGGTAATTACCTGGGGTTCTAGTGAGAAGTCGTGACCAGCAGGGTGCACCAGGTCGGGTGTGAGGACAAATACTCGCCGGAGACATTGACTACGGGGAACGCTATGTCGTGAATTGACAGAAGTTAGAATTCATGAGCTGACCATGGGATCGGGTCCCAGTGGCTTAATGGTCTACGAGCTAGCTCGACTTGTAACCAGCAGGTCCTGGATTCGAATCCCGGTGGGTGCGTACTGATGAACAGTCTCAAAGAAGGACGAAACTGCTGTTCAGTACTCCCAGGTTTTCCAATGGTTCTCTAACTAATGTCAGGTCATGATGAAATCCTGTAACCAATCAAATCTCTACAAACCAACACTTGAATACGATATTAGTACTTCAGGTTTGACCATGGACTGATGTTAGAGAACCACTGAAAACCAGGGAATAATGAACAGCTGTTTCGTCCTAAAGAATCAAAAATTAGTGGAAGTTAGAATTCATGAGCCCTCGAGTCGGTTCCCAGTGGCTAAATGGTCCACCAGCCTCCGCTGAAACCAGAAAGTCCTGGGTTGGAAACCCAGTTGGTAAGTACTGATGATGTCTGAAACTAGGGGAAAACAGATGTTCAGTAATTTCGGTTGGCCTTCAATGGTTCTCTAACTGATATTAATCTATGGTCAAAATTGCGATACATCTATCAAATCCCTAGAAACAAAGTCTTGAAAGAATCAGTACTTAGCGAACAGCTATAGTTGTAGGCACTTAAATCATCAAAAAAGTCCAGACTGACAAATATCTAGACTACACGAAATTTAACCTGCAATCAGTGGAGTAGAGAGTGAAATATCCACAACTACAAAGGTTATTTCTAACAAAAACATCGATCGCAAGCCAATATATTCTGATATACCCGAAAAATTTATTCCAACAAAACTTTTTTATAGAAGAAACTTGAAATGAATTGCTAGGTTATCACATAGAAACTCACAAAATTCAGTGGCTACTCTGACAGCATTTAATTTTAAAAACCCAGAAAATAGGAGGAAAAAATCACAAATTAGGAAAAGTTCAGCCCCTTTTAAAGTGACTTACCCGATTGCAAGAAAGACAACGCACAGTACTAACTAGTCTACCTTGAAAGACATCGGTGATTATGCTGCTGCTGTTATCTGATTGATTGGATGTCGTTTGTCTTGTACCTGATGAAGCTGTTCAAAAAAGAATGGTTATAATCAAAGACTTTGAGTATAAGAATAAAAATTAAGCACTGTATTAGAGCATACTTCCATGATACAAAAGTAATATTACTATAAATCAGTGACCAAGTATTATTTTTTTTATTTCCTTACATTCCCAGTGGAACGTAGGGCTTGGAGTCTCGGTTGCAGTGGTGTTTATTTTTACCAGATGGGGTTGCTAGCCAGATGCCCAACCTTCCCTCTTTACCGGTATTATTACTGACTTAGCGAGGTAAAGGACTGCATCGGTCGGGGTTCGAACGCCGGAGGACATGCGCGGTTGGCGGGCATACCACCGCCGTGCCGCCGACGCAAGCATTATTTGATGATAAATAAATAAAACAGTGTATAGACTGTGCTGTATCACGGCGTTTCATCAAATAAAATTATTCCACTAAGGAGGGACTTCTGGTGTTTTAGCATAGTTTACAGACTAAATGAAAACGATTATTAAGGTAACTTTGGCGGTGGCATATACTTAAACGTGAATTTTCAAACAGTTCGTCACAGCTTGAAAAACTTTTTTTATGAAACTCACTTTCAAATTAGAAATAAACACACATATGAAGCCCAGCTGAACAGTTATACTTTATATAAAGTTCTACTGGTTAAATAACTGGTGAACTTAATACAAGGTGAACAAAATGGTCAACCAGTTTCTAAAATATGTGATTATTGTTATCAAAATGCACTGCCTAGTTCAGTCTAACCAAAGTAATCTATAGATGAAAAGTGGAAGTAATTTCTTTGTGTTAATCATGAAAGTTGAACAATTACAATCACATGTACTTTACAAAATCTGCTGATTTAAAATCCAGAATGCACAACAATTTTACTCGTAAGAATATATCAGTTATCAAATAAGATCACGTGAACTTTAGGCAGCAAGCTAAGCTCACAAATGTTAATCAATAAATTGGTGTCATCTCAAAAGAGCAATAACATAACAGTGACACTGAAAATTAGCCATGTTTACTGTCTGACGGTTAGTGACGCTAACACGTTACCAAAGGTATGTGGAATCTTGAGCCTGAACACATCTGTTGAAAGTTAAGCTTTCGGATCAATAAGCTACACGACTACTAGTAATCGTATTGGACCACTGTTTTTAGTGTATATACGATGAATTTACAAAATAGAGCTCGCGATCACTTTAGTTTTATCATCCATATCCTTAAATTACTCATGTTATTTGCAATATAAACATTTATACTACACTCATGTATTAAAGTGGTTAACTATTTGAAAACTATGAGTATCCATCCACGACCATTCTGTTTTCGTGTTCGTAGGACGAGCTCAACTCATATAGTACCAATCTTTACAAAAGGTAATGCTACAAGGCCTGACAAGTCCAATTTACAGAGCTTTACAGTAACTTTCGCAATGTTAAGAATGCAACTGATTAAAAAATAACAATTAGTCTAATTATAAATGATAAATAGCTTATTCGAAAAATTGACTTGAGAAAGATATATTAAAATTAAGACACGAAGAACTGTACCACGACTCATAAAAGATATTTCGTTTGTAGTGACTCCATACACATACCTCGCTTTTCTGAAATTGAAATTTTAGAATGTTTAAGCTCTTCATGTAGCTGAACCAAGAAAAGTCTCAGAAACTCTTGAGCATCATGCTGTGAATAACCTCTGAACATTGGGTGGGTAATGCAAAAGGCATCCAAAATCGTATTTGCGTTGAAGCAACGTTGTCTAAATGAAGCGATAAAAAGTCAATATAAGAATATGTAAGACAAAAATGTAGTACGACAACAATCTGCGTGGAAAATCCTGTTTAATCTCGACAAGTTTGAAAGAACTCAGTAGGTCAATTAAACATTAACAAACTACCGATATGGAATAATGCCTAAGCTAAACATAAGGATAAAGAAATTACGCCCACAATTACAAACTACAAATACTTGAGATAATTACGACTGAAACCACATTAATGAGTATGCACTTATGATACAAAGCCAAGTAGCTCAAATCACTTGACAAACCACGACCTCGCACTTACTTCCGAAAATTTAACGAAAATTCATAGTAATCCCATTGAGTAAATTTATTCTATGGATTAGAGAAAATAAGCGTCCCAGGAAAGGCGTCTGATTTGATTATGACCAAAGTACATGGTTTCACGTTGGCATAATTAAAAATATTGTGGCTGTAAGTAACACTTACAAAAGAGTACTGATAAAAAAAATGTCAATCAATCCGAGAACCTGTGAATCGGCGTCAACCAGTACCTATTGCAACCATCAATATCAGCCAGAGCATGGATATGGAAAACCGCGATGAACAGAGAAGTGTGGCATCCGTCCAAAGAATCACTAACTTCAAGTCAAAGATGTGCAAAGCACCTGGTACGGTTACCTTGGGTGAATGAAACAAATGAATATGAAAAGTCGGCGAAATGGTTCACGAACATTTATGGTGGCAAGTAAAAACCCACTCTGGCTAAACTTTCAATTGACCTATAAACTCAATGCATGTAACCTTATAAATAGATAAAACTGCTTAGTAAGTGTAGTTCTGATTAAGTACTTCTATCAGGTAAAAAACTTATTTCGAATATCATGAACATTGGTCTTCCGGATAACGTCTGACTAGCTGCCCTATGACAACGGATGCACTGTGAACTATAACTTAATCATAAAATATGAATTATAGTAACAGTAAATCTATCGTTGTGGGTGCTATTTTATGAGTTCCAAGAATTACAAATTTGTTTTCAAACACAAAACTTTGTTACCTTTCATTCCCCCAAAATTCAGAAAGCAAAGTATAATAGTGAGATAGAAGAACAAGCTTCCGATTAGGGTCGAGAATATCATGACACTCCAAAAAGAACTCCGTCAAATGAGGGCTGAAAAGCTATGAATAAGGTAATCACTTGAAATTACCAATTTGATAAGGCTTGCAAAGCAGCATTCATATAGCATGTGTTCCCTATGTTACGAAGACCACCAAGACCAACTGACATCAGTTGGTCTGAACTCAACATAGCATCTCCGAAGTCATCATTCATATTCACTAACATTACTAAGACACATGACGCTAGTAGCGTCTACGTACAACCACCGCCAATGCTCTAGGACCAAATTTTAAATGGTCAATATTCGAAGGTTAAACACTAGAAAGCTGTCACCTCCACAAGAACTGTTTTTTTCATTCCCCACCATAATAGTGAACAACCTCATAAAGTTAGTAGTCTGAACCTGACCCAGAATTTGAAATCAGATATCAATCTTGACTGTTCCAAGTCGAAGTAACGTACATCGTTGATGATCGACCACACGTCCTTCTAGAACTGCGCCTTGCCTACACATATTCGATGAATCTTCAGAATAACTTATGGCAATCTGATGAGGGTACTTCCTGTGTCGTCTTTACCGATGAGGAGAGAATATAATACTCATGCCGGCTTATATAGTTTCATTAGGGATGGCGAAAATTTCGGAAATCCACAACCACAACAAAATGCAGCCATCAGTATCTGGTCTCTGCAAATTCACCAACATTTTCTCTCCTACCAATTGTTTAACAACAGCATCCTGAGTGAGTTCATACCACTATGTATCTATCTGTGTTGCCTCTCATATGTATCTTTCTCCACACTTAATGGAAAAAATTCCAAGTTATCCCAGTGGTTCCAAGTGTAGTGATTTTACTTTGGACCAGATGGGCAACGAAAATAACCATAAAAATATACTAAAGTAGACAGACATCACTTAGTCTGCAACGAGCCATCCGCTGCCGTATTTTCTGAGTTTAATTAATACTTCACTGTATTTGATTCTCGTCTTTGTCAGATTCTTGAAGCTTAGGTGTATCGTGCGTTTCTTTTGTGAGAAAGTCTCACTTATGTGACGGCACATCTGCCATCGACTCTAAAACCAATAGGGCGAAATTATAGACGGTTACTAGCCTAATGAGAAGTTGTGATCCGGCTAAGTGGGACACTGTTCTACTTAAGGTGAAGTTGACGACCACTAGATACCAATGCTGCGTTTGATGTTACCTTATCCAGTTGGTAGATAAGTTCCTAAGAGGATATTGCACTCTCCAACCGAAAAGCCTCGTGGTGTATACAGTCAAGAGGTACTCAGCCGCCTCTAACTCTCCCGAAAAAGTGCATGGGGAGGTTATTTAAAAGAATGCCCTGAGTGATAGAATTCCATTGCAATACTTGAGACATTTATAACTACTGGGTGTTGGAACTATGAGTGGAACATACTACAATGGACTGCACGCGTCTACTAATCACACATGAGATAAACAACTAATTCATGACTCTAACATTCTACAAATGATCAGATTACAAGCCTAGTCAAATGAATAATACAGTGAGATCATTCGACAGAGACAGAAACACGTGAATCGTGCAGGCTCACAATTTACTGGTGGCAACACACCAGTTTCATAATTTGGAAAATTTTCAAGGCACTTGCAGAAACTGTAGCTGTCAGTCACGTCTCGTAAACCGTTAATGCCCAGCTCTTGCTACGCTCAGGCTCACGCTGTCGCTTGAAGTTTCTCAGAAACACTTAGTAATAACGGACGAAAAAACCAAAACACCAATTGTTGACTTGAGTATTCTGTATTGTTACACCAACATATAAATCAAGTATGACTAGGGTCTGTGAACAAATATTACAATAATAAATCACAATATTACTTCTGACAGTTTTTTTACTCTTCTTTCTGAACAGCGACCGATGAGACGATGACTGTCGTATTGATGCCTCCGCGAAAATTGGGAAGTTGGTTTTGAGCAAACAACCATGAATTGATCGTTCAATCTTCAACTCCATTGACAGTAGCTGAATGGCTGACACAAAAATTTTAACTAAAAAATGTGCCTACGGTACAGGTACCTATTTGAAAATTCTAACTCTTTTATATTTGCTATGGTTTACTGCCGATATTTTTCGCATCTTCTGATTCAGTTTTCATATGTCCTTGTTTACAGTCGCTTCCATTCCCTAACGCTTGACTTCGTTTTCATGTGTTACTGAACAGTTGACCCTAATGTGCTTCTTTCGACTATTTATGAATAATGAAAATAATATAATGATTTACGTCCTATTCTTCACTATTATGTGAATCCGACAGTTTCGTTGTTCATCTTTCACTATTGCTCATATTATTTATTCGAATTCACGCTTCCGTTAGCTATCCGTATGCTTGGAGTTTTGAATCAAGATTTGCGATGTAATCAATTCATATACTTTTTAAAAAACATTCTCAAGTCCTCAACATTATTATTTTAATAAAACTCTGTATGGGACAATCTAGCATTTGATTTAGTTATGTCGAATGGTACTTCATGTTTTCGCTGCTACTTACCTATATGTTACACAGTAACAGTGTTGCGTTTCGCTTTTGTCGATATTCTGCCCTAGGACTGTCCTCTGGAAATGTATGCCTTCCTGATGGACATTTGATACCATTTCGTCACGATTACTTTTGCTGCATCTCACTACGTATTTTGCAAAGAAAAACACATGGAGTTTGAGCTTGGAGAGATGTTTTGTGTCTTCAGTCAAGTCATCAATGCTCAGTCGTTTTCATCATGCAAAATCGAGCTTGGATATTGTGAGACATAATCCAAGACTCTGAAACACGAAAGTTAAGCTTATTGTAAAGAAGAACGGAGTATAACTTGAGAACAGGATGATATCACTCAAGGCATCTTTTGAGTTTGTTGTCGACATGCATGCCTTTCTGCAGCCATAGCGCGTCATTGTTCAGGTCTGAATACACTGAACTTAACACCGTCCTTTGAAGACCTTCAGAAACAATGTGCAATAACCAACGCGAAAAAGCAGAACACAGATTGGTGACTCGAGAATCCTTTATTCTTGCAGCAATATGGAACAAAAATAAGGATATTATAGGCAAAGTCTAAGAATAAATGTCATAACAGTAGATCACAATAGTACTTCTGATAGTATTTCTCCGTCATCTAACGACCAGAGAAAGATGGAACGATGGCTGCAGAATCGATGAATCCCGCGAAAATTATGGAGGAGTTGGGTTTGAGCAAACAACCATGAATTGATCGTTCAGTCTTCAACTACACTGACACTCCCTGGCAAAAAATGGATCCATCCCTTTTTTCATCACGACCAATACACGCTTAAGAGTCCCAAACTAGGACGAAACACCTGTCCAGTACTCCCATGTTTTCCAGTGGTTCTCTAACTGATGTCAGCTCATGATTAAATCCTCCATGCAATACACGTTGACTTGGATGCCATTGCGAGAACCTGAGTCACACGGACAAAGCCTAAATATAAAACAAACAGCAGAGACAACACACCACAAGCATACTCACAGCACAATCTCTCGCATCGATGACGACCTACGCCTTCCAGTTAAAGGGATCCTCTTGACGTATTGCAACACAACCTCCACTTACTAGAATGACTCTTGCAGAAAGCAACGTGACCAAAGCAGCACCTCATGAGACTCTTCTCACGTCCTCTTATCTAGTCACTACTAATTACCACTGCAATCGCCTGTCACTCATTCTACCTCAGTTCTAGTAACGGTTACGTATGCAAGCCTCAGTTGTCCACACTCTCGCTCCTTGGTGTGTGGGATCACAGCCTAAATGGAAACATTCATATTCGATCATTGATTCCACAGCTAATCCTTATCTACGTGTGCATGTCATTCTCAGCACTAGCATCCACGGCGTATACGACCCATCTGATGTCCTTAACATCAATCAATTCATTCACGGATGTAGAAGACTAGAAACAACTTCAGAAGTAAGCACGACGAAAATTTTAACACAATTATGCGAAACAACAAGTAAACACAGTGAATCCCAAAACACCAATTGATATGACACATCACGCATATATACAAACAGTACACATAACCTTGCAGATCATGTCTTGATGGAACTCCTTTGAAGAATTATAGGACTTACCGCAGTACGGCCACAACCCTTCTCATGTTGACGCCCTAGGTTGGAAAATCGTCGCAGATTTCATTTGCTGACCTCCTTCTGTCATCTTTATCCTCAACTTTGAATAGTGACACGCCCATGACATTGTATCGTTGAATGTAGACGACTAAGAAACGTACGACGTATCTGACCAACCAAGCGTAGAAACAGAGTGAATTACACCAAAGATAATGACATTCAAATAGTAACTTTAAACTTGAAAGGCCTTTATTCATGCAAGTCAGTTTAACCATTACACTCTTGTACTAAGTTGGCTTGTCCTCACCAAAGTGACCATTGACTTTCGTTCATTCAAACGGACCGATACTAGCATAGTCACAGCATAAAATGGACTGACACAAAAGACTTGGAGGATCTGGATTTCGCCGATGATATATGTCTGATTTCCCATAAACTGGAAGATATGCAAGTGAAAAGTAACAAGTTGGCAGAAGAAGCATCAAAGATAGGACTTCACGTGAACATAGATAAAACAGAGATAATGAAGATTCCTAGCCAACATCAACAGCAACAACAACAACAGACAACAATAAGCATAAATGGGAAGAACCTGAAAGAAACAACCTCCTTCACCTACCTGGGAAGCATCGTCTCAACTACAGGCGGAACTGACGACGATATCAAAGCTAGAATCGGAAAAGCAAGACAAGCTTTCATTACTCTCAAGTCTGTGTGGAGGTCAACAGCACTCAGCATCAAAAATAAGATCCGGATTTTCAACTCCAATGTGAAGTCACTGCTACTTAATATACGGATCAGAGACTTGACGCGTCATAAAGAGCATCTCCAACAAATTACAGACCTTCATCAACAGCTGTCTTCTCTCAATACTCAAGATCAGATGGCCAGAAAAGATCAGCAACAGGGATCTCTGGGAGCGAACCAATCAGGAACCGATTGTGAAACAAATAGGCAGAAAGAAATGGAGATGGATTGGCCATACGCTGAGGAAACCATCAAGTGACATCACTAGACAAGCCATCGCCCGAGTGGAACCCAAAAGGGAGGCGGCGAGTTGGTCGTCAGTGCAAGGGTGACTTGGAGGAGGTCATGCGAGGAGGAGATGAAAGCATGTGGACAGACCTGGAGCAGGGTGAAAAAGTTGTCAGGAAACCGAAGTCAATGGAGGTGCGCAGCTGAAGCCCTATGTTCCTCTAGGAACTAAAGGATACAATAATAATATAATAATAAGACACTTGAGTTCATGGACGTCTCTATCATTGTGGATGACAACACCAACGATGACTGATTGATACCAGGTGATGAACTTAGTGGTGCATCAGAAGCTATTGTCGTTCGACCTTTAGAAGGTTGTCTAACAGCAAGGTTACCACCACTGATATCTTTTTTACTAGCTCCAGTTATGCCTTAACATCTGTTGATAGGTGGGCCACACACTGATCATTTACATTGACGGTCTCACGAGTATCCATACCTTCTGCAACCGCATCTGCCTTTAAGTCAACTTCACGTTCAGGCTATACAGGACCTTTGTTCAACTCAGCAGTAGTAGTCACTCCGTTCATCTCATCATGATCAACCAAAGACAAATCTGCACTATCATGATCATTATCACAAATATTTACTTTACCGTCGTCTGTATGATCAGATTCATTATTTGCAAACTCTTTAATAACAGCGGTAGACAATTTGTGTTCATCCTCACAAATCCTTAAAGGTTTTATACCTTCAATCTGACCAGTAATACCTTGTAAACTTGTGGGGTCAGAACCGGACTGTGAAACTGTAAATCTCTTCTCCTGCACAAACCGTGGTGTCGTCCGTGACACTCCATTCAACAATGGCTTACCAATTGCAGCTACAGGCTGCTTCACCGCACCATTATCATCACACAGTTCGGAGTCAGACCTTGATCACTCTGATTTCACATTTAGCTTACTACTAAACCTGTTCACTGATTCACAGTTCTCTTTCGTATTCACTTCTTGCAAACGAATGATACACAGCCGTGTTTGTCTCGAACCTTGTGACCCATCTGTTGAGGACGTCCCATGAAAGCTGTCACATTCATTAAGTTTGCATGGATTACTAGACACCATGCAGCTTTCTCGATATCCACTTCGATGAGACCCCTTCGTCATAAATAAAAGCGTTTTGCTGTCTGACTCCTCCATTCCAAAGGTGGGATGCAATATATTGGCGAAGTTGCTCATAGCCTGATTGGCACACTCTTTCACAAGTCTCAAAACGTTGTGGAAATCTGGCCTTAAACCTTCATTCGCTGTACGAGAGCTTATCTTCACGTAATTCCGGTGCAGTCGAGGAGTTGTAGGTCTCGCTATTTGTTACGAACTCGACGTCAATTTGTGTTATGGTTCCGTTGCCAATAAACTATATGTAGTTAATTGTCCTGACGCGAAAAAGGGAAAATCAGAAGGCCACCACATTCACAATGATACGTGTATTTTCCAACAAGGGAAACTGACTGTCACACAAGTGTGTGAATGAAAGGGTACGTAGTGTATGAAAGGTGTGAACAAGCGTGTAAAAGTGTACAATGCAGACTATATATGGAAAAACTATCACACATGAACCAATTAGATAGTAGTGGTTTTTCTTACCATCATTGGATTCTGATTGGTTGTAATGTCATGTGACAAAAAGGTCATACACTGTTTATTTGGTTAATGGACAGACAGAGCATATTGTGAGTTATAGTGTAATATCGATCAATATACACATAGCAAAATATAATAGGCTGTCAAAAACAAACCAGACATCATATGACTACATATCACTATTACCTCTAGGACAGAACTCAAGTTGAAATCGCTCATGCAATTCATCTAAACCAACCTATTCTTGTAGGTCATCAGATTATCCAGAAACTCATTGAGTGCCTTAGAGTCATCTTGTAATTGACTGCCAATAACCTTTATTAGCCTCAAATGCATTCCTTGCAATCATCGAAGGTCTCCCTTTGACGCAGGATACGCATAACCTCCGTATATCCCTCCCTAGATGGCAGAAACTTCCGACACTATACTGCACTCGCCGCACTACCGGCAAAATACTCCAACAAGTACATTGGCTTCATTTCATCACTTAGTTTCAAACCCTCTGGCACGACTTCAATTTCTTTCACAAAGTGGGGAAAGTCATCGGGATTCCCCTCAAAGCGCCTAGGCTCGAACTTCGGCGGCTTTAGGTGACTTATCTCTCTGGCTGACACATCCTTATCATGCAACATAACATCAGACTTAACATTACACACATTAGATTTTCTCTTGACTGTAATCTCTAATAAGTTCGTCAGTATAATTATTTCCAAAAACCATCACATTAGTAACCATATCCCTTAATATTTTACATATATACTTATATTATTAGTATAATACACTGTACTATTTTTGAGCTGAAATGACTGTCTTCAGTCAACAGTTACCCATTCTCATATAATTTTCTAAAATTCATAATGTTAAAGCTATGCAGTATTTTTTCCAGTATATAGTTGATGAGTCACTTTGTAATATGTAACGCACACCACATAAAATCTGTCATGAAAATTTAGCACAAGTCCTGCTAACTAGTCACTTTTCTCAGGACCACTTTACACAACGTTATCACTGATTGTTCCACTACTCATATCACTCTGACAAATAGAATATAACTTGGTTGCTGCAGTACTAGCTATTTCTATACTTCTTAACTATTAGTGGAAACTTCATTTCCTAGTCTTCTGCAGTAGCCCACTCGTTCATAATTATGATGATTATACTTCTAAGAATGTCCTCCGGTATTGTTGTGCCCTGTGACCTAACGGGAGGCACGTTTCAAGAAAGCTGTTCATGTGCAGCACACTGTGCGATTGGACGGGGTCAAAGTGATGCAATATTATAACTGCAGTCATTTTAAAAGGTCTCAGAGCTTAATGTCAAAAAAGGAGGTAGGGTGGCGCAGGCTGATCAGTAGATTTGCTAGTGGTCACAAATGTGAATCGCTCCTATCTGTAGGACAGCAACATGCATTTTTACTACAGCTCGGGAATTAAACATGACTTTAGATTCTCAGCATAAAAAATAACCTCAAGAAAATTTTAAAAAACAACTAAAACGATAATGACTGCACAGATCTAAATTATAAAAAATAATGTTTTTTGTTCCCAACATCTACAAGCCTGCTCAGTTTCTTGTCAAGATGCTACCACATGGGCCATATACAAGTACGCCAGGTATCTTACTGGTCAACATATCCAACAGGTTCTAATCCTTTAAGCCACTTCTCTCTGAAATGTCACTTACATACTTCACGACAATCCTATCTAATTACTATCATACTCTGTCAGCCAACTCTCAGTAACTGTCAAAGTCCAGCTCCTACTACGCTGGACCTCACGTTGTCCCTGTAAGACTTTCAGAAACACTTTGTATTAACAAACGCGAAAAATCAGAACACATATTGGTGACTCGAGAATCCTTTATTCTTACGCCAATATGTAACCAACAATAAGGTTATTATACACAAGGTATAAGAAAGAATGTTACAACAATAAATCACGATAATACTTCTGACAGTTTTCTGTCTTCCAGTGAACGGCTAACGACGGGACGATGACTACTGGATTGATGACTCCCGCGAAAATTATGGAGGAGCTGGGTTTGAGCAAACAACCATGAATTGATCGTTCAATCTTCAACTAAACTGACATATAGACTCGTGGAAAACTGATCATGTGTAATGGGATCTGACGGTCCAATAGAATGGGCCTAAATGGAGAAGCAAATCCTGATAAGCACAGCTCATTCAACAGTTTCGTGGTCCCCATAAGTGGTCAAGTTCGTAATCTAAAATGCCTACAACTTGTGCTTAGCCAGGAGACCAAATAATTAAACAATACTTTATACACTGGACTTTGTTTACTAGTGCAGCTTTGTCTACTTAGGCCTGAAGTAGGCTGTGCTACGCAAAACTCCTATTGGCTGAGGAAAATATCTTTAGGAAAGTCACATTCATCATCTTGAATCATCAATTTCAGAAGAATGGCTTTTGTCCGTCAGAATGCTGCACAAACTTCAAGTAATTGCTCTTGACTCCCATACCAAAAATATTTGGCATTAAAACATTTAGCAACAAGAGATAACATGAAGAGTAATCAATTTAATGTCTTCCATAGCAAAGCGCATGTCTCCAGTGGGTACACCAACATCATGTAAACAGAACATTATATTCAATATTTTTAAACATGCTAGGATTTCTGTACCGCATTGACAATACTATGTGTAAAAAGCCCACGGAAACTTTTCACTTGTATCATTGTTATTATTGCCTTAGCTCTTATCATTATTATTATTTCATTTCTGACATTACCCCTATTGTAAATGTGGAAGATTTTCTGTGTGATTAATTTTCATTTATAATTTGAGCAAATTAGATGCAATATTGTGATTAATGCTGAAAATTCCATTCTGTATCACAAGTACTGTTTTTGGAATAAAAATCATTATAATTAATTATGAGATGGTGAAAATGTGGATACTGACTGTCCCATCAAAATAATTATCTAAATTACCAAACGGCAGCTTATATTGTTGCATAAAACTAATTTCGGCTTTCTACGTTCCTTTTTTATGCGTCAGTGGTCTAGCGGTGAGGACGCTTGCCGACCATGCACATGGTCAGGGGTTCGATCTCCGGCCGACGCTCTCCTTTAACTCGCTAACCCAGAACTAAAAACAGCTAGTAAAGAGGAAAGGTTGGGCATGAGGCTAGCAACCAAATCCCAAAAATATAAACACTGCTACAGAAACTTCAAGCCACTAGCTTGAAGCCCTGTGTTCCACTGGGAATGTGAAGGAAAACAACGTTTATTTTTGAAAGCGCAGCTGTGGCTGGGTAACATGGAGAAACTTAATCAAAACACAGAAGAACATTCACAATTCAGTAGATTAAGGAAGGATCAGAAATTATAAAGGGGATATAGTTCCTACCCGTTCAATTTTCATATCCTTCTGAATTAACCAATTACTGACCGCCTCTAAGTGACCGAAACATCCTGTGTCTTAGAGACCCTACATAAGCACTAAAATGAAGTGGATGTCACCAGACGGTATCCACTAAATATTTGACATACGCAAATCAGTAATTCCCCCAAATGGATCAATATCTGCCGATGCATGGCAGATGCAATCTTTGAGTGATGCGCTTAGAGAAAAACTGAAGCATTTTAATGGCGTTTTCCATGCCTTGTCGAATTTTGTCAATAGAACCACATACATGAAACCTAAAAGACTTGGATTTATCGTTGGAGTCATTAGATGCAGCCTCACAACGAAAAACTGACTTGGCAGACATTACAACCTTGCAGTGCCCTGATGAAGACGCACCTGTCATCACTATGACAGGTGTAAATGTGGTTGAAGATTGAACGGTCAATTCATGGTTGTTTGCTCAAACCCAACTTCCCCATATTTTTCGTGGGTCATCGATACTGCAGTCATCGTCTCATTGTTCGCTGTTCAGAGGAAGAATAAAAACTACCAGAAGTATTACCTTGATTTGTTGTTGTAACATTTATTCCCCAGACCTTCTGTAATAACCTCATTGTTGGTTATATGCTGGCGTAAGAATAAAGGATTCTCGAGTCTCCAATCGGTGTTCTGATTTTTCGCGTTGGTTAATACAAAGTGTTTCTGAAAGTCTTACAGGGACAACGTGAGGTCCAGCGTAGTAGGAGTTGGACATTGACAGTTTATGAGACTTGACTGACAACAGGTGTATCATGTAGCGGGGGTAGAAGCGGCCTCCTGCGAAGCATTCTAAAAAATCCTGCATCCACGGACGCTTTCGTTGAAGTTGACCTACCACATAACCTGTTTACTTGACTTCTAATAGGAGGTGGCTTGAGATCTACCTGGCATCTGAGCACTTCCACAGGAATTTTGAACACAAGAGATCTGTACAGAAATTCTAGGGACTAATCGATTTACAGCTGTAAAGAATTTAGTATGTATTTCATGAGACTAAGGTGGACATATCGCCGACATTATAATAGGAAGATAGTCGTCACACGAAAAATAAAACCTCCCAAGAATGTTAATATTGCTTCAAGAGTGAAAAATCTATATGCAAATCTCTTTCGTTCCATCAAGAAATCATGTCATGAAGGGATGACTTAGCTGGGTCGAAAAGTGGCAGCAAGCCTGTAGCCGCAACCTTACTATGTCTCTTCATAATGTCTCCTTCCATACTGGAACAGTTAGAAGTTCAATCACCTGTATTACAGAGTCCTTTTTCAATAAGAAAGGGAATGTTATGATAAAACCTCCTTACCAAGCGATTTAGTAGGCGCAGTTCCATCGGAATACTGCTTATGTCGACGAATTCCTTAGACCTATGGAATTCACAGGAGTTCAGTGTGCTGGTGACACAAAAATCTATTGGGAGTCCAAGAAGTATAATGGAATTCATGTTACATAGACAGATCTCAGAAATACTAATGAGGTCGTAACAAAATTTGATTCGACTTATTCTATTCCTATTCTCTGTAGGGTACGGTTGTGCACCGAATGCACAAAAAGGCATAAAATTAAAAAAACCTTCATGACGAAAAAATGTATTAAAACCAAAAGTGGACATCATGATAGTGCAAACTGTACAGGAAGCATTATACATTGCAAATGAACGTTGTCAGCCTAGGGAGTTTCCTTTATTAATGCATTTATTAGTGATACTTGCACTTACCCGTTTCATTACACTTTATTGATTCACCTTAGCACTTTTACTTTTCTAAAACAGCTCTCACTCCCTTGTAAACGTTGTACTTACCTCAATATTGGATGGTTATCGTATGCCGACAACCACGGGATGAAAACGAAACGAAGTCGATTTTCCCGCCCAACCTGGAGGACAATTGTACAATTCAATAACTATACAGCCTAGTTCAGACAATGAGTGTATTTATATATATATATATCAAATATTTATTTGTTGAAACATTATTAACTTGTAGACAATCTACGATTTGATATTATATCATACATGATCGTGCCTGTAAAAATGGCATGCATTTTCATGTAAATTTATATGTTTATATGAGAATACACATTATTATATTATATTAAAATCGTTGGCATATATCGTTGTTGCTAATCGTTCAAGCCATGTTTGTGAAGGGAGCGTGTGCAACCAAACGCCACTTCGACGGGACACCTAAGCGTCTATTTTAGACAAAGGGCAATCTAGGAGTCCCTTGTGTGCTACTACAGACTAGGTCAACAGTCCATTTACCAGGATTCAAATTATATAAATACTGACCATCTAACAGTTGGCCAGTGTTTTTGGTTAGCGTCTACCACTTGGCCTGTGTGCGTCGGTGACACATTGGTAGAATGCCCACCAACCACGCATGTGATCCAGGGTTCAATACCCGGCCGACGCAGTCCTTTATCCCGCTAAGCTAGTAATAAGACTGGTAAAGAGGGAAGTTTGAACATCAGACTGGCAACCCGATCTGGTAAACATAAACACCGCAGCTACCAAAACCTCAAGCCTGTAGCTTGAAGCCCTATGTTCCACAGAAAAAGTAAAGGAGTAAAAAGGACCCAGCCCGTGCTACTGTGAAATAGCCCCCATGATGCGACTCTGCTTTTTATTATTATAGCGGTTACAACTTTTTTCTTTCACCCAGTGTATCAGGACACAAGTTTGAGTATTACTGTGTGACCTTTCTCATTTACTAGTTTTAGCTGTGATGAAATCGTGAAGAGTTCATTTTTATTAAATCGTGTTCATGTGAATATTAATTAAACATAAGTAAGTCAAATTAGGTCGGGAAAAAAGTCGGAGACATGAGACTTATGGTTTTCCTGTTTTGAATGATCCAGTAATGTGCCAGTCACATACCAGGCCAGTTGGGCGTATATAATCAAACAGAGTGGAAACAATCCCCCTTTCCTAAAAGTTAAATAACAACTGATAGACGGGACTCAGGGAGTTGTCAGGTGTAGAACAGATGATATGACTGGTCTGTCACACAACGAGCAGCTAATAAACTTAGTCTCACCTTATCACACCGTAGACAGAGTGGGTATGCAACAGAGCTTTGCAGGATCTTCAATGTTAACGGTAGACCGGATATTCATTTGCTTCTTTTACATTTAGGATAGGAAAAACTCATGGTATAATCAAAGAATACAAATGCCGAAGATTAGCTATGCCACTATGCAGCATCTATTCCTTCGCCAGGTTATGGTTTGCTTGTTGTGATATTACAGTAATTCCACATTTTCATGTTCTTTTATGTGCTAACCCAGAATCCAATGTTCAGTGATTACTGATGTGGCTAATAATTCTAGGGAGTTATCACCGCTACAACCCACTCCCACTCCCATTGTGGGGACGTGAGGACTTAAAGACGAAACCAGCCGTAAGTAAAAGCCCAGTGGTATTATCGTCATTACAACTCTTCCAATCAACTTGATGGATTGCCTACTGGTCGTCTACCTACATCGCTTCGTTGGTGTTTATCCGTTGGATGTCGTGCTTCGATTGCTGCTTGTCCAGTGCCCGTCGCATCTGGAAAAGAAAACTAGAATGCTGAGAACCTTGTCAGGGGAAATTTATCGTAGATGACGTTTGAGTAAATTTATATATCTACTGTACAGAAAAATAACGAGAAAAATGGAACACCGAATAAAAACATAATTTTTTCTTTTTGGATTTAACCCATACGGTTATAAAGATTTTTTTTACTAAAGTTGCTGAAAGCAATGTAAAATTTTTCATGTGACTGAGAAAAATGATATACTTCAAGAGCGATAAATTGGGTGAGTAGCGTCATCTTGTTATGTGACATAAGTGAGATGTTTCGAGAATCTCGCGGTTCTTCCAGAACGAGTTCTCTTTTAGAGGACTTGAAAGAAGGTTTGGTGGCCTCCACCATGCTATTGATTTCTCTGAGGCCTGACAGGTATTAAGTTACCTGTGTATTTTTGGGTACGCTTAGTTCGAGGCTCATGGGATTATCTTCCAAGTAGGATTCCACTGCTAGCCACTATCCACCAATTGTATACAGAATGTTGATGTTCATTTCTTTATTCCTTCAAGTTCCCAGTGGAACACAGGGCTTCAAGCTAGTGGCTTGAAGTTTCTGTAGCAGTGTTTATTTTTACAGGACAGGGTTGCTAGCCTCATGCCCAACCTTTCCTCTTTACTAGCTGTTTTTAGTTCTGGGTTAGCGAGTTAAAGGAGAGCGTCGGCCGGAGATCGAACCCCTGACCATGTGCATGGTCGGCGAGCGTCCTAACCGCTATGCCACCGACGCACTCTTGACGTTCATGTACAGTACGAACTGTAGTAACGCAAGATCTAATACCGACGGCTTCCATAGTATTCTTTCCATTTAGGTCCCGAAATGCACTTCATAGTTTGGATGACCAATTTTTGTGACCTGCTCTGGCTTTGATTACTTAACTAGCAAGGAATCGTACGCAAACTAACGAACGCAACACGATGGCGTGCCGAATGACTTCGATGCTTGACCGTAAGTCTTCAGCTAAACAAATCGAATTAAACAATGAGATTCAGAATCCTATGTTCAGTGATTACTGATGTGGCTAACAATTCTGGGGAATTGCCCACAGCTACAGACTCGACGTGGGGGCGTTACAAGGTCATAACTCTTTTAGTAATCCCCATAAGAGTTATTTCCATCTTCTCTCTTAACTTTTGAAAAGAAAGTGATGAGCTGCGATACTTGATAGGTAAAGATGGACATAGGCTTCAAACCCTTCATCATGAACCGAAATGTGAAACTGAACATAACTTTGTGCCGCGCGTCATTTATGAATTGATGGTTTGGCGGGATTCCATCAGAAGATGCAGGACCCTACTCTACAGTTCTTGCGTGCTTTAGTCACACACGGTGAGAATAGGTATTGTTTCGACTGCCATCAGAGAGGTCCGACTTATGTCAACATAACTATTGGCTCCTTCGTCTGCACAACATGTAGTGGTGCATTGTAGGTTATGACAATACTTAATTGTTTGCGTGTTAGGAGAAAGTATAATCACAGAGTAAAGTCCATTTCCATGTCGAATTTTTCACAGTCAGAGATTGATTTCTTGTGTACACGTGGGAATAAGGTAATTCTCGAGTATTCGGTAATTTTGTTTAGGCATGTCGGAAAATTTATTTGGCACTAAGTGATGACCAGACTATGACGGAAAAAGACCTGAAGGATAGTGCCTTGGATAACTTCTTAAGACAAAAGTACCAGCTGCAAAAATGGTGAGCAAATCATTTTTACGGTAATATTAACGACTGGCTTCAAGTGTATGTTATGCAATATGTGCATGACACGGAACCAGCTCAACGTTAGTTACACGCGTCATTTTATGTAAAGGAGACAAATCAGATAATCAGGTAATGAATATCAAGAGATGATGGACCGCTTTTCTGTAAGAGCAACCTATTTTAAATAAGGTTCAACCGTCGGATAATAATCACTTGCAGCTCTATGCAGTTGGCAATGAGCCATACATATCTTGCGGGGTTTAATGGTGTTAGCTGGTTACTGGAATCAGGTAGAACAGTCAAACGCCACTGAGCCACAGGCTATCAAGTAGTTGAGGGTACTCATAACGACTGTCGGAGTTATTATAAAGTCAGTTGTTTTTCTGGATTTCTCAATGCCGAAAATTAATGTCTGGGGACTTCGTGATAGCTCTAACTGCCTCACGGATGTAGTATTATTTCTGTCTTCTTGCTCTTTTACTTCTGCGATTGGCTTCTGTGCACTGTCACGTAGCACTTGTTGAGTAGAAAGAGAATTTTAAAATCCAAGCTCCCAACTAGTCATTCTGCCCCCCCACAGCATTGTTTTTAGCGCGTAACACGAAGACAGCTGGATATAATTAATCCTGTGAATAAGACGAATAGCCTGGTCAACTTTTGGTATATGGCAGTGGTTAACCGTTGTAATTGGTTAAGCTTTTAGTTACGTTTTCCCATTCGTCAGCGGTTTGGTCGCAATATCGCGTAATTAGTACTTTTTTAAAGAAAAATAACGCATCTCGGGCATATTCAAATTATTACTTAACGTGTCCAAAAGACTGAATATCTACTATATAGAATTTTATTTTTGTGAGTCCTATCCATGTAATCATTCGGTGGCAGCAATCTGTATCATTAGGCCGTTGAATTTAGCAATGGGCATCGTAGGAGGCCCGATTAATGCAAATACCTTATCAACACAGGTCTTCATTGGCTGTAACTATGATTCATCAGTATAGAGTCTTTTACAAAGCTAAGTAATCAGTTGATACCTCTTTAAGAGGACATTTCTATTAATGGAGTCGAAAAATTGCATGCATGTTTACACATAATTCCCTTCCAGGATCTTGTTTGAGAATATCAGACCAATAAAAATGTGTCCGTGTTTACAACAGGCTTGGTTATTTCAGTTTTATTGTTTCCTAATATGAATTAAAATTATGATTATAAACAATAGGAGCCTGGAAACTATATTTTGTGAAATCAACTGCCTGATAGTTATCATGAGAGGTTCCTTCTGCATTCTGGAAAACTGAACTAATCAGTTACCGAGTCAGGTTAAATGCAATTTTATATGCTTCATACCTCCGCTAAACACCGCCACGCTCATATGACTACCCAGTTGTCGTTCATCGAGATACTTCACACGTCCAGTAGGAGATAACTAGTACCGCGTCTGTTCTCTAAGTATTGTTTACTCTTATTCTTAACAACTCTGAAAATTGGTACTTAACCACTTATATTCCTCTGCCTTAATATTATCATCTCTTGAAAACATTACACGATCTGAAAGTACAGCAACCAAACAAGGTAGATAATGAATAAAGGGTTTAATGAATTTACTAAATCTCCATAGAGCTCTTCAGCTGAATACTCTACATACAGGGATATGTATATGCCATTACAATTATATTGGGGAATACAAAACTGGTAAGCAAATAAACTACATTGAATCAATCATACAAACAACAGCTGTGAATATTTTTCAGATCATGTTGAAGTTGATAAGGGGAAGTAAGCATGAGATGTTAAGGTACACTGCATTATGGTTCAATTACATCACTTCAATAAACAATTAGTAGTCAGAGAAAAATCTTGAATATATCGAAAATTGCGAACCGAACAATATTAATAACAATAGTAATAATTTTAAAAATTGTTGAGATAATAGTGCTGATAAGAGACAGTTTTAAATGAATCAGGAATAATAATAATGAGGTAAAATAATACATTAATAAGTGGTAATGTTAATAGCTAATAAGTAAGATATTTTACCATGGTAGATTCAGAGTGACCACCATTTTCTTCTGTGCACAGAGACCTGGTTTACAAACTAATTGCACAAGTCTCCACAATTGCAAGCATCTCCCAGTGAATCACTTGACAACGTCAATATCATGCCCATAGTCTACAGGATGCTTTGTCATTGAACTTGTTGGCGCTTTGACTTGACTTGTTTTCGATCACTCTGGCGAATTCTCCATCATGCGAGTAGACAATCGCCTTTCCGTACGACCTATGTACTTGCCTCCACAAACATACTCAAAATGATATACTCAGTTTAAAGTGTCGAGGATTGGTGACCGATCTTTCTCAAACTGTTGAAGCACCCTCTTGTTAGTGTTAAGGTGTACGAGTTTTCCAGTATAATAATTTTTCCTGATGGTCTTATCAAGCCTTCATTTGACTTCTTTCAAATCATCTCCTTTAAATGGCTTATTTATGTATACAGTTTTCTCTGAGACTGGATAGTTTTACTGGGGCTTATTTCCTTAGGGTATTTATTGATGAACCTCTCAGGATATCGATTCTTAGACAAAATATACTTCAGAGTCTTTGTTCCATATTCACTTGTACTGTCAGAACAAATTTTGCGTGCTCTACTGATTAAGTTCTTTATATGTTGGATTGGAACAAAACTCTTGACATGTATGTACTCACTTACTTTACTTTGGCTATCTCTTACGGGAGGATGAGCCGGCTTCATGAACATCTCGAATCATCGCTGCCCAGGCGCGGGGATCTGATGCAAGGTTTTGCGACAGGGTTATCCAATTCTTGTTCCACAGACGGAGTCCGTAGACGGTTTGTAGCCCCAGGCACTTCATATCAGTCTTGACTGTACCAAGCCATGTTTTCAGCTGTCCACCCCTGCGACATCGCCAAGATGGAAATGGTGAGGGATTTAGAACTGATTTGACCAGATCGTCATCTGGTCGGCGCAGAACATGGCCAAACCACCGAAGGCGACGTTGTTGGATCAGTACTGGAATTTGGTTGATGTTGTAGAGAGTTCATGAAGTTTCATGGGAATTAGGTACTAATGATGTCCCCAGCATCGCTCGGCCTTCTGTTTGAGAGTGCAGTTCTAGCCTTTACACAACCAAGTGTGACCTACAAGGCAGTAGGAGAGGAGTAGGGAGTCCACTATCCATTGGGAGCCGGTGACCGGAGTCCGGTTCATACGCCTTTTTGAATGGGGCCAGACATCCAGGGCATCCAATAAGCCCTTTGTCCATACGTCTGCCGGTGAGCTTCATACGCCAGTCGTTGGAGGTTTGGAATCAGGGTTTAGCCATCTCCCCTAGACTGTCATCCAATGGACAGTCAACCCGGTGAAGAGCGCCGGGCGTCCGCTTTTGCCCCCCCACTTCGGTGAAAAACACCTCCGCCACGTGAAGGCAGTGAGTAGGACTTCCTCAGGAGAGGCTATGTAAGACGCCCGGTCATATGGGAGCATTTCAAGAGGTGTACGGAGGGGCGGCTAACCCGCAGCGCAAGGCACCCACCCCCGACCACTCTGAGGCTTTGGAGACCAATGTATGTACTGTACTGTCCTGTCCACGAAGAGTTTCTAAATATAAATCTTTCCATTGTGATGTCAGTGCTTTTCATTAGAGAAACATCTAGGAATTTAATGGTATCATTTTCCTCGTGTTCTATTGTAGAGTTAAGATTCGGATGGCATGAATTGAATTTTATCGATAAGTTTTCGGCTTTTGATTTGCTTTCACAGACAATAAAAATGTCATCAATATATCTTAAGTGTAATTTCGTTTGTTTTATATGCTGTTGCAAAATACCGGGTTCTGGGTCTGATAAGAATAAATCTGTAAAAGGCGGCCTCAGGTGGCTTCCCGTTGCAACAACATTAAACTGACAATAGACACCCATCGAGTTGGAATTTGGCATTTTTAGTGCATATCATAGCAACAGTTTCCTCAGTTCCGATGTTGAAATGAGTATGTTAACTTCTCTACATATAAAGTCAGTAGTCTCAATGACTGAAGCATTTGTGAATAGGGAAGTAACCCTGGAAGAGATTGCATGTTCACCGGTTGCATTAAGATCCTCAATTTTCTTCACAAACTGGAATGGATCACAGACTATATACATTTCAAAGCGTTGTTGCAAGAGCTGCAATAATTCACATAGCCACTGGGCTAATTTGTGTTATTGTGAAACTGTCACTGAAAGTATGGATATTAGCGCCTCTCCTGATTTGTTTATTTTCACACACCCGTATAATTTTGAGATCTGTGACTCAATCGGTTTAACATTCCCATAGTTATTTTTATCAATATATTTTTTTGGTGTTGTGAGTGTTCACTCGACAATGTTTGATCTTTGGCACGATTATCCGCTTTAAACTTAGATTCATCCAAGAGAAATTGATGCGTTATTCCTTTATAGCCCATCTTATTCATCAGTACCATATCCTGTCCCTTACCAGAATGTAAAATAACACTGTTCGCTTTCTGGAACTTATCTACGGACGTCTATTGTTCTTTGCTAATATTCTACTTTTCATTGGTCTCTGTGATTTGTAATTCATGAGCAACCTCAACCATCTTTGATTTCAATCGGTTTTCGCTGTCACTTGACGCGTAGCATACAGCCTCATAAATTGGTCATTAAGATTCTCAAATTGGGACCCAATATCAATTTGCTTCACCTGGGGACACAGAACTTAAAGCCATTGACAGAATTTTTATTTGTTCTTTTGACAGGGAAACATTAGATAAACTATGAAAATAATTAGATAATAATTATCCAGTGGAACAATAATCACCTGGTGGATTAGGAAAAAGTGACCTCTTCAACCAACCACCTTACTTCTTTCTGTTTATTGAAGATGCGTGTTTCTACAAATACTACTGGTTTGTTTCATAAGCACTGACAATAATATGAGTTTCTGAGATTAGCGGTAAAGTAAGTAGCTGACATTTGTGAAATCATCTGTCGTCAGATTGGTTAAATAGACTGAAATCGTAGAACTGTCCTGAAAAGGTGTATCGGTTCAAGTTACCCCCAAAAGGAGTAAAAGGAGGTGTAGCGTAATTATGATCAAAGATATACTGCAGAAAGAATAATTAACTGAAGACTAGTGAGCATTTTCCAAATCTGAAAGATGATGAGGAGTGAGTACATCTGTGCCACGGAACGATTTCGTGATATGTCACAAAGAATGTTCAGTCATTGATTCTTAGCATCTTGAGGACATAAACCATCTTTTTATGTGGTTCAAAGCAAAAGTCAGTGATTTCATGGGTTTATGGTATGTCTTGGTGTATTATTATTATTATTATTATCACATTAATATTATTGCCTGTTTTAGTTCCTGGAGGAACATGGGGCTTCAGTCGCATGTCTCCATTACGTCCGATTCGCCGCCAACGTTTCCACTTGGCCCCACGTTCTCTCATATGCTTTCATCTTCTCCTCACATGACCCCTCCATGTCACCCCACCCTCACACTGACGACCAACTCGCCGCTTCCCCATTCAAGTTCCACTCGACCGATATCCTGGAGTATGATGTCACTTGATGGTTCGCTTTCTCAGAGTATGACCAATTCACCTCCACTTCTTCCTGCACATTTGTCTCAAAATTGGTTCCTGATGGGTTGGTTCGCTGATTGCCGGAGATCCCTCCCCGTTTCTGGTCTTTTTTCTGGCCGGCCATCTGATCTTGAGTAGTAGTGAACAAAGGCAGCTGTTGATGAAGGTGTGTAGTTTGTTCACAGTGGCCTTCGAGACGTGGCGCGGCGCCAGTTCTCTTATCTGTATAGTGAGTAGTACTGACTTCACATTGGAGTTGAAAATCCGAATCTTGTTTTTCACGCTGAGTGCTGTTGATCTCCACACAGACTAATGAAAGTAATGAAAGCTTACCTTGCTTTTCCGACACTTGCTTTGATATCCTCGTCAGTTCCACCTGTAGTTGAAACGATGCTTCCCAGGTAGGTAAAGGAGGTTGTTTCTTTCATGTTCCTCCCATTTATGCTGATTGTTGTTGTTGTTGGCCGAAAATATTTATCACCTCTGTTTTCCCTATGTTCACCTGAAGTCCTGTCTTTGACACTTCCTCTGCCAACTTGTTGCTTTTCACTTGCATATCTTCCAGTTTGTGGGAAATCAGACATATGTGTCATCGGCGAAATCCAGATCCTTCATGTTTTTTGTGTGGGTCCATTTCATGCTTGTCTCCTGGTTTCCCGGCCCGCTGTCTGTTGCATTATCCAGGCTACCGGAATCACGAAAATCATCGGAGATAGTAGGCAGTCAGCCAGCCAGCCAGCCTTGTCTTACTCCGGTTTTCACTTCGAGGGATTCCGTGAGTTTCCCGTTGTGGATTACTTGGCATGCAGCATTGTCGTACAACTGTTCGATGAGGTGTATAATTGTTGACGGTACCCCTTGGTAGTAACGAAGTAGTTTCCAAATCACCTCTCGATCGACTCTATCGAAGGCATTTTCAAAGTCGATGAAGTTGAGATACGCAGCTGACTGTCATTCTAAGCTCTGTTCAATGATGATACGTAGTGTTGCGATTCGATCGATTCATGACTTCTTTCTCCTGAATCCAGCCTGTTCCAGTCGGAGTTCTTCATCTAGAGGGTATGTATGATTCTCTCCAGGATGATGTGTCTTAGTAGTTTGCTTGGGATAGACAGGAGAATAATGCTGCACCAATTCTTGCGTTGACTTAAGTCTCCTTTCTTCGGCAGCTTGAATAGGTAGTCTTTCTTCCAATCAGCAGGTACTTCTTCCACATATTCTCCAGTAGTGATGTCATCAATTCCAATGATGTCTCTGGGTCCTTTTTCAATGCTGATGCGGGAATTCCGTCTGGTCCTGCTGCTTTTCCAGTTTTTAGCATCTTTATGGCCTTCAGGAATTCTGCTTTCTTCAGAGGGTTGGTATCCACTGGTAGTTGTGCTTCCGCTGTTGTTATTATTGGGCGCGTTGTAGGTGGCGGTCGATTTAGAAGTCTTTTGAAGTATTCAGTCAAGTGTTTCCTATGCTCCACCTCTTTGGTGATTGACTTTCCATAGTCATCCTTCACTGGCTTAATTTGTGTTGGTCTCTTCCGCGATAGGAACCTAGTTGTTTGGTAGTGTTGCGGGGTCTCTTTTGCCTGCAGCTTGTTCTGCTTCACTTGCCATAGCTTCGGAATATTGCCTTTTGTCACCCCTGGCACTTTTCCTTACTCTTTTGTTCAGTGTATTGTAGCTTGCATCCAACTCCTTCTTTTGTTGCTAGTCGATTCACTGGATAATCTTTCGTTTCACCATCATTGTGGCGGCCTGTTTGACACCTGGGCTACCTTTCCGTACATCTACATATTTGCATCTAATACACCATGTTTTAATTTTAACAAAATATAATCACAAATCGTATCAAATACAGTGATGAATCCATTAAACGTTTTAAACCATATGACTTTCATGCATCTAATAAAACTAATAAAACAGCCCAGTACACATAACCTGTGATCAAGTACCATATATATGGTCTGTGTGGAGATCAACAGCACTCAGCGTGAAAAACAAGATTCGGATTTTCAACTCCAATGTGAAGTCAGTACTACTCACTATACAGATAAGAGAACTGGCGCCGCGCCACGTCTCGAAGGCCACTGTGAACAAACTACACACCTTCATCAACAGCTGCCTTTGTTCACTACTACTCAAGATCAGATGGCCGGCCAGAAAAAAGACCAGAAACGGGGAGGGATCTCCGGCAATCAGCGAACCAACCCATCAGGAACCAATTTTGAGACAAATGTGCAGGAAGAAGTGGAGGTGAATTGGTCATACTCTGAGAAAGCGAACCATCAAGTGACATCATACTCCAGGATATCGGTCGAGTGGAACTTGAATGGGGAAGCGGCGAGTTGGTCGTCAGTGTGAGGGTGGGGTGACATGGATGGGGTCATGTGAGGAGAAGATGAAAGCATATGAGAGAACGTGGGGCCAAGTGGAAACGTTGGCGGCGAATCGGACGTAATGGAGACATGCGACTGAAGCCCCATGTTCCTCCAGAAACTAAAACAGGCAATAATATTAATGTGATAATAATAATAATAATAATACACCAAGACATACCATAAACCCATGAAATCACTGACTTTTGCTTTGAACCACATAAAAAGATGGTTTATGTCCTCAAGATGCTAAGAATCAATGACTGAACATTCTTTGTGACATATCACGAAATCGTTCCGTGGCACAGATGTACTCACTCCTCTTTCAGATTTGGAAAATGCTCACTAGTCTTCAGTTAATTATTCTTTCTGCAGTATATCTTTGATCATAATTACGCTACACCTCCTTTTACTCCTTTTGGGGGTAACTTGAACCGATACACCTTTCAGGACAGTTCTACGATTTCAGTCTATTTAACCAATCTGACGACAGATGATTTCACAAATGTCAGCTACTTACTTTACCGCTAATCTCAGAAACTCATATTATTGTCAGTGCTTATGAAACAAACCAGTAGTATTTGTAGAAACACGCATCTTCAATAAACAGAAAGAAGTAAGGTGGTTGGTTGAAGAGGTCACTTTTTCCTAATCCACCAGGTGATTATTGTTCCACTGGATAATTATTATCTAATTATTTTCATAGTTTATCTAATGTTTCCCTGTCAAAAGAACAAATAAAAATTCTGTCAATGGCTTTAAGTTCTGTGTCCCCAGGTGAAGCAAATTGATATTGGGTCCCAATTTGAGAATCTTAATGACCGATTTATGAGGCTGTATGCTACGCGTCAAGTGACAGCGAAAACCGATTGAAATCAAAAATGGTTGAGATTGTTCATGAATTTGGAATAATGGGAATTCGTGTGAGTGAAGGGGGATGCATTTTTACAGGTAAGCTTCTAGTGCTGTTGTTTATTCGACCTTCCTGCTGGATAAGTTGATTTCTTAAGGTTTCGTTTCCATGAAAATCTTTTGGTTATTTTGAAAGCGGACGGTGGAAACAGTGGAATCTTTTCCTTTTCGTTAGGTATGGTGCTGTCTGGTAGTAGGAAATCAGTCAATTTTCCAACTGTTGACATGTTCTTGAAAGACGACTCTGGTGGAACTATGTGGCTTGAGTTCACCAAATGCACGAGAATTGAGCTATTAATTGTCTTGCATTGTCCTTTTGCTAACCATGCTGGATAATGTTCAGAGATGCGTTTGGAAAGTGTGCGCTTTGTCCGGCCAATATAACTAGCTCCACACGAGCAGGTGAATTTATAAACACACATTGAAGTGGCCCAAGGTGGCAGTCTATTCTTCATACATCTGTTGATCATTTGTCGGCTGTAGGAATTGATACGTAGCTCAGCCATAAAGAAGACTTTTCTCAGTGATCTGATTAACTCGGAATTCCATTTTTTGGATGTTTTCCATAGAGGAGATCTGATGGTCCTCTTCGAAGATCGATCTACAGTAAACCAAAATGGAATGGTCAGTACACAAATTTCCATAGCTGGTCCCTTTTTTGAAGAAAGAGAAATCTTATCCATTCGTTATCCTCAAGAATAAGGAGGATATGTTCAAGTGATACATTCGATGGGGAACTGGGGCGACTCAGATAAGTTCTCATAGGGAATGGATATCCTCCAAGATATATCGAGGATAACATGAAGTTAAGGGAAAGGTCTGAAGGAATTCAGACGGTGCCGTAGAAACTGCTATTTATGAGTGTTTAATTTAAAGGTGACACCGCAGCTGAGATCTTGAAAAATCGCCTATGCAGATCGCTAAGGAAAGCCTTCTTTATGGCTGAGCTACGTATCATTTTCTACAGCCGACAAATGATTAACAGATGTGTGAAAAATAGACTGCTGCTTTGAGCCACTTCGATGTGTGTTTATAAATTCACCCGCACATGTCGCACACTTTCCAAACGCATCTCTGAACATTATCCGGCATGGTTAGCAAAAGGACAATGCAAGACAATTAATAGCTCAATTCTCGAGCATTTGGTGAACTCAGGCCACATAGCTCCACCAGAGTCGTTCTTTCAAGATCATCTACAAAGTGAAGCCAAATGGTACAAAGGGCGTCAGGCTTCGGCTTTTGTGTATTGCGGAGGTGCTGGCACTTCATCAATATTGACATGTTTTTTTCCACTCTTGTAAGATGATTTATTGTCCAATTAATGTTATTATTATTTCTCAAGAGTTTGGTTTGTAAGGATTAGATTTGTTCATACTAGTTTGATCACGGATTGATATCAGTTAGAGAACCATTGAAAACCAGAGGGGAGTACCGGACAGCTGTTCCATCTTAGTTTGGGAATCATCGGCAGTACGCAGCACCCACCCAGGACCTTCCGGTTACAAGGAAAGCTCGTATACCATTCAACCACTGGGACCCGATTCAATGGCCAGTCCATGAATTCTAACTTCCACCAACTCGTGATTTAGCACTACCACCAACCAATTTCATCGTTGGGAAATCCATCCTGACACTTGACTGGATGGACCTCACTGGTCACGGCTTCTCGTGAATTGGTAGAAGTTAGAATTCATGGTTTGGTCGTTGAATCGGGTCCCAGTGGCTGAATGGTATACGAGCTTGCTTTGTAACTGGAAGGTCTTTTGTTCAAACCCAATATGGTGTGTGAGTACTGCCGATGAGATTCCCAAACTAGGACGAAACAGCTGTCCAGTTATTCCCTGGTTTTCAGTTATGATTATTATGTTCAGCAATAATGTATTTATTGTTCTCTCACTGCAATTGTTTAGTTTTTCTCATGTTTCATGATAAAGATATTACTTCTACGGAATTTCCGCCCCCCTTCACCCCTACCCCCACAAAATGATCTCTTTTTCAGGTATCGTGATCCAACACCTCAGATAGAAGCTGAAGCTTTAAAGGAGAATCGTGAACTGCTTGAACAAGCAGAGAAAAATATGAATCAGAAAAGCAATCGCACTACTTGCGGTAATGCAGCAGCTGGACTTATCGTCTTACCTACTCGTGTAAATGCTAACGCTTCACAAGTCAATTCAACCGGTGGGACTAGTCAAAGTAGTGGTACTAGTAGTATTAACGGCGAAAACACGGTCAGTGTACATTTAACCACTTTTTATATTTCTTTTGACATTGTGAAAATTTCTACTTTGATAAAATTTGTTTTTGATAAAGCCCGAGTTAGAATACAACAATCATATATATGTACATATATATACCCCCGAAAATCAGGTGGTACTGGGCACCTGTTTCGTCCTAGTTTGGAACTAATCACAAGTACACACCCACTTCCACAGTTCTGACTCAGGAACGCCCGGTTACAAGACAACCTTGCGGACCATTCAGCTCATGGAACCTGACACATTAGGCAGTCCATAAATTTGGACTTCGTGACTGGCACGAGCCATTGTGATCAGTGGGTATTTCTCCTCACTCTAGACTTGGTGGTACTCACTGTTCACTTCTCACTAGAACTGCAAGCAACTTCGTCTCACGGCCAGTCACTAGTGTGATCAACCTTGAAACAAAGCAAACCATTTCAAATAACTCTTCAGTATATATATATATATATATATACAATTGTTCCCTTAAGTTTCTAGAGGAAAATAGGGCTTCAGTCGCATGTCTCCATTACGTCCGATTCGCCGCCAACGTTTCCACTTGGCCCCACGTTCTCTCATATGCTTTCATCTTCTCCTCACATGACCCCCTCCATGTCACCCCACCCTCACACTGACGACCAACTCGCCGCTTCCCCATTCAAGTTCCACTCGACCGATATCCTGGAGTATGATGTCACTTGATGGTTCGCTTTCTCAGAGTATGACCAATTCACCTCCACTTCTTCCTGCACATTTGTCTCAAAATTGGTTCCTGATGGGTTGGTTCGCTGATTGCCGGAGATCCCTCCCCGTTTCTGGTCTTTTTTCTGGCCGGCCATCTGATCTTGAGTAGTAGTGAACAAAGGCAGCTGTTGATGAAGGTGTGTAGTTTGTTCACAGTGGCCTTCGAGACGTGGCGCGGCGCGGCGCGGCGCCAGTTCTCTTATCTGTATAGTGAGTAGCACTGACTTCACATTGGAGTTGAAAATCCGAATCTTGTTTTTCACGCTGAGTGCTGTTGATCTCCACACAGACCATATATATGGTACTTGATCACACGTTATGTGTACTGGGCTGTATTTGGTGCGTTAGTAGCACAGTGGTTAAGACTCTCGCCGACCATGCACATGGTCCAGGGTTCGATCCCCTGCCGACGGACACCTGATATCTATGGTCGGCCTGCAAAATATGGGCTACCGATATTCATGCTGAAAATTCCATACTTGTACCAAAAATACAGTGTGGAATCAAGCTGTAAGTCAAAATAAGTAATAAAATAATTACAGAATGCATGAAAATATTCTATAAGTTTAACAGTAGGTATTTTTGTTCTGTTGTTTCTGTTTGTTGGGAATGAGGAATCATGAATAACATTTAAATTGAATGCGGGAAAATATAGGTTGCTTGACAAAGGTTCTTAGCACGTTAAAACATCAGTGGTTGGTGACTCGGTGAAGCGGCTCAAAGTCGTTCATGACAGCAAATCTGTATTCATTATTTATCGTCTTCGAAGTTTTGAATGTCATCCCTTATTTATGCAAAGTTATCGTCTTCACACTAATTTTTCCATTGTATCATTATTATTCCCTATCTGTTCATTTTTGCACGTCTTACTGTATGGTGTGACAACTAGTGCTTTTATGTAGGGTTTTAGTGGTAACGAGTTGTTACTCATGAGATTGGAAGCCCTACTTATTATGTGATATCTTGTAATACTGGTCGGTTGTTCGGGTTGGAGTGATTAGGCCCACGATTCGAATATGAATGCCTAAATTGGTAAGCCGCATCTGCATACATCAAGGAAAAAATATGTTTTTATTTTCATCCCTATGGAAAAAGTGTATACATTTGCTCCACATACTTCAAAATTTCATTCACTAACCGTTTTGTGCTAGTGAGCCCGCAAAAGAGGGAATGTCGTGTGTGTGCGTGTGTGTGTGACACTAGCATCTCCATCATCGCTAATGAAACCCTCTGACCTTAACCCCTCCTATGTTCCACTGGGAACGCAAGGAATAAAAGCGCGACTGTGCTGTGATGCGTTTAGCTATTCCTAAACTAACTGTCTAGTTTCGCATATGCTAGTTTACGCCGTCTCTGGCGTAGACATGATATCCGGCTATCGGCCCAAGGGCGGGTGTACTGCTCATCAGTCCGCTCCGTCCTCCTTTATGGCTGTGACATCTGGCCATTGAGAGTCGAAGACATGAAAAGATTAGCTGTCTTTGATCACAGGTGCCTGCGCTCTATTCCCCGTGTAAATTAGCATAATAAGGTGAGCAATATTGAGGTTAGGCATCGTTCGAGTTCTAGGTAAACAGGGGAAATCAATCGACGAAGTCGTGAAGTTACAAAGACTGAGATGGTTAGAACATGTGTTACGTATGCCTAGTCATCGCCTTCCTCGGTAATGGGCAATGTTAGCTGACATAGGGTCAGGCTGGAAAAGAGCTAGCGACGGTCAAACCAAAACAAGGCACCAGTCAATGAAATCTACAACAGTTAGTCTAAGCCAGCCATATAGGAAGCTGTAGACTTCCTGATTGGTTGGGGTCGTCAGGATGGTAGAAACCAATGGTTGGAGACAATTGGTGATATGGCTCAAAGTGATCGTTCTCAATTGCGCAGATGCATCCACTCCTTATGATTTATGATTTCCAATGAAGCTATATTGTTCTTCGTTATTACTATTCCGTTGTCTAACACCTCTGTTTACTGTCTCTATTATGCATTTCTTTTACTTCTTTCTCTTGCTTTGTGTGCTACATGGAGGGGAGTGTGGCGACTTGAATTGGTGCACATATGTGCAAAGTTTTATGTCGAAAACAGACAGACAACTGGGTCGTAAATTCAATTCTACTTACTTCATTTTTAGTAGAATTCACTGTACGACTTTAATTATTTAAAAAACTCCACACATAATAAATATAAAAGTATAGTTATTTTTAAATGAATGATTTCAGTCAGCGATAAAGTATGCTTGATATTAGTTTCGTATTTTGTTATACTCATGAGCTACATTTTTTTTATTCCTTCACGTTCCCAGTGGAACATAGGGCTCCAAGCTAGAGGCTTGAAGTTTCTGCAGCAGTATTTATTTTTACAGGATGGGGTTGCTAGCCTCATGCCCAACCTTTCCTTTTCACCAGCTTTATTTCTGGCTTAGCGAGGTAAAGGAGTGCGCCGGCCTGAGATCGAACCCCGGACCATATGCATGGTCGGTGAGTGTCCTAATCGCTATGCCACCGACGCATCCATGAGCTACATACATCCTCAATTTTATGGGTACTCATTCATCAAATAATAGGACTTCATTGTTGGTATCATTATGTTCTACGCTTGTGCATAATAATAAAATCTTTGTTTCTCAGATTCTAGAGTTGAAAAGGAGAAGTTGAAGAAATGTGGTTTATTTAGTTGAATTGCATCAATTCTCTCTCGCACACTATTAAAGCCTTTAAACGTTAACGGTGGATCACCTGTTTGACCCTATTTGAGTTCGATGGTTACCATCACTGATTTAGTTATTTATTTGAACAAAATTATATCAAGTTATAATAGAGAAGATTTGTAGCTCAGGTGGATGATTTGCAATTAATAGTGTTCTCTGAGCTGGTTAATTTAGTTGCGGAGCTTTCGTCGTTCTTCTGGATAACATCTTCAGCGCAATATTTAGCATAAAGTGAAATGATTTGAATTTCTTCATAAGTGATATAATGGCGTCTCCCGGTAACCATATTTACATCTGTATTGACCATTTTCTATTGACTTGGATTTGAAACCTTCTGGTCACCTGATTTACTCTTTATTAGTTGGTATATTTGATCTATATTAACGTGTTTGTTAATCACACATTCGTTTGAGTTCCAGGCTTCTACGAATTCCTTGGCACTTTTGGTGATTCCTCTGTCTAAAATTTCGACATTATCCTGTTCATATTGATGTCGATAATTGTCTATGTGCATTGAAATGAAAGAATATATGTCGTGTCTTTTCACGGCTGATTTATGTTCTTGGATTTTGATT
Source organism: Trichobilharzia regenti (assembly GCA_944472135.2). Taxonomy (NCBI): domain Eukaryota; kingdom Metazoa; phylum Platyhelminthes; class Trematoda; order Strigeidida; family Schistosomatidae; genus Trichobilharzia; species Trichobilharzia regenti. Next base: position 70,333,155 of record OX235263.1, read on the forward strand.
CGAAGTGGACGCCCACTTTGATGGATTTAATGGCTGTTACAGTTCATACAATTTATTTTGTAAATGGTATTAATTTTACCTCCTTTTTTCTGTTGGATCTTTCGGTTTGCATAATATCGAATTAGGCGATTTGACTGGCTTGTGTGCCATATCTATATGAAACGTTTTCAGTATTCTAGCTGTGATTTCACAGATATTTCTCATACATGGTAGAATGAATTTTCTTGTGGTCTTTGATGATGGTTCCTTGTTGGTGTTGTGATTCGATTTTAAACACTTTTTGATGAAATTTTGTGGGTAACCATTCTTCTTCAAGACCGTTTGTAGGTATTTTTCTTCCATTCTTTTCAACTCTGGTGTGCTACGATGTGTTTGAACTCTTTTAAACAATGTCTGCACACAGTTTCTTTTGTGAGTAATTGCTGTAATTATTGCTAGTATAGTTGAGTATTTGATCTGTGTGCGTTGATTTTCCATGTACTTGTGTTTCTAAATTTCCTGTGTTGGTTCTCCTGATTAAGACATCTAAAAATGGGATTTTGTTATCTAACTCTTCTTCTCTTGTGAATTTGATGTCTTCAAATATGTTGTTTATTAATTTATGGGTATATTCTAAATCATTTCTATTAATTATTAGAAATGTAACATCAACGTAACGTACCCAGATTTTTGGTTTAATTATAGGTAGAGCTATTAATTTTTAATCTACGCATGACGGTTTTAGCTATTAATCCTGATACGGGTGATCTCTACCTTTGAATTTCAAAAGCCGAAGAGAACTTATCCTGCCAATAATAGCTAGCTAACTACTCGTGCATTAAGATCCTATCTTACTACGACCATCCAGTCTGAATCTGTTTAGCTTTTCAAACAGTAATGATAACTACATTTTGGCATGGTTTAATCACCATACGGTTTACCAGTCAAGTTTGCTGACGATATATAGAAATGTTGCTTATTCATCACATGGAGCAGTTCGCTTCACAAGTTACAACAAAAAAATGGAATAATGCTATTTTCTAGTGGAATTAATTTTTGCTCTTTAATTAAATTAGGCCATCTATCATTCGACTTATTGATTCCTCAGTTTGCAACCCATATTGTCCGGGATTCGATTCCCGGCCGACGCACACATGATATCAATGGTCAGCCTGCTAAATTTGGGCTACGGATATCACGTGCTGAAAATCCCATACTTGTACCAAAATACTGTGTGAAATCAAGCTGTAATGAAATTAAAAATTAATTAACAACTTTCATACCTCTCTGATTCACTTTTAGGCACCCCAGCAGTCTGTTTCAAATCATGTTGTATCTAGTCAAAAGCAGGATGCATTTACTTCCCAAGCTAAAATTAACACAGATCCATTTGCTTCTTTTACACCAAATTTTCCATCGACTGCCAATTCTTCTGCTGTTGGAAAAGAAGATCTTTTCGGAAATTTTCCCCCAAAAGTTACAACCTCTACCACCAATGTTAATATGATGATGATGACCCAACCGTTTCCCAGTGTAAATTCAACTATGCCTAGTAGTAGTATGTTTACGCATTCATCGGTGAATACAACCAACAATTTCTATGGATCGAATAGTAGTAGCGGTGATAAGTATGCTGCACTCGCAGAACTTGATGGTCTCTTCAAAAATAGTGGAATTAGCTCATCTACTTCAGAAACTGCTGTTGAAAAAACAGTTAACGATGTCACTGTATCTAAAACTAACATTCCTATTGTGAATACTAGTCATTGGGCGACGTCATTCACACCTCAAATTTCTTATCCCAATAATACTGTCGTTGGAACACATGGATGGCCTACAAGTACACCTTTTCAGGATACTACGCATACATTGAATCCCTTCGCGAATTCATCACTGGGTGTTCAAAACTCCATAGGTTTTAACAGAATCCCTAATCCATTCACAAGTTATCCTATTGTTGCAGCCTCTCCAAATATCAGTCAGTTCGGTGAACCAGTCAGTTTACCTAAGTCAGATAGTAAAAATCCTTTTCTACCCATTACTCAACAGTCATTTAGTGTGAATCCATTTTCCAATTTAACAAATCCTCCTTCTATCTCGTATCCACAATCCACTATGAATTCATTCTCACCAATGATTATGCATTCAGTTAATAGCTTTCCAACAAAAATGGATACTCCTGTGGTAAGTGGACTTTTTAATTGATTGAAGTGTGTTGTATTACAGTGGGTATTATTATTATTATTTCCTTCAATTTCTAGAGGAACATAGGGCTTCAGCCGCGCGTCTCCATTGAGTTCGGTTCTCTGCTGGAGTTTTCACCTGGCTCACATGTTTTCATCCGCAAGTGTCTGATCCGTATAGTAGCACTGACTTCACATTGGAGTTGAAAATCCGAATCTTCTTTTTCACGCTGAGTGCTGTTGGCCTCCACACAGACTAATGAAAGTAATGAAAGCTTACCTTGCTTTTCCGACACTTGCTTTGATATCCTCGTCAGTTCCACCTGTAGTTGAAACGATGCTTTCCAGGTAGGTAAAGGAGGTTGTTTCTTTCATGTTCCTCCCATTTATGCTGATTGTTGTTGTTGTTGGCCGAAAATATTTATCACCTCTGTTTTCCCTATGTTCACCTGAAGTCCTGTCTCTGACACTTCCTCTGCCAACTTGTTGCTTTTCACTTGCATATCTTCCAGTTTGTGGGAAATCAGACATATGTGTCATCGGCGAAATCCAGATCCTTCATGTTTTTTGTGTGGGTCCATTTCATGCTTGTCTCCTGGTTTCCCGGCCCGCTGTCTGTTGCATTATCCAGGCTACCGGAATCACGAAAATCATCGGAGATAGTAGGCAGTCAGCCAGCCAGCCAGCCTTGTCTTACTCCGTTTTCACTTCGGGAGATTCCGTGAGTTTCCCGTTGTGGATTACTTGGCATGCAGCATTGTCGTACAACTGTTCGATGAGGTGTATAATTGTTGACGGTACCCCTTGGTAGTAACGAAGTAGTTTCCAAATCACCTCTCGATCGACTCTATCGAAGGCATTTTCAAAGTCGATGAAGTTGAGATACACAGCTGACTGTCATTCTAAGCTCTGTTCAATGATGATACGTAGTGTTGCGATTCGATCGATTCATGACTTCTTTCTCCTGAATCCAGCCTGTTCCAGTCGGAGTTCTTCATCTAGAGGGTATGTATGATTCTCTCCAGGATGATGTGTCTTAGTAGTTTGCATGGGAATTACAGTGAGTAATCATTTGTTATTTTACTAAGTGCGAATTTGAAATATTTTCTCAATCGTTGGATTGTAGTAATTGTGACAATTTTTTCATGACTCATGAAAATGCTTATTTATCTCGTGTATTGAATCAGTTGTGACTTATGGCTGGTGATGCTTTTAGGTTTACGTAATGCTTTTTTAACTTGTTATTATATTTGCGAAATCCTATTCGTTTCACTTCACTAAATTCAGTTTTATTATTATTATTATTTGATATGATAATCGTTCACCAGTAATAGTTAGCACGTTTAAGTTTACACCAAATCACTGTTATTATTTCATAATCATTATTGTTGTCGTTGTTTTCACCCCTGAACTTACGTATCTAGTCCACCCCATTTATTTGTTTATTATTTCTACTATTCATATAGTCTCACATACCACTGATATTACACTCACTCTCGAAACGTGTACATTTGTTGACTATGTTTACATAATATGCACACACACACACAATTAAATTACTTCATCTCATTTCATCTGATGTTCTCTTTGACCATGCATATTCGAAACTAATTGAATAGTATTAATAATATAGCGAAAATATTCATTCAGACATCTGTAGAACACAAAATAATTGAGCAAAGAATATCCTTTTCAATAATTTTCTTTTCTGGCTCTACATTTATATATATGTATTTTTATATGCATAGAATATTCTAGATTTTTTAAGTAAGACCAATCGAATTATAGTTCATTACAGATGCATAAATTATAATAATAAAAATATAAAAGCAAATAGAATATCAACTATAATTAAGGAAACCTCTAATCAAATTGAGGATTATTCGAACCTAGATGGCCAAGGTAAGGACAATGTCTGAACTAGCTTCTTCTTTTGACGCAAAATTAGGCTTAATGTAGATGTCAACAGCCAGCCTCAGCAATATTTAGTAGACGAACTCTTAGTGCGAAGTTAAGATTTGTTGGTATGCGGTAAATCACTTTGAAAGCCTTCTCGTTAACATCGATTTTGTGTTCTGTATCGACAAGATGAGATAGAATAGCGCTACGGATAAATTTTGTGTGTCCTTTACTTAACCACTATGCAGGGTGATTCTCGGAAATCTGACGAGAGACACGCCTGAATTTACGGCCTATGTAATTGGTTGGCTCCACAGGAGCAGTTGAATTGGTAGTACACATAGAAATGGTGGAATTAGGCAGTTTATCTTTTACTCCCGAATGCAAAAGAGGAGTGGTTTTGAAGACACAGTCTAATTCAGCAGCAGGGAATGATTTTTTTACCGCATTTCTAAGGCGTTGTGTTAGTATCTCACTTATGTTATCCTCGAGGAACTGAATTTGTAAGAATAAGGCCTTTTTGGGGATTGTTGGGCTGCCTTGATTTTAGATTCATATTCTTATCAATGAACTTTTCTGGATAACCGTTTTCACTCAGCAGCTGTTTAATGCTGTTCAGTTCCTCATCAAGTCATTCATCTGAGCAAATGGCTCTTGCCCTGTAAACCAAACACTTTATCAAATTGCGCTTGTATTTCAAGGGCACGAAGCTATTTAAAGTGTGCTATGTATATAAACGTGTATATAATTGCAGCGTCAGAAGACGAAATTATCGAAAAGGATATTCTTTGCTCAGTTATTTTGTTTTTTATGGATAACTAGTATTAGGTGGTTGGAAATAATCGGTAGGAAGCCTTGGACCTAGGTTTTGTGCTAGTTAACACTCAGCAAGGTATATTGGAAACCCCGAAGGATATTCAAACTCGCCTCACCCAGTGCTGCAGTCAGAGATGTTACCACTGAGCTATTCAGGCTAGCGATTAACATCCGGTAAGAGTGACTAGTAACCAGTCAAAAATAACTGACTGACCAGTGTTCCATACCATCTTACACTTGTGCCACAATGCATTTCTGATATGATTTTAATTTGCTTTTACTGGTTGGCTATTGTTGTTGTGAACTTTTCTTATAATACGTATCTAATCATATTCATATCTCTACCGCTATTAACACTCTTTTTTCCTTTATACGTTTAAGCCATTCCGGCTTCATTGTAAAATGAATAAAGCCTAAATTCTTGGTTCATTCGTCTTTTCAAGATTCAAGCATCACTCATCGTTCTAAGACTCAATCACCTTCGTAACAATTTATTCATTTTACAATATTCATGGAACGATTTTTCCGACCTGATCGGTTCGACGTAGAACCTAACGCAGTTGGAGCTGCCAAGAAGTGGGATCACTGGTTTGCGACTTTTTCCTACTTCATTGAATCAATGGGATCCGAAAATCCTTCGAAACTACATATTCTCTTCAATCATATTTCTACTTCTGTATACGAATGCATTTCTGAATGCAAAACATACGAAGAAGCTATCGACACTCTCAAGAGTCTCTACATGCAGCCTTGCAACGAAGTGTTTGCTCGACACTTGTTAGCAACGTGTAAACAAGAATCTGGCGAAAATCTGGATCAGTTTGTTCGTCGACTCAAGTCGCTGACTACAGATTGTTCATTCAGGCAGTTACAGCCGAAGAACATCGTAACGAATCTCTACGTGATTCATTCATCTCAGGTATACAGTCTTCGATGATACGCCAGAGGCTATTAGAACAGCGTACTTTAACTTTTCAAGCGGCATACGATCAAGCACGAGCTCTAGAGATGGCACATCAACAATCGCAGTCATACAACAATCCTGTTACACCTTGCGCGTCCATTTCTTTACATGATGTACCTCATTCATCAGATTCCACACCCTCCGTCAATGAAACAACCATTGCTGCCGTTGAATCCAAATGCTTTTTCTGTGGTAATCGTAGACATCCTCGTTCCAAATGCCCCGCCCGTGATGCAGTTTGCAAAGCTTGTGGCAAGCAAGGACATTTTCAGAAGGTTTGCAGGTCTGCGCCATCTACGAAAAAAGGTCCATCTTCAGTTAACTCTATAATTTCATCTCTCGTTGTGGCTTCAGCACCTCAAAGTCTCACTGATGCTGTTACGCAGCTTACTGTCAATGGGAAATCAATGCAAGCTCTAGTGGATACCGGAAGCAGTGAGAGCTACATCTCTTCCTCAGTTGTTCGTAAGTATAACTGGAAAGTCCATAAGTCTCGAAACAGAATCACAATGGCGAGTACGAATCTTACTAGTCATACTGAAGGACATTGTTTTCTATCCATCTGCTATAAAAACCACACTTATGATCTATTCAAATTTTCCATTCTTCATAATTTATGTGCAGACGTCCTTCTTGGACATGATTTTTTAAAACTTCACAAACACATTGAGATTCCTTTTGGGGGATCAAAGCCGCCTTTTTCTCTCTGTGGTCTACCTTGTGTTCGCGTCGACCTGCCTACTCTGTTTGAAAATCTTTCAAAAGACTGTAAACCGATCGCGATAAAATCCCGGCGTTATTCTCGTGAAGATGAAAGTTTTATTTCCACCGAAGTCAACCGGTTACTGCAAGAAGGTGTTATTGAACCTTCTAATTCTCCTTGGCGAGCTCAAGTTCTTGTTACGTCAAACGAACGCCATAAAAAGAGGATGGTAGTTGATTATAGTCAGACAATCAATCGATTCACTTTTCTGGATGCTTACCCATTACCTAGGATTGACGAAATGATAGAAAAAATCGCACAATATGACATATTCAGCACTCTTGATCTGAAGAATGCTTATCATCAAATTGCCCTAAGGAACGAAGATAAACCATATACTGCTTTCGAGGCTTGTGGGAAACTTTACCAATTTTGCCGAATTCCTTTTGGTGTTACCAATGGCGTAGCTTGTTTTCAACGCATTATCGATGAATTGATCAGTAAAGAACAACTCACAAGCACGTTTGCCTACATTGACAATGTCACTATCTGCGGCAAAACTCAGGAGGAACACGACAAAAATCTAAACAAGTTTATGGTAGCAGCACGCAATTATGGAATAACCCTTAATGATTCCAAAAGTGTGATCTCAAGCAGAAGCATACAATTACTCGGTTATGAAGTTTCAAAGGGGGTTATTAAACCAGATCCCGATCGGCTAAAACCTCTTCGTGATCTAGAACCACCCACAGATATCAAATCTCAACAACGGGCCGTTGGATTATTTGCTTATTATTCACAGTGGATCCCTCGCTTCTCAGATAAAATCCACCCATTGGTAAATAATCGGATTTTCCCTCTTGATATCGAAACTCGAAATGCTTTTGACAAACTGAAAGACGACTTAGAACGTGCAGTCGTTGTGGTAGTTGATCCGAAAGCACCCCTTGTTGTTGAAACAGATGCTTCAGATGTCTCAATTGCAGCTACATTAAACCAGAATGGTAAACCTGTCGCCTTCTTTTCTCGAAGCCTCTCTCGAAGTGAGAAACATCATTCATCGGTTGAGAAAGAAGCCTATGCCGTGGTTGAAGCAATTCGTAAGTGGAAGCATTACCTTCTCGGAAATCACTTCAAACTTGTCACTGATCAACGTTCAGTAGCATTCATGTTTGACAAGATTCATAAAGGCAAAATCAAGAACGATAAAATAATGCGTTGGAGAATTGAGCTATCCCCTTATCAATATGACATCATTTATCGTCCTGGAAGGGATAATCAAGCTGCTGATACATTTTCCCGTAGTTTCTGCGGTTCCTTGCAGTCAGTGTGCGACTTGAAATTTCTCCATGACTCTATGTGCCATCCTGGAGTTGTCCGAATGATGCATTTTGTACGCTCGAGAAACCTTCCATTCTCCCTTGACGAGGTGCGCAATGTAACCAGTAAATGCGTGACATGCTGTGAGTTAAAGCCTCAATTTTACAATCCCTCTAATTTCAAACTCATAAAAGCAACCCAACCTTTTGAAAGGTTAAGCATCGACTTTAAAGGACCTCTACCGTCAGCTAGCCGCAATCACTATCTGCTCACGCTGATCGATGAATATTCTCGATTCCCCTTTGCATTCGCCTGCCCCGACATGTCGTCTCAAACGGTAATGAATTGCCTTTGCCAACTGTTTTCGATTTTCGGTATGCCTTCTTACATACATACCGACAGAGGCGCTGCTTTCATGTCTACCGAATTACGGGCATTTCTTCTGGAGAAAGGCGTAGCAACCAGTCGTACTACCTCATACAATCCTCAAGCCAATGGGCAGGTCGAGCGCCTCAATGGAACACTTTGGCGTGCCATCACTCTAGCATTAAGATCACGGGGCCTACCAACGGCACAATGGGAGTCTGTTCTACTCGACGCCTTGCATTCCATCAGATCTTTGCTCTGTACTGCAACGAACGCCACGCCACACGAACGACTGTTTACCTATAACCGAAGATCGACATCTGGGACAACTCTTCCTACTTGGCTCACTGTACCAGGACCAGTACTTCTCCGGCGGAGTGTTCGTCAGTCCAAATTCGATCCCTGGTTGAAGAGGTGGAGCTATTGAATTGTAACCCGCAATTCGCTCACGTTCGCTTCGGTAATGGACGTGAAGATACAGTTGCTCTTCATCATCTGGCACCCAAAGGCGAAGATATAGATCAAGTTGAAAATTCAATACCGGAGGGCGACGCAATTCCTGAGCAACAAGTAAATGGGGATGCGACCACTGATCCTAATATTCTTCGTGAAGAAAATACAACTGAAACGAACAACGGGCGTATTCTTTTGGAAAAACAACAACGTGTACGGCCTTACAATTTGCGTACCAGAGAAGCGTGACATAATGGCTCATTCCTTTTCAAGCCGCAGTGAATGTTGTGAACTTTTCTTATAATACGTATCTAGTCATATTCATATCTCTACCGCTATTAACACTCTTTTTTCCTTTATATGTTTAAGCCATTCCGGCTTCATTGTAAAATGAATAAAGCCTAAATTCTTGGTTCATTCGTCTTTTCAAGATTCAAGCATCACTCATCGTTCTAAGACTCAGTCACCTTCGTAACAATGTATGCTTAAATTAATGGATTTATAATCGTAGAGAGACCCGGAAGAAAAATTTATTGAAATCACAAGTGTTCACTGCAACTGTTTTTGTTCTGAACAAATTGTAGGATTATACAAGTTACTGAAAAAAATATTCTTATCGATAACTTCCTCCTGAAAGCTCTACAGTTATATACTCATGTTAGTTTAACCACATATTTTCTATGACATTCAGTCATGCACATCAAATTGCCAATTTCAACACATTTTCTACGCGCAGAATCTTGATGTAGGTTTTAGACAAAATGAAGTATTTAAGTTAACTATTTATCGCTGTGATTATTAGTTCAATTGCTTCAGTAAAAGTGATTTTGTAGGCGATTGTTCTGCAAAACAAACCATTTCCCAATGTGGCGAAATAAGGATACTAGAAGGGCATTAATCATTTGATTTTTAGGGCACAATGCAAACAGATCACAAAGGAGGAAGTACTGATCATTCGTTTTTGTTGTGTATCAATAGAGTAGTAGTAGTAGTGGTAGACTACAAGGAGAGTGAGTCACTGGCTACCGAATACTGTCAAAAGCAGAAACCACCACCATAACAGTTGTCTCTTGAGCAGACTAGAAATGTATGTACGAAAGAAACAAGGATATCCATTATTACTGTAACAACAGAAGACAAGGGTCAGGCAACAGATCGTTTTGTTAGGAAAATCAACACGTATTTATATAAATTTCGCATATATTATTATAGCCTAGTCAAGTAGACAAACGCTGTCTTCTGATTGGTTGTTTTCGAGTTCCTCGGAAAGTGGGGCCATCTATCTGCGAGTCATATTTGCCAACGTTTAAGTTTGCTGTGATTGGTTGTTGAAACAGCCTTGTTCATATTTTAGCTGATATATGGTCAGGTTGGAAGAGAGCCAGTGGTGGTCAAACGAAAACATGTCTTCATCAGTCAATGAAATCCACAACAGTCAGTTTAAGCCAGCCAGCCACATATGCTGACAAGAATTATCCTCGAATTTACGATTCTTCTCTTCATTCACTTTGAACAAAACTTATTAAAATATTTGATGACCAGTGTACTGTTATGTCACAGGTATATATATATATATATATATATATATACCCTCTGCGGCTCATTGGTCTTGGTGACTACTTGTTGTAAAAAGACTACTGGGGATAACAAACTCATAACTGTAAGAGCTGAAGACTGTCTGACTGGTTTCAACACAACTTTGCACTGATGTGCAGCAGTTCGAGTTGCCACACTCACTCCATATACCACACAAAGCAAGAGAAGAAAGTAAAAAGAAATGCGAAACATAGACAATAAACAGAAATGTAAGGCAAAAAAGAAAAGTAATATCGAAGAACAACACAGTTTTATTGGAAATTATTAGTCACTGGAAGTGGATGCATCTGCGCCAGCCATTGACAACGATGAGTTTGAGCCATATCACCAATTGTATCAAGCCATTTTTACCGTCCCGAGGACCCCAACCAGTCAGTCAGAAGTCTGCACCTCCCTGCGTGACTGACTGACTTTAACTGTTGTGGATTTCATTGACTGATGAAGACATGTTTTCGATTGACCACTACTGGCTGTCTTCCAACCTGACCATATATCAGCTAACATTGCCCGTCGAGGAAGGCGACCGATGGCTAGACATGCGCAACACATGTCCTAACCATCTCAATCGATGTAACTTCACAGCCTCATCGATTGATTTCCCCTCCTTATCTATCACTCGATCAATGCCTAACCTCAATATTGCTAGTTTCGCATATGCCAGTTTACTCCGTCTCTGGCGTAGACGTGATATCTGGCTATCGATCGAAAGACGTGTGTATCGTTCAGCAGTTCGTTCTGTTTTCCTTTGTGGCTGTAATACACGGCCATTGAGAGTGGAAGACACGAAAAGGCTAGTTGTCTTTGATTATAGGTGCCTGCGTTCTATCTCCCATGTGCAGTGGAGGTTGAAGAAGAATTTTTCGAAAAGAATGTTAATTTTGAGAACTGTAGAAAGCCCATTCATGACTCAAGCAAATATAAAACAAGCACTAGTTTGAACGGCAGACTGATATCAGTTACAAAACCAGTGAAAACCATGCAGTACTTGACAGTTGTTTCGTCAGACTTGTTTGGAACTCATCGTCAGTGCGGGATTCCAACCGAGTACCTTTCAGTTACAAGTCAAGCTCGTGGACCATTCAACCACTGAAACCCGACTGAGAGTGGCCAGTCCATGAATTCTAACGTCTACCAATTGGTAATTTTTATGCGACTATCACCAGTCAATGTGATCAGTGAGTATTTATCCTCACTGTCTATCGAGTGGACCCCACTGGTCACTACTTCTCATTAGAACTGCGGGCAACTTCGTCCTGTCGCCAGTCACTAGGGAGTCTGCAAGCTTGCTTTGTTACCGGAAGGTCGTGGTTCGAAACCCGATGGCTGTGTGTCACCCGTCAGTCCTAAACTAGGGTGAAACAGCTGTCCAGTAGTGCCTGGTTTTTATTGGTTCTCTAACTCATATCAATCCGTTATAAAACTTGTAACAAATCAAATTCTTGCAAACAAACTCTTAATGAGAAATAGTTATGGAAAAAGAAGTATTTGATGAACTCATATATTTTTGGTTAGGACTGCCTGGCTTGAATACTTGCATACAAAATACATCTCACAACATTACCCCGAAAGTTTTTTTTTAAGAAGCATTTATATACATAAATTGATGTTATCAACGTCAAATGTGTTACTGATAAGAATGTGTGAGTAGTATATAGTTGGTCCCTTCTAAACTAATCTTCGGATAGCAGAACAGTGGATTAAGTCGTGAGGAGGAGAAGTGTGAACAATATTTTTCGAAACAGTATAGAATACATGAAATAAAGAAAAAATGAGTAGAATACGAATAACTTTTGCAAATTGAAGTTTAAATGTAGAGATTTTATGTTTTACCACTATTATGCTCCATCTTTCCAAAGGGACTGACTACTTTTAGCACAGAGGTGCACTAAAATTTGAGTTGCCAGACTCCGTGGAGTACACAGCGAGACAAGAGAGAGAGAAAGGTGAAAAGAGATTCGAAAGAACGATAGTAGACTAAAATGTCAGAAAGACAGAATACCATCATAGAAAAACAATAGGTTTTCATTAGTAATGGCAGATCAGAGCGAGTGATGAATTCATCTGAGGCATTGACAAATGATTTTGAGCGATACCACGAATTGTCTCCAGTCGTTGGTTTTTAGAATCCCTATGACCCAGTGTGCGTCAGTCGCCGACCATGCACATGGTCCAGGGTCCGATCCCCGGCCGACGCACTCCTTTACCTCACTGAGCCAGTAATAAGACTGGTGAAGAGGGAAGGCTGCGCATGAGGCTAGCAACCCCATCCTATAAAAAAATACTGCTGCAGAAATTTCAAGCCTCTAGCTTGAAGCCCTATGTTCCGCTGGGAACGTGGAGGAAATAAAAAAATGACCCCAACCAGCCTGATGGTCTATACCTCTCTACGTGGTGTTCAAACCAGCTGTCGATAAATTCCATGATTCTTGTCAAATCAACCATTCTGCTACCAAGTACCATTATATTATGACGTTCAAAAGCTAGCACATCTACAGAAATTTCTTTTGTGATTGCATAAATTGATTGACTGATCGATATCATAATTTATAGATTAGAAAAGAAGCTCTCATTACTATAAAATATTTATTCATTCAGTGAAATGTGTAATTTATAACTTTAGAATGATCATGTGAATTTCAACAAATAAGATGCTGTTTTACTATTGGTGTACTTGATTGCCTCAGCTCTTTTCCTGACGGGCAATGTTAACTGACAGGATGAATCAGGCTGGAAATGAGCTAGTGGTGGTCAAACAAAAACATGGCTTCATCAGTCAGTGAAATCCACAACAATTAGTTTAAGCCAGCTGGCCATGTAGAGAGGTGTAGACTGCCTGAATGTTTGGGTTCCTCGGGATGGTAAGAACCGATGAAGGCTGGAGACGATTGGTGATATGGCTCAAACTCATCGTTGTCAATGGCTGGCGCAGATGCATTCACTCTTTGTGATTTATCATATCCAATAAATCTGGTGTTGTTCAAGTGTTAGTTTGTAGGGATTCGATTGGTTACAGGATTTCATCATGAGCTGACATTCGTTAGAGAACCATTGGAAAACTTGGGAGTACTGGACATTTGTATCATCCTAGTTTGGAACTCTTCAGTAGTACGCACCCCCGGGGTTCGAGCCCGGGGCCTTCTGGTTAATTAGGCGAACTCGTAGACCATTAAGCCACTGAGACCTGCTCCAAACTGTTTTGTTCTTCCATATTACTATTTTTTCGCCTCATATTTCTGTTTATTATCTACCTTTTGAACCTCTCTCAACTCTATTTCCTTGCTTTGTGTGGTTATATGAAGTGAGTGTGACAACTCAAACTGCTGCACATCTGTGCAAAGTTTTTACGTTGAAACCAGTCAGTCAGTCTGTTTGTGAGATTGTCACAGCTACACATCTATTATGCAGACGTTAATGGCATTTTCTCTGTTTCTTACCGAGAAATATTTACCAATTGCTGTGAAAAAACATTTGTTTGAGATTATATTTGTTTATTCATTGAAATTTATTCAAAATATCAACTGTTTTCTTTTGTTGTTGTTATTATTATTGTTGAAATTTCCTCCACTTCCACATTATATTGTACATAGAATGGAATGGTTGGTGGACAGCTGGGGTCTAGCGGATTTCTGGATAACAACAATAATAATAACACTAACAATAACAATGGGGAAACGTCTCGTCCGCCTCAAATGTCTAATTTCAATCCTTTTTGACAAAAAGCAAAACAAACCAAACCAAATAGATAAAAAAAAGCATAGAATCAGTTTTGTTATTTCTACACACAGCGGTTGATCAAAATCTTATTTTCTTTAATACGTATATCTATATTGTTCAGAAGCGCGGATTACTTTTACAGCGTCTAGTACACACACATGTAATTATTATTATTATTACATGCACACATGGACACAAATTCACGTGATTGATTTATTGATTGATTGGATTATTCATTGAATCATTATTTCCAGCAGTCGCATTTTTTCGGTTGTTGTTTTTTGTTTTTTTCTTTCCTCTCCATCATCAAACTTTTTGTCTTGAGGAATGACTAGACGACTATTTGAAATTGTTATTTATTTACTTTACTTTTATTTTATTTTATTGTGATCATTTATTGTTAATATTTTTCAGCCATTTTGTGTGCACGTGTGTGTTTGTTTATTGTCTTGTTTTCCGGTTGAATGATGATGACAGTATTCACATGTTTTGCATCTCACACACACACACTCTCTGACTAGCTGCTACATGGATGTGTGTGTGTGTGTGAGAGAGAGAGAGTCCTTCCAAACCAAAATTCTCTCTGTTTTTGGTGAATTGCGTTTCCTGTGAATAAAAACGGTAGATGATTCCATTATCACTATTATTATTATCATTACTATTACTACTACTAATATTATTATTCATTATTTAATACCAATGATAGTTTTGTAAATTTTTACTCAAGGCTATAATGATACTTAATATAAAGCATCTTTTAGATTGATTACACATTCCAAGATACATAGATTTCTGTGAAAGTCAGTCATAGTACCTACTATTAACTACTTCATGTTTGTGTTAGATTATCTTGAGAGAATGGAGAGTAGAAGCGAGTGAGCGAGCGAGAGAAAAGGAGACAGGGTGGGTGTCTTATTCTTCTAATCCTCTGAGATGTTTCTCTCCACTTACAACATTATTGAATCATTGAATAACTTTCTCTCTAACATGATCACATTTGATTTGTTATACATACAATCTTAGGGAAATTGATTGATTGATTGATTATTTCTTTTATTATTTTTTCTTTCTTTGTGTTTATGTATATGCGTGTATATTCAGTGCTGGTGGCAGTTGATGTGTGTGCGCACGAGCGCTAGTATTGTCATTTTTGATTTCTTTCCCTCTAATTTCCCTGATTTTACTTTGCGAACTTTTACTCTGAAGCGTCGTGTGTTCATTCGCCTTTTCTCGCCTTTTGTGTTACACAAAATGGTCTAACGATCTCATTAATCTTTGTCTTATATTGTATATACATATATATAGATAGATAAAGAGATGGATAGATTTGTGAATTATAATCCTATTCAACATAAAATCTGATTTGCTTATATAAAATGTGTGATAATTGATTACATGTGTTGACATGCACTCATGTCATACCCTTTTTTCATGTCTCTATGTGAGTGTATACTGCCTACTTTATTGGATGGATGTTTAGTTATCTAATGGTGTGTGTGTGTGTGTTACGTTGTTTTAATGTGAATCTCATCATCTCTTCATCATCGTCGTCGTCTATCTGTGGTGCAGCCATTTATTCAAACAGTTGTCAATGTTTGTTCATGTTTGTGTGTGAGTCGGTGGGTGTATCATTGGGTCGTTCATTGTCATTATTGTTATTATGATTATTACCATTATGACTGTAGTTTTTACTTGCATTCGGCCTCTATATTTCGCCATTATGTTTTCATCATAGCAGCCGCACACATTGATTGTGTGCGGTTGCTGTTGTATCAACTGTCTATGTACCTCTTTAATGAACACAACAGTGTTATTTTATTCAGTCTGAGCTTTTGTTTTTCTTAAAATAAAACATTTACTAAATAATAATATAAGTATTACGGAAAGCGATCATATGTTGTGATCAGTCTGTGTGCTGTGTATTATAATGACCTGCAAATTCAAATATGACTGTAAAAAGTATCTTTCTATCTGTCTGTCTATGTATCTACATACATTTGTGTGTGAGTGTGTCTGCCGGGGTGGTTTTGTCTTCACAATCAACATCTAAGTTGCTGTCGTCCCTATGCCTGGTGGGACAACTTTTTTTTTCTCTCTAACATACAAATTCCTTGATTGATATATCTGTTTGTCAACACCATCACCACGACCAACAACAGCAATAGCAGTCAAGATGGGATGATAAAAAATAGCAGATTTTTCTTACATATTATATATGTCATCACCTACCCCTATTGAACTCTTTTTTTGGGGGTGGAGGGGAGGGAAAGTGATTGACAATGTTGGATTCTTCTTCTTTTTCTTATTATCATCACTATTATACACATGTAGTCAACAATATATATATATATATATATATATATATATATATATATATATAATATATATATATGATTTCAATGATCTCTGCATACTGTTTCTTTGAATATTTTTAAAACAAGGGAAGGAAAATAATAGTTAGATAGAGTAATGTCTGATTTTGTAATCATTCAATGCACAAACGGACGGCTTCACACCCTTGTCAGCTGGGGCAGTTGAAAGTCTTAAATCAACTCTCGTTAGCGGAAACTGAATAGCTTATTGACCAAGAAACACAGGGAAGCCCTAGATAAGCTGTGAAATAAATGAGAATATAATAATTTCGAAACTTGATAAAGGCTCTGGAGTAGTAATAATGAATTACAAAAGGGCACAAACAGCGAAGAAAATTTTCTTTTCGACGATTCATTTTTTCATGCGCTGTACAATCGTAATTATAATTAACATGGAAATCTTTAGATCAATTAGATACTAGCAAACTTTGTCCTTGAAAATTCTACTACATAATGCGAGGTGTAAGAAGAGATGGCTAATTGTAAGTTAAAAGGAGACAGAAGTTGGCATGACGTAATAAGTGTGAGATAATGACTAATCAATAAGCTCGTGTAGAAAGAACAGGAACTAGTGGAAAGGCTATGAAGTAGTTTTGTATAAGATCTGTGTGAAAAAGCAATGTTAATAATAGACGGTAATAGAATGATAATAAAATGTGGATGGTGGGAATAGTAATAATAATAAAAGTATTAAGAACAGTAATAATAATAATACTGAACTTACATATTAAAAGAGGGGAGCAAAGTTATAGTAAGAAATTTACTCTGGCCATGGTAGGGCCAGGGAATGTATGCATCGTTTTTGTATGCACAGGTCCGGTTTTAGGTCTTGAATATCTAATGCCTCAGCTATGTACAGATGTCGTATCCGGAGTCCTTTTGTACGATATTGAGGGACTCTGTGTACCACTGTGAAGCATTCATGTGGGGTGCTCGGTGTCCGGAGATGACAAGGTGTTCGATGATTGAGCTGTTGCTACTCTTCTTTTCTCCTCTGCCTAACCAAGCTGGGCAGTGTTCCAGGATACATTTGTGGGCTTGACGTTGCGTACGGCCGATATATTTTGCTCCACACGAGCAAGTAAATTGATAAATACACATTGAATTGGCCCAAAGCGGTATCTTGTCCTTAACGTTAGACTGGATTAACTGTTTGCAGGAGAATGTTATACGTAGAGTGGCTGTTGGGAATGTCTTCTTCAAACTTTTTGAAAGGCGGTTTCTGAGAATTTCCGCTGCGATGTCACCTTTGAATTCTAGGTTCATGAAGAGAGTCTTCTTAGGAACCGTTGGGATGTCTGACACCAGAAGCTTCTCCTTCATGTTTTTGTCGATGAATCTTGGTGGATACCCATTCTCTAGTAGGGTTTCACGTAATAAATTTAATTCTTTCTCTACCGTGTCTTCCGAGCAGATTTTTCTAATCCTTGAGCCCAATGTACGTACCAAGTTTCTCTTTCGGATCAGTGGAACAAAGCTCTGGAAGTTGATAAACTGTCCAGTCCATGTTGGTTTACGGTATATCGATCTTTGGGTCGTACAAACGTGTCTTCTGGTGAGTAGTACATCGAGGAATGGAAATGAGTTGTTCGTTTGGCGTTTTAAGGCGAATCTTATTGATGGATGAGCTGCGTTGAAGGTTTTGAGGAGAGAATCTAAATCACACTTTTCATCACAGATTATAAACGTATCTCTTGTATAAGTGCAGTTTACTTATCAAGGATGTTGTTTTCAAGACTCGCCATGAAACAGTCGGCTAGAAGTGGACCGAGAGTGGACACCATGGCTACTCCATCTTTCTGTACATAAAACTGTTCATTGAATTTGAACTGGATATTGAACGTACATCTGAGAAGAAGTTCCTTCAGATAGCTTATGGGGAGAGGAACTTCTATGTTGTTGGAATAATGAATAAGACTGAATACATAGATAAGATGAATGGAATACTCAGTGATCATCGAAAATTTCAAAAAATCACATCTTCCGTCGATACGACAGAAGAAGTTCAGAGACAACTAATTGTGTCATTAAAAAGACTTAAATAACAAAGTAGCATCATAGACGGTTTATATGAATCTTTAAAGCCTACTGGCACGGTTACACCAAGATTATATGGACTACCAAAAGTGCATAAAATTGGTTTACCGCTTCGACCAGCGTTGAGTATGTGTAATTCCCCATATAATGTGACAGCAAAATGGTTAGTGAAACTCCTTAAACTTCTGCATAATGAATTGGTGAAACATAGCGTAAACGGTAGTTTTGAATTTGTTGGAAAAATAAGAGATCTTAATGTAATGTATCCTCCTTGTTCATCAATGTACCTTTAATGGAGACACTGCATTTTATATGTGAGGAGATTACTACACGAAACATAGACATCGGCATCTCTGTATCCACCCTTAAGGAACTTATTTTAAGATATACAATGAATGTTGAAATCTTATTCAATAAGGAATATTACAGACAAATAGATGGTGTAGCTATGGGCTTCTCATTAGGTCCAATCCTAGCTGGTTTTTTCCTCACTAAGATAGAGAATGGACCAGTGAAAGGAGTAATCAATGACTTGGATTTCTACTGTTGATATATGGATGATACATTTCTGGTTATGAAGAACGAAAATGATGCAATGAACATGCCTGACATGTTTAATGATGCACATTCAGCAATAAACTTTACCATACAGAAAGAAAGTAATGACAGTATCTCACTCCTAGACGTCTTCATGACAAGGAAAGAAGATGGCACACAAAGAAGGGGTGTCTATAGAAAACCTACATCAACAGGTCAGTACACTCATTTTTTGAGTTTTGTACCTTTGAAATATAAACGTAACCTGGTAAAGTGTCTGGTTCATAGAGCTAGGTTAATCTGTTCAGACGACTGCCTCAATAAGGTGCTTAAGAAGATTAGAGAATTATTAGGAAAAAACATGGTTATCCAGATAAATTCATTGAGAAGAATATGAATTCAGCACCTGGGAGAGTCAGTATGGCAACAGTTCCGAAAAAACCACTGTTCATAAAGCTGCAGTTCCTCAGTGACATCATCAGCGAAATAATAACACAGCGCCTGAAGAATGCAGTTGAACGAGCTTATTATGCAGCAGAGGTACGTTGTCTCTTCACAACCACCCCTATTCTTTGTTCCAGAAATAAGGATAAACTACCTAAATTTGCCTCTTCTATGTGTATCTACCAATTTGACTGCAGCTGCAGAGCCAGCTACATTGGGTGTACAATTAGGCAGGTTCATCATCGTATTTCCAAACATCATCAGCATGGTTAAGCAAAGGACAAATAAGATCTATTCGTAGCTCTATTTTAGCACACCTTGTAGATAGTGAGCATAAGGTTGACGTTAATACTGCATTAAAATTATTTATCGTATTCCTACTAATGTGAATGTTTCTCTACGAGTTCGTCTTCTACAGACAGCTGAAGCAATGGGAATCTACCTGAAGAAGCCAAATTTGTGTGTTCAGAAGAAATTTGTGCAGCCACTTTCCTTGCCTTGGCCTTCGTTAAATCGGGCTATTTCGCCCCCCCTTCCCCTTAACCTTCGAAAATTATAATTGTCCAAATTATTTTAGTTTTATTTTTTATGACCACTTCATCTTTACGTAAAATTTATTTTTTCTAACCACTTCTACCTTTTAAATGTGTCTGTCTGGATTCAACATAGAACTTGGCACCGAAGTGCACCAGTTCGAGTTGCCACGTTCCAAATAGCACACAGAGGTAGACAAGAAGATGAGTGAAGAGAATCAATAGAGTTTGACAAGTATAAGAGTGAAACAGAATGGGTAATGGTAGAAAGGAATATGAAAGATTACAGAGACTGAATACATCTGCGCTGGCCATTGACAACGATTTTGAGCCATGTCACCTATTGTCTCCAGCCATTGATTCCTAGAGTCCCGAGGCCCCCAACCCGGAAGTCTGCATCTCCCTACCTGACTCAGTTTAACTGTCAAGGATTTCATGGATTGATGAGGCCATGTTTTTGTTTGGCCACCACTTACTCTTTTCCAACCTGCACCTATATCAGCTAGTAATGCCCGTCGGGGGAGGCGGTGGTTAGGCATGCGCAGCACGTGACCTAGCCATCTTAGTCTATGTAACTTTATAGCCTCGTCGATTGATTTTCCCTCTTTGCCCAACACTCTACGCCTAACGTCAACATTACTTACCTTATTAAACCACCTAACGTGAGACAGAGATCGCAGACATCTATGATCGAAAGCAGTCAACCTTTTCATGTCTTCAACTCGTTCGTATTGGCCATGTTTCAGAGCCATAGAGAAGGACGGAGCGAACTGCTGAGCAGTACACACGTCCCTTGGTTGATAACCGGATGTCACGCCTACGCCAGAGATGGTGTAAGTCAGCGAAAGCAGTTCGAGCTTTTCGGATCCGTGCTGAGATTTCATCGCCAATCAGTCCGTTGGTGCTAATACAACTTCCCAAATAGGTGAAGTGGTCAACATGTTCTATCACTTCACTCCCTATCACTAAGTTAGGAGTTGACGTAGTCCAGTCCTGTAGCAGCATCTTACATTTTGCAGGGGCGAATCGCATGCCAAACATACGAAGATTGTTGCTCAAGGTGTTCAGAAGACTCTGCATTTTGTCAGCATCCTCCCCTAACAGGACTATGTCATCTGCATATTCTAAGTCCATAAGACTATTCCCTGGTAACAAGTCGATTCCTAAGTCGTTAAGTTCAGTTAAGGATACTTCCATTAGCATATCTATGATGAAGTTAAACAGAAATGGGGAAAGTGGACATCCCTGTCGGACACCACTGGTTGTTACCAATTCAGATGACAATTCCCCACAAGCCCTTACACGGCTATATGAGTTTGAATAGAGTGCCTTGATTAGTGCAATGTACTTTCTTGGCACTCCCTTCACAGTCAGACATTGCCGTAGTACTTTTCGATCCACGGAATCGAAGGCCGCCTTCAAGTCAAGAAATATGGCAATTGTTGGACGCCGAAAAGTGTGTCTATGTTCTAGAATCTGTCGAAGATTTCTGCTTAGTCTGTGCATGATTACTGAGCCTAGGATTTTAGAGACTATGTTCGTTAGGCTGATCCCCCTATGATTATCACACGAGGACTTGTTTCCCTTCTTGAATATCGGTATAATAAATGTATTGATTTTCTTTGTTAATTATCAACACATTGACATTTTGACACTGTTTAATTATTCCTAACAAACATATCAGTGCCACTTGATTGGTAATTTGTTGTGTATTGTAATAAAAATGCTATGGATATATATTAGAGTAGAGCCAGAGTGAGATGAGGATCTAATTGAAAAGTAAATATCTCTTCGCTCAGTCTTTCTGTTTAACTAACGATACCTCTAATACAATTACATATAACACATGATGTAGGAGAGAAAGTCTACCCCACTATCGTCAAGGGATGAAGCGAGATAAAGATGTGAGCTCTGTGTGTGGACATTAGTCTTCGAACAGGAAGACTATAAGTATCATTATAATGTGTAAGTGAGAACTTGCGGCTCTGTGGTAGAATGTAATTCTATATTGTGCAAGTTTATTTTAAGTAATAACATAGTAATAATGTAGTATTAACAACTGGATGACATTCATAATCATATCAACCAAAATTGATTATGGCAATTTTTTTGGCATTAGTACTGACAATGTAGTCAAAAAGTAGAAAATGGTAATAATAATGTTAGCAGTTAAAATTATACGATAATTGAAATACTGTCATCATAAATTATATATTAGAGAAGATGAAAGAACCATTTATTTGGCTAGTTATTTGGAAAGGCATAAGTTTCACGCTGAACAATATCGTTATTAAATAGAACACTGGCGGGAGGGTCGAATAGCGTATCTTTCAGTTTTTGTATTTAGTTGTGCTAGCTAGCGTATAATTTTTTTAAATGGCTTCTAGTCTTACCTGATGAGATGCAGGGCGGGGAGAGTTGTGAGCGAAAAGGTTTTTGGGAGTCAGACAATGTGGATTTAGATCATTTCTCGCATGAGTTTAGGTCTCTGTACGAAGTCTGTAACAAGCTGACTAAGTGGCACAGTACTTACCCTATTGACAACCTTTGAAGCCCTTATCAATGTTACAGTCGTGTTTGAGTAGCCCAGGTTAGACTTGGAGGGCAGTAAAGAACAACAGAACTGTAAAGCGAAAGGTTGAGTGATCCCTGATTGCTTCAACTTTTTAATGTAGAAGGTTAGATGGAACGTTTTCTTGGAAATCGACAAGGTGTATGGGATGATCGACCAATAGATGTCATATGATAGAGTTATTCCAAGTTGTTTAATGTTTGACTAGGTTTCTATTTCAGCGTCCTTTATGCTAGAAGCTTCATAGGAACGAATGAGTTCGTGTAGATCACGTGAATGCTCGAATATGAAGTAAACTGTCTGATATTTGGAAGGATTTAATATCCTTCTTTCGGATATCAACCATTTACACTATATAGAAGCTCACATCGATTCATTATCGTTTACATTGAACTGAATTCAGTTTAATTGTGAATACTGAATGAGAAACGGGTATTCTTATTCAAAGGGTTCGCCTGTAGTGATGACTTAACTAGGAACTTCATCTTTCATAACTGTAAGTAAAGTAAGTATGATACAATTACCGATAGGTATCCAGTACGTACTCGCTTCGGCGGTACACATACTAAGATTAAAACGATACAGAGTAGATTAGCGTGGTCGCTGCGATAGGATGACACACAAAATTGTGAAGCGTTCCATATTTTTCTCGGCCGATAACTGCCACCTTGTCGTGGTGGTCGGGCTTGAATATCATAATGACCCAACATGCTAAACTGACAGGGACCTGTCCCTGCAGGTCCTACCATGTTAGCTCCTGACGCTGCTCCTCTGCCTTGCGGATTAGACTCCAAGTCAAAGGCTTGGGGGTGGTCAATTAATAAAACCACCTGCTTCGGTCTGGGCACCCGGGCAATATCTCAACCCTCACACAATGAATTGAATAAAGCAACAAACAACCAATGAAACTTATCACGTGCTATTACACGTGTTGCAATTTCTTTCTTTCTTCCCTTCCCGATGATAGTTAACGAATACTGTTTGAACTTGTTAAGCATGACTGTTTTCCTTCCAGATGAAGTTCTTTATCCGTTCTCTACTTATATATATTTTTCTTTCTTTTTTTCTTTTGATCTATGTTGTATTATTATTATTATTGTGTGGTGCATCCTTCTTAGTGCCATATTGTACCAAGTTTTTAAGCGTTTAAATAAATAAATAAAGGTATCCAGTCTATGGGAATGCGTCAACTACTTTATTCTCAATGACTTTTTGTAAAATAACGATGCTAATCTCTCGTTATTACTCATTAATTGTACTGGATACAAACAACTGTCTTTTATTGGTGGATAGTGACTAGCAGTGGGATCCACCAGGATGTACATTTCGTCCTATTTGGGACACGTCACTGGGTATACCTGCATTCCAGATGACGAGTCCACAATAGGACGAAACGCAAGTTATCCTGGATTCCACTGCCAGGCGAAATCCGCTAATTGACTTCAACTTACATTATCAGACATCGTCCGTCGAAGCATCTGCGCACAAGGAACTGACATGCTAGCTTGAGACGGAACACTTTGGTCCAGTGAATCGATGGGAAAGTCTAAAATTGAACTAATTGGCCGTCTTTTATTCCATTTTTATATGTTGTTTGTGATATTACCCAATGTGGTTGTGTAGATGTCTGTTTATCGTGGAGCGGATAGGGACGAAACTGGTTTTTCTAGTCGTAAAGAAACACTTATAGCAGAAAGCCGGAAAGATTCACCAACAAGAAACTGTGGGAACAAACAAAACAAGAACCAGTCATCAACCAAAAAATATGCAGGAGAAAGTGGAGATGGATTGGATACTCACTTGATGAGGAGGCCGCCGGGTGACATCGCCCGTCAAGCCCTCGAGTGAAACCCGAAAGGGAAGCGGCGTGTGGGACGTCGGTGCAAGGGTGACAAGGAGGAGATGGTGTGAAGAGGAGTTGAAACAGTATGGACTAACACGGATGCAGGTGAAAAGTGCAGCAGAAGGAAGACAGAAGTGGCAAGTGAAGGCGTGCAGTTGAAGCCCTATGTTCCACTAGGAACACAAGCGAACAATAAATAAATAAAATAGCAGAAAGCAGTTTAGTAATGCTTCCAACAGTTTTGAATTCAGTTAATTGTAACTAGTATCGTGGAGAAATTTGTTTTCATTCGTTCCTGCCTACATTTCGGAAGGTATGCTGATAAATCTTTTTATAATTTAAGTTTGTGATTGGTTTTCTCGAAATGTCATATATACATATGGTTGTACCCACTTGTTAATTTCGAAATAGACTCATTTTGGATAGAATAACTTTTTGAGAGATATCAGGTCAATATGAAGGATTATTGATTTAACTGAAAACATATAACCTAGATTCATCAACATGACCTTATATTCTATTATGCATATACACATATGTTTATTTTATATAGAGCATAGGAATAAGTAGATGCTGAACAAATATTTCAATTCTGTTTTGGCTACTTAGTAAAGATACAGTTCATTTGCTTACTTACGCAACTTTCAATCATAAGGTCCTAGGTTCGAATCCTCCACCTATTTCAGTTTGGTGGTGACTGGGTAATGCCCCGTCAGCTCTCACCTATATAACAAGTGTGGTTCATTGTTTGATATATAAAAATTCTGATAGGGGTGTAAATGACTTCTAACAGTATAAGCTGTCTAGTACTCCCAGGTTTTCCAATAGTTCTTTAACCTATGTCAGCTCATTATGAAATCTTGTAACTAATGAATAAAATCCCTACAAACCAATACCTGAATATCAGTGAGA
The DNA here is from genome assembly GCA_944472135.2 of Trichobilharzia regenti. Taxonomy (NCBI): domain Eukaryota; kingdom Metazoa; phylum Platyhelminthes; class Trematoda; order Strigeidida; family Schistosomatidae; genus Trichobilharzia; species Trichobilharzia regenti. The sequence goes on from OX235263.1 coordinate 70,358,398, forward strand.
TGCTCACTGGCGTCTGGCCCTATTCAGGTAGGTAGTTACCTGGAGTTTTAGTGGGAAGTCGTGACCAGTAGGGTATAACAGGTCGGGTGTGCGGACAAATACTCGCCAGCGATGACACTGGCTAGTAGTCGCTCAGTGTCGTGAATTGGCATAAGTTAGTGTTCATGGGCCATTGGATCGGGTCCCAGTGGCTTAATGGTCTATTTCACATAATATGTATACAATCATATGTAGAGTTCTACTGAATTAATGAATTCATTGAAACCCGATTTGTACAACATTTGTTTGATTGAAATTCCTTATTAGGAAATGTTTTCAATTTTTCGATGATTGATAGAATTCTGAGAATTGCTTCTCTTTCTATCAGACAATTTTAATCAACAGTTCCATCTAACTAACTGTAGACAAAATATATTTAGCGATATTTGAGTAGCTGGAGCAGGGTGAAAACGTGATCTATATATTCATGACGTGAACGAAACCTGAAGTCGATTTCTGTGAACCGGTTTTTTTTCTACGGTTTAAAAAGCTTGTTGAGCGCGGAAAATAGTCAGTATTTGTAGACAACTCGTGACAGACTGATCTTTGTGATTCCAAATTAATTAGTTTACTAGATATATCATACAGTGATGAAACAGTATTATTATTTACTGGATGAGTAAGTTCTGAACACAATTTATTGTTCATAATCATATAATCATCAATTATAGTCACACAACTTCGAAACTTTCGTTTTATAGTTTTCTTTATGCCTTCCTATTTGTCATCGTGGAGTTAGTAGAATTTTCCAGATATCCGGTTGGACAGGTGTTGAATCATTCCTGTTACTCGTGTTTCCAGTTGATTCGATAAATAAAGCTTCCGTTATCAGTCATCAGTAGTACTTCCATACAAACAAGGAACCTCAGAAACCTTACGGAGAATTCTAAAAAAACAGCCGTCAAGAATAAAAGTGGCTGGCATTCAGACCCACAAACTCAATTAGAAACAAACTCTGTTGGCTAAAGGATTCTGTAGAGCCAATTAAACAAAGCAATTTAGTTTCTTGTGGTTGGTTTGTAAGGGTTTGTTTTGTTTTTACGAGTTGATGACTATAGAAAATTAATCTCATGCTCGCTAGTGACTTGCCACAGGACGGAGTTTCCTGGAGTTCTAGTGAGAAGTCGTGACCAGTGAGGTCCATCCAGATGTCACGTGCGAGGATGGATGTCCGACCGATGACATTGGTTGGGGTCGCGCTAAATCACAAATTGGCAGAAGTTCGAATTCGTCCACTGTCCATTGAATCGGGTCCCAGTGACTGAAGGTTATACGAGCTTGACGTGTAACCGGAAGGTCCTGGGTTCGAATCCAGTTGGGGTGGCTGCGTACTGTTGATCATTCCAAAACTAGAATGAAACAGCTGTCCAGTAATCGTTGCTGGTTTTCCATGGCTCTCTAACTGATATCAATCCGTGATCAACTAGTAAAAACAATTTAGTTCGTCTTATACCCTGCCTCCAATGATTGTCGGGTTAAATACATATGTCAAAGTAGTAGAACGAGGTTATTCAGAACAGCAGAGCACAAACACCTAGCAAAATATAAATTAGTTGACACTAATAAGATAAGAAATCTGGAGAATAGCCCGCCTATAGCATTATATATAATTATACTCAACCATACAATAGGATGGATGGGATAGGCTGACAGTTTAAAAGTATAATATAACAGGGTGGAGTGCGAGACTGATAATTGAAACTTTATTTATTGAATCAACTGTAAACGTGTGTAATAGGAATGATTCAACACCTGTCCAACCGGATATCTGGAAAATTCTACTAACTCCACGATGACAAATAGGAAGGCATAAAGAAAACTATAAAACGAAAGTTTCGAAGTTGTGTGACTATAATTGATGATATGATTATGAACAATACTATATTGTGTTCCGAACTTTGTCATCCAGTAAATGATAATACTGTCTCATCACTGTGTGATATATCTAATAAACTAACTAATATGGAGTTACATACTACCACAGTGCCAAACTTTTACATATGTATTAATAATCTTTGTGATGATTACCACATGCATTATGTAGGTGGTTTTTTAAAAACAGCCAGACTGGTGGCAAGAGTTGCAGTTAAGTTGTCTGCGAAGAACTATGCTGTTGTGCTGGAATTCCTTCTGTATCCATCTCTGGTGCATTAGGTGAGTCGACGTTGATATTCAGTCCCTATTTTAGCTCACCTAATACACGTTTCACTAAATATGATAATTTAAACTGCTACGTTAAAGCTGACGATTATTGTGGTCGTTCCTTTCATTCTGAGATGATATTAGATCATCACGATTTCCATAACTATTTTGTTAGTAATGTAGCATTTTTAATTAATACATCGTAATTGTGATTATTATTTTGTCGATGGATTTACACTTATAATATGCAAATGAAGCTATATATATATATATATATATATATATATATTCATCTTGTGATGACTTATACGCAGCAATGTGAAAAGATAGTGTATAGTCAATGAGGAGTTGAGAAAAAGCGTTTTTTTCAACCTTTATTATCATGTATTATGATAATTTGTGGCAAGTTTGCATGTTGTGTTATTATCATCACTCTTATATACAGACATATGCCTGAAATATAAGAAACTCTCTCTCTCTCTCTGTATATATTTGTGTGATGTGCATCAATAACAGTGTAAGCAATCCATTTGGTTCTGTCCTAACTATGAGTTACACTAAAAACTTGTATATTGTTATATAATCTGTCGCGTTAAATGTAATCTGGACCATCTATGCCTCCGTGTCTAATTGAAAAAGCGTTTACAAAACCTACAAAGCGGGTTAGTTAGCAGTTTACAATGTACACCCTTCGAGGGGTGATATTTTCACTACAGTTTCCTTTGGAAACCAATATTATTCATATCACAGTGGTCGTGGTTGTCTTCTAGGTGACGGGAGCAGATCATTGACTTCCCCCCCCATCGACAATTTTGTGAGTCCATTCCCATTCCATCTGCTCTCGCACATTCCCAGTACTTCTATACTATATCTCATCATCTCATTTGCATTCTGGGCAGCTTGCCACTCTCGTACATGGTGTGGACGTTCCATGTCCCCACACATAGTTTTTCTTTCGTCACAAGGAGACTGACTCATCGTACTGAAATTTCTGTAGCAGTTTTGTTTACAGGGTGAGGTTGCCAGCCCCACGCCTAGGAAGGGGGTTGCGACATAAATATGTTAGTTACAGAGGCGCGAATTTTCGGGTTTCTCCCTTTAGAATCAGGAAGACAAAGAACAAAGCAATCAGGAAACACCAGCAAAAGGAAAATAAAAGAATTTACAACAGGAGGGGCAACGGCGACAGCAACAAAAAAGCCCGTAGCAGTAGTATAACTGGCAAATACAGTTAACAGAGTTGATATCAAAAACCTAGACTCACTGACTTGGGTCAACTTTGGGCATGTAAATTTAACATTATATACAGTTATAGATATTACTTAGTGTTAAACAGTCACAAAATGCCAAACAATTAGTTATAGGTATTAACAGTCAACAAGATTATATCCACAGATTCAGTGTTCAAAGGCAAACGAATTACAATCAATTCTACCACTTCCTGGTGAGAAATACTAGAGAAATGAGAGTTTTATGTAAATAAGCAAATGTAGCATTTAACTCGAAAAGCGCATCAAGCTTGTTTTCAGCATAATTATTCACCCGTGAGTTTACTGACACCAACCGAACATAATTTTTACAGAACTAAGCATAGATTATGGTCGTTACCCTACTTACTAATGACCGCGCAGATGACAGAACACACCTTCATGTGAAAAAAAATTCGCTCTGTATTAACACACTAAATTGAGTGACAAAGTGAATTGGAAATTATCCACTGTCGCACTTTTATGGTAATAAATAAAAACAGCTATGACCGTTAAAAAAAACTATGAGCGGTACTCAAATTCATAATTTGTAAGTTGGTTAGCGACTCACAATCTACACACATTTCGAGTGGTGAGATTTCACTGTATTTTCCTTTGGAAATTAAGTTATTCGGATCGCAATATGTGATCTGTTTGATACCATGTATGGTAATCAAAAAGGCAAGATGTATTTACATAAAACTGTATACTACTAATTGGTTGGGATGAGTAGTTATATACCACTCAGATCAACCAGCAATGCTTGCTAGCCAGTTAGATAGAAGTTATCTGAACACTGGATGGTCGTTTCAATCGTTCAGGGCCGACCTCATCAATTTTGTGCCTGGTTTGATTCAACCCTGGGGGCCGGATCAGCTCAAACCACCTGATCACATACTTAAGTCTGAATAGTATAGTTTCCAAAGGAAACTTTGGGGAATATGTCACCCCTCAAAGGGTGTACATTACAAATTGTGAATTTCATTTGTGGTATCATTAGTTTGGCCAAGTAGTTAACTAGAATTTGGGAAATTTGAACTGATTCAACCCTTTTAGTTGAGTAAAACTGAGTACACCGATGATAAACTCGGCACCAAACGAATGAAACGACCGTCCAGCGTTTAGATCACTTCAGTTTGGCTAGCAAATACTAATGGTTGATTAATATGAGTGAATCAGTAGTACATACTTTTATTCAAATACAAAGCCGTAATAGAGATAAAAGTGTTGGTATTTATCATTAACATACACCGGATATAACTAACGAAATCAGCTGCATTTGAAGCAGTGAAGAAGATTTGTAGCTGAGGTTGAATGAAACTGTTTAAAAATGATATTGAACACTTGTCAGTGGAACATCCTAACTCGGAAAATACAACCACCCGGACTTTCCAAGTCTCAAATTATTAATATTATTCCCCTACGTTCCAAGTGGAACATAAGGCTTCAACAACATATCTCCACTTTGTTCTGTTTTCTACTGTCTTCTTCAGCTGGGTTCACGATTGGCCAAACTCTCTCGTCCTTTCCTCACACGGTCTCCTCTATGTCAACCTCGCACTGATGACCCACTCGTTGCTTCCCAATGGAAATCTACTCGAGCTATGGTTTGCATTGCGCCTGATGTCATTCGATGGTCTCCTCTCTGAGGTATGCCCATCCATCTCCATTTTCTTCTACATATTTGTTGAGCAGTCGGCTCTTGGTTGGTTTGTTTCCATAGATTCTAATTGTTTATTCTTCGTGGCCATTTGATCTTCAGTACGGAGACAGCGAAGGGGGCAGCTGTCTATGAAAGTCTGCAGTAACCTGTTGGAAATCCTTCTCGTGAGACGCTAAGATTCTGACCCATATAGAAGAACCGACTTTACATTGGTGATGAAAATGCGAATCTTGTTCCTTCTGCTGAGTGAAACAGAAGATTTCCTAAGTGGTTTCACATTGATGAAGACGTATCTGGCCTTTCCGATTCTGACTGGTGTTAACATCTTCATCCGTTCCACCGGCCTGAGGTTGAAACGACGCTTCCTGGTCAGATCAGCGAAAGAAGTGACCTTTGTGAAATCTCTTCCGTTGATGGTGATTTGTACTGGTTGTCCGTCTTCTCTATATTCTCCTGGAGTCCTGTCTTCGCTGGCTGCCAGCCTCTTCAACCAGTTTGTTGGTTTTCGCTTTGCCTGCAAGTTTCGAGTTTGTGTGACAGTAGACATATATCATCCACACTCGAAATCCAAATCTTCCAGAGTCTCCTTATAGGTCGTCCAGCGTATTCCTGGCTCCTCGCCTCCACTCCACCACAATTAGGAATATCATCGGTGATAATAGGCAGCCAGCTTGTCTTGCTCGTGTATTCACTTCGAACGCTTCTGTGAGTTTTCCGTTGCGAATCACTTGACATATGGCATTGTCATATAGTTGTTGAATGACGTTGAGAAAGATTTGAAGTACACCATAGTGTTGAAGTTATTTCCAAATTACTTCTCGGTCTACGCTATCGAAGGCCTTTTCAAAGTCGATGAATGTAAGGTAGAGGAAAACTCAAGCATGAGAAACACAAAAGCTGAGATAATTCATACCAAAGTATCAGTGATAAAGGAAATATAATGTGAGATATTTCCACTAGGAATCTCAGTGTTTTTTAAAATAGCTTTTATTCTTGTTTTTCCCCTGGGTTCCGAGTGGAGCATATGGCTTCAACAGAACATCTCCATTTCACCCTGTTCTCTGCAGTCATCTCTGGCTGACCACGCGATTGCCCACAGGCTGTAATCTCTTCCTCACATGATCTCCATGTCACCCTGGGACCCACATCTGACTCGTCGTTTCCCACTTGAGTTCCACTTGAGGGCCCGTGTAGAGCGTGATGTCACCCAACGGTCTCCTCAGTGTGTGTCCGATCCATCTCTATTTTCTTCGCCATATTTGTTGAGCAATAGCTTCTTGATCGGTTTATTTCCAGGTTTTCTTATTGCCAATTCTTTCCAGCATAGAGCTAATGAAGGCGGCAGCTTTTGGTGAAATTGTGCAACGGTCTGTTATTGAAAGTCGAATTTTGTTGTTTATGAGGAGTGCAGAAGATTTCCAAAGTGATAGTGTGCCTTTCCTTTCAAATTCTAGTTTCGACATCCTCACCCATTTAACATAGCGTATCAAAGCTAAAATTATGTTCTTATGGATTACAACATATTCTATCCAATTTGATCTACACAATATCTAACTCCTTTAGCTCGACTAATCTTTGCATTATCCACAGTATTATTCTATCACTTATATGTGTTGCTAAAAATTTTCTGAAATTTTTGTGAATTTCCCTTCAGTCATTATACTGTAAAACAGCTAGTGAGAATACTGTGTATTTCTGTACCATATATACCTAACTGTCAATAAGTTTCAGGATACCACAATGATGTCACAACTTTTCTTTTACCCAGTCAAAGCCAATTAGATATCTTCAAGCTATCAACCCAAAATATCGGGTTCGAAGCAGTTTCCTGGATAGGCAGTGGGATTCAGAGTTTTCCGGAGTGCGGCTTCACAATGATGAAATCTGTTCAACAGCACACAAGTGACAAGTCGGCAGTGAGGATAGATCCTCGGTGATGACATCAGCTGCTGGTGGTCGCACTGAAATCACGAATTGGTAGAAGTTAAAATTCATGGACTGGTCATTGATTGAGTCGGATCGCAATTGCTGAACGCTCTATGAACTTTCCCTGTAACTGAAATATCCTGGTTTCGAACCCTGACAATGAATCCCAAACTAGGCTGATGAAACATCTGTCTAGTACTTCCTGCTTGTAGTCATCAACTAGGCTGTACATTGGTGTATTTATGACAAATGGGTGAGAAAGTTCCAGAATAATTTTCGGTCAAGGGTCAAATTAATACAATTATAATGAGGAATTAAAATGCCATAATAAACAGGGGGAAAGGGACTGATAAAACTCAAAAAACGTAGCATCATAATTACTGAGAAGATTGACATATTGTGCAATTGGGGGTTACAAATGCAGAAATAACAAAAATAGACTGGATGTTTGGATAAAAAATCTAGTGGGATCATGACTAATGTGACGAATAATTGTTTATGCAGTTTGGGATTAAATATGTAGAAATAATAAAATGACAAAATAGACAGAAAGTTCAGATGTGAAAATATGGTATAGTAAATAGGGACTAAGAAAAACTTAACATTAACATGAATAAACAGGAAGTTTGGATAAGAAAGGCAATCGGATAGTCATTACTAAAAGAATTACCTGTTTATGATGACCATCGCAGGGACAAGGGTTCGACGTATTTCTTTTGGATATATAGCGTGGGTTTGAGCTTTTGGATGACTAGTGCCTCGGCTACGTCCAGATGTTTTAATTTTACTCCCTTTATTAGATTTGATCGAATCTTGTACATTGTTTTGAAGAATTTTTCGAATGGCGCTGAATGTCGTGAATTGACCAGATGTTCTGTCACTGAACTGTATACACGTTTTCGTTCTACTTTATACTAGCCAGGCTGAATAGTGTTCCCTATTGCGTATTTCAAGTTGGCGCATGGTACAGTCGATGTACTCAGCTCCGCACGAGCAATTAAACTGGTATATGCACGCTGAAGAGGCCCAATGTGACAGCTTGTCTTTTGCGTTCTGGCTGAAGAGTTTCTTGCAGGAAAACATCAGTCGTATGCTGGTAGCGAAGTATGTTTTCCTCAGAGATTTGGAGAGGCGTTTACCAAGGATTTCTGCTTCGATGTCACCTTTGAATCCTAGATTAAGCAGAAGTATTTTCTTTGAACGGATTGGACTTGTTCGGAAATCTTCTTTGGTTTGATTCACTGATTGTTCTCAATCTGGGATGAAAACTTGAAATAAATCATATTCCTATGCACAAACTAACTCTTGAAAATCACAATTTATAAGCCGTAAATCGATGAAAGGAAGAAAACTCACCAGTATAAGAAATTTGCATTGTAATGATGAATAATTTTTTCAAACAGAATTCATTATAAAATATCTTTTTCTAAACTTTTTATTCCCAAGGGTGTTATAAATGCTATGCTTGCATATAAGAAATCGTTTTTTCTCTTTGAAATGATTAGTTTTCATTTCAACAACTAAAATACTTTTAAAAAATTGAAATTAAAAATGTGAAATAGTCGAATCACTAAACTCATCCTAAACTCTAGACCAGTGTACTCCCTATTCTTTGTTTGTGATTCCTTGAATTAGCTGGAATACGAAAGACAAGCTATCGCATTGGGCCTATTCAGTGTGCATATACCAGTTTAATTGCTCGTGCGGAGCTGAGTACATCGACTGTACCATGCGCCAACTTGAAATACGCAATAGGAACACTATTCAGCCTGGCTAGTATAAAGTAGAACGAAAACGTGTATACAGTTCAGTGACAGAACATCTGGTCAATTCACGACATTCAGCGCCATTCGAAAAATTCTTCAAAACAATGTACAAGATTCGATCAAATCTAATAAAGGGAGTAAAATTAAAACATCTGGACGTAGCCGAGGCACTAGTCATCCAAAAGCTCAAACCCACGCTATATATCCAAAAGAAATACGTCGAACCCTTGTCCCTGCGATGGTCATCATAAACAGGTAATTCTTTTAGTAATGACTATCCGATTGCCTTTCTTATCCAAACTTCCTGTTTATTCATGTTAATGTTAAGTTTTTCTTAGTCCCTATTTACTATACCATATTTTCACATCTGAACTTTCTGTCTATTTTGTCATTTTATTATTTCTACATATTTAATCCCAAACTGCATAAACAATTATTCGTCACATTAGTCATGATCCCACTAGATTTTTTATCCAAACATCCAGTCTATTTTTGTTATTTCTACATTTGACCATTGACCGAAAATTATTCTGGAACTTTCTCACCCATTTGTCATAAATACACGAATCTACAGGCTAATGTCGATGACGTCGTCGAAAAAAAATTTTCTTCTCTGCAACCATCTTTTGAATTAGTAGACTTTAGAAACGATCCTCATGACAAAAAATAAATGCGGTTTGTTTAAAATTTCGATGATAAATATTGTGAATTGAATTCTCCTCTTCTTTTTTGTCGGAGAATTTTTTCATTGATCTGAACTTTAATCGATTGCTTCAGGGTTTATTTATGAATTAGGTAAAGTATGATGGGTATTTTTTGCTGGTCTACACATTAACAAGTCCATTTTATGCCTTAAGGTAAAGTTAAGGTTACATTTCACTAAGTTTGTATGATTACTGTTAGCTGAGTGGAACTTATTCATTGGAAGATTAAAATCTGTTTTGTAAATATAAACAAACAATCGTGAATAAGATTTTTGATTCATTATGGATGAAGCCTATACTTTCGGTTAAAACCTTAAGAATTGTTTATCTTTATTTATTGTAAAAATATTTACCTTCCAATTAGATCCTCATCTCTAGCTCTACTCTAATACATATCCATATAATTTTTATTACAATACACAACAATTTAGCAATCAAGTGGCACTCTCATGTTTGTTAACAATAATTAGTCCATGTCAAAATGTCAATGGGTTAATAATTAACGAAAAAATTAATACACATATTTAAAAGGTAGAAATGGTAACTGATATCAATCCGTGATCAACTCGTAAAACATAACTAATCCTTACAAACCAAAACTATAGAAAGAAATGGTTACATTAGCAAGTGGATTGCATAATGCATAATTTGGGAAAAATGACGATTATTTAAGGAATATACGTGTACACATGTTGATTGCGTAACAGATTGTTAAAGAAAATAAAACAATTTCGACAATGATAACTTGTAATTAAGCATGAAGTGGTCATAAGAATAAAATAATTTGGACAAATGCAGTTACATCGGATATAATATTAGGCAGGTTTATCATCGTATTTCCGAACATCATCCAACATGGTTAAGTAAGGGACAGACAAGATCTATTCGTAGCTCTATTTTAGCACACCTTGTAGATAGTGAGCATAAGGTTGACGTTAATACTGCATTTAAAATTATCTATCGCATTCCTACTAATCTTAATTTTCATGTATTTGTTTTGTAGGGATTTTGTTTGGTTGCATGGAGGATTTAATCATGAGCTGACATCAGTTAGAGAACCACTGGAAAACCTGGGAGTACTGGAAAGCTGTTTCGTCCTCGTTTGGGACTCTTCATCAGTACGCACCCACCGGGATTCGAACCCAGGACCTTCTGGTTACAAGGCTAGTGAGCTCGTAGACCATTGAGCCACTGGGACCCATTCCAATGGTCCTAGAATTATAACTTCTGCCAGTTCACGACATAGCGCGACCACTACATGAAAATTAATCTGATGCTCACTAGTGACTGGACCTATTCAGGCAGTTAACCTGGGGTTCTAGTGGGAAGCCGTGACCAGTAGGGTACAGCAGGTTGAAGATGAGGCTGTAACTCATCGAAGAAGACATTGTGAAGTGGTCGCGCTATGTCGTGAACTGGCAGAAGTTATAATTCTAGGACGATTGGATCGGGTCCAAGTGGCTTAATGGTCTACGAGCTCGCTAGCCTTGTAACCAGAAGGTCCTAGGTTCGAATCCCGGTGGATGCGTACTGCTGAAGAGTCCCAAACGAGGACGAAACAGCTTTCCAGTACTCCCAGGTTTTCCAGTGGTTCTCGAACTGATGTCAGCTCATGATTAAATCCTCCATGTAATCTTTATTTTGCTTCACGAGTTCTTCTTCTAGAGACAGGTGAAGCAATCGGAATTCACCTGAAGAAGTCAAACTTGTGTGTTCAGAAGAAATTTGTACAGCGACTTTCCTTGCCTTGGCCATCGTTACATGAATGTTTAAACCAGGCTACTTCCCTCACTCCCCCTAAACCTTTAAAAATTATAATTGTCCAAATTATTTTATTTTTCTGACCACTTCATCTTTAATTACGTGTTATCCCTGTAAAATTAATTTATTCTAACCATTTCTACCTTTTAAATGTGTATTGATTTACTTCGTTAATTATCAACCCATTGACATTTTGAAACTGACTAATATTGTGCCACTTGATTGGTAAACTGCTGTGTATTGTGATAAAAATGCTATGGATATATATTAGCGTAGAGCCAGAGATGAGGATCTAATTGAAAGGTTAATATTTCTTCGTTCAATCCATTTGCTTTCTAAATGTCTTAATGGGGATTTTTTCTATTTTTTTTTATCATCGGAAGAGTAGAGAAGAACAAAACAAGTAATATTGAGCCTTCTTCTTTTGGCGAATCCATTTTCTTAAGCTATACAATCGCATTTCACAGTTTATACAGTTTACTAGTCATCCATATCAAGTTTAGGAATCCCTCCGAACTAGTTGTAACGGACATTAGACAATATATTAGATAGTTGGAGGCAGTCTGCAGGAAACTTTGCCTACTCTAGGTTTCGTACTAGTTGGCACTCACCATTCAGCAAGGCGTATCTACAATCTTTAAGGATCTCTTGTCACTTCTGATATTCGAAGCCGCGTCAACCAGTGAGTACTGCAGTTGGAGACGTTACTACTCAGCTCTTCGGATTCGCGATTGACCTGCTGTAGGACTGTATTGGATACTAGTAACTAATGTCCGAACAAAGTATTAGACAATACTTTTTGTACCATCTAATTAGAGTAAACATTGATACCAACATTCTAGACGGAATAACAAGTCCATCATTAAAGCCTATCTTTTATTGTTCTAAGGTTTAATCAGATTTTGTTTCAGTACCATAAGTCAGGAATAATCCCATCCAGGTATGAATAAAAAAACGAATCAAATAGTTCAGGGCAAAAGTTCATTTCGGCGAATGGGCAAAAGTTCATTTCGGCGAATTCATTGTGCTTAGCAATACAATCGCATTTATATACAGTTTCTCATGACACAGAGTAGTAACGAAAGTGATGAGTTGTCACAATCAAAGTTGTTAATATTAATCAACACATAGGAATGATTGTACAATGGTGTCAGGGTTACGCAATAAGATGAATAATTTAATGAATGAGATGTACTCAGGATGTACCTAGAAAAGAAGGAAAATGTAGTGTGATGTAGGAGTTATAAAGAGTTGAATAAACAAACAAACGGAAGGGACAGTCGGTAGAAAACGAAAGAACAAGGTTGTTACCATGATAGTAAAAGTGTTTGAATAACTTTCTTTCGTATGCAGAGTCATTTGACCAAATATACAGTCATATATTATTGCGACTAAAAGTGAACCACGTCAGTAGTCAAGATGCAAGACAGACTTACTCCTTCAGTTTTGATTACCGACTGTCTTCAATTAGAGAACCATTTGAACAAAGCAAGAACAACAATTTTACCAGGATAATACGATTGTTGTTCTTGCTTTGTTCAAGTTTATCAATGGGAAGAATTGCATGAAGTTTTTAGAGAACCATTGTAAACCGGGGAGTACTATACAGGTGTTTCGTCCTTGTTTGAGACTCCTCATTACCACGCACCCATTACCCCATTGGTTAGGAATCCGATGACTCGTCAATTCTAACTTCTATCGATTTGCTAAGTAAATTGCAACAAAAAAGTTTACTCCTGAGATAAAACTAAATTTATCATTTGACGTTTATACAGTTTGAGGTGGTAATTTACTGTATTATTGTTATTCCCTTGGATTCCGAGTGAAACATACGGCTTCAACAACACATCTCCACTTTCTTCTATTTTTGCTGTCCGTCTTCATCTTGTTGACCCTATGATTGACCGTAATCTCTCATCTCCACCTCCAACTCACACGACCTTCTCCATGTCAACCTCACACTGACGACCCACTCGTCGCTTCCCATTGTGATTACACTCGAGTGATAGCCTGTGTTGCGCAGGATTTCATTAGACGGCCTCCTCAATGTGTTCCTGATTCGCCTCCATTTTCTCCTACATATTTGTTGAGTGATTAGCTCTCGCCTGTTGAGTTATTCCCAGCCAGATTTCCTTGTTGCTAATTGTTTCTTCAGAGAGGTGGGCATATGTTGATAAAAGTTTGCAGAAGCCAGTTGGAAGTCATTTCCGTGACCCATCTGCCCGTTTTCTGACCTGTATGGAAGAATTGACTGACCGATTTCACATTTGTGTTGAATAGAATCCGCACCCTATTCTTTATGCTGAGTGAGTGAAACAAAGGATTTCCAAACCGGTTTCAGGTTTATGAAGGTATATGTTGCCTTTGCGATTCTCTCTGGTGTCAACTTCTTCATCTGTTCCGCCGGCCTGAGGTTGAAACGACACTTATTAGCTATATAATCGAAAGAAGTAACCTCTGTGAAATCCCTCCCGTTGACAGTGGTTGGTTCTGATTGTTATTACTGTTGGTTAGCTAGTTGGTTGCCGTCATCACCTCCGTCTTCTCTATGTTCACCTGGAGTCCTGTCTTCGCTGGCTGCCTCTTCAATCAGTTTGTTCGTTTTTGCCTGTGTGTAAGCCTTCGAGTTCGTGTGACATTAGACATATATCATCTGCGAAATCTAAATATTACGGAGTCTTCTTATCTGTCCAACGTATTCCGTCTTCTCATTCCTTGTGCACAATCTGAAGCATGATCCAGTCTATCACAATATCATCGTGGATGGTAACAGGCAAGCAGTCTTGTCTTACTGATGTATTCACTTCAAACGCCTCGCTGAGTTTCCTGTTGTGGATTACCTGACACGTGAAAAGCAAAAAGAACACAAACACACAATCGATTCCGATCACAAATATGTGATCAAGGTGGATTTAACATCAGTCAACCGTTTCTCTAGTGTTGGGGCTGGATCTCGCTACCAATGTACCGGGTATGACTGAACTTACAGGCATAAATCAATTCAAATCACCCTTATTCTAGTTAGTTACCTGAGCGAACTGATAATGTTTACAAATAGAATCCATAATTTACAAACTATGCAGTCTTATATAGAATTTTCAAGTTATCAAAGCAAAATTATGCATATGATAAATAGAAGTTCACATGTATAGCCATCTTTCGTTTATCAATATTTGTAATAGGATAAGGACAAAGAAAATTATATACTTAATGCACCACAAAGGTTCGTTTATGAATAGCAATTCAGATAAACTGTTAGTTTCCTTCTCTTTATTAGTTTTACTTTTAGAATTATTAATGAGCTAATGTGAATGAATGAATCAATCATTTAAAATAAACGAATTTTTTAATGTTTTGTTTATATTTGTTCAACTGATTATGCTTCTTCAAGTGAATTTGCATAACTAAGCATAAAAATAGACAGAATCAGAGTATTGACCGACCGACCGACCGACCATCTTTTTGTTTGTTTAGTATAATTCACCTTGCATTATTATAAGCAAAACTAAATTAATTAAATTCAATTTTAGATTATCCTGTTGATTGATTGATTGGACTGAAATGCTCGGTCTAAGGGCTGACATGTCACCTCCTTGTGTGCAGATGTCTCGAGGAAGCCTGGTTATGTAACTTGAAGTTAATTAATTGGTGGATGGTGACTAGCAGTGGAATCCAGGATAACGTGCGTTCGTCCTATTCGGAACTTGTCAGCTACTGGATCTACTTGCATTCCCCAGTGAGTGATGGTGTTCCCACCGAGGTTCCAAACCCAGTACGCATAGTCTCAAATGCCTAAGCGTCTTTATCTTCTAGACCACTTAGGCCACGAGAGCCACTGTCTCTTGTGCAACGGGTCTTAGTGATTATTTCACTTCCTTTAGATTTTCCTGTCGATTGATTGGACTAAAGTGCTCGGTCTTAGGTGGGCATGCCGGTTCGTGGCCCAAGCGGTCTAGTGGATAACGCTTTGGTGTTTGAGTCATTAGGTTAGAGCCTCGGTAGGAACGCCATCACCCACTGGGGAATGTAGGTACATCCAGTAGCTGACAAGTTTCAAATAGGACGAAATACACACCCTCGTGGATTCTACTGCTATTCACCATCAACCAAGTGACTTCAGACTAAATTAATATTTAAAAGTCCCCATAGTGTAATCAGAACACGATGATTTGGAGCGAACAATTGTTTTTAATAATTTCTTCTTCCTCAGGCTCTACAGTTATACATCTATGGATATTACAATGCAAATGGCCATTAAAAGCGTGTGAAAATTATATCGGGAACTGTATTGAGATCCATGCATATAGCATGAAACAATAGTTCATTAGATGACATCATCATTTGAATGTTTATAAAATGTGATGTATTTATAGCCAACAGATTGTATCATTTAGGGTGGGGTTGGGTGGGGTGGTAGTGAGTTATGTTCACTTGTGTTAGAGAAATATGACTGCCACAAAATATATGCGAAGAAATACTAGGAAAAATAGTTACAGTGACCAATTTTGTATATCGGCCGTACCCAGCGTTAGCTTCCCATACGTATCACCGAACACTTACCAACATGGTTTTACAAAGGAGAAAAACGATGCTTCCGCAGCTCTATCTTAGAACCTCTGATAGATTCTGGATACCAAGATACACCCCTAACACACTTCACAGTCGTTTACAGAATAGGAAGCAGCCTTCCTTTAGGTGTACGAATCAGACTTCTTTAAGCTGCAGAAGCAATGGCGATTGATTCACTTGATAAGTTCTAAACTCTGCATACAGAAGAAGTACATTCAGTCACTACACTTGCAATGGACTTAATCTATCTTAATACCCGACAGGTAAATTCTACTTAATTTTTTTCTCTTCTGTCTCTTCATTAGTATTATTCTGTCTTTTCAATTGTAATATTTTGATTTTCAACCTGCTTGTTCCCTACCCCTACCCGATTCACTGTCTGCACCTCATTACCACTGTTACTGACTTGACCAACGATCAATTTCTAGTCATTTATGTTACGTCATCCAACTTTTAGTTCTAATCTAAATGGCATTATTCTCTACCCCACCTCTACTCAGTCTCTACCTGTAATTGCCTCTGTTGCTACCCTGATCTAAGTTGAGACATTTTAGTCAATTATATTACGTCATCTAACTTACTAACTCAATCTTACTTTAGTTGATGTCTAATTAAACTTGTTTCTATATTAGATCAATCTGTATGGCCTGACTAAATATCTAAACTTGACAAACCTTATGTACACATACACAAAAATAGTTATATTTAAATGCAATTGTACAGCTATGTAAATGAATTCGCCGAAAAGAGTTTCTTCGCTAAACGTCTTCTCTTTTTCATATGACTTAATCGTGATTTCAATAAATTCTTCTTCATGCTTACTCTACAACTATAAATCCATTGATTAAGCATACAATAGCAGCCAGTCAGTAAAGAAAGCAAATTAGAATCATATCAGAAATGTATTGTGGAACAAGTGTAAGATGAGGATGGATCACGAGTCAGTTAGTTATTTTTTAACTGGACAATAGTCAGTCCTATAGGAGGTCAGTCGCGAGCTTGAATACTTCAGCGGTAACGTCTCTGACTGCAGCACTGGGTGACGCAGATCTGAATCTCAGAAGGGACATGAGTTCCTTCGAGAATCTAGATACGCCTTGTTGACTTGTGTGTGCCAACTAGCATGAAACGTAGATCCAAGGCTTCCTGCCGATTGTCCTCAACCATCTAATACTAGTCAGTTAGTTTTGAATGTGCATGGTCAATGAGAATATCAGATAAAATGAGATGAAACAATTTAATGATGTGTGTGTGCATATTATGTAAACATAGTCAACAAATGTACATGTTTCGAGGGTGAGTGCAATCATCAGTGGTATGTGAGACTATATGAATACTAGAGAAAAATAAACAAATAAATGGGGTGGACTAGACACTTAAGTTCAGGGTGAAAATAACGACAACAATAAAGATGATGAAATAATAACGATGATTTGGTGTAAACTTAAACGTACTACATCGGTGAACGATTATCACATCAAACAATCATAATATTAATGAATTTAATGAAGTGAAATGAACAGAATTTTGTAAATGTGATAACAAGTTAGAAAAGCATTACTTGCATCTAAGGTAATAAAAATTATAAAAAGGTCATGAAGTCATAAAATACTAACGAATGGGGGACACTGAATGTAGTAAGCTCAAGGGCTGACAGATATCAAGTGTAGTGATAAAATAAACAGGTTAAATTCTGGACTGTAATAAAACACTAGAGACATAATAATAAGCTTAGTGTAAATTAGAAAAAGTTGACACATGATACAGGCAATAGTGGAGCAAAGTGAACTAGGTGAAAAAGGAATAAGAAGGCATAATATGACATGAAAATATAAATGATTATGATCCTTCTAACCTTATAGTAGGCGGGGTAAACAAAGAGGATGAATGCGCTTCTTTTGCACCAATAGGTCAGGTTTTTGTCTTGCTAATCTCTATAGCTTCCGCTATAGCTAAGGGACTTAATCGTGTTTCGTAATCGATATACGACCGTAAATGACTTATCTGTTTTGATGTGGTGTTCACTGTCTACTAGATGAGACATAGTTGGCACTATTTATTGATTTGGTTACACTTTTCCAAAGCCAAATAGGAACAAGTTCGAAAGCGCGTAAAGATACATTCCTGTAAGGTCGAACTATGTAACTAGCACTACTTGAGCAGTTGAATTTTTATACACACATTGTTGTGGCTATCTTTGGTGCACCGTGTCAGTAACGATTTCGTCGAAAAACTGGTGTGTAGTTCTGCGGTAATGAAAGTTCCTTCAACTGATTTGATCAACCTATGGCTTAAAATATCATTGCATATATCACCTTTGAACTATATTCTTAAATAAATCTTTTTCGTATTAACCGTGTCATGCTTAATTTCTCAGTTCTTTTGGAAATATACCTTTTTACAAGATTGGTAGGATAACCATTTTGTATAAGGATATTTTTAAGATTTTTGATTTCATCTTCAATACAATCCTCAGTACATATGCGCCTTATCTATATTGTACGGGTATGAAACCAGGGAAATGGACATAATGTCCATTCCATGTTTCTTTTCTCTAAATATTTCGCTTAAACGTGTTGTCTGAACTTTTGGTAAGAGGAAAATTCGAGATATTATTATTATTATTGTTCCCTTGAGTTCCGAGTGAACACAGAGCTTCAACAACACATCTCCGCTTTCATCTATTTTCTGTTCACCTCTTCATCTGACCAGGCCTACTACTGTCCATAATCTCGCATCTCCTCCTCCAAATCACATCATCTCCTCCATGTCAACCTTGCACTGACAACCCACTCATCACTTCCTATTGGGATTCCATTCGAGCAATGACCTGCGTTGCACGCTGTGTCATTCGGCGTTCTCCTCAGTGGCGTATGCCTGATCCATCTCATTTTCTCCTACATATTTATTAAGCAATCAGCTCTCACCTGTTTGTTAGCCTGTTCCCAGACAGAATTTCTTCTTGCTAATTCTTTCTGGCTGACCAATCGGCCATTTGATCTTCAATATGGAGCCAGCCAATGAAATAGGCAGATGTTTAATAAAAGTCTGTAATTTTTGGAAATGCTTTTCGTGAGGCGTTCGGCGAATTTCTGACCCATGTAGGAGAGCTGATTGGCTTAACATTAGTGTTAAAAATCCCAATTGTTTTCATTATAAAGAGTGGAACAGATTTCCAAACTAATTTGAGTTTTTATGTAGGTCTGTCTTATTTTCTCGAGATTGGTTTCAACATCCTCATTTGTGCCATCCGCCTGTGATTGAAACAAGGTAAGTGTGGGAAGTGACTCTTTCAAATATCTTCCGTTGATAGTGACTGGTGTAGATTATTATTGCTGTTGGTTGGTTATCTTCATCATCTCCGTGTTCTCTATGTCAACTCGAATACTTGTCTTTGCCTGTAAGTCTTAGTATTGAGGGCTATTGACATGCTTAACATTAATTCTATTCAAATTCTTTCTTTTTCTTCACTCTCTGCGTTCCGAGTAGAAGAAAATGACTTCAAGCTTCTATTTTGAAGTGTTAGTAACATTGGAAGACAAACTTTCATCACTCTTAAGTCTGTGTGGAGGTCAACAGCCCCACTCAGCATCATAAATAAGATTCGGATTTTCAACTCCAATGTGAAGTCAGTTCTACTATACGGATAAGATACTTGGCGCGTCATGAAGAGCACCTCAAACAAACTACAGACCTTCATTAACAGTTGTCTTTGCTCAATACTCAAAATCATATGGCTGGCCAGAATAGGTCAGCAATAGGGACCTGTGGAAGCGAACTAACCAGGAAACGATTGTGTAACAAATAGGCAGGAAGAAATGGAGGTGGATTAGACATACTCTGAGGAAACCATCAAGTGGCATCACTAGACAAATCCTCTAGTGGAGCTTGAAGGGAAAGCGGCGAGTTGGTCGTCGGTGCAAGGGTGACGTGGAGTAGGTAATGTGCAGAGGAGATGAAAACATGTGGGCAGAGAACCGAACGCAATGGAGACACGCGGCTGAAGCCCTATGTTCCTCTAGGAATTAAAGGAAATAGTTATAATAATAATAATAGTAACATTCAAGTTGTTTGTATCATGCCAAATTTCCCCTCTTCTCTGAGCTGACTATAGAAAAGGTTTAAAGGTGAATCGGATAGGAATCGAACCTCAACCTTTTTGATGGTCAGATTGTATTCCTACCATTGAACCATTGACTCATTTGTGTCCATATTCTAGCTAACTTATAATCATACGTGCTTTAATAGTCGGGTAAGGTATCTGATACCATCAGCTAAAGTCTTATATATAAATTGGGATTATGTGCATGAGTATGAGTGGAAAGTAACTGAAACATAGTGATTGCTTACCCTACAACACTTTTATTATTTATGTCTAGGTAAACTTACTGGTTGTATGAATCTTCTTAAAACACGCATAACTAATATTTCCACTTATGATGAGTCTCTTGAATTACATTGATATATTCACTGTTATCGTTGTAGTTCATAATTAATAAATTTCTATACAAATTAAATCTTACTGCTAGATTATGCGTCATATCTTCGTTGGGTTACCTCAATTTATCTTTTAGGTATTTAGAGATTTAAGGCTGGTCTGTGCATTTTGTAATGAATAAGCAAAGAATAACTGAGTTCAAGTGAACCAACACTTGAATATCAATGAGATGCTCACTAGCGACTTGCCCTATTTCAGGTAGGTAGTTACCTGGGGTTCTAGTGAGAAGTCTCGACCAGTAAGGTGCAGGAGGTCGGGTGTGAGGACGAACACTCGCCAGCGATGACATTGACTAGTGGTCATGCTATATCGTGAATTGGCTGAAGTCAGAATTCATGGGCTGGCCATTGGATCGGGTCCCAGTGGCTCAGTGGTCTACGAGCTAGTTCGCCTTGTAACCAGAAGGTCCTGGGTTCGAACCCCGGTGGATGCGTATGCTGAAGAGTCATAAACTAGGACGAAACATCTGTCCAGTACTCCCTACAGGTTTTCAATGGTTCTCTAACCAATGTCAGCTCATGATGAAATCCTGAACTAGAATAGTTTGTAGACTAATGCTCAACATAACTGCAATGTTATTTTTTTTTTACTATAAGTAAATTGGATCCTTTCATAAAAGTTCACATTGAATGACTACAATTCACTTAGCTAATCTATATACTTGACAAATTATTTCAATAGACCTGCTTAAAAACTGATCAGTTGTGAAATTTATTCAATACAAAAAAGGATTAAATATTCTTCAACTTTGAAAGAATTGACAGATTTAACTACGTCAAAATCACACAGGTGTAATTTACATTTAGATTAGTGAAGACTATTCACGTGTCAAAGTCATAATAATAATCAATGAAGCGATAAATAAAGTTTTCATTAATAACAGGCTTTCTTTCAATCATTAGGACAAAAATAATAGAGCATATAAAATGACTGTGTTTTAGAAGAAGAATCATTGAAAGTCACGTTGTGGCGAGTCATACTGATAAGGTATATCAGTAGTATATAAAGCGACACTCATCGGCATAAAAACATCAAATAGCAGGGAGATACATTTGATTTCAGAGACAGCAAATGATACAGCGTTGTGGGCGTGAAAGGAACACAAAGAAAGACAATATGAAGGTCGGAATTAGAACAATATAGAAAATCAGTGTAAATGGTGATATGAAGATAAGGTGTATATAATATGATAGAGAAGATTTGTAGCTCACGTGGATGATTTTGATGTGTCTATGTTCTCTAAGCTGAATAGTTAATTTGCGAAGCTTTCATCGCCCTACTAGGCAACATCTTCAGCACATACTTCCTTTTGAAGTGAGCTTTTAGATGCCACCACGAGTTTATTAGTCATCTCTCCTGGTAACATAACTTGAACGTGATTGGTTGATACTGTGTTTATACCACCCTCTAGGCTACTTGTATTGGTACTGATTGTTTCCGTGACCTGAAGTTTGACCCTTTGTGTATAAGATTTCCTTCTTATCAACTGATGAATTTTTTCTATGTCAATGTGTCTGTTGATTCTAAACAGCATTCTTGGTGTTTCCTAAGTCTAATATTTGAACGTTGTCGCAGCCGAATTGATGTCCGTGATTGTCTGTATGCAGAGATGAGGAAGTTGATGTCATATTTTTGACGGCTAGTTTATGTACATGGATGCGAAGACGAAAGAGACAACCACTCTGGCCAATGTTGTTTTCGCAGTTTTTACAATTTATTTTGTAGATGATGCTGGTTTTATCTTCTTTCGCTGTTGAGTCTTTTGGTTGACATAGAACTGAGTGATTATATAATTTGGCTATATGAAGATACCAATTTCTAAATGAACATTCCTTTACCAAGTCTTCGACTTCTGCCGTTACACATTTAGTAAACAGAAAGACTCAGCGAAGAAATATTTACTTTTGAATTAGATCCTCATCTCTGGCTCTAATCCAATAAACATACATATAGCATTTTTATTACAATACACAAAAATTTAGCAATCAACAATGCACTGATATGTTTGTTAACAATAATTAGTCAGTGTCAATATGTCAAACAGTGAGGTGATAAATAACGAAGAAAATTATTACACACAATTAAATTAAAGGATAGAAATTGTTACAACACGTGGATTGCATAATGCATAATTTGGGAAAAATGATGAGTAATTACGGAATAAGCATATTATCCATATGAATGGTTATGAAAAACGAGAATGATGCAATGAACATCCCTGACATGTTTAATGATGCACATTCAGCAATAAACTTTACCATACAGAAAGAAAGTAATGACAGTATCTCACTCCTAGACGTCTTTATGGCAAGGAAAGAAGATGGCACACTAAGAAGGGGTGTCTATAGAAAACCTACATCAACAGGTCAGTACACTCATTTTTTGAGTTTTGTACCTTTGAAATATAAACGTAACCTGGTAAAGTGTCTGGTTAATAGAGCTAGGTTAATCTGTTCAGACGACTGCCTCAATAAGGAGCTTAAGATGATCAGAGAATTACTTAGGAAAAATGGTTATCCAGATAAATTCATTGAGAAAAATATGAATTCAGCACCTGGGAGAGTCAGTATAGCAACAGTTCCGAAAAAACCAATGTTCATAAAGCTGCAGTTCCTCGTTGACAACATCAGCGAAATAATAACACAGCGCCTGAAGAATGCAGTTGAGCGAGCTTATTATGCAGCAGAGGTACGTTGTCTCTTCACAACCACCCCTATTCTATGTTCCAGAAATAAGGATAAACTACCTAAATTTGCCTCTTCTATGTGTATCTACCAATTTGACTGCAGCTGCGGAGCCAGCTACATTGGGTATACAATTAGGCAGGTTCATCATCGTATTTCCAAACATCATCCAATATGGTTAAGCAAAGGACAAACAAGATCTATTCGTAGCTCTATTTTAGCACACCTTGTAGATAGTGAGCATAAGGTTGACGTTAATACTGCATTTAAAATTATCTATTGCATTCCTACTAATCTAAATTTTTCTCTACGAGTTCGTCTTCTACAGACAGCTGAAGTAATAGGAATCTACCTGAAGAAGCCAAATCTGTGTGTTCAGAAGAAATTTGTGCAGCTACTTTCCTTACCTTGGCCATAGTTACATGAATGTATAAACCGGACTACTTTGCCTCCCTCCCCCTAAAAATTTATAAATTGTAAAAATTATAATTGTCCAAATTATTTTATTCTTTCTGACTACCTCATCTTGAATTACATGTTGCCTTTATAAAACTATTTTATTCTTAAGACCATTTCAGCCTTAGTTACAAGTTATCATTGTCCAAATCGTTTTATTTTCTTTAACAATCCGTTGCATAATCAACCTGTGCACACGCTTATTCCTTAATTACTCTTCATTTTTCCAAAATTGTGCATTACGCAGTCCACATGTTGTAACCATTTCTACCCATTAATTTAATCGTGTGTATTAAGTTTCTTCGTTAATTATCACCCCACTGTTTGACATGTTGACACTGACTAATTATTGTTAACAAACATATCAGTGCATTTTGATTGGTAAATTTTTGTGTATTGTATTAAAAATACTATGATATATATATATATTAGGATAGAGCCAGAGATGAGGATTTAATTGAAAAGTAAATATTTCTTCGCTCAATCTTTCTGTTTTCTAAATGTCTAATTGGAGATTATTTTTTTCTATACTCTACGGTTACAATGTGACTTTGAATAAGGCATTAAGAAGACAAATTTCGCGAGATGATATCATCATTTCGTAGTTTCTTTACAACCGCTTTACAACTAACATGGTTAACAATGATAAAATAAACTTCATGAAAATTACTCAGTTAAATAAAAACAAAAGTACATACTAATGACCAATCATATTTAGATAGGTCATGTAGTCCAGGGTAGGCGAAGATTGAAGTCTGTTGATTTTTGTACACACAGTTTAGGCTGTATGTGATTAATCCAAAGTGCTTCCATCACCTTCAATAACCTTGAATTAGAGTTATGTGAAATAATTGTGAAACAGTCATTAATATTGATTTTGTGACCACATATTATTAAGTGTTTTGCAATGGATGATGCTGGATTGCTATTCAGATTAATCGCATTGGGATTTTGTATATGATTTAGTAGCCATTTTGCAACATGTTCTTTTCGACGACATTGGAACATTCTATTGGTTCTACCTATACAGGTGTCACTGCAACTGCAGGCGAACTTGTAGATACAGTTTGAAGTAGAGTCCACAGAATTTCGTCCTCTAATCGTAGGTACAGGGATCGGAAATGTTCGGTAAGTGAGAAAAAGAGATGTGGCGGCGTAGAATGTGCGTTTGATGGCTGACTGAAGTCTTTGAGCTGTCAACTGCATAAACTGGTCACCCTTGAATGGTAGATTAATAAAGATAGCTTTCTTTGGTACAGAAGCTTTCTTTTCAAGATGTGGTCTATCCTTACCGTGACAATTGATGAAGTTTTCTGGATAACCATTGGCTAGTAAAACTGAATGTATGTGTCGAAGCTCATCCATCAATGTGTCACTCGTACATATTTTTCGAGCCCTTGAGAACAAACATTTCACCAGGGAACGTTTATACTGGATAGGAACAAAACTGGTAAAATGAAGATATTGTCCACTCCACGTCTGTTTACGAAAAATAGATCGCTGAATCGTTCCATCATTTCTCCTAGTCATAGTAATATCCAGGAAACTGAGTTTGTCATTGGATTCTAGTTCGGAGGTCACTCGAATATTTGGATGGATATGATTAAATGTGACTTTGGTTTACTATCATATAGCTGTGTTGAATTCATCAGTAAAGCATGCTCACGATCCAATGTGAAATCGAACCAACAGTGATTATGAAAGTGACTGCCAGTGGGTTCGAGTTAACAATATTACAGAATAATTTGGATAATTGTAAACAGCGTTCTGTTGAAAGCCTATGGTGAAGGACTAAAGTCAGTGAAAGCACGTGAACGTTTAGGATTCATCAATGAGAAATCTCACTCAGACTAGTAGAAAACAGTTGTGCAGTGGTCGTTAGGTTTCATGTGTTTACTGAATGGTGTTTATGGTGCAACAGCAGAAGAAAAGACATGGAAGCCAAGGCTTATTTTCACATGAGCAAACCGCTGTTTACATCTATACAGTTTTATATTCTCTAACCAATCACTGAGCTTGAGATTTTTGGTTTACATTAAATGACATGAAATAGAATGTTCAAATAGATGCATAGTATTCTGTTGGTAATACACTATTGAACCGTTGGAATAGTATTCAGACGTTAACATCAACAAATAGAAGGATTCTTACTGTAAAAATAACATTCCGTTGGAACACATTGTCTCTAGCACACCACCACAATGGGAACAGTTATATCTACCTATTTTTAGCGTTTAAATTCAGCTTTAAAAGACAATGTTTAAGCGTAATTAAAATAGGAGTACCATTTAGACGCATATGTGTTGAGAGTAAATTATCATTAATTATTTACTTGCTGACTGGTGAGTATCAACAAGCATGACACCTAGGTTGAAGGTTTCTTGCCGACTGCCTCTGACCAACCATATAAGAAGGCGGATTGAATGATGTAGGAGAGGATTCCACATGCTTTGTAAGTAATTGAAACAACTGGACTAACTCCTTGTGTAACTTTAAAAAAACATGTTAATCCTTATTATCTAATGCAGTTTGGATGTCAATATCGAAACGTTATCAAAACGTCTGCTAAAGGCCTTCAAAATGATTTTCAACTCAACTAAGCTGTGTTATGTATTCACTGGCCGACCAATACTTGGTTCAAGAAATAAAGACAAACTTCCCTGTTTCGCCTCGTTCTATTGTGTATTTACCAGTTTCAATGCCCTTGTGAAGCCAACTACATTGGGTGTACGATCAGGCAAGTTCCTCGTCGAATTCTTGTACACCTCCCATCTTGGTTTGGCAAAGGTCCGAATAAATACTAGCTCATCTCGTCGATACTGGACATCAAGTCGACTTTAACAAAGCTTTTAAAGTTATTTGTCGTGTATCACACAACCTCCCGCATGGTCTACGAGTACGACTTTTACATACAACAGAATCAATCGGAATTCATCTGAACAAGTTGAATCTGTGTTCAAAAGAAACTCGCACAGTCCCTCTCTTTTCTAGGGCCAACTACATAATGTGTATTAAGTTTTAAAACAATTTCCCTTCCCCTTGTAACTATCTTTTGACTTTGTTAATTTTTATAATTTTAACAATTCTAGCTAATTCTATTAAATTGTCTGTATTTTACGTAATTTTTCCGAACCATCCTATTCTTCTTAGTCATCACTGGTATCTTACAAATTTCTTGATTATGTAATAACTTGTTGCAAACGCCTAAGAATCGATTTATCTTGAATTCCGAAACTAATTTTCACCGCTTTTTTAAAACTTGCATATTTTGTTACTAAAATCTATTAGTTAATTGTTGATTGTTTGATGACCTTTAACCTCTTAATTTCACCTACCCAGCATTTACCTAAAACTGATTGACTAAAACAACCAGATGATTAGTTAAAACAATTTTGACGTAAAAAACAACTATATGCATTAGTGTCGAGCTAGCCAGGGGATGATGAGAAAGTAATTGGATTGAAAAGGAATGCATATTTCTTCGCTCAGTCAATCTGTTGTTGTTTTTCTAAATGCGTAAACAGGAATTTGGACTGTCCCATTGATTGATTCGACTGAAGTTCTTGACGTCTGCATATATGTTGGCTCCTTGTGCTGATGCTTCAACGATATCTAGTGGATAACTCTTTGGCGTTTGAAACTATGGTTGCCACATTCGAGCCTTAGTGGGAACACCATTACTCATTGAGGAATGCAGGTACATTCAGTATCTGACGAGTCCCAAATATGATAAAATGCGCATCCTTGATTCCACTACTAGTTACCATCCACCATCTCTTTCTAAAATAAAAAAATGGCAAATATATTACGACTACACATTCACTACTACATACAGTCAGAAAGAAATCGTAACAGAGAGGAGGTTGAGATGATGTCGTCTTCTCGACAGATACCTTAAATGACATGTTCAGCACTTTACTTTGAAACTGAAAACAATACAGTAAGTTTTTTGTGATGTACTGGAAGGTATTCCTAAAAATAAAAATGCATAAAATCAAGTTCGTACGCATCACCTGTCATCGTCAATAAGATAAATGGTGTTGTCTACCGACTGGATGCATTTCCGCCAAATGAGTTCTGTAGAATGATACATCCATCATCCTGCGGATACATACTGATTTTGAAAGGAAAACAGGTATTTGCTGTTGTGAAATATAGGGCTGTTGTGACACTGGTGTCGTTATTCAAGATAGTTACCCACCAGTGACTGCGGATGGACATCAGTGCAATGTGATCACAGACAATCGGTTGAGAAAGACTGATCACTGGATTCTTAAATAGTGAGTGGATGGCAGTGTACTGCTTATTGTCTTTGACAGGTCTTTCTTCACTTTGTAGAGTGCTTTGAAGAAGAGGCTTGTTGAGACAGAATGATCAGTGTTGATGAGGTGTTCAATTATCGCACTCCGTATTGAGCCACTAATGTTTTTCCGCGACCATACGCCATGATGTTCTTGAACTCTTAAGTTATATCAAATTTTCATTCGTTTCTGTGTGCATCCTGATTACAACTCACTTATAAAATTACCCATCTTATTATGTAACTCTAACACTATTATTAAACTCCATTTATGTATCCATTATTATTAACAAGTATGATTATAATAACTCATCACATCTGTTACTATCTTCTTTCGTGAAAAGAATTGTATATAAATGTGACTGTACAGCTTAAGAAAATAAATTGGCTGAAATGAGCCTCTTCACTGAACTACTTGTTTGGTTCTTTTGATTACTACCATAAGTTATACAATGCCCAAGGTAGGCAAAAATCAGTCTAGCTGAGCACCTACTCACTCTTAAACGGATGACAGCTGCCTCCAGGAAGTTAAGCAGGTGAGCTTAATTCTGTATATTCTTCAGTGAGGAAATTGATCCTACCTAAGAGAAGTAATTTCACCTCAGATGTTGTTACAATCAAAGTTACTGTCACACAGCTATTCCGGTGTGAAAGTACCACACTGTCTAGCATCGTGGCCACATTACAAACTTGATTGATAGAATTCATTCTCCATTATATAAAGCACCAGACGCATGTCACTAGTTATTGCCTAGTGTCAAATCACAAAGTTCAATACAATCCTATAGGAGGTCAATCGCGAATTCTAACAGCTCAGTGATAACGTCTTTGACTGCAGCATTGGGTGACGCGGATTTGAATCTCAGAATTGGCATTAGATCCTTTAAGATTACAGATATGCCTTGTTGACTAGTGAGTGTCACTTAGCACGAAACCTATGTTTATGGCTTTCTGCTGATTGCCTCCAGGTTGGCGGATACTGATGAAGAGTCCCCAACTACGACAAAACAGCCGTCCAGTACTCCCAGGTTTCCCAATGGTTCTCTAACCGACGTCAGCTCATCATGAAATCCTGTAACCAATCAAATCCCTACAGTCAACACTTGAATATCAATGAGATGCTCACTAGCGACTTGCCCTATTTCAGGTAGGTAGTTACCTGGGGTTCTAGTGAGAAGTCCTGACCAGTAGGGTGCAGCAGGTAGGGTGTGAGAACAAATACTCGCCAGCGATGAAATTGGCTAGTGGTCGTGCTATATCATGAATTGGCATAATTTAGAATTCATGGGCTAGTCATTGGATAGGGTCCCAGGGACTTAATGGCATACGGGCCTGGGTTCGAACTCTGCAGGTGTGCGCGTACTGATGAAGAGTCACAAACGAGGCTGATGAAACAGCTGTTCAGTACTCCCAGGTTTTCCAGTGGTTCTCAGCTCGTGGTGAAATCCTGTAACAAATAGCTTCTTGCTGACTATTCCAAACTATCCAATATCAAGTATTAGACCATTTTTATGGACTGTTGGATGATGATACATACTACTGTTTCAGTTTAGAAAGATTAAGTCTATATGAAAACCGAATTTCCTATTGTATCCAACTGTGAAATCTATACAAAGTATTTATGTGGTATTATATCATTGTCACTTTGTATGTGTAACAAAATGTCATATTTAGTCTACTGTCATTCTTGTCACATTGTTTTCATTGCTCTGTATTTTTGATTGTATGTATAGAAATTCCCCTTGGGCAGAATTAATCAGACAAAACTAACCTATTAAACTAAAAATTAATCGGGCTATATTGAGAGTATTGCTTTGGTTACAGGTTTGGTGACGAGTTGATATTAGTTAAAGAACCACTGGAAAGCCAAAGAGTACTGGACAGCTGTTTCGTTCTAGTTTAGGACTAATCATCAGTACGTACCCAGCGGGTTTCGAAATCGGAACTTGCAGGTTAAAAGGTAACCAGCGTGGTTCATCTAGTCGCCTATGACAGTGGCGGGCTTTTGCTAGCTGGCAGAAGTTGGAATCCATGGGCATTGGATCGGGTTTCAATGGTTGGATGGTTTACGAGCTCGCTTGTAAGCAGGTGCTGAGTTCTAAGCCTAGTGGTGGTGTGTGGTGTTGAAGAGTCCCAAGCTGGGGGGTGAAACAGCTGTCCAGTACTCTTGGTTGGTTTTCCAATGGTCCTCTAACTGATGTCAACTTGTGATCAAACCTGTAGCCAATCAAATCCCAGTCAAACAACACTTGATATTTTATTTCTTGAGTGGTTGTGAAATTTAAAAATTAACTTTACATGAAATCGGACAACTTTTAATGATCAGATTCCAGTTTCATTATGGACTGTAAGTTAGTCATTGACTATAAAATGCACCAACATGCCTGAAAGCCTATCTGATGTCAATGAACTTTATTTTTAAAAAATGTTGAATTGTTTTAATGGTTAAATCAAACCTTCATTGTCATCTCAGACAATATTTTGATCACTGCAATATCAGGCACAGGCAGCTTTCAGTGGCTTGGTCTACTGATCATCTGTGTGATTTGTCTGTATTCCTTTACGTTCCCAGGGGAAAATAGGGAGGGCTTCAAGCTAGATCTATGAAGTTTCGGTAGCAGTGGTAATTATTTTAACGGGATTGGATGGCTAGCCTCATGCCCAACCTCCCCTCATTACCATTCTTATTACTTGCTTAGAGAGGTAAAGGAGTGCGTTGGCCGGGGATTGAACCCTGGATCACCTGTGTGGTCGGTGAGCATCCAGCTGCTGTGCCACCAACGCACATCTGTGTGATTAGTTGTTTCCACAGTTTACGGGTGAATTTCAACTGATCGACGGAAATGTAGGTTTTCAAATTCCCAGCCAACTATTCTCCTAATATTATCCTGTATGGTTAAGCAAGAGACAAACAAGATCTATTCGTAGCATAAAGCTGATATTAATAAAGCATTTAAAGTTTGTTTTTTTATCGAATTTGAAAATATAAGGGATATACATTCCTTGTTGTTATGTTGGGTTTCTGTTAAAAGTAAAGTAATAAACATATCTATGGAAGTCGAGCTGTACTTTTTACTCAGCCATTTTCAGTCATTGCTAAATTTAGATTCCGATGTTTTTTAAAGGTTAGTTCTTAGATAATAATAATAATTTGATTTATTCCAAAATGGTTTGTGGAGGTTTCAGCATTTTATTAATTTAGTGAACAACAATAACAACAACCAGCAGGGAAAAAATACCTTACAGGGTACACTTAACCAGAGTTGATAACATCAACTTTTGGCATTACCAGAAACACTAGAGGGCAAAATAATGTACAAATGCAAAATGATAATAATAATAATATTAGTATTAATAACACCAAATTATAAGATAATGAGGATAGTGTCCCCATAAATTTACACATATGGGAGAATAACTGAGCCACTTTCTATGCTAATGACACAGTAAGTTGTAAATTTGATGTTTAAAACGGTCTTTATCACATAAACATTGATGGGGCAAATAAAGTGTCGTTGAGTTTTTATACTTAGTAGAGCAAGCATATATAATCTTTTATGTTGACTTCTAGTCCTACCTGATGAGATGCAAGGCGGGAAGGGTTGAGAATAGAGACAGTGTTGGGAATCAGACAATGTGTATTTAGACCATTTCTCACATGAGTTTAGGTGTCTGTAGACTAATGTAGTAACAAGCTGACTAAGTTGTACACTGTTTGCCCTATTGAAAACATTTAACGCCCTTATCATTGTTACAATCGTGTTTGAGTAGCCCAGGTTAGACTTGGGGAGCAGTAAAGAACAATAGGTAGGGTGACAGAGATAACAAACTGTAGAGCACGAAGTTAAGTGATTCCTGATCGCTTCAACTTGTAAATATAGTACGTTAGATGGAACATTTTCTTAGAAATCGACAAGGGGTATGGGATGACTGACCAATGGATGTCAGATGATAGAACTGTTCCAAGTTGTTTAGTGTTTGAATAGGTTTCTATTTCAGTGCCCTTAAAGCTACAAGCGTCATGTGAACAAACGAGTTCGTGTAGATCGCTTTTATGTCCGAAGGTGAAGTAAGTAAGTGCGCTTGAAAAGGGGTAAAAGTTGTAGACCAGTTTAAACCAAACTGGAAACCGAGTCCTATGACTGTTCAACACTGAATTATGGCAAGAGTGAGAATACAATTTATCGGCAAAACAAATTTAACTCCCTTTCGTTTCCCCTTCTATGGCATGATAAACCGGAAGTGGTCAACTACAATTTGAATTTTCTTGAGCAGTTGATTTTATGTGGTTTTGTACTGCATGTCATAGGGAATATTGTATATTTGTTATTTATCCCTTGGGTTCTGAATGGGACATACAGCCTCAACAGGACATCCCCATCTTCTCCTGTTCTCTTTATTTCTATTTAGCTGGCTCTAAGACTGTCTATAGTCTCTTATTTTCTCATCGCACGGTATTCTCCTTGTCACTCTAGTTCCCACACCGAACTCGTTGTATCCCAAATCTTGTCTAACATGTAGTAAGTAAGCCCGTTAAAGATTGATCAATGGGAGTGAGGCTAGCAATCAAACCATGTAAATTCAACATAAGCTCTACTGAAAACCTTGAAAGCTAAAAGTTTGAAGCCTTGTGTTCCACTCGGAGTGTAATTTTTGTGAATTACGTTAAATGGATAAATGGTTCATTCTGAAAAAGGCAGGGTAAAACATTTAAGACAAACACGATGGCCTTATCATTAAACCGGATAGAATAATCAAAAATTATGATCAAATTGTGTGCTTCGGTAGCGTGGCGGTAGAACCGTCGCCGATCACACAAGTGGTTCGGAGTTTTAGACCCTGGCCGACGCACTCCTTTACCTAGCTAGGCCAGTAATAAAAAAAGCTGGTAAAGAAAAGTTTTGGACATGAGGCTAGCAACCTCACCCTGTAAAAATAAAAACAGTGCTACAGGAACTTCAAGCCTCTAGCTTGAAGCCAACCTATGTTCCACTGGGAATGTGAAGGAATGAAAAAAAAAATAATCGAATTAAAAGTAGCACTTGAAAAGGAGTATTCTCTTATTTAGAGGTGAAATTCATTATAGTAGAATTTAACATTTACAGTGTGAATGAATTTTGATTAATTTTAGTGAAAATTCCATCATCGATCGACATCTATTAAAAAAAACCCACCGAAGATCATGAAGCGGTCAACAGGTGTTTCTTCTTAGTGTCGAACTCCATCATTGCTCACCAATAACCCTGTGAAGGATCAAATCCAGGGCTTTTAGGTTACGAAGTCAGTTTGTCTATCATTTAGATATTGGGTTGAAATCCAATTACATGCCTACATATAAAATTAGGTTACTTGGTAGAAGAAACCGTGTAAGGTGCTTAGATTGTATCTTATTTGTAGTGCTTACAAAAAAGCAGCGTGGCAATGAAATCCCTGATATTCTCAGTGAAGTGTTAGGGAAATGTCTCTTGGATCATTCAATCTTATTGCTTGTGTATAGCGGATGTTGCACAGTTAAAGGGTTGAAATCAAAGCGCGTATAGGCGTTTACCTACAAACAGAGTCAAGTTAAGACGGAAGGTCTGTCTAGTACTCCCTGGTTTATCAGTGCATCTTAAGCTGTTGCCGATTGGCGGAAAACTCCACCATAAAGTTATTGAAGTCTCACAAACGTGGCTAGTAGACACGTAGAATTTTCTTTGAGTGCCTAAAAGTACAACATTTCTATTATCGCACGCAGTATTTATTTTGAATTTATGCGTAACAGGGCATGACAGTGAAAGGCGTGATAATCACAAGATAGTTGGTATAAACTTTTCTAGCAGTAATTGTTTCGTGAATAAGACAGGTCTGATGACTTATATAATTACTCAATATGATCACATCAGTCTATCAGTCCAAGGGTGTTGATTTGTTTTTTATGCATCTCTTACGGATGACCATGAGAAAATCCTATAAAACCATTCGATTTATTTACCTGATGCCTACGTTAACGTTGAATATACGGATTAACCTAAGAAGGAGTTACTAGTAACAGCCTTCAAATTAATATTTCATCAAATGATACCTCTTGGTTAGTTGTCTATTAAAGCACATTAAAACTACAATTGTATGGCTGTTGATTTTGAATTTTTCACTTTATCCGTGATGATATGAATTCACTAGACTTTTGAATAACGAAAGTGTATTTAATGATTACACACAGTTAAATTGAAGGATAGAAATTGTTACAACACGTGGATTGCATAATGCATAATTTGGGAAAAATGATGAGTAATTACGGAATAAGCATATTATCCATATGAATGGTTATGAAAAACGAGAATGATGCAATGAACATCCCTGACATGTTTAATAATGCACATTCAGCAATAAACTTTACCATACAGAAAGAAAGTAATGACAGTATCTCATTCCTAGACGTCTTCATGACAAGGAAAGAAGATGGCACACTGAGAAGGAGTGGGCATAGGAAACCTACAACAACACCCATTTTTTGAGTTTTGTATCTTTGAAATATAAACGTAACTTGGTAAAGTGTCTGCCTTATAGAACTAGGTTAATCTCTTCAGAAAACTGCCTCAATGAGGGGCTCAAGATAATTAGAGAATCACTTAGGAAAATGGTTATCCAGATAAGTTCACTGAGAAAAATATGAGTTCAGCACCTAGGAGAGTCAGTA
Source organism: Trichobilharzia regenti (assembly GCA_944472135.2). Classification (NCBI taxonomy): domain Eukaryota; kingdom Metazoa; phylum Platyhelminthes; class Trematoda; order Strigeidida; family Schistosomatidae; genus Trichobilharzia; species Trichobilharzia regenti. The sequence goes on from OX235263.1 coordinate 70,392,832, forward strand.
TAGCAACAGTTCCGAAAAAACCGCTGTTCATAAAGCTGCAGTTCCTCGTTGACAACATCAGCGAAATAATAACACAGCGCCTGAAGAATGCAGTTGAGCGAGCTTATTATGCAGCAGAGGTACGTTGTCTCTTCACAACCACCCCTATTCTTTGTTCCAGAAATAAGGATACACTACCTAAATTTGCCTCTTCTATGTGTATCTACCAATTTGACTGCAGCTGCGGAGCCAGCTACATTGGGTGTACAATTAGGCAGGTTCATCATCGCATTTCCGAACATCATCAGCATGGTTAAGCAAAGGACAAACAAGATCTATTCGTAGCTCTATTTTAGCACACCTTGTAGATAGTGAGCATAAGGTTGACGTTAATACTGCATTTAAAATTATCTATTGCATTCCTACTAATCTAAATTTTTCTCTACGAGTTCGTCTTCTACAGACAGCTGAAGTAATAGCAATCTACCTGAAGAAGCCAAATTTGTGTGTTCAGAAGAAATTTGTACAGCTACTTTCCTTACCTTGGCCATAGTTACATGAATGTATAAACCGGACTACTTTGCCACCCTCCCCCTAAAATCTTATAAATTGTAAAAATTATAATTGTCCAAATTATTTTATTTTTTCTGACTACCTCATCTTGAATTACATGTTGCCTTTATAAAACTATTTTATTCTTAAGACCATTTCAGCCTTAGTTACAAGTTATCATTGTCCAAATCGTTTTATTTTCTTTAACAATCTGTTGCATAATCAACCTGTGCACACGCTTATTCCTTAATTACTCATCATTTTTCCAAAATTGTGCATTACGCAGTCCACATGTTGTAACCATTTTTATCCTTTAATTTAATCGTGTGTATTAATTTTCTTCGTTAATTATCACCCCACTGTTTGACATGTTGACACTGACTAATTATTGTTAACAAAGATAACAGTGCCACTTGATTGGTAAATTTTTGTGTGCTGTATTATATTAGATTAGAGCCAGAGATGAGGATTTAATTGAAAAGTAAATATTTCTTCGCTCAATCTTTCTGTTTTCTAAATGTCTAATTGGAGATTATTTTTTTCTATACTCTACGGTTACAATGTGACTTTGAATAAGGCATTAAGAAGACAAATTTCGCGAGATGATATCTTCATTTCGTAATTTCTTTACAACCGCTTTACAAATAACATGGTTAACAATGATAAAATAAACTTCATGAAAATTACTCAGTTAAATAAAAACAAAAGTACATACTAATGACCAATCATATTTAGATAGGTCATGTAGTCCAGGGTAGGCGAAGATTGAAGTCTATTGATTTTTGTACACAAAGTTTAGGCTGTATGTGATTAATCCCCAAAGTGCTTCCATCATCTGCAATAACCAACCTTGAATTAGAGTTATGTGAAATAATTGTGAAACAGTCATTAATATTGATTTTGTGACCAGACATTAATAAGTGTTTTGCAATGGATGATGCTGGATTCCTATTAAGATTAATCGCATTGGGATTTTGTATATGATTTAGTAGCCATTTTGGAACATGTTCTTTTCGACGACATTGGAACATTCTATTGGTTCTACCTATACAGGTGTCACTGCAACAACTGCAGGCGAACTTGTAGATACAGTTTGAAGTAGAGTCCACAGAATTTCGTCCTCTAATCGTAGGTACAGGGATCGGAAATGTTCGGTAAGTGAGAAAAAGAGATGTGGCGGCGTAGAATGTGCGTTTGATGGCTGACCGAAGTCTTTGAGCTGTCAACTGCATAATCTGGTCGCCCTTGAATGGTAGATTGATAAAGATAGCTTTCTTTGGTACAGAAGCTTTCTTTTCAAGATGTGGTCTATCCTTACCGTGACAATTGATGAAGTTTTCTGGATAACCATTGGCTAGTAAAACTGAATGTATGTGTCGAAGCTCATCCATCAATGTGTCACTCGTACATATTTTTCGAGCCCTTGAGAACAAACATTTCACCAGGGAACGTTTATACTGGATAGGAACAAAACTGGTAAAATGAAGATATTGTCCACTCCACGTCTGTTTACGAAAAATAGATCGCTGAATCGTTCCATCATTTCTCCTAGTCATAGTAATATCCAGGAAACTGAGTTTGTCATTGGATTCTAGTTCGGAGGTCACTCGAATATTTGGATGGATATGATTAAATGTGACTTTGGTTTACTATCATATAGCTGTGTTGAATTCATCAGTAAAGCATGCTCACGATCCAATGTGAAATCGAACCAACAGTGATTATGAAAGTGACTGCCAGTGGGTTCGAGTTAACAATATTACAGAATAATTTGGATAATTGTAAACAGCGTTCTGTTGAAAGCCTATGGTGAAGGACTAAAGTCAGTGAAAGCACGTGAACGTTTAGGATTCATCAATGAGAAATCTCACTCAGACTAGTAGAAAACAGTTGTGCAGTGGTCGTTAGGTTTCATGTGTTTACTGAATGGTGTTTATGGTGCAACAGCAGAAGAAAAGACACGGAAGCCAAGGCTTATTTTCACATGAGCAAACCGCTGTTTACATCTATACAGTTTTATATTCTCTAACCAATCACTGAGCTTGAGATTTTTGGTTTACATTAAATGACATGAAATAGAATGTTCAAATAGATGCATAGTATTCTGTTGGTAATACACTATTGAACCGTTGGAATAGTATTCAGACGTTAACATCAACAAATAGAAGGATTCTTACTGTAAAAATAACATTCCGTTGGAACACATTGTCTCTAGCACACCACCACAATGGGAACAGTTATATCTACCTATTTTTAGCGTTTAAATTCAGCTTTAAAAGACAATGTTTAAGCGTAATTAAAATAGGAGTACCATTTAGACGCATATGTGTTGAGAGTAAATTATCATTAATTATTTACTTGCTGACTGGTGAGTATCAACAAGCATGACACCTAGGTTGAAGGTTTCTTGCCGACTGCCTCTGACCAACCATATAAGAAGGCGGATTGAATGATGTAGGAGAGGATTCCACATGCTTTGTAAGTAATTGAAACAACTGGACTAACTCCTTGTGTAACTTTAAAAAAACATGTTAATCCTTATTATCTAATGCAGTTTGGATGTCAATATCGAAACGTTATCAAAACGTCTGCTAAAGGCCTTCAAAATGATTTTCAACTCAACTAAGCTGTGTTATGTATTCACTGGCCGACCAATACTTGGTTCAAGAAATAAAGACAAACTTCCCTGTTTCGCCTCGTTCTATTGTGTATTTACCAGTTTCAATGCCCTTGTGAAGCCAACTACATTGGGTGTACGATCAGGCAAGTTCCTCGTCGAATTCTTGTACACCTCCCATCTTGGTTTGGCAAAGGTCCGAATAAATACTAGCTCATCTCGTCGATACTGGACATCAAGTCGACTTTAACAAAGCTTTTAAAGTTATTTGTCGTGTATCACACAACCTCCCGCATGGTCTACGAGTACGACTTTTACATACAACAGAATCAATCGGAATTCATCTGAACAAGTTGAATCTGTGTTCAAAAGAAACTCGCACAGTCCCTCTCTTTTCTAGGGCCAACTACATAATGTGTATTAAGTTTTAAAACAATTTCCCTTCCCCTTGAAACTATCTTTTGACTTTGTTAATTTTTATAATTTTAACAATTTTAGCTAATTCTGTTAAATTGTCTGTATTTTACGTAATTTTTTCGAACCATCCTATTCTTCTTAGTCATCACTGGTATCTTACAAATTTCTTGATTATGTAATAACTTGTTGCAAACGCCTAAGAATCGACTTATCTTGAATTCCGAAACTAATGTGCGTCGGTGGCACAGTGGTTAGGACTCTCGCCGACCATGCACATGGTCCGGGGTTCGAGCCCACGCCGACGCACACCTGATATCTATGGTCAGCCTGCAAAATTTGGGCTACCGATATCCACGCTGAAAATTCCATACTTGTACCAAAAATACGGTGTGGAATCAAGCTCTAATCAAAAGAAAAAAATTAAAAATTAATTTTCATCGCTTTCTTAAAACTTGCATATTTTGTTACTAAAATCTATTAGTTAATTGTTGATTGTTTGATGACCTTTAACCTCTTAATTTCACCTACCCAGCATTTACCTAAAACTGATTGACTAAAACAACCAGATGATTAGTTAAAACAATTTTGACGTAAAAAACAACTATATGCATTAGTGTCGAGCTAGCCAGGGGATGATGAGAAAGTAATTGGATTGAAAAGGAATGCATATTTCTTCGCTCAGTCAATCTGTTGTTGTTTTTCTAAATGCGTAAACAGGAATTTGGACTGTCCCATTGATTGATTCGACTGAAGTTCTTGACGTCTGCATATATGTTGGCTCCTTGTGCTGATGCTTCAACGATATCTAGTGGATAACTCTTTGGCGTTTGAAACTATGGTTGCCGCATACGAGCCTTAGTGGGAACACCATTACTCATTGAGGAATGCAGGTACATTCAGTATCTGACGAGTCCCAAATATGATAAAATGCGCATCCTTGATTCCACTGCTAGTTACCATCCACCATCTCTTTCTAAAATAAAAAAATGGCAAATATATTACGACTACACATTCACTACTACATACAGTCAGAAAGAAATCGTAACAGAGAGGAGGTTGAGATGATGTCGTCTTCTCGACAGATACCTTAAATGACATGTTCAGCACTTTACTTTGAAACTGAAAACAATACAGTAAGTTTTTTGTGATGTACTGGAAGGTATTCCTAAAAATAAAAATGCATAAAATCAAGTTCGTACGCATCACCTGTCATCGTCAATAAGATAAACGGTGTTGTCTACCGACTGGATGCATTTCCGCCAAATGAGTTCTGTAGAATGATACATCCATCATCCTGCGGATACATACTGATTTTGAAAGGAAAACAGGTATTTGCTGTTGTGAAATATAGGGCTGTTGTGACACTGGTGTCGTTATTCAAGATAGTTACCCACCAGTGACTGCGGATGGACATCAGTGCAATGTGATCACAGACAATCGGTTGAGAAAGACTGATCACTGGATTCTTAAATAGTGAGTGGATGGCAGTGTACTGCTTATTGTCTTTGACAGGTCTTTCTTCACTTTGTAGAGTGCTTTGAAGAAGAGGCTTGTTGAGACAGAATGATCAGTGTTGATGAGGTGTTCAATTATCGCACTCCGTATTGAGCCACTAATGTTTTTCCGCGACCATACGCCATGATGTTCTTGAACTCTTAAGTTATATCAAATTTTCATTCGTTTCTGTGTGCATCCTGATTACAACTCACTTATAAAATTACCCATCTTATTATGTAACTCTAACACTATTATTAAACTCCATTTATGTATCCATTATTATTAACAAGTATGATTATAATAACTCATCACATCTGTTACTATCTTCTTTCGTGAAAAGAATTGTATATAAATGTGACTGTACAGCTTAAGAAAATAAATTGGCTGAAATGAGCCTCTTCACTGAACTACTTGTTTGGTTCTTTTGATTACTACCATAAGTTATACAATGCCCAAGGTAGGCAAAAATCAGTCTAGCTGAGCACCTACTCACTCTTAAACGGATGACAGCTGCCTCCAGGAAGTTAAGCAGGTGAGCTTAATTCTGTATATTCTTCAGTGAGGAAATTGATCCTACCTAAGAGAAGTAATTTCACCTCAGATGTTGTTACAATCAAAGTTACTGTCACACAGCTATTCCGGTGTGAAAGTACCACACTGTCTAGCATCGTGGCCACATTACAAACTTGATTGATAGAATTCATTCTCCATTATATAAAGCACCAGACGCATGTCACTAGTTATTGCCTAGTGTCAAATCACAAAGTTCAATACAATCCTATAGGAGGTCAATCGCGAATTCTAACAGCTCAGTGATAACGTCTTTGACTGCAGCATTGGGTGACGCGGATTTGAATCTCAGAATTGGCATTAGATCCTTTAAGATTACAGATATGCCTTGTTGACTAGTGAGTGTCACTTAGCACGAAACCTATGTTTATGGCTTTCTGCTGATTGCCTCCAGGTTGGCGGATACTGATGAAGAGTCCCCAACTACGACAAAACAGCCGTCCAGTACTCCCAGGTTTCCCAATGGTTCTCTAACCGACGTCAGCTCATCATGAAATCCTGTAACCAATCAAATCCCTACAGTCAACACTTGAATATCAATGAGATGCTCACTAGCGACTTGCCCTATTTCAGGTAGGTAGTTACCTGGGGTTCTAGTGAGAAGTCTTGACCAGTAGGGTGCAGCAGGTAGGGTGTGAGAACAAATACTCGCCAGCGATGAAATTGGCTAGTGGTCGTGCTATATCATGAATTGGCATAATTTAGAATTCATGGGCTAGTCATTGGATAGGGTCCCAGGGACTTAATGGCATACGGGCCTGGGTTCGAACTCTGCAGGTGTGCGCGTACTGATGAAGAGTCACAAACGAGGCTGATGAAACAGCTGTTCAGTACTCCCAGGTTTTCCAGTGGTTCTCAGCTCGTGGTGAAATCCTGTAACAAATAGCTTCTTGCTGACTATTCCAAACTATCCAATATCAAGTATTAGACCATTTTTATGGACTGTTGGATGATGATACATACTACTGTTTCAGTTTAGAAAGATTAAGTCTATATGAAAACCGAATTTCCTATTGTATCCAACTGTGAAATCTATACAAAGTATTTATGTGGTATTATATCATTGTCACTTTGTATGTGTAACAAAATGTCATATTTAGTCTACTGTCATTCTTGTCACATTGTTTTCATTGCTCTGTATTTTTGATTGTATGTATAGAAATTCCCCTTGGGCAGAATTAATCAGACAAAACTAACCTATTAAACTAAAAATTAATCGGGCTATATTGAGGAGTATTGCTTTGGTTACAGGTTTGGTGACGAGTTGATATTAGTTAAAGAACCATTGGAAAGCCAAAGAGTACTGGACAGCTGTTTCGTTCTAGTTTAGGACTAATCATCAGTACGTACCCAGCGGGTTTCGAAATCGGAACTTGCAGGTTAAAAGGTAACCAGCGTGGTTCATCTAGTCGCCTATGACAGTGGCGGGCTTTTGCTAGCTGGCAGAAGTTGGAATCCATGGGCCATTGGATCGGGTTTCAATGGTTGGATGGTTTACGAGCTCGCTTGTAAGCAGGTGCTGAGTTCTAAGCCTAGTGGTGGTGTGTGGTGTTGAAGAGTCCCAAGCTGGGGGGTGAAACAGCTGTCCAGTACTCTTGGTTGGTTTTCCAATGGTCCTCTAACTGATGTCAACTTGTGATCAAACCTGTAGCCAATCAAATCCCAGTCAAACAACACTTGATATTTTATTTCTTGAGTGGTTGTGAAATTTAAAAATTAACTTTACATGAAATCGGACAACTTTTAATGATCAGATTCCAGTTTCATTATGGACTGTAAGTTAGTCATTGACTATAAAATGCACCAACATGCCTGAAAGCCTATCTGATGTCAATGAACTTTATTTTTAAAAAATGTTGAATTGTTTTAATGGTTAAATCAAACCTTCATTGTCATCTCAGACAATATTTTGATCACTGCAATATCAGGCACAGGCAGCTTTCAGTGGCTTGGTCTACTGATCATCTGTGTGATTTGTCTGTATTCCTTTACGTTCCCAGGGGAAAATAGGGAGGGCTTCAAGCTAGATCTATGAAGTTTCGGTAGCAGTGGTAATTATTTTAACGGGATTGGATGGCTAGCCTCATGCCCAACCTCCCCTCATTACCATTCTTATTACTTGCTTAGAGAGGTAAAGGAGTGCGTTGGCCGGGGATTGAACCCTGGATCACCTGTGTGGTCGGTGAGCATCCAGCTGCTGTGCCACCAACGCACATCTGTGTGATTAGTTGTTTCCACAGTTTACGGGTGAATTTCAACTGATCGACGGAAATGTAGGTTTTCAAATTCCCAGCCAACTATTCTCCTAATATTATCCTGTATGGTTAAGCAAGAGACAAACAAGATCTATTCGTAGCATAAAGCTGATATTAATAAAGCATTTAAAGTTTTTTTTTTTATCGAATTTGAAAATATAAGGGATATACATTCCTTGTTGTTATGTTGGGTTTCTGTTAAAAGTAAAGTAATAAACATATCTATGGAAGTCGAGCTGTACTTTTTACTCAGCCATTTTCAGTCATTGCTAAATTTAGATTCCGATGTTTTTTAAAGGTTAGTTCTTAGATAATAATAATAATATTTGATTTATTCCAAAATGGTTTGTGGAGGTTTCAGCATTTTATTAATTTAGTGAACAACAATAACAACAACCAGCAGGGAAAAAATACCTTACAGGGTACACTTAACCAGAGTTGATAACATCAACTTTTGGCATTACCAGAAACACTAGAGGGCAAAATAATGTACAAATGCAAAATGATAATAATAATAATATTAGTATTAATAACACCAAATTATAAGATAATGAGGATAGTGTCCCCATAAATTTACACATATGGGAGAATAACTGAGCCACTTTCTATGCTAATGACACAGTAAGTTGTAAATTTGATGTTTAAAACGGTCTTTATCACATAGAACATTGATGGGGCAAATAAAGTGTCGTTGAGTTTTTATACTTAGTAGAGCAAGCATATATAATCTTTTATGTTGACTTCTAGTCCTACCTGATGAGATGCAAGGCGGGAAGGGTTGAGAATAGAGACAGTGTTGGGAATCAGACAATGTGTATTTAGACCATTTCTCACATGAGTTTAGGTGTCTGTAGACTAATGTAGTAACAAGCTGACTAAGTTGTACACTGTTTGCCCTATTGAAAACATTTAACGCCCTTATCATTGTTACAATCGTGTTTGAGTAGCCCAGGTTAGAATTTGGGAGCAGTAAAGAACAATAGGTAGGGTGACAGAGATAACAAACTGTAGAGCACGAAGTTAAGTGATTCCTGATCGCTTCAACTTGTAAATATAGTACGTTAGATGGAACATTTTCTTAGAAATCGACAAGGGGTATGGGATGACTGACCAATGGATGTCAGATGGTAGAACTGTTCCAAGTTGTTTAGTGTTTGAATAGGTTTCTATTTCAGTGCCCTTAAAGCTACAAGCGTCATGTGAACAAACGAGTTCGTGTAGATCGCTTTTATGTCCGAAGGTGAAGTAAGTAAGTGCGCTTGAAAAGGGGTAAAAGTTGTAGACCAGTTTAAACCAAACTGAAAACCGAGTCCTATGACTGTTCAACACTGAATTATGGCAAGAGTGAGAATACAATTTATCGGCAAAACAAATTTAACTCCCTTTCGTTTCCCCTTCTATGGCATGATAAACCGGAAGTGGTCAACTACAATTTGAATTTTCTTGAGCAGTTGATTTTATGTGATTTTGTACTGCATGTCATAGGGAATATTGTATATTTGTTATTTATCCCTTGGGTTCTGAATGGGACATACAGCCTCAACAGGACATCCCCATCTTCTCCTGTTCTCTTTATTTCTATTTAGCTGGCTCTAAGACTGTCTATAGTCTCTTATTTTCTCATCGCACGGTATTCTCCATGTCACCCTAGGACCCACACCGAACTCGTTGTATCCCAAATCTTGTCTAACATGTAGTAAGTAAGCCCGTTAAAGATTGATCAATGGGAGTGAGGCTAGCAATCAAACCATGTAAATTCAACATAAGCTCTACTGAAAACCTTGAAAGCTAAAAGTTTGAAGCCTTGTGTTCCACTCGGAGTGTAATTTTTGTGAATTACGTTAAATGGATAAATGGTTCATTCTGAAAAAGGCAGGGTAAAACATTTAAGACAAACACGATGGCCTTATCATTAAACCGGATAGAATAATCAAAAATTATGATCAAATTGTGTGCTTCGGTAGCGTGGCGGTAGAACCGTCGCCGATCACACAAGTGGTTCGGAGTTTTAGACCCTGGCCGACGCACTCCTTTACCTAGCTAGGCCAGTAATAAAAAAAGCTGGTAAAGAAAAGTTTTGGACATGAGGCTAGCAACCTCACCCTGTAAAAATAAAAACAGTGCTACAGGAACTTCAAGCCTCTATCTTGAAGCCAACCTATGTTCCACTGGGAATGTGAAGGAATGAAAAAAAAAATAATCGAATTAAAAGTAGCACTTGAAAAGGAGTATTCTCTTATTTAGAGGTGAAATTCATTATAGTAGAATTTAACATTTACAGTGTGAATGAATTTTGATTAATTTTAGTGAAAATTCCATCATCGATCGACATCTATTAAAAAAAACCCACCGAAGATCATGAAGCGGTCAACAGGTGTTTCTTCTTAGTGTCGAACTCCATCATTGCTCACCAAAAACCCTGTGAAGGATCAAATCCAGGGCTTTTAGGTTACGAAGTCAGTTTGTCTATCATTTAGATATTGGGTTGAAATCCAATTACATGCCTACATATAAAATTAGGTTACTTGGTAGAAGAAACCGTGTAAGGTGCTTAGATTGTATCTTATTTGTAGTGCTTACAAAAAAGCAGCGTGGCAATGAAATCCCTGATATCCTCAGTGAAGTGTTAGGGAAATGTCTCTTGGATCATTCAATCTTATTGCTTGTGTATAGCGGATGTTGCACAGTTAAAGGGTTGAAATCAAAGCGCGTATAGGCGTTTACCTACAAACAGAGTCAAGTTAAGACGGAAGGTCTGTCTAGTACTCCCTGGTTTATCAGTGCATCTTAAGCTGTTGCCGATTGGCGGAAAACTCCACCATAAAGTTATTGAAGTCTCACAAACGTGGCTAGTAGACACGTAGAATTTTCTTTGATTGCCTAAAAGTACAACATTTCTATTATCGCACGCAGTATTTATTTTGAATTTATGCGTAACAGGGCATGACAGTGAAAGGCGTGATAATCACAAGATAGTTGGTATAAACTTTTCTAGCAGTAATTGTTTCGTGAATAAGACAGGTCTGATGACTTATATAATTACTCAATATGATCACATCAGTCTATCAGTCCAAGGGTGTTGATTTGTTTTTCATGCATCTCTCACGGATGACCATGAGAAAATCCTATAAAACCATTCGATTTATTTACCTGATGCCTACGTTAACGTTGAATATACGGATTAACCTAAGAAGGAGTTACTAGTAACAGCCTTCAAATTAATATTTCATCAAATGATACCTCTTGGTTAGTTGTCTATTAAAGCACATTAAAACTACAATTTTATGGCTGTTGATTTTGAAATTTTCACTTTATCCGTGATGATATGAATTCACTAGACTTTTGAATAACGAAAGTGTATTTAATGATTACACACAATTAAATTGAAGGATAGAAATTGTTACAACACGTGGATTGCATAATGCATAATTTGGGAAAAATGATGAGTAATTACGGAATAAGCATATTATCCATATGAATGGTTATGAAAAACGAGAATGATGCAATGAACATCCCTGACATGTTTAATAATGCACATTCAGCAATAAACTTTACCATACAGAAAGAAAGTAATGACAGTATCTCATTCCTAGACGTCTTCATGACAAGGAAAGAAGATGGCACACTGAGAAGGAGTGGGCATAGGAAACCTACAACAACACCCATTTTTTGAGTTTTGTATCTTTGAAATATAAACGTAACTTGGTAAAGTGTCTGCCTTATAGAACTAGGTTAATCTCTTCAGAAAACTGCCTCAATGAGGGGCTCAAGATAATTAGAGAATCACTTAGGAAAATGGTTATCCAGATAAGTTCACTGAGAAAAATATGAGTTCAGCACCTAGGAGAGTCAGTATAGCAACAGTTCCGAAAAAACCGCTGTTCATAAAGCTGCAGTTCCTCGTTGACAACATCAGCGAAATAATAACACAGCGCCTGAAGAATGCAGTTGAGCGAGCTTATTATGCAGCAGAGGTACGTTGTCTCTTCACAACCACCCCTATTCTATGTTCCAGAAATAAGGATAAACTACCTAAATTTGCCTCTTCTATGTGTATCTACCAATTTGACTGCAGCTGCGGAGCCAGCTACATTGGGTGTACAATTAGGCAGGTTCATCATCGTATTTCCGAACATCATCAGCATGGTTAAGCAAAGGACAAACAAGATCTATTCGTAGCTCTATTTTAGCACACCTTGTAGATAGTGAGCATAAGGTTGACGTTAATACTGCATTTAAAATTATCTATTGCATTCCTACTAATCTAAATTTTTCTCTACGAGTTCGTCTTCTACAGACAGCTGAAGTAATAGGAATCTACCTGAAGAAGCCAAATTTGTGTGTTCAGAAGAAATTTGTACAGCTACTTTCCTTACCTTGGCCATAGTTACATGAATGTATAAACCGGACTACTTTGCCACCCTCCCCCTAAAATCTTATAAATTGTAAAAATTATAATTGTCCAAATTATTTTATTTTTTCTGACTACCTCATCTTGAATTACATGTTGCCTTTATAAAACTATTTTATTCTTAAGACCATTTCAGCCTTAGTTACAAGTTATCATTGTCCAAATCGTTTTATTTTCTTTAACAATCTGTTGCATAATCAACCTGTGCACACGCTTATTCCTTAATTACTCATCATTTTTCCAAAATTGTGCATTACGCAGTCCACATGTTGTAACCATTTCTATCCTTTAATTTAATCGTGTGTATTAATTTTCTTCGTTAATTATCACCCCACTGTTTGACATGTTGACACTGACTAATTATTGTTAACAAAGATAACAGTGCCACTTGATTGGTAAATTTTTGTGTGCTGTATTATATTAGATTAGAGCCAGAGATGAGGATTTAATTGAAAAGTAAATATTTCTTCGCTCAATCTTTCTGTTTTCTAAATGTCTAATTGGAGATTATTTTTTTCTATACTCTACGGTTACAATGTGACTTTGAATAAGGCATTAAGAAGACAAATTTCGCGAGATGATATCTTCATTTCGTAATTTCTTTACAACCGCTTTACAACTAACATGGTTAACAATGATAAAATAATGATCATAACAATTACTCAGTTAAATAAAAACAAAAGTACATACTAATGACCAATCATATTTAGATAGGTCATGTAGTCCAGGGTAGGCGAAGATTGAAGTCTATTGATTTTTGTACACACAGTTTAGGCTGTATGTGATTAATCCCCCAAAGTGCTTCCATCATCTGCAATAACCAACCTTGAATTAGAGTTATGTGAAATAATTGTGAAACAGTCATTAATATTGATTTTGTGACCAGACATTAATAAGTGTTTTGCAATGGATGATGCTGGATTCCTATTAAGATTAATCGCATTGGGATTTTGTATATGATTTAGTAGCCATTTTGGAACATGTTCTTTTCGACGACATTGGAACATTCTATTGGTTCTACCTATACAGGTGTCACTGCAACAACTGCAGGTGAACTTGTAGATACAGTTTGAAGTAGAGTCCACAGAATTTCGTCCTCTAATCGTAGGTACAGGGATCGAAAATGTTCGGCAAGTAAGGAAAAGAGATGTGGCGGCGTAGAATGTGCGTTTGATGGCTGACCGAAGTCTTTGAGCTGTCAACTGCATAATCTGGTCGCCCTTGAATGGTAGATTAATAAAGATAGCTTTCTTTGGTACAGAAGCTTTCTTTTCAAGATGTGGTCTATCCTTACCGTGACAATTGATGAAGTTTTCTGGATAACCATTGGCTAGTAAAACTGAATGTATGTGTCGAAGCTCATCCATCAATGTGTCACTCGTACATATTTTTCGAGCCCTTGAGAACAAACATTTCACCAGGGAACGTTTATACTGGATAGGAACAAAACTGGTAAAATGAAGATATTGTCCACTCCACGTCTGTTTACGAAAAATAGATCGCTGAATCGTTCCATCATTTCTCCTAGTCATAGTAATATCCAGGAAACTGAGTTTGTCATTGGATTCTAGTTCGGAGGTCACTCGAATATTTGGATGGATATGATTAAATGTGACTTTGGTTTACTATCATATAGCTGTGTTGAATTCATCAGTAAAGCATGCTCACGATCCAATGTGAAATCGAACCAACAGTGATTATGAAAGTGACTGCTAATGGGTTCGAGTTAACAATATTACAGAATAATTTGGATAATTGTAAACAGCGTTCTGTTGAAAGCCTATGGTGAAGGACTAAAGTCAATGAAAGCACGTGAACGTTTAGGATTCATCAATGAGAAATCTCACTCAGACTAGTAGAAAACAGTTGTGCAGTGGTCGTTAGGTTTCATGTGTTTACTGAATGGTGTTTATGGTGCAACAGCAGAAGAAAAGACACGGAAGCCAAGGCTTATTTTCACATGAGCAAACCGCTGTTTACATCTATACAGTTTTATATTCTCTAACCAATCACTGAGCGTGTGATTTTTGGTTTACATTAAATGACATGAAATAGAATGTTCAAATAGATGCATAGTATTCTGTTGGTAATACACTATTGAACCGTTGGAATAGTATTCAGACGTTAACATCAACAAATAGAAGGATTCTTACTGTAAAAATAACATTCCGTTGGAACACATTGTCTCTAGCACACCAACAAAATGGGAACAGTTATATCTACCTATTTTTAGCGTTCAAATTCAGCTTTAAAAGACAATGTTTAAGCGTAATAAAAATAGGAGTACCATTTAGACGCATATATGTTGAAAGTAAATTATCATTAATTATTTACTTGCTGACTGGTGAGTATCAACAAGCATGACAACTAGGTTGAAGGTTTCTTGCCGACTGCCTCTGACCAACCATATAAGAAGGCGGATTGAATGATGTAGGAGAGGATTCCACATGCTTTGTAAGTAATTGAAACAACTGGACTAACTCCTTGTGTATCTTTAAAAAAACATGTTAATCCTTATTATCTAATGCAGTTTGGATGTCAATATCGAAACGTTATCAAAACGTCTGCGAAGGGCCTTCAAAATAATTTTCAACTCAACTGAGCTGTGTTATGTATTCACTGACCGACCAATACTTGGTTCAAGAAATAAAGACAAACTTCCCTGTTTCGCCTAGTCCAATTGTGTATTTACCAGTTTCACTGCCCTTGTGAAGCCAATTACATTGGGTGTATGATCAGGCAAATTCCTCGTCGAATTCTTGTACACCTCCCATATTGGTTTGGCAAAGGTCCGAATAAATACTAGCTCATCTCGTCGATACTGGACATCAAGTCGACTTTAACAAAGCTTTTAAAGTTATTTGTCGTGTATCACCCAACCTCCCGCATGGTCTACGAGTACGACTTTTACATACAACAGAATCAATCGGAATTCATCTGAACAAGTTGAATCTGTGTTCAAAACAGACTCGCACAGTCCCTCTCTTTTCTAGGGCCAACTACATAATGTGTATTAAGTTTTAAAACAATTTCCCTTCCCCTTGTAACTATCTTTTGACTTTGTTAATTTTTATAATTTTAACAATTCTAGCTAATTCTATTAAATTGTCTGTATTTTACGTAATTTTTTCGAACCATCCTATTCTTCTTAGTCATCACTGGTATCTTACAAATTTCTTGATTATGTAATAACTTGTTGCAAACGCCTAAGAATCGACTTATCTTGAATTCCGAAACTAATGTGCGTCGGTGGCACAGTGGTTAGGACTCTCGCCGACCATGCACATGGTCCGGGGTTCGAGCCCACGCCGACGCACACCTGATATCTATGGTCAGCCTGCAAAATTTGGGCTACCGATATCCACGCTGAAAATTCCATACTTGTACCAAAAATACGGTGTGGAATCAAGCTCTAATCAAAAGAAAAAAATTAAAAATTAATTTTCACCGCTTTCTTAAAACTTGCATATTTTGTTACTAAAATCTATTAGTTAATTGTTGATTGTTTGATGACCTTTAACCTCTCAATTTCACCTACCCAGCATTTACCTAAAACTGATTGACTAAAATAAGCAGATGATTAGTTAAAACAATTTTGACGTAAAAAACAACTATATGCATTAATGTAGAGCTAGCCAGGGGATGATGAGAAAGTAATTGGATTGAAAAGGAATGCATATTTCTTCGCTCAGTCAATCTGTTGTTGTTTTTCTAAATGCGTAAACAGGAATTTGGACTGTCCCATTGATTGATTCGACTGAAGTTCTTGACGTCTGCATATATGTTGGCTCCTTGTGCTGATGCTTCAACGATATCTAGTGGATAAATCTTTGGTGTTTGAAACTATGGTTGCCGCATACGAGCCTTAGTGGGAACACCATTACTCATTGAGGAATGCAGGTACATTCAGTATCTGACGAGTCCCAAATATGATAAAATGCGCATCCTTGATTCCACTGCTAGTTACCATCCGCCATCTCTTTCTAAAATAAAAAAATGGCAAATATATTATGACTACACATTCACTACTACATACAGTCAGAAAGAAATCGTAGCAGAGAGGAGGTTGAGATGATGTCGTCTTCTCGACAGATACCTTAAATGACATGTTCAGCACTTTACTTTGAAACTGAAAACAATACAGTAAGTTTTTAGTGATGTACTGGAAGGTATTCCTAAAAATAAAAATGCATAAAATCAAGTTCGTACGCCTCACCTGTCATCGTCAATAAGATAAACGGTGTTGTCTACCGACTGGATGCATTTCCGCCAAATGAGTTCTGTAGAATGATACATCCATCATCCTGCGGATACATACTGATTTTGAAAGGAAAACAGGTATTTGCTGTTGTGAAATATAGGGCTGTTGTGACACTGGTGTCGTTAGTCAAGATAGTTACTCACCAGTGACTGCGGATGAATATCAGTGCAATGTGATCACAGACAATCGGTTGAGAAAGACTGATCACTGGATTCTTAAATAGTGAGTGGATGGCAGTGTCCTGCTTATTGTCTTTGACAGATCTTTCTTCACTTTGTAGAGTGCTTTGAAGAAGAGGCTTGTTGAGACAGAATGATCAGTGTTGATGAGGTGTTCAATTATCGCACTCCGTATTGAGCCACTAATGTTTTTCCGCGACCATACGCCATGATGTTCTTGAACTCTTAAGTTATATCACATTTTCATTCGTTTCTGTGTGCGTCCTGATTACAACTCACTTATAAAATTACCCATCTTACTATGTAACTCTAACACTATTATTCAACTCCTTTTATGCAGCCATTATTATTAACAAGTATGATTATAATAACTCATCACATCTGTTACTATCTTCTTTCGTGAAAAGAATTGTATATAAATGTGACTGTACAGCTTAAGAAAATAAATTGGCTGAAATGAGCCTATTCACTGAACTACTTGTTTGGTTCTTTTGATTACTGCCATAAGTTATACAATGCCCAAGGTAGGCGAAAATCAGTCTAGCTGAGCACCTACTCACTCTTAAACGGATGACAGCTGCCTCCAGGAAGTTAAGCAGGTGAGCTTAATTCTATATATTCTTCAGTGAGGAAATTGATCCTACCTAAGAGAAGTAATTTCACCTCAAATGTTGTTACAATCAAAGTTATTGTCACACAGCTATTCCGGTGTGAAAGCACCACACCATCCAGCATCGTGGCCACATTAAAAACTTGATTGATAGAATTCATTCTTCATTATATAAAGCACCAGACGCATGTCACTAGTTATTGCCTAGTGTCAAATCACAAAGTTCAATACAATCCTATAGGAGGTCAATCGCAAATTCTAACAGCTCAGTGATAACGCCTTTGACTGCAGCACTGGGTGACACGGGTTTGAATCTCAGAATTGGCATTAGATCCTTTAAGATTACAGATATGCCTTGTTGACTAGTGAGTGTCACTTAGCACGAAACTCTATGTTTATAGCTTGCTGCTGATTGCCTCCAGGTTGGTGGATACTGATAAAGAGTCCCCAACTACGAAGAAACAGCCGTCCGGTACTCCCAGGTTTCCCAATGTTTCTCTAACCGACGTCAGCTCATCATAAAATCCTGTAACCAATCAAATCCCTACAGTCAACACTTGAATATCAATGAGATGCTCACTAGCGACTTGCCCTATTTCAGGTAGGTAGTTACCTGGGGTTCTAGTGAGAAGTCCTGACCAGTAGGGTGCAGCAGGTCGGGTGTGAGAACGAATACTCGCCAGCGATGAAATTGGCTAGTGGTCGTGCTATATCATGAATTGGCATAAGTTAGAATTCATGGACTAGTCATTGGATAGGGGCCCAGGGACTTGATGGCATACGGGCCTGGGTTCGAACTCTGCAGGTGTGTGCGTACTGATCAAGAGTCCCAAATTAGGCTGATGAAACAGCTGTCCAATACTCCCAGGTTTTCCAGTGGTTCTCAGCTCGTGGTGAAATCCTGTAACAAATAGCTTCTTGCTGACTATTCCAAACTATCCAATATCAAGTATTAGACCATTTTTATGGACTGTTGGATGATGATACATACTACTGTTTCAGTTTAGAAAGATTAAGTCTATATGAAAACCGAATTTCCTATTGTATCCAACTGTGAAATCTATACAAAGTATTTATGTGGTATTATATCATTGTCACTTTGTATGTGTAACAAAATGTCATATTTAGTCTACTGTCATTCTTGTCACATTGTTTTCATTGCTTTGTATTTTTGATTGTATGTATAGAAATTCCCCTTGGGCAGAATTAATCAGACAAAACTAACCTATTAAACTAAAAATTAATCGGGCTATATTGAAGAGTATTGCTTTGGTTACAGGTTTGGTGACGAGTTGATATTAGTTAAAGAACCATTGGAAAGCCAAAGAGTACTGGACAGCTGTTTCGTTCTAGTTTAGGACTAATCATCAGTACGTACCCACCGGGTTTCGAAATCGGAACTTGCAGGTTAAAAGGTAACCAGCGTGGTTCATCTAGTCGCCTATGACAGTGGCGGGCTTTTGCTAGCTGGCAGAAGTTGGAATCCATGGGCCATTGGATCGGGTTTCAATGGTTGGATGGTTTACGAGCTCGCTTGTAAGCAGGTGCTGAGTTCTAAGCCTAGTGGTGGTGTGTGCTGTTGAAGAGTCCCAAGCTGGGGGGGGAAACAGCTGTCCAGTACTCTTGGTTGGTTTTCCAATGGTCCTCTAACTGATGTCAACTTGTGATCAAACCTGTAGCCAATCAAATCCCAGTCAAACAACACTTGATATTTTATTTCTTGAGTGGTTGTGAAATTTAAAAATTAACTTTACATGAAATCGGACAACTTTTAATGATCAGATTCCAGTTTCATTATGGACTGTAAGTTAGTCATTGACTATAAAATGCACCAACATGCCTGAAAGCCTATCTGATGTCAATGAACTTTATTTTTAAAAAATGTTGAATTGTTTTAATGGTTAAATCAAACCTTCATTGTCATCTCAGACAATATTTTGATCACTGCAATATCAGGCACAGGCAGCTTTCAGTGGCTTGGTCTACTGATCATCTGTGTGATTTGTCTGTATTCCTTTACGTTCCCAGGGGAAAATAGGGAGGGCTTCAAGCTAGATCTATGAAGTTTCGGTAGCAGTGGTAATTATTTTAACGGGATTGGATGGCTAGCCTCATGCCCAACCTCCCCTCATTACCATTCTTATTACTTGCTTAGAGAGGTAAAGGAGTGCGTTGGCCGGGGATTGAACCCTGGATCACCTGTGTGGTCGGTGAGCATCCAGCTGCTGTGCCACCAACGCACATCTGTGTGATTAGTTGTTTCCACAGTTTACGGGTGAATTTCAACTGATCGACGGAAATGTAGGTTTTCAAATTCCCAGCCAACTATTCTCCTAATATTATCCTGTATGGTTAAGCAAGAGACAAACAAGATCTATTCGTAGCATAAAGCTGATATTAATAAAGCATTTAAAGTTTGTTTTTTTATCGAATTTGAAAATATAAGGGATATACATTCCTTGTTGTTATGTTGGGTTTCTGTTAAAAGTAAAGTAATAAACATATCTATGGAAGTCGAGCTGTACTTTTTACTCAGCCATTTTCAGTCATTGCTAAATTTAGATTCCGATGTTTTTTAAAGGTTAGTTCTTAGATAATAATAATAATAATTTGATTTATTCCAAAATGGTTTGTGGAGGTTTCAGCATTTTATTAATTTAGTGAACAACAATAACAACAACCAGCAGGGAAAAAATACCTTACAGGGTACACTTAACCAGAGTTGATAACATCAACTTTTGGCATTACCAGAAACACTAGAGGGCAAAATAATGTACAAATGCAAAATGATAATAATAATATTAGTATTAATAACACCAAATTATAAGATAATGAGGATAGTGTCCCCATAAATTTACACATATGGGAGAATAACTGAGCCACTTTCTATGCTAATGACACAGTAAGTTGTAAATTTGATGTTTAAAACGGTCTTTATCACATAGAACATTGATGGGGCAAATAAAGTGTCGTTGAGTTTTTATACTTAGTAGAGCAAGCATATATAATCTTTTATGTTGACTTCTAGTCCTACCTGATGAGATGCAAGGCGGGAAGGGTTGAGAATAGAGACAGTGTTGGGAATCAGACAATGTGTATTTAGACCATTTCTCACATGAGTTTAGGTGTCTGTAGACTAATGTAGTAACAAGCTGACTAAGTTGTACACTGTTTGCCCTATTGAAAACATTTAACGCCCTTATCATTGTTACAATCGTGTTTGAGTAGCCCAGGTTAGACTTGGGGAGCAGTAAAGAACAATAGGTAGGGTGACAGAGATAACAAACTGTAGAGCACGAAGTTAAGTGATTCCTGATCGCTTCAACTTGTAAATATAGTACGTTAGATGGAACATTTTCTTAGAAATCGACAAGGGGTATGGGATGACTGACCAATGGATGTCAGATGGTAGAACTGTTCCAAGTTGTTTAGTGTTTGAATAGGTTTCTATTTCAGTGCCCTTAAAGCTACAAGCGTCATGTGAACAAACGAGTTCGTGTAGATCGCTTTTATGTCCGAAGGTGAAGTAAGTAAGTGCGCTTGAAAAGGGGTAAAAGTTGTAGACCAGTTTAAACCAAACTGAAAACCGAGTCCTATGACTGTTCAACACTGAATTATGGCAAGAGTGAGAATACAATTTATCGGCAAAACAAATTTAACTCCCTTTCGTTTCCCCTTCTATGGCATGATAAACCGGAAGTGGTCAACTACAATTTGAATTTTCTTGAGCAGTTGATTTTATGTGATTTTGTACTGCATGTCATAGGGAATATTGTATATTTGTTATTTATCCCTTGGGTTCTGAATGGGACATACAGCCTCAACAGGACATCCCCATCTTCTCCTGTTCTCTTTATTTCTATTTAGCTGGCTCTAAGACTGTCTATAGTCTCTTATTTTCTCATCGCACGGTATTCTCCTTGTCACTCTAGTTCCCACACCGAACTCGTTGTATCCCAAATCTTGTCTAACATGTAGTAAGTAAGCCCGTTAAAGATTGATCAATGGGAGTGAGGCTAGCAATCAAACCATGTAAATTCAACATAAGCTCTACTGAAAACCTTGAAAGCTAAAAGTTTGAAGCCTTGTGTTCCACTCGGAGTGTAATTTTTGTGAATTACGTTAAATGGATAAATGGTTCATTCTGAAAAAGGCAGGGTAAAACATTTAAGACAAACACGATGGCCTTATCATTAAACCGGATAGAATAATCAAAAATTATGATCAAATTGTGTGCTTCGGTAGCGTGGCGGTAGAATCGTCGCCGATCACACATGTGGTTCGGAGTTTGATCCCTGGCCGACGCACTCCTTTACCTAGCTAGGCCAGTAATAAAAAAAGCTGTTAAAGAAAGGTTTTGGACATGAGGCTAGCAACCTCACCCTGTAAAAATAAAAACAGTGCTACAGGAACTTCAAGCCTCTAGCTTGAAGCCAACCTATGTTCCACTGGGAATGTGAAGGAATGAAAAAAAATAATCGAATTAAAAGTAGTACTTGAAAAGGAGTATTCTCTTATTTAGAGGTGAAATTCAATATAGTAGAATTTAACATTTACAGTGTGAATGAATTTTGATTAATTTTAGTGAAAATTCCATCATCGATCGACATCTATTAAAAAAAAACCCACCGAAGATCATGAAGCAGTCAACAGGTGTTTCTTCTTAGTGTCGAACTCCATCATTGCTCACCAATAACCCTGTGAAGGATCAAATCCAGGGCTTTTAGGTTACGAAGTCAGTTTGTCTATCATTTAGATATTGGGTTGAAATCCAATCACATGCCTACATATAAAATTAGGTTACTTGGTAGAAGAAACCGTGTAAGGTGCTTAGATTGTAACTTATTTGTGGTGCTTTCAAAAAAGCAGCGTGGCAATGAAATCCCTGATATTCTCAGTGAAGTGTTAGGGAAATGTCTCTTGGATCATTCAATCTTATTGCTTGTGTATAGCGGATGTTGCACAGTTAAAGGGTTGAAATCAAAGCGCGTATAGGCGTTTACCTACAAACAGAGTCAAGTTAAGACGGAAGGTCTGTCTAGTACTCCCTGGTTTATCAGTGCATCTTAAGCTGTTGCCGATTGGCGGAAAACTCCACCATAAAGTTATTGAAGTCTCACAAACGTGGCTAGTAGACACGTAGAATTTTCTTTGAGTGCCTAAAAGTACAACATTTCTATTATCGCACGCAGTATTTATTTTGAATTTATGCGTAACAGGGCATGACAGTGAAAGGCGTGATAATCACAAGATAGTTGGTATAAACTTTTCTAGCAGTAATTGTTTCGTGAATAAGACAGGTCTGATGACTTATATAATTACTCAATATGATCACATCAGTCTATCAGTCCAAGGGTGTTGATTTGTTTTTTATGCATCTCTTACGGATGACCATGAGAAAATCCTATAAAACCATTCGATTTATTTACCTGATGCCTACGTTAACGTTGAATATACGGATTAACCTAAGAAGGAGTTACTAGTAACAGCCTTCAAATTAATATTTCATCAAATGATACCTCTTGGTTAGTTGTCTATTAAAGCGCATTAAAACTACCATTGTATGGCTGTTGATTTTGAAATTTTCACTTTATCCGTGACGATATGAATTCACTAGACTTTTGAATAACGAAAGTGTATTTAATAATTATTGTTCCTTTGGGTTCCTAGTGGAACATAAGGCTTCAACTGCACGTCACGTGCATCCATGTAAGTCCATACTGTTTCAACTCCTCTTCACACGATCTCCTCCATGTCACCCTTGGACGTCCCACTCGCCGCTTCCCTTTCGGCCGGGTGCCACTCGAGCAATAGCCTGACATGAGATGTCACCCAGCGGCCTCATCAGTGAGTGTCCAATCCATCTCCACTTTCTCCTGCATATTTGTTGGGCGATTGGTTCTTGCTTTGTTTGTTCTCATAGTTTCTTGTTGGTGATTCTTTCCGGCCCGGCCATCTGATCTTCAGTATAGATCCAGAGAAGACGGTTGTTAATAAAGGTAACGTCTGTAACAGGCTGTTGGAAATATTTTTGTGACCCGCCCGCCAAGTTTCTGATCCGTATAGGTGAACTGACTGTCTTGACGCTGTTTGTATTGAAAATCCCACCGAATTTTGTTGTTGATGATGGCTGAGTGACGAAGATTTCCAGATTGGTTTCAGGTTGATGTTAGTGAATGTGTTTCTCGCCTTCCCGATTCTCGCTCGATTTGACATCCTCGTCCGTCCCGACTGCCTGTAGTTGAGACAATGCTCCCTAGATCAGTGAGCGAATGAAGTAACCTCTTTCAAATCCCACCCGTTGATGGTGATTGACACTGATGTTGCTGCTGTTGGCTGGTTATTTTCATCACCTCCGTCTTGTGTATGTTCACGTGGAGTCCTGTGTTTGCCGCTTCTTCGACCAGTTTGTCGGTTTTCTCTCGTAAGTTTTTGATTTTGTGTGACATCAAACATACATCATCCGCGAAATCCAGGTCTTCTAGGTTCTTCATGTCTGTCCAGGATATTCCTGTCTTCTCGTTTCTCACTGTCTGACGCATAATCCAGTCCACCACAATTAGGAATATCATCGTGGGTGATAATAAGCACTCTTGTCTGACTCCTGTGTTTATTCCAAACGCCTCGGTGAGTTTTCCGTTGTGGATGACTTGACATGTGCCGTTGTCGTACAGCTGTTGAATAAGGTTGGTGAATGTTTGGGGTACGCCGTAGTACTCGAGTTGTTTCCAAATTACTTCGCGGTCAACTCTGTTGAAGGCCTTCTCAAAGTCTATAAAGTTGAGGTAGAGGTTTGATTGCCATACCATGCTTCCTTTTTCGATGATGATGCGTAGAGTTGCTATTCTTGTTATTACTAAGCAGGTAACTAAGTTAAAAGCTTGGGGTTGGATTTGTAATTCTATACCGTGACAGTCATAACAACATTCTGTCCCCAATAGTCTTTGAGACAAATACAGTTTAATTAAGATTTAGAACTTTAAGGGAACGGCAGATGGTGTAACGGATTAGTTGTTTGGGAAATTCCTGCTGAACGGTATAATTACAATAGTGATACTTATTAGGATGTTTCAAGTGACTTTTTAATTATTATCCTCTTTTCTCCCTGGCTGTATATCGTTGTTCTGACATTTGCTTACCATCTGTTGACTTATTCCTTATTATTTGTCTTTGTTCCTGTTTAATCTTTGACTTCAACTCTTCTCTTTGTAGTTGTGTGTTGATATTGATGATGTGGCGTTTTACAGCTGCAATTTTGTTTGGCAAAGTCAAGGTCAGTGGTACCTAGGACGATCAGCGGGAAGTATTGGTGAGTGACTCTTCCTGAAGACAGAGTTTTAATCGCAATTTGTTAGGAATATTCTTCTTTATTCTTAGGTACTTCGTACAGCTGATTTTGATTCAATAATTCTGTTGTAGGGTACTTGTCACATAGTCGAGAAACTAATGGATCTGTATAGCTGCCTAACAGCATTACTGAGGTAAATTTGTGTTTTGATACACTACGGTTGTTGAGTGGTACTGCACATTATATCGCAAATAACTGTCCTTTTTAATTTTCGTTGGGATATTTTCAGACTGTGGATAACTCGAGGAAGTTCTCGTCAGCTATACAGTAGAGCGCAAAGATTGGTATCCTGAGTTCAGACCGAAACGAGTTGCTTTTGGTTTTACAAGCAGTCATATTAAGAGGCAGGAGGTTTACTATTCACCTACAACATTGAAATTCAATGTTCTTTTTAATTTCTTCTCTCTTTAGATTCTTCATATCGTGCTAAATCAATCCAACTGTCCTCAAAACTGATTTGCTGAAGTCATTATGTGTACAAATTTTACAGTCCTCAATATTACTTCATTTTTTCGATGTAATTGTGTTCTCTGGGCTGGATAGTTTGTTTGCGAAGCAATATCTTGAGAGCATACTTCAGTATGAAGTGAGCTTTTAGATTTCTCCACGACTTTATTAGTCCTATCTCTTGGTGACCTCGGACGTCATGATTGGTTGTTTTCGTGTGTTTTATCACCCTCTAAGCAACTTGTATTGGTACTGATTGTTTCCGTGACCTGAAGTTTGACCATTTGTCTGTGAAATTTTATTCTTATCGACTGTTAAATTTTCTCTTTGTCAATGTGTCTATTCATTGACTATTCACTGGAATACCAGGCTTCTAAAAATTCTCCAACATTCTTGGTGATTCTTCTGTTTAATATTTAAATGTAGTCCCAGTTAAACTGATGTCCGTGATTGTCTGTATGAAGAGGTATGAAGGAGTTGATGTCATGTTTTTCGACGGCTAGTTTATGACCATGTTGGTTTTATCTTCTTTCGCTGTTGAGTCTTTTGGTTGACATAGAGCCAGCTGAGTGAAGTGATTTTGTTGGTTTGTGTGCAACATCGATTCCTAAAGCTTTGAAGAGTCTTGCAGTGTTTTCTGAGATGTCCTTTATATATGGTAGGGCGATTGTCTTTATGCTGTCCTTGGGAGCCTTTGATTTGATAGGTCGACTTGGAAGTATTCGTCTTTTGATGAAATTCTGTTGATACCATTCTTTTGGAAGGCATCCATGAGATATTTTTCTTCAATTTTCCTTAGGGTAGAAGTGCTGCAATGAGTTCTGGCTCTCTTGAGTAGTGTTTGTATACAATTCCTTTTGCGTGTTATTGGATTGTTGCTGTTGTAATTGGGTTTTTCGTCTGTGTGAGTTGATTTTCTATAAACTTGCCTTTTTAATTCACCCGTGGTTGTTCACTTGACTAAGACGTTCAAAAATGAGATTTTGTTCTCCAATTCCTCTTCTCTTGTGAATTTGATTTCGCCGAAGACGTTATTTATTATGTTGTGAGTTTTGTCCAACTCGTTTCTTTGGATTATCACAAGTGTGTCATCTACGTAACGTATCCAAATTTTGGGTTTGATCTTTGTCAGGATTATGTTTCCGAGCTCTTGCATCACTGCTTCTGCAATCAAACCTGATATTGGCGATCCCATGGGTGTTCCTTTAACTTGTTCATATATTTGGCCGTTGAATTGAAAGTACGTTGTTAGGCATACGTTTATACATTCCATCTGGTTTATGTGTTGCATTTTTAATTGTTGTGGGAGGTGTTCGTCGTTGATGAGTAATTGCTTCATGGTCTCTTTTACCAGTTTCTGTCCAGTTGAGGTTTATAATGCTGTGACATCGAAGGATATCATTATTTCTTGGTCATCGATTTGGATGCTTCTGACTTTTTCTAGAAATTGGATCGAGATCTATTTTACTTTCTCGTTGTGTCATTCATGCGTGTACATTACTGAAGGGCTTAGTAAATTTTATTTCGCACTAGTTATTGCAGATCATTCTTGTTAGCGCTACAATCTGCATTTCAGTTATCTGTAACATTTCAGTAATTTCAATTAATACAGATACCAGCTGATCATAATGCTGAAACCGATAGAATCAGTATTATTCAGTAGATATATTCCTGTAATCTGAATTTATAGCAATGTAAGTGTGATTCACACTCAGTGAATCTTACAGACAGACAAAGCATCACGTTTTAGTGAGTTAATCATTCTTGACAGATAGCGTTTTTGATGCGTACAAACAGTACAAATAAAGCGTTACTTAAAAACTAACTGAATGTTTGTGTGCAAAGTGATGGTTGACTTTTATTGTGTGACACTTGATTATGATACTTAACTATCCAAACTTGTTCAGATGAAATGGATTTAAGGCTTATGGCCAACAAGTTGTTTGTCAGGTAGCTAAACTAACAATTCACAGTTTCATAACGGGAGAGCACGTTATTATTATTATTATTCCTTTGGGTTCCGAGTGGAATATACGATTCAACAACACATCTCCACCTTGTTCTATTTGCTTTTGTCCTCTTCGGTTGGGTTCACGATTGACCGTAATCTGTCATCTCCTCCTTCAACTCGCACGATCTCCTGCATGTCACTCTCACATTGATGACCCACTCGTCACTTCGCATTGCGATTCCACTCAACCGATGGCCTGCATTGTGCACGACGTCATTCAACAGCCTCCTTTCTCAACGTATGCCCACTCCATCTGCATTTTCTACCACATATCTGTTAAACAATCGGCTCTTGTTTGGTTTTTGTTGCCACTCCGTTCTGGCCACTTGATATTCAGAATTGACCCAACCAGTGAAGGTGGCAGCTGTTTATAAAATTCTGCAACAGACTGCTGGAAATCCTTTTCCTGACTCATACGCAGTACAAGTTCCTGACTGACTTCACATTTATGTTGAATAGAATCCAAACCATGTTCTTCATGTTAGCTGGCTGAGTGAAGCAGAATATCTCTAAACTGGCCTCAGGTTGATGAAGGCGTATCTTGCCTGCCTGATTCCTGCTGACCTTCTTTGACATCTTCATTGGTTCTTCTGGCCTGTGGTTGAAACCATACTTCCCAGATAAGCGCAGGAAGGAAGTAACCTCTGTGAAATCTCTCCCTTTGGTGGTGGTTGGTTTTCTTTATCACCCACGTGTTCTCTGTGTTCGCCTGGAGTCCTGCCTTCTCTGTCTGCCAGCGTCTTCGGCCGGTCTGTTGATTTTTACCTGCCCGCAAGTCTTCGAGTTTGTGTGACACTAGACATAAATCATCCACACACTTAATCCAGATCCTCTAGAGTCTTCTTATTGGTCAGTGCAGCGTATTTCTATTTGATTACTCCCTGTACACAGTCTGACACATAATCCATTCCATCAAAATTGAGAATGTCATCGACGGTAATATGCATCCCGCATTGTTTCACTCCTGTTTACACTTTGGACGGGACAGTGGAAAAAGGTTATTTCGATTAAAGCATTTTAAGTCACCGGAGAATAAAAACTCATTTCGAAAATTAGACAAACAACTAGTTTTCATCTTACGGACCAATAACAAGCTGAATAACATAAACTCATTGATGAGAGATCAAGCAGACTAATAATCATAGACTGGTTGAAAGAATATTCGTATGTTAATCAATATCCCTTCGTGTTATTTGCTTTTGTTTCTCAAACAGATGGAGACAGTTAACTGTCGATTGTCAATGAGACAGGTGACATGAATGGAGGCATGATGAAAGTATTACAAGTGGAACGTGGAAGTGACTGTAGGGAAAATGCTTTTGTTTGGTTGGCAAATAAGGAGTGGTGATAGTTGGTAAAATTAAGGGCATTGTAATTCACAGGCCTATTTTGATAGTTGGATGCAAGAAACTGGATCGTATTTTGAGGAAGTTACCATATAATAACTTTCTTTTAAATTATTATCCGACAAATGTCATTATCAATGAGGTCGGCAAAAAAAATATAAGCAAAGAGAAGGCAAGAGAATAGCGAATGTGAAGAACTGTTACGACTGGGCTGCAGTGTAAATAAAGTATTTCTGAAATTTTCTATTTGTTCCTTTACGTTCCCAGTGGAACATAGAGATTCAAACTACAGGCTTTCAGTTTTGATAGCGGTAGTGTTTATTTTTACGGGATGGAGATACTAGCCTCATGCCCAACCTTACCTCTTTACTAGTCCTTTAATTTGCATATTGTCAGGTTTTCACAGCTATTGAAAATTCTCCTACCTCAGCGTCTAACTTCATCGTTTTTCCCGCTGCATTCTTATCCTGGTCTTTGTAACTACTGACATTATTGGTATGAATCTCACACCGTACTATCAGTGACTGTTAGATCCGAGAAACATAAATTAACTGCTTCTATGATACATACTTTCGTCTTCATTATTGTCACACAGCGATCTTGTCTCAGCCCTCAATACTCCACTGCCAAGTCTTTCTAGATTTAAATATTTTTATGCGACAGTTTATCATATACCCCGTATATATTAAGTGGATCGGTTTCTCTATTGGATTTCGCTGTCGACATAAAGACGCTATTTTTATCTGAACTGTAAAATTATACCTGCATGAGTCTGTCGTCACAGTAATTGTGTGTGTGCGTGTTCATATTCAATATTCTGGCTGATGCATGATCATTCGCTTAGGCGAAGAAAAGTTCACAAGAAAAAACTGCGCAGTCTAAATGAATGTGTTTGAAGCAAGCAGTTAAATAATCTCGATTCTTCAAGTGTTGTTTTGTAGGGATTTGATTTGGTTACAGGATTTCATCATGAGCTGACATCAGTTAGAGAACCATTGGAAAACCTGGGAGTACTGGATAGCTGTTTCCTCCGTCCTAGTTTGGGACTCTTCATCAGTACGCATCCACCACTAGAGTTCGAACCCAGGACCTTTTGGTTACAAGGCGAGCTAGTTCGTATGCCGTTAAGCCATAAGAACCTGATCCAATAGCCCACGAATTCTAACTTCTACCAATTCACGACATAGCACGACCCCAGTCAATGTCTTTGGGGAGTATTTGTCCTCACACCTGACCTGCTGCACCTCACTGGTCCCGACTGCCCACTAGAACCTTAAGTAACTACCTACCCGAATAGGGCAAGTCCCAGTGTCAGCTCATGATGAAATCCTGTAACCAGATCTCGATTCTCTTCTCTCACTTTTAAACAAGTGATGGATGAAGTGCTCAGTAACACATCTGCAAAGAACCACCAAATTTCAACTGTCTACAGTACGTTTTGTCCTAATGATCTGAAAGGCTTCCATATTAATTTGTTTATTAGATATATTGCACAGTGATGAAACAGTACTATTATTTACTCAGTGACAAAGTTCCGAACACAATTTATGGTTTATAAGCATTTCATCAATCATAATCACACAACTTCGAAACTTTCGTTTCATGGTTTTCTTTTTTCTCTCCTATTTGTCGTTGTAGGGGCAGTAGAATTTTACAGATATCCGGTTGGACAGGTGTTGAATAATTCCTATTACACGTATTTGCAGTTGATTAGATTAAAAGAGCTCACGTTATCAATCTCTCCCTCCCTCCACCCTGTTATATTAGATTTTAAAACTATCATCTTATCCCACCATCCTATTGTATGGTTGTGTGTATTTTCATGTAATGCTATAGCTGAACTATTCTCTAAATTTCCTATCTTATTTGGGTCAGGTGTTTGTGCTCCACTGTTCTGGCTGACCCCGTTATACTACTTTGACCTAAGCATTTGACCTGACAATCATTGGAGGCATGGTATTAGATAAACTAAACTGTTTTGTCTGACTGGCTTTTTAATTGAGTTTGTGGGTTTGAATGCCAGCCACTTTGTATTCTTGCAAAGGCATTGTTAAGAATTATCCGTAAAATTTCCCAAGTTCCTTCTTTTTATGGAAGTTTTTAATTATTACTTAAATTCCCTGTTGTTGGTGTTGTCATTATTCTGAGCATATGTGACATACTTGTGCCTGCGTGGAACAGTAAGTTAGTGCGTTCGATTGTTTACCCAAAGATTGGTGGTTCGAGCACACCTAGGAAAGCTAGGGATTTTGACTCTACACATCGTTGAACTCACAACTTCTGCCACTACACGTACAAAATTCACTCGAATTAAAGGCCTCCATCTACTGTTCTCCACAATGCGCGCCATTTACAAAGAAACGCACATATATATATCAATTTGTAAGCCTTTCATGTCTACACAAAAGTTAAAGATGTTGGTCGTTCTCTAGGACATTTGACGAATATCTGGTAAAGGATGGAACCACTAACTTTCCCGCATTACCTTCTACTTTAAAGCTGGGATTCTTTTAGTTTGACTGTTATATACTGTGAAACGTATGTTGTTTTACTGATGAGATGATTACGAGCTCAAATATGTCACTGTGTGTTATACCAGATATACGTATTTAATATAGAATTATACGTTGTTTGGTATCGGTTAACATTTTTCGATGAAGTGTTTCTAATACCAGACACGTGTGTTAAGTAGATTTTTGGTTTGAGTTGTCATAACCTAATAATCAAGTATACTTGAGAATTATTCTTAATGAAAAGTGGATTTCTGAGTGTATGTTGTTGTCTTTTGAATTACATTCCACCAATCTCCATTGACGTACTAATCAGAAGGTTTAAAAGTAGCCTACTTATTGATCTGTGGATTGATCAAAGTGTAAATAATTGTTTACCTAAGAATTTTTCAGGATATTCTGTTCATTGTGATATACAATGCATGAGACAGACCTAATCAGCTAATTGTCATTCTACAGTGTAAGCTTTTGTGCTATACACTTTCAAAATCGTTTGCGTAGACACGTCATCTGAACAAATTGTTTTAAAAACACTCATTATTCACACGACGCTTACTTCTTTGACAGTTAATTCACCAACCAGTTGGCATAAATACTTGATACATAACTACTGACAAAATTATTGATGAGACTATACGTCATCATAACTTAGCAACTAATCAGCCGGGCCAAGTTAAACTTTAATCACCACTAACTATCAGTCAGCGGACGACGTCGAATTATCCAATGAGATTCGTGAACGTTAGTTCAATGTTATATAGCGCTTGATTCATTTCAAATGCGTGCCCTATCAAGATTAAGGTTGCAATTTGAGGAGGATAGTGTTTTCCAGTATTGTCTGGAATTAGGGTTGCTCCGGAAGGAGAGGACTTGTTTGTGTGGTGGTGTCATGACTTTAAAAAGCTTTAGCAGGTCAACTTATGGATTTGTCCATCGTTGTACTGTATGCTTGAAGCGAGTTAGCATTAGAGGGGGGTAAGCTGATAATTTTAATATTTCGCAGGAACTTTTTTGCAAGGTCACACCTCTCCTTGACGCAAATTTTGTATATCTTAAACTACTGGGTCTTGACATAGCCAGTGATAGCTGCAGCTGCTTGGACGGAGAATAGTCTCGTCTCAACAGTCCAATGGTATCAGCATTGGAGAGATATTGCTTCGTGGAAAATGGAGAAAATCACTTCTTTGTTGGTTTGAGAAGACGTTGTTGTGCACGTCGATGAAACTGTGTTGGTGAAAACGAAATACAACTGTGTTCGGCAACCAGCGAACTATATTTGGGTAATAGGTTTGTATGACACCTCCCTCCGAAAACGATTCGTCAAAAGGATAGCAGACAGAAAAGCAACTACTTTAATACCTATTATTACCGGATTTGTAAAATGAGGGTCTATAAAACATACGGACGAATGAAAACGTTACAATTACCTGTCATCTCTGGGATATATTCATCATAGAGTCAACCATTCAAGTGATCTTGTCGATCTCGGTACGAGGACACATACAAATTCTATTGAAGGATTTTGGGGCAGGTTGAAAAACAGGATAAGGGCTATAAATGAATTTCAAAATGATCTCATTTATAGTCATTTGGATGAATATATGTACAGAATGTGGTGTAAGTTTTCTATTGATAGTCCGATGCTTAACTGGAAGATTTTTATCTCATATGTAAGGGAACGATACCCCCTGTAACGGTTTTATGCTTTTTCTATAAATATGCGTTTCCATTTACCATATATGCCTCTTTAATGTGATTGGTTTGTTCAAGGTTGTTTGCTGATTGGTTGTTAGTGGTGTCGAAAGTTTAACTTTGCCATCAGCCGATATAATCATTTGTTCTTTTTAATAAAAAAAACTCACTAAACTCAGTGAACAAACTGTTAATCTCACTTTTGACTACGGATTGATATCAGTTAGAGAACCACTGAAAACTAAAGAGTGCAGGAGAGCTATGTCTTCCAGCTTGCGACTAATCCTGAGTACACGCCTACTGAGGTTCGAACCCAAGGCCTCTCGGTAACAAGGCAAACTCTCACACTCTCTACTGACTACCGGCAGCAAGAAGCTGGCTGCAGTGCTACTGCGAAGTCGTGACTAGTGAGGTCCACTCAGTCGGGAGTGAGGATATATACTTATACTAACTTAGCAACTGATACTTCTCATTATCACTGGGATATATTCATAAGTCGTGTCGGAGAAACATGCCCTGTTTAGTGTGTTTTCATGCATTTACTTGTAAATATAAGTCATTTTTTGTGCGTTCGTATCCCTTAGGACACTATTGTTGAACATTTCCGGAAATACCTCGTTTCGAAGCGAACTGTTAAATTTGAGATCAGTCTTATTCAGATGTTTCGTTATTTGTTAAATCCTTACCAACAGAGGGATTAGAAAAAAAATGCTTCACGGCGCCATTCTTCTTCTTCTTTCCTTTTCCACTAGATAATCGATAATTCTAAATTTAGCTGAAAATGCATAAAATATTTTGAAAAAAAACAAACAAAATAAAATGAAATCTCATTTACCTACATCATCATTGGTAAAGAGAATGTGTGTGTGACGTTGCAAAACAGTCAAATCAGGTTATGAGAATTTCAAAGTTAAATAAAAATAACAAAATATTTAAATTTACCTGATGAATTTAAGACCTTGAGAAGTAACACAATTAAAGTATAATCGTCTACAATCCTTTTTCAACACGGAGCGTTTGTGAAAATAGAGAAGACTTGTGTGGCTCAAGTGAATGATTTTAAAATTAGTTGTGTTCTGTGAACTGGTTGGTTTAATTGCTTAGCTTTCGTCGTCCTTCTGGACAACATCCCTCTTCAGCTCGAGTTTTAGCATAAAATGAACTGATTTAAATTCTACATGAATGATAGAATTATGTCTCCTGGTAACCATCATCGTGATTGGTTGTTTATTTTCGTCTCTATTAGTCGTTTTTATTGACTTGGATTTTGAACTTTCTCGTCATATGATGATTGACTTTTTATTAATTGGTAAATTTGGTCTTTATTAATATATTTTTCAATCGCTGGTTGATTCACTTGAGTACTAAGCAGGCTTCGAGGAATTCCATGACTGCAGTTTTGGTGTTTCTTCTGTTTACAACTTCAACATTATCCCAACCCAATTGGTATCCATAGTTATCTACATGCATTGATATGAAAAAATATATATCATGTCTGTTCACAGCTAATTTGTGTTTTTGGATTCGGATTCCAAGGGGACGCCCACTTTGACCGATTTAATGCCTGTTACAGTTCATACAATTTATTTTGTAAATGGTATTAATTTTATCATCGTTTTCTGTTGAATCTTGTGGACTGAACAATATCGAATGAATTGACTGTACTGGCTGACTGGCTTGTGTGCTATATCTTTTTCAAACGGTTTCAATATTCTAGTTGTTATTTCAGAGATATTTTATCTTATATATGGTAGGATGAATTTTCTTGCATTCTTTCATGAGGGTTTCTTGTTGATGTTGTGGCTCGATTTTAAATACTTTTTGATGAAGTTGTAAGGACATCCATTCATTCTTTATGAAGATGGTCATTTGGTGGTATGTTTCCTCCATTCTCTTCAACACTGGAGTAGGGCTACAGTGTGTTTGAACTCTTTTAAACGATGTCTACACACAGTTTCTTTTATGGGTAATTGGGTTAATACTACTATTATAGTTGAGTATTTGGTCTGTGTGCACTAATTTTCTATAAACTTGTGTTACTAAATTCTCTGTGTTAGTTCTCCTAACTGAGACATCTAAGAATGGGATTTTGTTATCTAATTCCTCTTCTCTTGTGAATTTTATGTCTTCAAACATGTTGTTCATTAATTTATGGGTATATTCGACATAATTTCTTTTAGTTATCACAAATGTGTCATAAATGTAACGTACCCAGAGTTTCGGTTTAATTATAGGTAGAGCTATTAATTCTAATCTTTGCATGACGGCTTGAGCATTTGGGTAATTAATCTGAGCAGTTCATTAAAACGATAGTTATATTAACGAAAACAAAACACATATTTAGCGAAGACGTTCTTTTTTCGTGACTTTTTTCTGCTTTAGTTGTACAATCTCATTTACCTACAGATTTCTTTTGCATTATTCTATTGCAGAATGATTGGTTCATATTCTGGAACCTGTTAGGAAACATCTATACACGTATTCTATTGGTGACATTTTCCAGTGCATTGATTGCATATAAAACATGAATGTTTCTGAAAAAGTATGCTATCTTTCGTCAGTGAATAACTTTTCACCAATGTTCTCCTCAGAGGATTTTTGTTTTGTGTATAAATATATAGACGACAGCCAGTTCAGCGTTGGAATGTCAACAACTTGTGTGAAAGAAGTTCTACTGAAGTTTAGTCTTAATGTAAAGTTCAATTTCATTGACACCATCCACAGATAAATGGTTATAATGCGGTGGGATCTCCCTTGGGTCCTTTACTAACTGACTGTCTCATTTTGATGTAGTTGTGTTCTCTGAGCTGGTTGGATGGCTTATTTGCGAAGCTTTCATTGCCCTACTAGGCAACATCTTCAACGCACACTTCAATTCAATGAAGTGAGCTTTCAGATTTCACCACGAGTTTATTAGTCATCTCTCTTGGTGACCTGGAACGTGATTGTTGATTACCAAAAATAATGGTATCCTTCGACGTCAGAGCATCATATGCCTCAACTGGACAGAAACTAGCAAAAGACACCATGAAGCAATTATTCAGCAACGATGAACACCTCCCACTACGATCAAAATTGCAGCACACAAGTTAGATGGTATGTATAAACCTATGCCTAACAACGTACTTCCGATTCAACGGCCAAATATATGAATAAGTTAAAGGAACACCCATGGGATCGCCAATATCAGGTTTGATTGCAGAAGCAGTGATGCAAGAGCTCGGAAACATAATCCTACCAAAGATTAAACCCAAAGTTTTGATACGTTACACAGACGACACATCCTTAATGATCAGAAGAAACGAGCTGGACAAAACTCACAACTTAATAAACAACATCTTCGACGACATCAAATTCACAAGAGAAGAGGAATCCAAGAACAAGATCCCATTTTTTGATGTCTTAGTCAAGCGAACAACCACAGGGGAATAACAAACTCAAGTCTATAGAAAATCAACTCACACAGACGAAAAACCCAATTACAACAGCAAAAATCCAATAACACACAAAAGGAATTGCATACAAACACTCATTGAAGCACACCCACCTTTGTAAAATTGAGGAACGATATCTCATGAACGTCTTCCGAAAGAATGGATATCCACGGAATTTCATCAAATGACATACACCTCCAAGCCAACCTAT
The DNA here is from genome assembly GCA_944472135.2 of Trichobilharzia regenti. Lineage (NCBI taxonomy): Eukaryota > Metazoa > Platyhelminthes > Trematoda > Strigeidida > Schistosomatidae > Trichobilharzia > Trichobilharzia regenti. The sequence continues at coordinate 70,429,179 of OX235263.1, forward strand.
CAAACCAAAGGCTCCCAAGGTAAGCACGAAGAAAATCCCCCTACCATATACAAAAGGCATCTCAGAAATCACTGCAAGACTCTTCAAACTTTTGAGAATTGATGTCTCGTAGAAACCAACAAAATCACTTCACTCAGTTCTATGTCAACCAAAAGACTCAACAACGAAAGAAGATAAAACCAACATCATCTATAAAATAAATTGTAGCAGCTGAGAGTAACACTATATTGGCCAGAATGGACATCCCTTTCGTCTTCGTATGCATGAGCATAATCCAGCCGTCAAAAGACATGTCGTCAACTTTTTCATATCCCTGCATACAGACAATCACGGACATCAGTTTGATTGAGACAACCAACGCCCAGATAATGGACATGGGAAACACCAAGAATGCTAAAGAATTTTTAGAAGCCTGGTATTCTACTGAATCGTCAATCAATAGACACATCGAGATAGACCAAATTTATCAATCGACAAGAACGAAATCTCACAGACAAAGGGTCAAACTTCAGGTCACGGAAACAATCAGTACCAACACATGTAGCCTATTGGGTGATAAAACACACAAAAGCAACCAATCACGGCGTTTAAGGTGACCAGGAAATATGACTAATAAACTCGTGGTGAAATCTAAAAGCTCACTTTATATTTAAGTGTGCGCTGAAGATGTTGCCTAGTAGTGAGATGAAAGTTTCGCCATTAAGCCATCCAGCCAGCTCAGTGAACGTAACTATATGAAAATCCTCCATCTGAGCTACAAATGTTCTTGATCATGACTGTCTCATAGCAAGCCTTGAGAATGATCCATTTAACTTAGTCACTAAGAATTGGTATCTGTATCCACAGTATGCAGATGATATTTTCATCATTTGTGACAATAGTTATGACATCGATCAATTGCTGCAGGTATTGAACAACTGTCTTCCGGCAATAATATTCATTCTTGAAATGGAAAATGAATCTAAAATTCGCTTTCTTGATACAGGTCTAACAGAAAGACTAAACGGAACCTTAAGAAGGTCAGTTCATACGAAACCTACTTGTAACAGTCAACTAACAAGTCTCTACGGTTGGATGCCTGTTTAGCGAAAACGAAACTTAAGTAAATCACTTGCCACCTGTAATCGATGCATCTGCAATTCTACCGCTTCCCTAGAAGCAGAACTAGATTTTCTGAAAGAAATATCCATCTACGATTTATATCCATCGGAATTCATTGACAAGAATATCGATCCACAAGTTCAGAGAACCTAATATTACTTGTTCCAAGAAAGAAACTTTACATGCACCTGGAGATTTGACCTGCGATAACCTTAAAAGAAGAATTCCGTCGTCTTTGAGAAGACCATTCTTTACAGAAACGCCGAGAATTGTGTTTCTCAGTCGTCACTTTGTTTAAAGAAGCCTTAAAGACAAGATCTCGCATCTGACAACTTCTGTGTGAATACACCAGTTCACCTGCTTTTGGGGATCCAGGTATATTGGTCGTTCGACCTATATCCTTTCTGAAAGAGTGCAAAAACAATATCCAGCATGGTTGTAGAAAAGCATTAATGGCTGCATAAGGACTGCAATAATCGAAAACCTATTCAACACTGGCCATTCCATCCAAACAAACGCCTCCTTCAAAGTAATCTACAAAGTGGAGAATAACCTACCACCAAAGGCAATACGTTTTTTTCTCCTTTGCACTGCAGCTGCTTCATCTATTGAGATTACTAGACCGAATCTCTGAATACATAAGCAAGTCATTCAAATACTTCTACTACAATGGTGACAATTTTGATGATTTGTAACAAGCTGCTTGCCTTTCTGAACACCTTATAACTCTTGTAATTCTTTTGAACGCATAGCTTCTTTCATTTATTTGTGTATTGTGATTACAATTCATTTATTGAATTATTCGTCGTATTACGTGACTCTAACACTATTATTCAATTCCCCTCTATGTAATGAATAATATTAATAATTATGATTATATGATTATATATATATATATATATATATATATATATATATATATATATATATATATATATATGAGGCAACTATGCAATCCACTACAGTGACGATAGCGAACCTTAGGTGACACCAATTTTGTAATAGGGGTGAACACTAACTGAATTGTTGAAGACAGACAGTTATGATGTCACAGCAATTTTATCTGATGACAGACATGTGGTGGGGTATTTTCACCACAAGCCAAATTTATCAAGGAAATGTAATCAATTGTTTCATTTGGAGGTACATTTTTCATATAAAGATTTTACATCCAAAGATATCATAGTTTTATGCTTGATGTCAATATCTTTAATTCTGCATGTGAATTTAAAAACATCTTTCACTTTGTATCTCGGGAAATGTTCATTTTAGAGTTTTAGGATAGTTACTGACTATTTAGCTAAAGCATAGTAGGCCAATATTTGACACTGTCTGTTTATCTGAGGCTTGAACTGTTGATTCTTGATATTTTTAATACTTGAATCGAATAGTTTATACTTTCCTTTAGGACTAGACTGAAGATGCTTTATGAATCCGAGGTGGGTGGGCTTCACCCCAGATACGGTAGTGAGTGAAGAACCATTCAAATCCACGAGAACATCCGGTGGATAATATTTCCTCTTCTGAAACTCTTTTTGATGAATTCATCACGAACTCTTAAAGGGGTCAAACCTAATCCATCCAATAAAATTCCCAGAAATCTAGGAGTATAAATCCTGATCTGTTGTTGTTCCTTTAGGATAAAATTTATTATAACTCCCATTGCATTTCCATAGAGTTTGTAATACTCACTTAACACATGATGTGATCAATCAGTTGTTAAATCTGTAAACAGAATATAATCTCATTTATTTTCATTACACTTCATTTCAACAAAGAGATCGATTGAAATTCGATTATATCAACATCATCCCCAGCATCATCATTATCCCTATTATAGGTCAAGAAAAATAATCGATGGAAAAACCCCCTGGGAAATGTAGAAAATCAAACAAGTGATTCAGAGAAGAGACTCCTATCAACGAATATATTATCAAGCTATACAATCGTATATATATATGGTTTTTTTAAGAAATTATATCCGGTGAGGGAATTCAATCATTGGTATAAATAGATAAAATAATAGTAGTATGAAATGCAATTAAAATGTTTGTGATTATAATTATAGTTAAATGTCAAGTGAGAAAACAATTTATCACAGTTAAATGTCAAGTGGCAAAGCAAATTGATGTCATATATAGAATAATTCATAGGATGGATAGAACTTGAAAAAAGGTGTGGAATTATAGGGTTAGTAGACAAATCGAATAAAATAAAAACGTTTCGTAATGTTGCGTGAAATTTAATAGCATAGCATTGAATTTAACGTGACTTATCAACCGTACCCAAGAAAATACTTTACATGAGCTTGGAATTCAAAGGGGACTTAGCTTCCGATATCATGAAATGAAGGATATCACAGTCCCTGAAAAGAAAATTCCCTGCTACATCTCTGAAAATAGCCTCTACTAGTTGACCATTACTGTTCAATAACCTGAAGGACAAGATCCCGCTGCTGACCAATTCTGTTTGTGTTTATCAATTCACCTGCTCATGTGGAGCTAGGTACATTGGTGGTTCGACTTGAGTTTTGTCCAAGAGGGTGCAAGAAAACTATCCTGCATGGTTACGAATAAGTGGAAGTGGAGCAAAAAGAAGCGCAATCATTGAACATGTGGTCGATAATGATCACCCTAACTCTATAGCCTCTGCCTTTAAAGTCACCTGCAAGGTAAAGACTAATTTACCCAAATCCCTACGTACCCAACTAATCTGTATTTCTGGACCTTTGGCTATCGAAACAGAAAAGCCAGATCTCTGTGTACAGAAAAAGTTCGTTCAACCCCTCCAACTTTCAAGGTCCCAATCCCTCTATGCTAAAGTATGGTAATCCCCAATCATAATTTAGCTCTACCAATTTTTCATTTCTTCATTTTGTCTATTCAATTTGTAGTCTCTTCCCTCACTTTCAACTGTCTCTGGTATTATTTTACTTGTTCCACTTTTTATTCTAAATCAATTCTTTTTTACTACGCTAAATTCTATGCTATCAAATTTCACACAATATTACGTAATACTTTTATTTTATTGGATTTGTCTACTAATCCTATAATTGCACACCCTTTTTCAAGCTCTATCCATCCTATGAAAACAATTTGTGTTTTATGTAGAATGCATCATGGATACAACTCTGAAGTCTGTGTGGAGATCAACAGCACTCAACATCAAAAACAACATTCGGATTCACATTTTCAATGTGAATTCAGTGCCACTCACTATACAGATAAGAGAACTGGCGCCGCGCCGCGCCACGTCTCGAAGGCCACTGTGAACAAACTACACACCTTCATCAACAGCTGCCTTTGTTTACTACTACTCAAGATCAGATGGCCGGCCAGAAAAAAGACCAGAAAGGGGGAGGGATCTCCGGCAATCAGCGAACCAACCCATCAGGAACCAATTTTGAGACAAATGTGCAGGAAGAAATGGAGGTGAATTGGTCATACTCTGAGAAAGCGAACTATCAAGTGACATCATACTCCAGGCTATCGGTCGAGTGGAACTTGAATGGGGAAGCGGCGAGTTGGTCGTCAGTGTGAGGGTGGGGTGACATGGAGTGGGTCATGTGAGAAGGAGATGGAAGCACGTAGGCAAACGTTGAGCCAGGTGGCGGAGAACCAAACGCAATGGAGACGTGTGACTAAAGCCCTATGTTCTTCTAGGGACTAAAGGAAATGACAATAATAAGAATAGAAATTCCAAGGTACATGGATTTATAGGATTAGTAGGCAAATTGTATAAAGTAAAAACGTGACGTAACATTGTGTGAAATTCGATAACATACAATTTAACGTGGCAAAACAAAATAGATTTAGAATAACAAGTGGAACGAATAAAATAATACCGGGGCAGTTCAAAGTGAGAATAGCAATAGTAACTAACAATTGACATCATAAAGCAAGAGTATACAAATTAAATAAACAAAACGAAAATATTGGCAGAGAAAAAATACGATTTGCGATTATCATACTTAAGCACACAGGGGGGTGGGATTAAGACCATGAAAGTTGGAGAGATCGGATGAACTTTTTCTGAAAATAATCCTCAATGTTTTTCCTTTTAATTTTTACCTCAATATAACCTTTGATAATATTCATGATATTGATTTACTTGAAGCAGAAAAGATAAGAGGCAAATGCTTCATTTTGCTGTTAAATAGAATATTTCAAGAAAAATATATTCTGTACAAAGTGATATTTCTCATCTATGATAAAATCTATTTATATGTATTTATAAAATACTATTGCTAATATATTCCTACAACTTGACTTCCTTTCAACTATCCTCAGCTGTCTCTTAAATAAGTAGTAGAAAAAAGTAAAACAAAGCTGAACAAATATTGTTTTAATCGATTATTTGACTAAATGATATTTAATGGGTTTCTATTTTATCTCTCTTTTCTCAAGACAATTATTCTCTCCCATTAAATAGTCTTATAAAAATACAACAATAAAAAATAAAACAACATTTTGCTGTTTTTTTTAGTATTATTTGGCATGAGAGAGGAAATTGAATTTTGTATCAATGTACTTAAGTGTTACTGTCTAGCTAGCTGATTAAATTGTACGATTCTTTTGGAAGGGGGAAAAATCAATAAATGTGAAATGATTTTAGCTGATTTGTCAATAAAATAAGTACCGATGGTTTGCAGGGATCTGATTGATTTCAGAATTTTATCGGTTAAGAGAAGCACTGAAAAACTAGTTGGGAGTACTGTCTGCAGTATGCACCCATCGCCAGGGTTCGAACCTAGGACCCCATGGAAAGAAGGCGAGCTCGTAGTTTATTATTATTATTGTAATGGAACTGGATCCAATGGTCAGCCAATGAATTCCAACTTCTACTAATTCACGATATAGCGCGGTCAGTAGCCAGTGTCATTGCTGGGAAGTAGTTGTCCGTGCACTCGAATTGTTGTACACCAGGGGTTACTACTTCTCACTAGAACCCAGGTAAATACCTACCTGAATAGGGCCAGTTATCAGTGAGAATAAGACTGATATTCAAGTGTTGGTTTGCAGGGATTTGATTGGTTTCAGGATATTCAGAATATTCCCTATCCATTTAATACTGCTTGAATTCGTAACAAGGATTTTAAAGCATTTGAAAATATTCTCTGCAGAAAGATTTGCAACCAAAGTAACCAGTTACACGACTTTCAATAGGATCATGTACAGCATGTCAATTTCAACCTAATAAGACTGAATACAATAATACCTCAATTCAATAAAGTACATTCAGCTATCAGATTTACCTGTGAAGAAGAATCTCAAAGTAAGATTGTCTTTTTAGACATCTTACTGACAAAAAGACTAGATGGTAGCATAAAAAGGAATCGACATAAGAAAAGTGCTTGGGCCAGTCAACATACACATATTCACAGGTTTGTTCCTCCCGTATAAAAGGCATTTGGTAAAGACCCTCAGCTACAGGATTAGACCTACTTGTTCAGAGGATGCAACTGAAGACGAACTAAGGCTTGTATATGACACATTAATCGAAAACACACACCCTTAGAAGTTCATCACTAAACACATGGCCAAGAGACTAAAGAAGAATTCTTCTATATCTCTTAATAAGCCTTCATATATATACGACTACACTTCAAAGATGATATACCAAATGAAATAATAATCAATAAGCTGAGAAAATTGATTCAAAGAAAGTTTGACTGACTGACCGGTTTCAGTGTGGAACTTTGCACAGATGTGAAGCAGTTCGAGTTGCCACACTCCCTCAATGCACCACACGAAAGCAAGAAAACATAGTACGGACAGTAACTAGTGAACATCAGATTATATTCAAGCGTTGGTTTGTAGGAATTTGATGATTATGATTATACTGACGATAATGCAAGATTTTTGGTAAAATATAAAATGATGTTATTGTATGAAGATCGTCGAGTCACATCAAGTGATACACTGTTGGGTAGAACCCAAATAGGAAATGATGAGTTTAGTGTTCATATGAGGTTAACGTAATGAACATCGTGTGAAGAATAGGGAAGAGCCTGTGAGCGATTTTGAAGCTACCTAAAGAGGCCTTCGGAGAACAGAATGAAACACAGATGTGCTGTTGAAGCCTAATATTTTCCCACTTGGAACCTAAGGGAGTATTAATAATTAATAGTAATAATGGATATTATAAGCTGATATTAGTCAAAAATGAATGCTGGTCTTCTCAACAATAATAAGGAAGTATACAATTGGTGGATGGTGGCTAGCAGTGGAATCTAGGATGCGCATTTCGTCCTATTTGGGACTCGTCATCTGGATGTACCTGCATTTCTCAGTGAGTGATGACGTTCCCACAGAAGCTCGAACCCAGTACCCATAGTTTCAAACGCCCAGACATCATCGAAGCATCTGCACAAGAAGCCAACATGTCAACCTGAGACCGAGCACTTCGGTCCAAACAATCGACGGGAAAATCAAAAATTCAATCCAATAAATAATAAGGAAGAATCGACGAAGGAAAGTGATGTACACAATTTGTGTTACAAACCTGATGAACGTGGTGTTTCCAAAGCTAAGAACTTAGTAGTCAAATATATAGTCATATATAAATTATCACATCGAAGTATGCATGGCTATGCTTTTTTATGGATGTTCTATTTTAAATTCTTCGTGGAACTTAAATGTCTTGTTGAAGCTTGCAGATACGTCTTCTTTGACAAGCATCATTTTGCTATTGATATAAGCATAAAACTTGGACACTGTGATATAGCATAACTCCATTATGGATAAGATTTTATTTTGGTAAATCACACAGTGTGTTGTACAGTAATATATATTGATAATAACCCTTTGAGCACAACTTGTGGCTGCTCATAATCACACCAACCCACCACTCACACAATTTTCTTGCTTCATTTATATACATGAGTGGAACTGATAATTAGCTATTTGAATACAAATCAATGTAGGATAGTGTACATACAGAAATAATAATATTAGTGTTATCAATCAAATACAATCAGATGGGAAATAAGACGAGTGTTTTTATAGTCAAAATAAGTAACTTGTTAGAATGTTATAATGTGAATTGAATACATTTTAACATTATCTATTATCCTCTGATTTGACTGGTGGTAACAATATCTTCCATATCTCTGGTATTTGCGTTGAGTCACTTCTACTGCATTTGTTGGGTGTAGACTCAATGAACCAGGATTCAGTAATCAATCTCTCTCTCCGCTTGCCTATATTACTTTTTAAAATCCTGATTCACCGAGTCTACACCCAAAACATGCAATAGAAATGACTCAACTAAAATACCGAATATATGGAAGACATCATTACCAATCAAATCAGAGGATAATAAATAATGTTCAAATGTGTTCGATTCACATTATAACATTCTAAATTATTTCGACAATAAAAACACCTTATATCCCATCTGTTTGTGTTTTATTGATAACAGTGGTGGTTGTCGTCTGGGTGACCGAACCGGGGTAGATAACTGACTGTTCAGTTGACAATTTTGATAATCCACATCCATCCCGTCTGCTGTCGCAGATACTCAGCACTTCCAAGCCATATCTTCGTATTTCTTTGGCTATCTGAGCAGCCTTCCAAGTTTCGTACATTGTATGGACATTCCACGTCCCCATTCTTATTCTCGCTTTCATCGAGAGAGAACACACATCAGTTGTCTGGTTTCCTGAAGGCTCTCTTTTACCAGCCCGCGTCATTTCGCCTCTCCAAACTCAACGAAGTGTTACTCTGTTATCTACGTTTTGTGTTTTTTTTCATATTTTTGTTGTGCGTTGAAGTTTCCGTGGTAGTTTGAATAGTTTTGTGGTGTAGAGTCGCTAGGCTCACTCTCAGCCCTCCCTCTTTACCCCGACTTGGAAAAGGCTAGAAAACTAGTGAGCTACTTAACTAGGCGAGGTTATTCTGACATAACAACTTCTACTAAGTTTATTTTAAACACGGTACAGCCTCTTATCATCCAAGAGATGTGGAAGATATTATTACCAGTCAAATTAGAGGATAATAGATAATGTTGAAATGCATTCAATTCGTATTATAACATTCTAACAAATCACATATTTGTACTGTAAGAGACATCTTATTTTTTCATCTGACTGTATTTGATTGATAACACTAATATTATTTTTGCATGTACTTTATCTTATGTTGATTTTATTCAATTGTCTAATCATCAATTTTTACTCATGTTTATAAACGAATCAAGGAAGTTGTGTGAGTGATGCCTTGATATGATTATGAGCGTCAATAAATTGTGTTCGAAACGTCATTATCAGTATATATATTACTGTAAAACACTGTGTGATTTTATCAGCATCACTTTTCTAATAATGCTTAAAATACAAAAGCTTCGAGAATAGTATATGTGCTATCTGTTTATTTCTTGCAGGCGCAAACGTTTGAATTTGTTAATACTTTCACGCTTCACACACTATGCATTCCAGTGTGGTGAGAGCAGGCTGCTAGCCGATTGGTTGGCACTAATCTACGTTAAGGTCTAGGTCACTAATATGGGCCGTGAGAAAATATGAACAAGGCTGAGTCAACAACCAATCACAGCAAAGTTAACGTGGCAAAATATGATTCGCAGATAGAGAACTCTATTTGTCAAGGAATCCCGAAACAACCAATCAGAAGCCTGCGTTTGTCTACCTAACTTCTGATAAACAACCAATCAGATGGCTGCGCTTGTCTATAATAATGTAGTTGAAATATGTATAAATACGTGTTGATTTTCATAATAAAACGATCTGTTGCTTCGCCCTTGTCTTCTGTTGTTACATTTAGTGTCGCTGCCTACCGACAAATGGAAAGCCTATGCCTTGCTGTTTTTGATGGAGACATATGGATCTTCGGGCAGGACTTCAAGGCTTCTGCGCAGTTGAGTGGCGTTCAAGACCTGTCAGCGATGGAGCTGCTACTTGGGACGCTGCTGGGAGGTCGGGTGAAAGCAGCATATGAAAGTGTGAGACGAAATACTGACGAATGTTCGACAGGGTCAGGCAAACAGTTTCCAAAGTGGGAAGGACCATACACAATCACAAAAAGACGGGGTCAAGTATATACCATCCGAAGAGGTGATAAACAGAAACGAGTTAACGCCAGTCAGCTCCAAAGATGGGTACAGTGGGACAAGCCGGTCAGTAACAATCCTCAACTAGAGGATGTAGCACCCAGAAGGTCGGAACGTCTGCGCACGAAGCTATTTGACGGGGGGACGAGTGTGGTGAGAGCAGGCTGCTAGCCGATTGGTTGGCACTAATCTACGTTAAGGTCTAGGTCACTAATATGGGCCGTGAGAAAATATGAACAAGGCTGAGTCAACAACCAATCACAGCAAAGTTAACGTGGCAAAATATGATTCGCAGATAGAGAACTCTATTTGTCAAGGAATCCCGAAACAACCAATCAGAAGCCTGCGTTTGTCTACCTAACTTCTGATAAACAACCAATCAGATGACTGCGCTTGTCTATAATAATGTAGTTGAAATATGTATAAATACGTGTTGATTTTCATAATAAAACGATCTGTTGCTTCGCCCTTGTCTTCTGTTGTTACACCAGTAGTTAGAAAAAAAAGTTTGTTGGATTTGCATACTGTTACAGCCAGCTTGATATATACAGGAGGTCCATAGTGTCTTACTTGAATAAAATAAGGCTGTCTTGATTGGCTATTCCGTATACACGTATAATACCATTACTTATTTTAAAGTGATTTTTAATTGTATTCCATTGTCATTTCTCTCACTTTGTCACTCTTTAAGCTAGTCTCTGCAACTCTTTCTGTCTCAAGAACTCTACACAACTCTCTAGACAATTCAGTATATCTGTTGTTTTTATGTTGGATTCCACGAGAAAGTGAAATAACAGAAAATCATTTCCTGAATATAATGATCTGTTATTATTCCAGATTGTGAAACAAATAGGCAGAAAGAAATGGAGATGGATTGGCCATACGCTGAGGAAACCATCAAGTGACATAACTAGACAAGCCCTCGAGTGGAACCCGAAAGGGAGGCGGCGAGTTGGTCGTCCAAGGGTGACTTGGAGGAGGTCATGAGAGGAGGAGATGAAAGCATGTGGACAGACCTGGAGCAGGGTGAAAAAGTTGTCAGAAAACCGAAGGAAATGGAGGTGCGAAGCTGAAGCCCTATGTTCCTCTAGGAACTAAAGGATACAATAATAATAATTATTATTATTATTCCCTTGAGTACTGAGTGGAACATAGGGCATTAGCTATGCATCACCAGTTCATCCTATACTCTAGAGTCTTTTTAAATTGGCTTCGCAACCTACCTACAAGCTTTTGTTTCCTGTTCACACTATCTATACCAAATCATCCGTGTCGTTTCTCATTCGAGTTCCACTATAATGTTTTTGACGGACGAAATCACTCAACGGTCTCCTTAGCATGTCTTCAATCCACTTCCGTTTTCTTGAGAGGTATTCAGCAAATAGTTACTCTTCTCGATGATATTATTCTAAACCTGTACAATTGGATACATATAGTAAATTGTCTTTGCAACAAAAGGAATATTTTCAGGGTTGTGTTGTTGAAAATGTAAATTTTAAATAACAAATTTCATGAATGAGTTAGAAACTAAAATAAGATTAAATAAGCAAGTTGAGTGAGGTAATCCAATTGACGGGGTTGAGTAGTGCTCAACTAAGATTAAAACTGAACGTAAGTCACGTTAACAACAGTGGTAATAAGGAGTAGAAATTCAATAAGGGGCGGGGTGGGGGAAATATTACACAATTAAGAAAAAATCTAGCAAGAAAAATACGAAACAAAGATTACGTATTTGGTGTTAACATAAGTTAGGTCCACAGTAGATTGAATGACTCAACAAACTTCTTTTGTACACAGAGTCCGGTGTTTTACTTGTGAATTGCCATCATTGCTTCTGTGGTTTGAATAAGTTTGATTCGTACTGTCTTAGCGAGATTACCACGTATTCTTTAGATGACCTTGAAGTTGTTTTGTGGGTTTGCTTGGTGTCCTGGCTCAACCAATTGTTCCAGAGAAGTGCTTCGGGGGTCCTTGTTTCTCCTTTATAAATTCATAAGGTTAAGTGTTCGGTGATACGTTTGGACAGCAAACGCTGAGTACGGATGACATACGTAGCTCCACAGGAGGAGCTGGATTGGTAGATGCACACTTATGAGCCCAACATTGGTAGCTTATCCTTCACTTTCATACGAATCACCAGTTTTCTGGAAAAAGTTATTCGGAGTTTAGCTGCGAAGAAGGTTTTCTTCAGTGATCGACACACGCGGTTTATCAGTATTTCTACTGGTAAGACTCCGTTGAAATTTAGATTCAAGTAGAGACGCTTTCTGGGAACAGGAAATGTGGGCGGTTGAGGTTACCACCACATTACCACTATTGGTAACTTGACTTTTGTCCAATTTTAATCTTATCTGAGCTCTGATCAACCGCGTCACTTAGATTACGTCACTCAACTTGCTTATTTAATCTTATTTTAGTTTCTACCCGAATAACGCTTTGTACATTACATGATTCACTATATAAAATTTCCAATTCTAATGACAAATCTTTGGAGATATTCATTTTGTTGCTAAGAATATTAAGTAAATATATATGCGCGATTGTACAGGTTGAGAACGATATCGCCGAAAAAAGTAAATCTTTGCTGAATACCTTTTCTTTTATACGACTCAATTGGGATTATGGATTCTTAGGTCGTTCCACTAACTGCCAGAGTTTCCTGTTGCCAATCCTTTCTGGCCCGCAATCTGAACTTCATCGTGGAACAGTGACAGCCATTGATGAAACTTTGAAGCTTATTGGAAATCCTTTTAGTGACTCACCAAGTCCTTGAACCATATAGAGTAAATGACTTGACATTAGTGTTGAGAATCCGGATATTGTTCTTCATATTGAGTACAGAGGAATAAATACCTGTCTGGTTTATCCGATACTGTCCCTGATATCTTCGTCGGTGCCGCCTGCAATTGATACTACACAGGCCAAATAAATGCAGGAAGTGACCACATTTAAAATTCTCCTGTTGACAGTGATTGGCACTTGTTGTTGTTGTTCATCAGGTAATTCTATTTTCAGATCAATTAAGGTGTGTCTTGCTTTCTGATCCTGTTGAATGATGACTGACAGTGATTAAAATAACCGGGGTAGTTATTTCCATTCACTCTGTGTTTTTCCTTTTTGTCCATGAAACTATCGTCAGTAGAATAGCTCTCACTTAGTATAAACTATTATTTATTTGCATAAAAACACCGTTTAATACATTTAGATAAATGACTTTTAATTATTTCAGAAATACTGTCACTTTTGAAAGCCAAACTCATAAACAGCATCTTCTTCGGCCCTGTAATTTGGCTAAGGATGGTTACTTACTTGATAAACCTTCCAGGATATCCATTATTTCAGATAGATGTACGAAGGCTTTCTAATTCTAAGTCGATCGTATCTACAGAGTAAGTCTTCCGAATTCCGGAGCATACAGAACAGATGAGATTTCTCTTCCTTCCCAGAGATAACCAACTGTTGAAGATAGTGTACTCCGCTCTCTTAAACAATGGATATCCTAGAAGGTTTATCGACAGAAACATCAAGAAAGAAACCGCCCTTAGTCAAAAAACAGTGCCTAAGAAGACACTATTATTTGTTTGCAGGTTTTATCACGAGTTGACATCAATAACAGAACAACTGAAAAACCGACCGCGAGTAATGGACAGCTTTTTTGATCCCCTAGTGGGGAAGCCTTCAGAAATATGCACGCACTGCCAGTGTTTAAACCTGGGACCTTCCAGTTACAAGGCGAGCTCATACACTATTTAGCCACTGGGACCCGATCCAATGGCCTATGAATTCGTGGCATATATATATGTACAGCTCTCTATACAGGAGTTCACCTGGAGTTCTGGTCAGAATTCTTAACCATTGGGGTCACGTGGTCAGGTAAGAGGTCAATTAGTCCGATATAGCATTTTCTGGCAGTTACGCAAAAATATTCTTGGAAACTCCTGGGTTTGAACCCCAATGGATGAGGACTTCTAAAAAGTCTCGAACTAGGACAAAGCAACTGTTCACTACTCCCAGCTGGTTCTCTAATGTTTCCCTAAACAATGGCAACTTGCAGTCAAACCTGTAACCAATAAAATCCCAGCAAATCAATACTTGATATTATTATTTATTTATCATGACCAAATAATTAGCAGAAATGAATCAAATCACTTTGCAGAAAAAATGACAGGATTTTTCCGTGACCAGATTAACAATACGCATCTTTCTTGAAAAACACAAATGGTAAATCGATAAAAATTTGAACTTCGAAATGAAAATATTTTGACAGAATGTCACTTATCTCTTATAAAAACAATTAAGAGGAAAATGAACTGAAAAGTTTTTAAAAATAAACTAAACCTCATAAAAATGAATGGTAGTAGATTACAATTTCTTTGAAATAAAAATCCTTAAAACATAGTTTTTAGGAAAATCGAAGATTATTTCAGTTGAATATTTTGATGAGAGAAAATTGTTCGTTTGGTAAAAATGGATGAATCCTTATTAATATTATTACCTGAGGAATTTATACATTATCAAGTTGGATCATGGATGACCTGGCCGCCTCACTGTGTTTGTTAGTCTTCAGCAGTTCGCACCTATAAAGCAAATGGAAATCGAACCCAGAACCTTCAAGTGAGTCTGTTATCCATTCAACCACTGAGGTATGGGCAAAGATCAACAATAGCGTCCCAAGGGATGCAAACGCTCGAGTGACCTTCAGCCGACCAATCATAAAAATGAGGAATTTTTACACAAAATCTGACATGACTTAAAAATACATTCCAGTTCTAATGAGGAGTATGAGTTGCTAAGTTGGACTAGTTTCTGTACATGTAATAACCGAGGTGACTGGAGATGAGCTGTTTTTTTGAATCGTTCATCTGTCTTATCCTGTTGTACAGTCTTCCTTGAAAGCCCTCATTTCATTTACTATGGCTTCCAGTAAGAGGATTGGAGAATACTTACCAGAAAAATGTGGATAATAAAACAAATTAAAATAAATGGCATCAACTCTAAATCTATCCCTAACCATAAACTTAACAGTAATCCTAACTTTAATCCTAACACTAATTACAACCCTTATCCTAACCGTAAACATAACCGTAATCCTAATTATGACGCAAGAATAGAAAACATCATCAGAGGTTACATTTTGAGAGGATTTTGCCAGTGAGTATTTTGATAGCTTCAGTTTTAAACTGGTCACCAATCCATATGAATGATAACACGTAGATTCTGTCAGTTGAGTACCAGCTACCATGTACTAGATGGCTGTCAATCATTCTGAAGATACCTTGGTTATATCTTGACAACTTTATTGTAATCTACACACAACAGTGCAGTTTAGCCGCCCAACTAACATTCGCACGGCTCTTTTTGACGGTTATGCTACCAAACTGTCCTGGTCATGGTTGTTAGTGATTCAACAATATCAGGAGTAAATGTTCAACTGTAGACTTCAAGAGTATAATTTCAGTGTGTTTCGTCAAAATTTTCAAAAGTCTCCTAACGACTAGATGTTTGTAATTTTTTAGAGTTTATGTCAGTCGTTACCACTTGCATACTGGATGTGAAATCATGGTATACAAATAGTATTTCTATGCATAACACAAATATGTTTTCATAAGCCGTACAATCGTAATTGTATTTAACAAAAAATTCATAAAACCAGTCAGATACCAATAGGACCTCTCCTCGAAAACGTATTGCGTAGTGTAAAGTGTAGTCTAGAAGGGGTGACTAATTGGAAATTAGAAGTTGGCATGAAGTAATAAGTGTGAGAAAATGACTAGTCAATACGACTGTGCAGAATGGAAAAGAACTAGTGGAAAGAAGATAGTGTTTTTATAAAATCTGTTTGAAAACGCTATGTCATTAGTTAACAAAGCTCCGTGTTAACTTCAGCAAGCTTGGCCAAAAAACGCAGAAATCTGTCCAATTCCCTCACAGTCACAGGGTCTCTGGAGTTCTACAATGAACTAAATATTACCATATTGTGTCTGAAGAAGAGAGCAAGCATCCACTTTGAGCATCACGTTCCCCAGCAGACAATTTATCTAGTCTGTGCGTCGGTGGCACAGTGGTTAGTACGCTCGTCGACCATGCACGTGGTCCGAGGTTCGACGATTCACTCCTTTACCTCGTTCAGCCAGAAATAATGCTGTTAAAGAGAGGAAAGGTTAGGCATAAGGCTAGCAACCCTATCCTGTAAAATTAAACACTGCTACAGAAATATCAAGCCACTAGCTTGAGACCCTATGTCCCACTGGGAACGTGAAGAAAAAAAATTATTACTTTATAATCTCTCTATTACTGTTTTTTTTACAAACATTGCATTTTCATACAGATTTTATAAAAACACACTATCTTCTTTCCACTAGTTCTTATCCACTTTAGACAATTGTATTCACTAGTCGTTTTCTCACACTTATTACTTCATGCCAACTTCTAATTTCCAATAATTCACCCCTTCTATACTACACTTTACACTACGCAATACGTTTTCGAGGACAAGTTTTACAAATGTATTTCATTCAATTATTTTGTGTCCCGTGAGCTTTGAAGTTTGAGTAGCAGTGGCGGGGTGGGGGTCCTAGCCTCACAACCAAACTAAGGGAGGTAGAATTATATTCCAGCCTGGACTTGAGCTCCAGACCACCTGTATGGTAGATGAGCATTCTACCGCTAAACTACTGACACATCGACGTCATAAATGTATTGTAAGTGAATAAGAATCATTAAATAGTATCATTCAAAGGAATATTTCTGTTATCTGGTATAAGTGAACTAGCGAAATCAATCCTTATGAGATTTTATTTTGAATAAAGAAAGTACGAAAATACTGGCAAGATAATACGAGCTTATCTTGTTGCTCAGATTCTCTTCAACTGCGTACAGTCTAAATAAATCAATTGTATCTAACAAAGTGGTATCTGGACACACAATAATAATAATAATGGTAAAGCTTTATTTAAGACAGTATGCGAATATACGGTACAAAAATTTTCAGCGTATTCAGTTCCGAAGTACCTTTTTTCTTCACACAGGATTCACATATAAAGTAATAATCTGAAGTATATCTTCATTTCGTTGAAGAATTGTACAGCGTTTACTTGGGAGCAAGTTAAATCATCGCGTAAGTTTATGTATAGGTCATTTGATATAACTGGACGATTAAAACAATGATAACTCCAGATGAAATTAAGTATTTTGGAGGAAAGTAATTTTGGTAGCCCAATGATTTAAGCAGGCCGCTTTACAATGATTTCAATTTATAAATAGAAAGTATAAGCAACAGCATAATTTCATAATGATGTAATTAAATAATCATTTAGTGTTAAAATAGTAAACAATTATGTAGTAATAAGACAAACAAATACAGTTCACATTTCGTTTGGACACAGGAATAGGCTATAGACAAAATTCAAGATAGAACAACAGAGTTGATTTATACATAATATGATGGAGAGTTCAGGAGGGCAGTAGTGAGGTGAAAAGTGAAGTAAAATTGTAAAATAAACAAAATAACTTAATTTAGTAGATTTGGAACCTTAATAGTGAATTCAACTCAGTGAATGAAAATCAAGATCAAGATTGAACGGAATATTATGCAACGGAAGAAAACACAAAAGTACACGAACAAAACAACTACAGTTATCTG
Source organism: Trichobilharzia regenti (assembly GCA_944472135.2). Lineage (NCBI taxonomy): Eukaryota > Metazoa > Platyhelminthes > Trematoda > Strigeidida > Schistosomatidae > Trichobilharzia > Trichobilharzia regenti. The sequence continues at coordinate 70,446,988 of OX235263.1, forward strand.
GGTAGTGAGAAACTAGTTACGCCATCTTTTGTGTACAGAGATTGGGTCGAAGTTTTTGATAGTGGTAATGGCTTCTGCAGATCAAAGTAACCGTGGTTTTCTTTGTGTATTTATTATTATGAAGGCCTGACTGAATTTCCACTGTTTGTCTGGTATCACTTAGGTGTCAAACAATTGCAAGTGAAAACTCTACGCTGCTTTTCAAAGGGGGGGAATTTCAGTGATATCCCATGGGAATCTAGTAAACACTATTCTCTCAGTCCTCCGTATATACTTGCTGTCGTAAGTGCAGGTGAATTGGTAAATGCAGTTGGAGTTGACATGGGCAGAATACTTATCTGCTTCTGACTGGGTTGACGAGCACATTATGCTGTAAAGCGGAATGAGTTTATCGGTTAAATGTGTCCTTTTCAATGCACTTTTATTTATTTTTTACATTCTTATGGATAATTCTTCGCCTTTGCACGCTAAACAGATAACAGCTGGTTTCTTTTCAACAATTTCGGGTAGATTTTCCTTCCCGTATTTTGATATGAACTTTTGAGGGCATCCATTTTCGATAAGGTTCTTTTCTATGATTGAGAGTTCCTCTTCAATCTTATCTCTTGAACGCAACGCCCTAGTTCTATTGAATAGCATTTTCACCAGGCTGCGTTTGTAGCCAATGAGACTACATCAAAATACACACTGTTCGTGTTAAATTACGCTTGCTGAAGCTTCCACTTATTACATCACTTTTTCCAAATAAATAATTGACAGGTGTGAATATAAAGAAATCGGTGTTAAGAATATTCATTCGTTCATATCGAACTGTTTATTGAATTAAGAAAACCGATTATCATTTAGTTGTGTTATTTAAGCTGGTTGGTTTAGTTGAGAGGCTTTCGTCTTTCCCCATCTAGACAACATCTTCAGCTGAAGTTTTAGCATAAAATGAACTTATTTAAATTCTCCATGAATGATAGAGTTGTGTCCCCTGGCAACCGTCTTTGTGACTGGTAGTCAATTTACATCTGTACTGGTCACCTTTTATTGACTTGGATTTTGAACTTTCTCGTCATGGGATTTACTTTTTATTAGTGGGTAGATTTGACTTTTAATAACAATGTGTTTGTCAATCGCTGATTAATTTGTGTACCAAGCAGACTTCTAGGAATTCTCTGGTATAACTGTCGGGTGTCTCCTCTATTTAAAATTTCGAAATTATTCCAATCATCAAATTGGTGTCCATAATTATCTACATGCATTGATATGAAAGAATATATGTCATGTCTCTTCACAGCTAATTTGTGTTCTTGTATTCTGACTCGAAGAGGACGCCCATAAATTAGTAAATAACATATTTGAAGAGATCAAATTCAGAAGAGTAGAATAAGAATCACAACAATAAAATCCCATTCTTAGATATTTTAATCAGGAGAACTAACACAGGAAATTTAGAAACACAAGTATATAGAAAATCAACACAGATTAAATACTCGACTATAGCCCTATGACCCACAAAAGAAATTGTGTGTAGACATTGTTTAAAAGAGTTCAAACACACTGTAACACCACTCCAGTGTTGATGAGAATGAAGGAAACATACCACCTGCTAACCATCTTCAGAATGAATGGATATTCGCACTATTTTATCAAAAAAGTGTTTAAAATTGAATCTCAACACTAACAAGAGACTATCAACAAAGACTCCAAGAAAATTCATTTTACCATATACAAGATGAAATATCTCTGAAATAACAGCTAGAATAATAAGACCGTTTGAAATAGATATAGCACACAAGTCAATTGCGAATCATCTACCTGCGCTACAAATTTTTTCTATTATTTCAAAACCGGTTATCAGTCTGGAAGACATAATTATTTTTCCTACTCAATTGTTACCATTCTTTAGTTGTTACATATATGAATGAGCTCATTATTATTTTTTCATCATAAAACACAAGTGAACTCATTTTTCCAGAAAAAAGGAATGATCTGTGTTCATTCTGTTAAAGGAAATGAAACGTGGTGAACCGGTTTACAGAGAGGCTAAAGGCAGTCAAATAATGTCTATTTTTTGTTTAAACTTGAAATGACAGGGGGTTTTACATTTCACAGAGCATTCAAACGAAGCATTCAAAATGCTTTGCAATTTATAGTATTGGTAATGGTCCAACTGTGTTCCTGTATTAGCTAACCTAGTACATGTTATGATTTCACGACTTTTATACTTAGTAATAAAAGTGATATTAAAATAGTGACGCCTAGTTGAACGCAGATGCTCTGCTCACGAATGTCACTTGACTCCACCAACAATATTGAACGATAGCTACCTGTTTCCCAGCCATGTCTAATTAAGTGAGAACAGACAGCGCTGTTAACCGAGATTTGTGCGTCGCTGGCACAGTGGTTAGGACTCTCGCCGACCAGGCACATGGTCCGAGGTTCAATCCCCCGCCGACGCACACCTGATATCTATGGTCGGCCTGCAAAATTTGGGCTATCGATATCCATGCTGAAAATTACATACTTGTACCGAAAATACAGTGTAGAATCAAGCTGTAATCGAAAATAAAAAAATAAAATAAAAAAAATCCGCCACAGTATACTTTACAAAGCCATGTCCGATTCAAACATCAACCAAGGATATGTCAATTAATCCATGGTCATGATCAACAAAATAGTGGGCGTTAGTTAATGTAGTCCAATCCTGACTGGTTTATTTCCAATCTGACCTTGATCACCATATCACCAATAAAAGATGATCCATTGTTTATACATCTACATATTAGTAGAGTACTCTGTAGTTAAATGACTTACTTGTTTCTTTGGGAATGAAGTAACAACTTGACGAGCTTGAAAACTTACTTATCTAGGGATTATCGTGTACAAGGCCTTATGTTCCTTTAGTCTGCTTATCTGTCATCATCACCAAGGTCACAAAGTCTCTGGCCGATAATGCCTAGAATCCCTCAATGAAGCTGAGAACAATAGCCATGGCCCAAAGACGTGTTTTATCCTAAGCACTGCTAACTCTTCTCCGATCCAGTCATGCTCCAGTTAACATTAATTGTCGAGTGAACTGGTGATTTAGCATGCTTAACAGATAAACTTATCACGGAATTGATGAAAAAACGTGAATTCATCGTTCTACTCTGCCTAAAATCCAACTTATATCCTCGACAGTAACCTCGTCTAGTTTACTAGCAGGTGCGAAGCTCGGAGAATGAGTGGTGGTTGTTCAGGGAACTAGGTATCCACTTGCAGAGAAACTTCCATGCACAAAATGAAGAACAAGATTCGGATTTTCAGCATTAATGTCCAATCAATTTTTCTATATGGTTCTGAGGTTTAGCTTCCACGTCACTTGAAGAATTTTTAATAGTCTACCACAGATATTCAGCAGCATAAGCCTAAACTGAATACTGACGATCAGATAGCTGACTGGAAAAGATGAACAGCAAGAAACTGCGACAACCAAGGACTAATTCCCCAACAAATAAGTAGAAGAAAATGAAGACGGGATGAAGGCTGAGGAGACAGCTGACTGACATCACACACCCATCAGGCCGTCGAGTGGAACCTGAATAGTAAACGACAAGCTGTAAGTTGGTCTGAGATTGACATGGAGGAAACTATTTAAATGGGCGATCGTGAAACCGGCCAAAGAGGACTTCAGACAGCAAAATGAAATAAACATGTGCTGCTGAAGCCCTATTTTCTACTTGGAATTTAAGGGGATGCTATTAAATCATCGGTGATAGAGGAAGCAAAGCCTTGTTTGTAGGCTTAACTCAAGAACGGGGAACATGATGATAGATCAAACAAATTATTTTGGAAGGGTAATCACATTTTTGTTGGATATATAAATTACGTAAAAAGTAGCGAAACGAGCAAAGCGAGGTGCTGTAGTCTGAACGCAGAAAGCCAATCTAAGCCTTTTTGTTTATAATTATTAATTAATTCTATTTACGTCCCCAGTGGAACAAAGGACTTCAAGCTAGAGGCTTGAAGTTTTGATAGCAGTGGTGTTTATTTTTACGGGATGGGGTTGCTAGCCTCAAGTCCAACTTTCCCTCTTTACCAGTCTTATTACTGGCTTAGTGAAGTGAAGGACTGTGCCTGAGACTGGGGATCGAACCTTGGACCACATTAGGCGTGGTTGGCGAGCATTCTATCACTGTGCTACCGATGCGCGTAGAAATTCCCTGAGCAGTACACATGTATCCCGATGATGGTAAACAGACGGTTATTTGTGACAACATCTGTGGTACTGTTCGGTAATCATAATTTGCGAAAAAGCAAAATTACTTCGGCAGTGTCGTTAGGCAGTGATACAAATCAGATTAGAACCCAGTTACACATAACAAGTACTATACAACAAAATTATTTAACAAATTTTCAACTGTAACAAGTACCGTAGAATCAAGTAGAATATTTCCAACAGGGTGAAACGAAAAATTCTAGCAGCAAGAATCACACACTGAACAGTTTTTGTGGACAGTCCAAAGTCATAATCATATTGACTCACTCAAACAAAATCACAGTTTTAAAAATAACGCATTATCAATATCATCACACAAACACTAGGAGAAGCACTAAAATTAGAGATTAAGCTGTGACAAAGACAAACTTATGAGGATTAGGTCAACAAAAGTCAGAATAATGATATGCAGCCTAGGAAAAAGGAGTAAACTAATTATAAAATTAGGGCAGAGAAAGAACACAAACATTGGTGCAGAATAGCGTGGATTCATTTTATTTCGTTGGCTCTCATCAGCTGCTGCATACAACCCGTATTCTTTGATAAATAAAGGCCAGTGTGAAATGTAACTTACTTTTGTCACCAACATGCATGTTATAAGAGTTGTCATGGTGAGACACAACATCAGAATAACAAGGTAGCTGACGTGCAAATATGTATATATATATATATCTTGGTAGAGAGAAGTTTATAGAAAATCAGTTGACGCGTTTGTTGTCAGGGTGGTGACTAAGTAATTATTAATGATCACGTAGTTAGATAAAAGAAGATAAAAATTTGGTGTGTAAGAGGTCATATGTCATCTCCAGCTGTGTATACCATTTCACATGAATCTACGGAAGCAGTTACATTTATTATATTATTATTATTGCTCCCTTGGATTCCTAGTGGAACATAGGGCTTCATCTGCACGTCTCCACTAGCTTCTGTCTTCTGCTGTACTTTTCACCTGCATCCATGTTAGTCCATACTGTTTCAACTCCTCTTCACACCATCTCCTCCTTGTCACCCTTGCACCGACGTCCCACACACCGCTTCCCTTTCGGGTTCCACTCGAGGGCTTGACGGGCGATGTCACCCGGCGGCCTCCTCATCAAGTGAGTATCCAATCCATTTCCACTTTCTCCTGCATATTTGTTGGTTGGCGACTGGTTCTTGTTTTGTTTGTTCCCATAGTTCCTTGTTGGTGATTCTTTCCGGCCATCTGCAATCTTTTGGAATATTCTTTGTGACCCGCCCGCCAAGTTTCTGATCCGTATAGAAGAGCTGACTGACTTGACGTTTGTATTGAAAATCTGACTGAATTTTGTTGTTGATACTGAGTTGAGTGGCGAAGATTTCCAGATTGGTTTCAGTTTGATGAATGTGTTTCTCGCCTTCCCGATTCTCGCTCGATTTGACATCCTCGTCCGTCCCAACTGCCTGTAGTTGAGACAATGCTCCCTAGATAAGTGAATGAAGTAACCTCTTTCAAATCCCTCCCGTTGATGGTGATTGACGTTGGATGTTGTTGCTGTTGTTGGTTGGTTATTTTCATAACCTCCGTCTTGTCTATGTTTACCTGGAGTCCTGTCTTCGCCGGCTGCTTCTTCGACCAGTTTGTCGGTTTTCGCTTGTAAGTCTTCGATTTGTGTGACATCAAACATAAATCATCCACGCGCGAAATCCAGGTCTTCTAGGTTCTTCACGTCGGTCCAGGATATTCCTGTCTTCTCGTTTCCCACTGTCTGACGCATAATCCAGTCCACCACAATTAGGAATATCATTGGTGATAATAAGCACCCTTGTCTGACTCCTGTGTTTACTCCAAACGCCTCGCTGAGTTTTCCGTTGTGGATCACTTGACATGTGCCGTTGTCGTACAGCTGTTGAATAAGGTTGATGAATATTTGGGGTACGCCGTAGTACTCGAGTAATTTCCAAATTACTTCACGGTCAACGCTGTCGAAGGCCTTCTCAAAGTCTATAAAGTTGAGGTAGAGGTTTGATTGCCATTCCATGCTTTGTTCTGTGATGATGATGCGTAGAGTTGCAATTTGGTCAGTACATGATTTGCCTTTCCTGAATCCAGCTTGTTCTGGTCGGAGTTCTGTCTCCAGTGCGTCCTTTATTATCTCCAGGATGATGCGACTCAGGATTTTACTTGGCGTCGATAGGAGCATGATTCCTCGCCAGTTCTTGCAGAGTCCTAAGTCGCCCTTCTTTGGTAGTTTCACGAGGTAACCTTTCCTCCAGTCAGTAGGCACCTTTCCCTCCTTCCAGACCTTTTGCAATAATGGAGTCAGCATGTCTGCTGTAGTCTCTGGGTCCGCTTTCAGTGCTTCAGGGGGTATTCCATCTGGTCCGGCTGCTTTTCCAGCTTTCAGAAGCTTGATTGCATTCAAGACTTCAGCTTCCGTTGGAGGATTGGTGTCAACTTGCAGTTGTGTGCGCGCTGTTGTTGGTATTTCTGGACGGGTTGCAGGTGATGGTCGGTTCAAGAGTCCTTTGAAGTGATCCGCCCATTGTTTAATCTGTTTTTCTTCCTTGGTAATTGGGTTCCCTTGGCTGTCTTTTATAGGTTTCGCTTGTGTTGATCTCTTCCCGGATAGAGATTTGGTTATCTGATATAGTGTCCTCAGGTCCCTTTTGCCTGCTGCCTTTCAGCTTCAGTAGCTAGATTGTCGTAGAATCGTCTTTTGTCCTTCCTAGCACTCTTCTTCACTTCTTTGTCCAGTGCTGTGTAAGTTGAGCTCATCGTCTCCTTCTCCTGTCCGTCCTTGCATTGAATCATTTTCTCTTTCACCATTCTCCTCTCTTCTATTAATTTCCAAGTGTCCGTTGAGAGCCATTCCTTGTCTTGTCTCTTCTTTCTTCCTAGAACCGTTGAACACGTTTCGTTGAGAATCGCCTTCAGAGACTTCCAATGTTCTTCCACGCATGATTCTTCAGTGATGTCGCGTAGTGTTTCCTGCTTTGCTCTGACAGTTGCAGTGAAAGTGTCTTTTGTGGTTGTGTCCTTCAGTAATTGAGTGTTGAACTTGCATTGTGGCCTATCCCCAGCTATCCTCGAGGCTTTTAGTTTCACCTTGAAAGTCCCTTCTACTAGATAGTGGTCTGAACCCACATCTGCTCCTCTCCTTGACCTTGTGTCCAGTAGGCTCCGTCTCCACTTTCTTGAAATTGAGATGAAGTCTATTTGGTTTTTGGTGTTTCCATCTGGTGAAATCCATGTCGTCTTGTGTATATCCTTGTGTTTGAACACACTGCCACCAATCACCAAATCATTGAAGGCGCAGAAGTCTGAGAAGAGTTCACCATTGTCGTTCATTTCACCGAGGGCCTCACGACCCATGGTGAGTTCTCTTCCTGTGTTGTCTCCTCCCAGCTTCGCATTCATGTCGCCCATCAGGATTTTGATATCGCCATTTGGGACGTTGTCCATTATTGCTTGTAGTTGTCTGTAGAACGCCTCCTTCTTCTCTTGTTCTGAGACGTTTGTAGGCGCATAGCATTGAATGACTGTAACTTTCCTTCCTTTTGAGTTGAACCTGGCTGTCATTATCCTGGAGGAGATTGGTTCCCACTGCATGAGAGCTTTGGCTGCTGTTGGTGACATCATGATGGCCACTCCCTCGGTGTGCTCGTGGTTGTCCTCTGGTGGCCGGAATAGATTACTGTCTCTCCAGTAGGTAGTTGGCACCTTCCAGTTCCGTTCCATCTGCTTTCGCAGATTCCCAACACTTCTATTCTGTACCTTCTCATTTCAGCGGCTATCTGGGGAGCCTTTCCAGTTTCGTACATTGTGCGAACATTCCAGGTACCCATCCTTACTTTTGCTTTCATCGAAAGAAGGCACATCGGCTGACTGGCTTCCCGAAGGCTTTCCTCAGCCTGCGTCATTTCACTTCCCCGAACCCAGCGAATTTTTAATATATTTATTTAATATATATATATATATTATTTATTTATTTAATATATATATATTTAATATAATAATATATTATAATATATTTATTCGTTGAAGTTTCTGTAGCGATTTGGTTGTTTTACGGAGGGTGGAGTTACTAGCACCACGCCCTGACTCTCCCTCTTTATCCGGATTTGGGACCGGCTAGAAAACTAGGAAGCTAGTAGCCTAGCAAGCTAGTAATCTGGCGAGGTTACATTGGAAGAACAAACAGAAGGACCTACGTCACATTTTTCGAATACGTACCAGGGAGATTCCTGTCAAAGGGGCCAAGTAGTTTAAGCTATTCAATTACCACACACCTGATAGACACACTGGAGACCGAGTAGACGCTTTGGCATCATTCAAAATCATAAGCAGACAAAAACGCTCAAATCTTCTCTAGTTTACTGAGGCTATCACAATAAAACAGCTGAAACCTGACCTATGCGTCCAGAAGGACGTCCTATCATTGGACTGCAAATACCCTGGCGACTCATCCCTTTTATAACTGTTGGTCTTCTAATTTCAGTAACTTACCTTTTGCACTTACACACACCCCCATTACCTCGTTTTTTCTGTCTGACTTTCATAAGAGGTCATTTTTCTTGACTTTATGAGTTCTACCCACCACATTACATCATCATCTGTTGATCTGACCTCTTACACACCTAATTGTGTTCTTCTCTGATCTAACTACGTGATTATTACTAATTAATTTGTTACCACACTAACAACCAGCTTGTCAATTGATTTTCTAGAAACTTCTCCCTAACTATATATATATATATAGTTAGTTAGTTATGTAGGGATTTTGTTTGATTGTATGGCGGATTTCATCATGAGCTAACATATATATATCATATATTTACATTTCAGCTACCTTTTTATCCTGATGTTTCACCTCACCATGACAACCTTATAATATGCTTGTTAATGATAAAAATATGTTAAATATCACTCTGACTTTTATTTATTAAACATTACGGGTTGTATGCAGCTGATGAGAACTGACAAAATAAAAATGGATCCATGTTATTCTGCAGTGATGTTGGTGTTCTTTCTCTGCTCAAATTTATAGAAAGGAATTCAATTTTTGTATGAAATCATAAAATGAGCTAAAATATTTTTAAAAAAGTATTAATATTATATTTATATTGTTCAGGGGAGATTTTTCAAGCAATTATTCCTTCATAAACATCATCAAAACTTCCCATAAGAAGACTCTAGATTAGTGAACACCATCTTAGATTTTTTATGAAACACAATCAAAACTGATATGTGAACATCTCAGTTCCCACACACACACACACACTTTAAGTTATTTATATACAAGCGACTATAGGTACATTTATTTGAGAACTTTTTATATTCTCAGTTGCCTGGTATTCACACAGACAGACACGTGCACAAGGGTAAATTTGCGGTTACATTTATATCTTAGTGTACTATAACGCTTAACCAACATACTAAGTTTCACCTAGTGTCACCGATCTACAGAAATGAAATGAACACCTAGTTTGTTTTACGATAAGAAGATTTTGATCAAGTTTTTAATATATTTACCTTGTAACACCAGTGATATATGAGTTCCTGGTACTTAATCAGCCTATTATCACTATTATTAGTCGTCATATAATATTAACAATTGTGTCCTGTGGGCATTTTGTATCATTGAGTAGATTTGACTATTTCTTTTTCTACATAGTGCTATTTTTACATTTTCTAATGATATTGATTATTCTGTATTACTAGTGGTGATTGCAGGTATCCAGTCCTGGTTAGTCCAACCGATTTGTTGGTGATTAAACAGACTCTGGTCGAGATTTTCTGTAGATCTGACTTTCAAGGGATTATTTTTAGAGATTTCACTTGTTTCAAGAATCTGATCGCGGATTGATATCAGTGTGGGAACCATTGAAAACCAACAGAGGAGTACTGGACAGGTGTTTCGCCCCAGTTGGGAACTCATCTTGAAGCAAACTTTCGAAAACTAATCTGATGCTTGGTAGTGACTGGTTGCAAGACGAAGTCGACTGGAGTTCTAGTGAGAAGTCGTCACCAGTGGCGTCCACTCAATGTTACCGGCTAGCGGTTATGATAAATTCACGAATCGCTAGAAGTTAGAGTTAGAGAACAGGCCACTGAGTTCTGTCCTTGCTTCCGAATCCTGAAGGTGTCTGCTTACTACCTATCAGTCCCAAAGTGGCCTGATGAAACAGCTGTCTAGTACTCGCAATTGGTTTTCAATTGTTCTCTAAATGATATCAATCCGTGATCAGAATCTCGAAATAAATCAGATTATTTTCAAACATTATTAGAAAATTTTAATTGTCGTGTGTATTTGTGATTAATCTGGCTCTAGGTAATCTCGATATTAGTGGTTCATCCGTGATGTTTCAATCTCATCATCGCTATCATCAGTCGATAGTGTGCCGGTAAACACGTTTAAAATTTTAATTCTTCGATTGTCAGGAGTTTTTGAGTGACGTAGTTAGAAAATAGTGACGGAAACCTGATAAGAATGTTAGGGTACAATGATAATGTAGCCTTTCTAGGCATAGTTATTGGCTACAGACCGAAACTTTTAGGCAGAGGTTTGAAAATCTTTGATAGCCTCCTATGGGATTTGAAATGGTGTTTTACGATTTCCGTGTACTAACTCCTAGTTTAAGGATTCAAAGTAAAGTGGTTGAGTATGTTGCCTACATCCTATTAAGTGGCTATTGATGATACCTGAACATGTGTACGAAAACCTCATCAAATATTTTTTGAACTGCACTAACCACACTGTGACAATGGAAAGTATCCACAAAAACTAGAGAATGTGGAAGAACTACAGGGCTTTCATTTTAAGCATATTGGTCAGTTTCTTCTTATTATGTAGAGGAGCGTAGTGACTAATTTTGAGATCATGCACAAAATTATAGGTATCAAAGCTGAATAAGTAAATGGAACAGGGAATTTTCACTTTCCCCTCGTATCAATCTACTGTTGCTTTCAAGATTAGATACTAGTCGAAGTAGAATTATGTTGACAAATCTGTGGCGTGATATCTTTATTTTTTATTTTCGATTACAGCTTGATTCCACACTGTATTTTTTGGTACAAGAATGGAATTTTCAGGATGTAATATCGGTAGCCAAAATATTGCAGACCAACCATAGATATCAGGTGAGCGTCGGTAGGGGATCGAACCTCGGACCATGTGCATTGTCGGCGAGAGTCCTAACCACTGTGCCCCTGACGCAGTCTGGTAATAATACATAAAATCAGGCTGTCATTGACTTCACTGGTATAATCTTCACCAATCCGAGTTTGATTCCTGGAGCAGACGCACTTCAAAGCCTCACCTAGCCGACAGTAAGCCAGGAGACGACGGAAGATTAGTTATAAGGCTAACAATCCTACCCAACCTGTGATAACAACATCACTGTTGCTGAAATGTTGAAGCCTAAAGGCTTATGTTTCCTCCCTACCTAGGTGTAGTTTGCATGGTTGGAGATTTCACCATGCTAAAAATCAACGATTGGAAACTATAGATTACATGGCTAAAAGTCGTTAACGCTAGATAGAAGAAAATATCCGTCTATTGCCTTTAACTTCTTGAACATATTTAGTAAAATACTTCATTGAAGTATTCTGTCCTTCACATACATAACTGCTTAATGTGCGAAATTTCTTTTTAAAATGAACCTGTCTTCTGTCCATCTTAATGCCTGAGAGTGAACTAACATGATCTAGGCTTAAAATATAACCCACACCATTCATTTTGAAGAATAGGTCGGCATCATAAACTTCCATGGTCTGATATGTAAGCTTATATCAGAACTAGTGTGGAATAATGTTCTCATCCACGCCAAGTGAAATACTAAGTCGTGTCATGCTGGAGAGAATAAAAGATGCACTGGATGCAGAACTTCACCCACACCTGGAACAAGATAGATTCAGGAAAGGCAAATCGTGTGATGATCAAATTGCAACTTTACAAATCGTCATCGAACAAAGAATAGAATAGCAGTCAAACCTGTACCTCATCTTCATCGACTTCAAAAATGCCCTCGTCAGACGGCACTAACATAGAAGTAATTTGCAGACTGCTTCATTACTATGGAGTGCAGTGCCCAAATCTTTATCAGCCTTATTCAACCTCAGCTATATTACAGTGTCACTTATCTGGTGATCCATAACGGAAAACTCAGTTGGGTGTTCGAAAGTACACAGGAGTAAAAGACGACTGCCTGCCTAATATCACCTACCAAGATTTTTTTAATTGTTGTGGACTGAATTTTGCGGAATACTGTGCGAGAGGATTGACAAGACAGAAATACGCTGCACTGACCGATAAGAAGACTCTAGAAGATTCGGGTTTCGTGTATGGATGATTTATGTTTAATGTCACACAAACTTGAAGACTTCCAGGCCAGGCGAAAACTAAAGAACTGGCTGACGAAGCAGGCGGTGACACACAACTCCAGGTTAAGATAGAGAAGACGTAGATGAGGAAGACAGTCAATCATCATCACCACCACCAACAACCAGTTCTAATCACCGTCAACGGGAGAGATTTCACCGAGATTATTTCCTTCCTGAACTTATCTGGCTAGGAAGCACGGTTTCAACCACAAGCGGACACCATGGATAAAGATGTCAAAGCAGGCTAGCCAGAATCAGAAAAACAAGATACGCCTTCATCAACCTGAAAACAGTTTCAAAATCTTCTGCTTCACTCAATCAGCATACAGAATCAGATTTGGATTCTGTTCAACACAAATATGAAGTCGGTTGGTCACTCCTTCTATACGGGTCAGAAAATTGGCAAACAGGTCATGAAAAGGATTTCCAACAGGCTACTGCAGACAGCCAGGTAGAATTAGCAGCAAGAAACGAACCAACAGGCAAGAACAGATTGCTCAACAAATATTTCGTCGGCAATATAAATGGATCGCGCATATTTTGAGGAGACCATCGAATGACATCGCGCGCAATGCAGGCCATTGCTCGAATGGAGTTCCAATGGGAAGCGATGAGTGGGTCATCACTGCGAAGGTGACATGGAGGAGGTAAGAGATTATAGTCAATCGCGGAATTAGATGAAGAGGAAAGTAGAGAATGGAAGAAAGTGTAGATGTGTTGTTGAAGCTGTATGTCCCACTCGGAACTCAAGGGAATAATAATATAATCATAATAATATCAGAGCCCTGAGTTGTGTTTATTAATGAATGTAGAGTCTGATCTCCAAAAAGATAAAATTATAGTTTGTTTTTTAATTACTAACTAAACTGATATAGAAATAAATAAGTGAAGTGGATGTCTAGCTGTTTGTCAATCAGTGAGTAAATAAACATTTATCCAACTTAAAACACTCAACTTCATCGAGGCATATCAACAAGGCGAAAACAGGAAGAAGAATCAACCTATCAGTGAATAGATAGATGGATGTGAAATCAATAAACTTCATTCATGCATTAAAAGAAAAACCTTGTTAATAATTATTCTTTTGTAGACATCTAACTCTGAAGTAATTAATGTGTATGTATATATATATGGCTCAACCATGGTGGCTAATCATCTGTAATAGAACTTTTCCTGGTCAAAATCCTGAGCTTTAATTTGTTTTGAAAGGTAATAATCAATAATCTAATACCCAGTGGTAGGTGTATTGAACTGCATTAAATTTCCTATTTCATCAACTCTTATAAATTATTCATTTATTGAAGATAAACATTAAACATTTAAGACTAATTATTGAACAAAGAATACTGTTTTCCATGAAGTCGTCGTTAGGTTCTACATTAGTCTAAGTTAGTTCTACAGTTAGTCTAAGCCACGTAGGAACGTGTAGACTTCCTGGTTAGGGTTCTCGGGACGGTAAAAACCAGTGGTTGGAAACATTTGGTGATATGGCTCAAAATCGTTCTCAATGGCGCAGATGCATCCACTCCTTGTGAATTATGATTATCAATGAAACTATATTGTTGTTCGTTATTACTATTCTTTTTGCCTCGTATCTCTCTTTACTGTCTATTCATGCATTTCGTCTACTTTCCTCTTTGCTTTTGTCCTAAGTGAAGTGTGGCGACTCGAAATGTGGCAGATCAGTACAAAGTTCTATGTCGAAAACAGACAGACAGGTTTTAAATTTATACGGCATTCCAAATAAGCAATAAAGGTTAACAAAGCAGGATTTAAAGAATTCATCAAATTTCGGTAGAACTCGTCAGCTGAATACTCTACATACACGGATATATATACTTTTGAAATTACATTGGAACATATAAGGCTGATAAGTAAACAAACCAAATTGAATTAGTCGTGCAGAAAGACACGTGCAAATGTTTTCCAGGTCATGTTCAAATAGATAAGGAGAGAGAGAGAGTATAAGAGATCAAAATTAAGATAAATTGCATTACGCTTCAATTACATCACTTAGATAAACAATTAGATACTGGAGAATATAATGAGGATTGCAAACAGAGTAATATAAGTAGTAATAGATATAATAACAATAATAATAATAATAATGTTGAAGTGAGTTAAGATAATCTTACTGATAAAGCATAGTTTTAGATGAATCAAGAATAATAATAATGATAATAATAATAACAATAATAGTAAGAAGAAGAGGTAGAATAATAACAAGTAGAGAATAAAACGTATTACCATGGTAGATTCAGAGTCACGACCATCTCCTTATGTATACAGAGACCGGTTTATAAACTCGAATTGCACAAGCCTCTGCAATAGCAAGCATCTTCCTGTTTCTTTGTTTGCTGACAAAAGTGAATGACTTGACCGCGCCAATATCATGTCCATAATCCACAAGATGTTTTGTTATTAAGGATTTTGACACTGTGAACTCAGCTGTTTTCAACCATTTTGGCAAATGCTGCATCATGCGAGTAGACAATCACCTTTCCGTACGACCTATGTATTTGCTGCCACAAACACACTCAAATTGATATACGCAGTTTGAAGTGTCGAGGATCAAATCCTGCTTTATTAACCTTTATTGCTTGTTTTAAATTCGTATCGGGAAATAAACGTTTCAATTTAAACGACAGTAATAATTAATGATTCGTTGTTATTAACAACATTATTGCTGTGTGAAATTACATTCAAAATACCTACCGTAAAAAGTTCATTATTAAGCAAATACATAGTCAGAAAAATTCGCAGAGCATTCTTCTGTGTCTGTTAACAAGATGCCTCTATACATATACGACTATAATAATATAATCAACAAGTTGAGAAAATCGACTCGACGAATGTTTAATGAAAGTGAGCTGCATCTTTTATTTTCTATGCAACCAACTTTGATTTTCAAACTGTATCTATCACTCTATCAGCAGCTGCTGTGGAGTCAGTCGTATTGCCCAGTTACTCGGGAACACCTACGAGTGTGGCTATATTGGATCACCTCATCCAAAGAGGCTGCTACAAAGCCAACTGCATTGAAGAATTTTTCTCTATCGTCTATCAGCTCGAGTATTACATTACGTTACTACTGTATACAATGAGCAGTTAATTTTGATGTTATCATGGATCTACAACTTTCAGACTTTTAAAGAATGGGGAATGTTTATTTTGAAAAGTGTACTGAAGCTAAGGTAACTGTTTTAAATTTTAAAGTATTGTTCAATGTCCTTCAAGGAAGATAAATCTACAGAAACTTTTCTGCCTATTGTGTTGTGTGATGTATTATCTGCTTAAATAACACTGTATCGTAAACTTGAACAGTATCTATTCGAATTAATGACGAAGTTAATTTATGTAATGCTAAGACTGATGACTAATTTTATCCATTTTATTGTGTTTTCAGATTTCAATGATAAAAATAAAATGTAAGCGTGACAATTTTGACTGGACACTAGTAACTAGTGTGATGTGTCTAGTCCTTTCTTTAATGCAGACTGAATTCTATCAGTCAGGTTTGTATTGTTGCCACCGTTCTAGGTAGCCAGCCATCACACTGCACATTGATCCGATGATATTCGATGGTTGGAGGCAGTCGGCCACAGGAAGCCTTGCCGGGACATAGGTTTCGTGCTAGTCGGCACTCACCAGTAAGTTAGCACTCCTTATCTGCAAGCTTGAAGGAACTAATGTTCCTTCTGGGATTCAAACCCGAATCACCCAGTGCCACCTGCAGTCAGAGATGTTACCACTGAGCTCTTCAGACTCGTGACTAACCTCCAATACAGTCATATAGGAGGTCGGTCAAGTGCCCAAACAACTCAGTGGTAACGTCTCTGACTGCAGGTGTCACTGGGTGATGCGGGTTCGAATCTCCGACGGAACATGAGTTCATTCTAGGCTGCAGATACGCCTAGCTGATGAGTGCGGACTAACACGAAACCTAGGTCCAAAGCTGGACTTCCTGTCGATTGCCTCTAACCATCTAATATAATTGTGACAAATGAATTCTTGCAAATAAATATATCTTCACTAACAGAAAATGCTTATTCTCTAATCTGCAGTAGCTCCTGTAGAATATTTAGCTGATATTTATTTGTATTAGTTGTACATAACGATTCAAGTAATACCAATGAAGCTTAAAAATAAGATGCAATTCAGAAAATTGACATTAAAATCAGGGGAGTATTCATTTTAATAATTGATTGGAAGATTCATTAAAAATTTAAAAGATTGATTAGTAGTGAACAAAGAATATTCTCCTCGATAAATTCGTTATCAGGTCCTACAGTTCCATGAACATAGTCATGAAAGAATTATTGTTATTAACAAAATTAATGCTGTTTCAAATTACATTGAATCAATATTATCGACATCTGATTATATTTCAAAAGCATCAGAAAGTGAGAAAGAGATGGAAGGTATTCATATAACACTAAACTGATTGAATATTAAATATACTAAGGGAAGGAAAACAGAATTTATCAAGTTATCGGTTCGATGGGGTGGCAATGAGTTTCCCCCCTAGGTCCTATGTTAATGGATTTCTTTATGGAAAATGATCCTTTCACCAAATTTGTTAGAAAATGTTTATTCTGTTACCCATAAGCCGCCGAAAAGAAACTCTTCGCTGAACTACTGGTCATTTGTTTATTAAACTGTTAGATTGGTTCAAAGAATGGATGTTCCCTGTCAACGTGGCGAAATACTAAATTATGCGTAGTGGACGCACAAACGTCAGCTCCTACGAACTAGAAAGTATGGTTCGGACTCATATGGATCTAGATTTCACACACACACACACACTGCCAGCACACTGTTGCGTGGTGGCAGCTCGAAATTTCAGATCTTTATGGGCGATACGCAGAGCGTTTACTAGAATCATCAGAGATATGTTCAATTCTTTACACAAATCTCTGGTGAGATCAAGACTGTAAAACTGCATCCAGGCAGACGGTCATCATCTTAGGGAGGAGGGGGGCTCATAGATGGCAAAACCAGTGTATCATAAGATGAAAGACTAAACAGTTTGAGCCTGTTCTCCTTGGTATACCGTAGACAGAGAGAGATCTCATTGCAATGTTTAAAATTTTAACCAATGGCTACAAAAACGATGTATTTTGTCCTTTCCCTCCACTCAGATAGCAAGGACTCAGAGGACATAGCAGAAGAGCTTTTATTAATAATAATGGTAATGATCTGATTTATTCCAAATTGGTACTAATGACGCAGTGTGAAATTCTCAGCATTTTGTACAATATCACATCTAATTTACTGAACAACAACAACGACAGAAAAAATACACATACAGGGTACACTTAACCAAAGTTGATAACATCAACTTTTGGCATTAGCATAAACACTAGGGACGAAATGATGTACAAATGTAAAATGATAATAATAAGAATAATAATAAAAGTATTACTAACACAAAATTATAAGGTAATAGGGATATTATCACTATAAAATTATAAATATGGGAGAATATCTGAGCCATCTTTTATGCTGATTACACAGTAAGTTGTAAATTCGACGTTTAAAACTGTCTTTATCACACACAACGTTGGTGGGCCAAATAGGGTGTCCCTGAGTTTTCATACT
Organism: Trichobilharzia regenti; assembly: GCA_944472135.2. Classification (NCBI taxonomy): domain Eukaryota; kingdom Metazoa; phylum Platyhelminthes; class Trematoda; order Strigeidida; family Schistosomatidae; genus Trichobilharzia; species Trichobilharzia regenti. Next base: position 70,465,179 of record OX235263.1, read on the forward strand.
TTGTAGTGCCATCATTTGACCTTTTATAATGATTTCTAGCCCTACTTGATGAGATACAAGGCGGGAAGAGTTGAGAATAGATACAGCGCTTTGATTCAGACAGTATGCATTTAGACCATTTCTTATATGAATTTAGATTTTTGTCGGCTATGAAAGTAACGAACTGACTTAGTGGGACAAAACATGCCATACTAACAACCTTTGATACCTTTATCAATAGGACGTAGTCTATTTTGAGTAGTCCAGAAAGACTAAGGAGGGAGCAAAAGAGAGTGTTAGGTATGGTGCAAGAGTTAACAAACTGTAATGGAAGAGATTGAGTGATTTCAGATTGTCCTAACTTCTTAATGAGGAAGGTTAGAAGGAGCATTTTCTTAGAAATAGATAGAATAGGATATCAAGAAAGGTCAAAGGATAGAACTACTCTGAGGTATTTTATGTTTGACTTATTCTCCGTATCAGTGATCTCTAGGCTACAAGCATCGTGTGAACTGTTGAGTTCATTAAGATCACGTTTATTCCTGAAGGCGAAATTAAAACTATCTGACATTTGGGGAGATTTACCGTAGACTATTAGACCATCGCCTAATGTCCGACACAAATTCATTCAGTTTCGAACAGTCAGCTCGGAAAGTAATTGACAACGAGACAGTAAGGTCGTCAGAAAATTTAACAAAGTCCATCTCTTCTGAACAAGGCAAGTTATGTAAACAAAAATAAAAAAGAGGAGGAGAAAGAACAGCACCTTGAGAGATCCTGGCTGCAATAAGCAAGAAAGAGGAAGTTTCACCATTATGTACAGGACCATGCCTTCTGTTTGAGAAATAAGAATGCAATCAGTTAATGGTTCAGAACTCAGTTGGTGTCATGGAAAGTTTATTTAACAAAAGACTCTTGGTAACAAAGTCAAAAGCGGATGTATGGTTGAGGAAAGAACCGCAAACAAAATTAGCTCCGTTGTCTAAGCAGGAAAACGTTTATGATGTAGGACAGCAGCAGTATCCGAAGCACATCTACTCTGTTTATATGGAAGATGTTTAAGGTCACTGAAACTTTTCAAGGAAAGTTCAAAGTTAAGTCAAATTAATTTCTCTACTAATTTCAAAGAAGGAGAGAGAATTGCTGTAGGTCTACATTTAACATTCCTACCGGAACATGATTTGGGTACCGGGATAATTTTAACGTCTTTCGATATTTCGGGTATAACGTTACTAGAAAAAGAAGTATTGAAAATGTTTATGAGAGGACAAAGTAGAATATCCTCAAAGCTTCTGAGGAGAACAGCAAGTACACTACCACAATCAAGGCTGTGGGAAGGTTTTAGTTATTTCGTGCGTATGAGTACATCAAGAATATTGGGACCGCGAAAATTACTAGCGTATCAAAGACTGATTAAGAATATTTAAATCAAACGACGGGACAACAGCATTTTGCTTACCACCAGTAATTTAACTAAAAGGTTTCTATATGCTTTAGGGGGTTTCTCATGATAAAAGGTTTTGGTTAGAAATAGTGTTCAGACTTCAGATTTCAGATTTTATTAGAGTATTAATCCTGTTGAGACCATATTTGCCTTAAGACTTATATAACTGTTCTTTTATTCTACCTAGTTTTTTTGAGATAAGGAGATGAGTGCAGGTGAAACAATTTGAACAGTGTTTGTTTTGGGTAACAAATATTGAGGCAGAATTTAACATAGTCAGTTGTGTTGATGATAGTGTCTTCAAGTGTATGTTCAGTAAACAGGTTCCAACTGGTGTCCTTCAACATCTTCATCTAAGATAATGAATGTTATTCTTTGAGTAACAGCTGTTGTGTTCCCTTGGAAAGGTGTGAGAAGACACTTGTGAAAGACTTACCACATATTTTAGACAGGATTCGTATAATACAATTATCAGAGTTGAGAATATGAGCTTGTTTGCGTACTTCTTGTATTCTAACTTCGTTAGTGAACACTGAATCAAGCGTTTTGTCAAGCTGAGTAGAGAAGTTAACAATGTTCACATGTCCAAGTGATTCAAGGAAGGAGTAGTCACAGGAATGGAAGTCTCCACTAACTATTGATGAAGTGTTCTCCAGACATGCAGCAGCATAAACTGTAAATTCATCTGAAAAATTAGAGAGATCTGAGAGGGAACAGCCGGGGGTAACACACATGTTTGAAACAGGTATTCGTTTGTCCTTCAATACGTGTTCAGGAAGACACCTGATAGCAATACAGTCAACAAAATCACTCGAGAATTTAAAACAGACATTATTTGAGACTAATCACTGAGAATGGATAGGAGTTGCTACACCACCACCTCATTTTTTCTTGGGATGGATCCTATCTTGTCTATACAGTGTGAGACGAATTTTCGAGACAAGACTGTTTTCATAAAGCTCATGAAGCCAGGTTTCATGTAACGGGGTTATGGCCGTATTGCGTTAAGTATCATAGGATAAGAGAGATTGTTGGGCAACGGGCGGTAGTTGATATTAAAGATAACAGGAAAAGTAATACGATGTTGAGGTGTGCGTTTTAATGCACGTTCGTAACCCATATAGTGCCTTTTATTAGTTACGTCAGAAACTTTTGAAGTTATTTGGTCTGAAGGAGTTAATACATCCAGAGAGTGGGTAATACTATTTGACATCATAAACTGATACATAAAAATAATTAAAACACTGTAGATTAGATACAATATGTATAGATGGTATTTGGGTAGCCCAACATTCGAAAAGGTCGCCAAACAAAGTCGCTAAAAGTCAAGAAGGAACTATATCACTGGTTCTCACACTCGCTCATAAACTCCAAGAACTGGCTCTCAGAAGTGATGTCAGCGCCCACAGTTGACTTATTTAAGCAGGTTTTCGACAAGAACGGAAACTTATTAGGAAAAAGGTTTAAAGTACTCTTCAAGTCTTCTATCTCCAATCAATGAATTTGAATAAAGCAAGAAGAACAAATCTACCAGGATTATCTCAGCTCATCTTTCCCTCATTTCGAGGATCCTTCTCAACTGGCTACATACAACCTGAACAATACCAAAATTATCAATTAAATTAAAGATCTGAACACACTCTTTTACAATGATAGGGAGTAATTGACTGGAACTGAGAGTAGAATTGGTCAGGAATGATTTAATTTGTAGAATAATTAAGAGTGGAAAGGATCGACTACTTATAGAAGAATCGCATGGCCAAGCTTGGGAGCAAAACGACAGAGTACAGCAGAGGTTTTGTGGGCAGAAACAAAGTATAACTAGAGGCGGTGTAAAAAGTAATAGGTTGCGTAACCACAGAAAAACACATTTTCTAAAAAGGGCAGAAGATGACTTGGTGAAATTTGTGTGCTTTGTAATTACCAAGGTATTGCAGAATTCACGACTGTCTACTTTTGCGTACATAGATTTAGTTTTAGTCGTTTGATTGTGATTGCCTCTGCTAAACGAAGCAAACTAGGTTTGTCTTTTCTATTGATTATTTTAGGCTCACTTAGATTATCCACAGAATGGCCGGTATCCAATAGATGGCGTACAACCGCACTGTTTAGTGCTTGTGGGCTCTTTAGTCTCAGTTACTTTGGGATGTGTTTGGGAATGCGGACAATAGCCCTTATCTCTGTTCTTCCAATGTATGTGCTTTGGCACGTAAAGTGGTAGACGCAGTTGGAGGTAACATGAGGGGGGGAGATTATCCACTTTTGACTGTCTTATACAACTGATAGTTTGATAAACACACACGAGAATGACGGCTGGACATGTTCTTTCTAGGGCAGCATTCTGTCTGCATCTTATTCTACTAGGAGCATCGTAGCTTCTGAAGGCAACCTGGAGAAAGATTGGCTTTTTCTCTACTGTGTTGCACTTCACCTTGTCAAAACTACGTTTTCCATGTTTGTCGATGAACTTTTGTAGGTAATCATTATGACGCAGGCATATTTCAACGAAGGGTAGTTCTTCCTTGACTCTTTCTTCTGAATGAAGCCACCTGACACGATCAAACTTTTTAAACTCTTCCTAATCAAAAAACCTCTGCTGTACTCTGTCGTTTTGCTCCCAAGCTTGGCCATGCGATTCTTCTATAAGTAGTCGATCCTTTCCACTCTTAATTATTCTACAAATTAAATCATTCCTGACCAATTCTACTCTCAGTTCCAGTCAATTACTCCCTATCATTGTAAAAGAGTGTGTTCAGATCTTTAATTTAATTGATAATTTTGGTATTGTTCAGGTTGTATGTAGCCAGTTGAGAAGGATCCTCGAAATGAGGGAAAAGATGAGCTGAGATAATCCTGGTAGATTTGTTCTTCTTGCTTTATTCAAATTTATCTATGGGAAGAATTGTATAAAGAATCTGAATATTAAAGATATACTTAAGCAGAGGAATATACCCACATGATTTCAGCAAAATAAAATTGCAATTGCAGGGAAATACTTTTTCTTCCCGACAATGTCATCACCTAAGCTGTAGGTTGGTGAATCAATTTTATAAATTGCCGAGAAAATTTCAATATTATTTCCTGTCAAGGATTAGAATATCCTGAATTACAAAATGGACTTAAATACTGTAATCAGAGATTAAAATATGTTTATATAATAAATGGGAAGTTTGGAAAATGAACGCAACTCAGTAATAGTTACAAGCGGCTTAGAGACAAGATTTCATAGGATTAGAAAACAGTTACAATGTATGCAAAATTAATATTTGATAACTGGAGAAATAATTTTAAAGGTGAATAAAAGGTGACAATTATTTTCAACTTGATATGAATTACAAAAGGCATAGAGACACAGGGATAGAACGAATTACAGTTGTGAATAAAATGGGCATGGAAACAAACTGAAATCAAAGTTTTCAACTTGAAATGTAAGTTAGGAGGTGTGAATATAGATTACAAGAGGCATGGAAACAAAAAATTACACAAGATTAGAATATAATTGTAAAATAAGTATTCTAAACGGATTACAACTGTGATCAGGAGAAGCATAGAAACAAACTTAAAATAACTGATTTTATGACTGAAAAAATAGGATGAGTTGAATGAAGGCAAAGAGAGAAAAATACACACGCAGATAACAAAACAAAAAACCGAAGGCTAATGGAACATACCGAACTAGGTCCATGACAGTTGTAAAGGCTGGACTAGTTTCTTTTGAACACATAGCTCCGGCTTTTTATGCATATGGCGAGAGCTTCCATAGTACAAAGAAGTTGGAAGCACACCATCTTTGGTAGAGTTTTGTTTGATTTCATTTTGTCTCCATGCTCAATTTTTGACACCTGTAATTCGTCCTATTCCTGTGTAACTTTCGTCTCTAAGCCTCTTGTAATTCATATCAAGTTGAAAATAATTGTCACCTTTTATTCGCCTTTAGAATTATTTCTCCAGTTATCAAATATTAATTTTGCATACGTTGTAACTGTTTTCTAATCCTATGAAATCTTATCTCTAAGCCCCTTGTAATCTATATTCGTACCTTCAAACTTTCATATCAAGTAGAAAATTATTATCACCTTCGTTACTATGTGGAATTAAACAAATAATAATTGTATCCATGTAAACTAATCAATAATAATTATTTTATTCAAAAACATCAATTTGAATTTGAATAAAGCAAGAAAAAAGTGGTTTATGCAGAATAATATGGTACCATCATTGTCTATTTTGTTGGCTTCTCATCAGCTGCTTGCTTACAGCCTAAATAAATGATGAGGTTTAATTACAGAAACGTTTTAACATACTTGCAAATATTACATGTTGTCAGTTGACAGAAAATTCCACAATTAGTAAACAGTGCTCAAAAATTGCGCTTATATAGTTTTTACACAGGCAGTTAAAGTTCAAACAAAATAAATGTATGCATACAATGGTAAAGAAGTTATGTAACAAGACGAGAGATGCGTAAGATGCAGAGTGAATAATAAATTGGGTAACAATATACTGAGTTCAACTCAAATCATAGAAACAAGCGATAAGCAAAATTACATTGTATCAAAGTGGGATGGGGTTAAAGCCAAGGATTGCGTAATCAAGTGAAAGAGAGAATAAAGACATCCAGTTGCTAGAGCAAGGGAAGACTGATTAATGCTTATTTCTTAGCACATACATCGGGTTTCAAACATCTGATAGAGACTGCTTCGGCACACTCGAAGACAACTGAGCATTTTTGTCTACTGATAATTTTAAAGGATCTACCAATGTCCTCCTCATGACCCGTATCACGGAGATGACTGATATTGGCACTGTTGTAAGCGTTTGTTCCCTTTAGACGTAGGCTTTTGTCCAGGATTTCCTGTAACCATTTGAAAACCCCCAGGGAGTACTAGACAGCTGTTTCCTCCGTCCTAGTCTGGGACTGTTCACAGTACGCAACCACCACAAGGTTTCCAACCCAGGACCTTCTGGTTACAAGGCGAGCTCGTATGCCATTAAGTCACTGGGACCCGATCCAATGGCCCATGAATTCTAACTTCTGATGAAGAGTCTCAAACTAGGATGAAACAGCTGTCTAGTAACTCAAGGTTTTCCAGTGGTCTCTAACGAATGTCAGCTCATGATTGAATCCAGTCACGGTATGTCGTGGATTAGAAGAAGTTAGAATTCATGGGCTGGCTATTGGATTGGGTCCCAGTGGTTTAATGGTTCATGAGCTAGCTCGCCTTGTAATCAGAAGGTCATGGATTCGACCTTTGGTGGTGGTGCATACTGTGAAGAGTACCAAACTAGGCTTACGAAGCAGCTGTCTAGTACTCCCAGTTGGTTTTCAATGTTTCTCTAACTGATTTCAGCTCATGATGAAATCCTGTAACCAATTAAACTTATTTGTTGATATTCTGAACATTCTTAAAGATTTGTTTATATTTTGAGCTTATAATTAAGTTGAATGTTAGTCAGAAGTTCATTTTCTCTTTGAAATAAATAATTCATTGGACACAAGAAATCAATAATTTACAGAAACCTATTCAGAGATTCCACACACACACACACAGAGTTAACCCCTGATTTGTTTATGCAGAATTAATTTCAACAGGAAAGGGTTTCATTAGTAGTAATAATAAGGTTAAATTTGTTTATTGTAACATAAATCAGCACAGTTTATGAGTGTATTTTCCAAGTACTTTTGCAACTGATGTTTACATTCTACTGAAACATGATCGCGAAAAGTAGTAATATCTCATTCATGGACTTATGCTGATTCAATTATCTGTAAGTTGTCAGCTTCATTTGTAGTGCTTTTACTATCACTATCCATCAGAGACAGCGACTAGTAGTGGAATCCAGGATGATCATTTCGTCCTATTTGGGACTCGCCAGCTACTGGATGCACCTGAATTCCATAGTGAGTGATGCCGTCCCCTCTGAGATTCGAACCTTGTACCCATCGTTTCAAAATCCAAGGCGTTATCCACCAGATGGCTTAGGCGAGGACAGCCACCTTTTGTGCAGTAAGTGTCAGTTACTATCCTTTTTGCCAGGAAATGAAATCCATAACAGGCAGTTTAAGCCAGCCAGCCATGTAGGGAGGTGTAGACTACCTGACTGGTTGGGGTCCTCGGGATGGTAAGAACCAATGAAGGCTGGACACAATTGGTAGTGATATGGCTCAAACTCATCGTTCTCAGTGACTGGTGCAGAAGCATTGACTCTTTATGATTTATCATTTCCAATAAAACTGTTTTGTTCTTCCATATTACTATTCTTTTTGGCTCACACTTCTGTTTGTTATCTCTCTTCTGAACCTCTCTTTACTCTGTTCTCTTGCTTTGTGTGGTGCATGGACGGAGTGTGACAACTCAAACTGCTGCACAACTGTGCAAAGTTCTATGTTGAAACCAGTCAGTCAGTCTGTTTGCTAGGATTAGTTAGGCCTTTAAGATTTCATCAACAGTAAGTTCACAAACTTTTTGGTATTGTGTGGTTGGAGGCAATCGGCCACAGGAAGCCTTCCAACTAGGTTTCGTACTAGTTGGCACTCATCAACAGGGTGTATCTGCTACCTCGAAGGAATTCATCTCCCTTCTTAGATTCAAACCCGCGCCACCCAACGAATGATGCAGTCAGAGACATTACCATGCAATGTGGCCACCATGCCAGCTGGATCACCATTACGGTGCACTATGAACTGCCGATTGCGTTCAACCATCTAATACCAACAATTCATATTGCACTGTGATGGTAAGCCACCATAGCACGGCGACCACATTTCAAACTTGATTGATAGAATTCAGTCTGCACTAGAGACAGAACTAGACAGACACACATACATTACACTAGTTACTGACTAGCGTTCGACCAAAATTTAACAGACTGTTTGTTTTCTCCTAGTTTATGTGTATTTTGTAGACTGTGACTGTGTGCTCCTTCCCTGGCTTGATTACGAACTGAGTCTTTATAAATCTGTTTCTCACTGATATTGATTAATTCTTGTTTGCAAACTTATCACCCCTGATTAGTTAATAAATGAATTGTATTCAAATTTATATGTATGTATATATTAGATTAGAACCATGGATAAGGATCATATTGAAAAGCGAATATTTCCTCTTTCAGTCCTTTTGTATTCCTTAATTATTATGTATGTGTAACTGTGGAGCTTGAGGAGGAAGAATATCCTTCACCCACTCCGGTATGCGTCGTCATAATAATGAATAATTAGAATATAGGACTAAAAGGGTTAGTCATACTTTATTTTCGTATATGCATTGTCATCTGAAGCCATTCAGTGACAATGACCTCATTGAAATATTGTCATTCCAGCATTTTCCTTATCTTGCATACCTTAAGAACCTTGCGACATCAATATACCGTCCATTATCTACGAGGTGAATAGTGTTCGTGCTTGTCAAATATTTTCTTTCAGACAAACTGACAATATTTATTACTTTGTGGTGTTTTCATTTCTTTTTTTTCCCAACTTCGATGCTGTCATATAAATTAGTCTTTCCTAGTATAATGAGAAAAGACAAGGACTTGGAATTTGAAATCTCTATTTAGGGAAAATATGTACACCTGATTTGAAAGTTGTCATTTACACACATCTTCCTTGCTGTTCTACTTCTGCTCTTTGTATTGTATTTCTTTGTAGTAGCATTGGAAGTAGCACAACACGAAGATTTATTCAAATGGTACGTTGAAGATAAGGTGCATGTAATTTGGCTATATAGAGAAGCCGAATTCCAAATAACCATTCATTTACTAAGTCTTTCGTCTTCCAACTCCACAATAACACGAGCATATTCCATTTTGAAAATGAAACAACTAGCACAAATCCACTCCTAGTTTTCTATGCGTCCTCACATAAAGCGAGGAACAGTTAAAAAGCGAATGTCATTCAGTGTTCCTGTAAGCAAGATGTTAGGACAATAATCAGCGGACAACTATAAAGTATAATTTTTAAGCTGAGATACTGATTACAGCAATCGAAGATTGTTGACTTAAAGTATAGAAAATCTGCGTGTAGTCTAATTATGATTCATATGTAAATTGACCCACATTCTCTCATACATTTGGTTCCTTTGATAAGACCAGGTTTGCAGCTTAAAATGACAACATCATTCTATTTCACAGGTTCCACTCATCAGCTGCTGCACACCACTACCTGAAATTCAAATGGTTATAAATAATAACATTTCATACTTCAATGTTTGAAAGGTAGTAAAGAAAACATTATAAGATGAACGCATCCGGAATATATGTATTACAATTTTTAGTTTAAGTTACCATCAATTTATTTACTATCAAACTATGAAATAAGAAAGGGGGGGTGAGAGAAGACAGAAAACATAAAAATCAAATAAACAGTGTTAGCTTGTACATCAACATGGTAACTCAAGAAGATTAAAATTCATAAAATTGAAATGCTTGCTTAGTGAGCTGGGCTCATCGGTGTGTATAACTAATCATTGTGACGAAAGTAATACGGTCACTTGTGGGGTGAGACATTGACTACACTCTCTTTCTGTGTGCATAAGTTTGATCTGAGACGTTCGATTGCAATTGCTTCAGCTGTAAATCGTAGTAGATTCGCTTTCCTTTGTATGTTTAATATTTTAAAGGATTTGGAAATCTCAGCAAAATGACCCGTATTCGTAAGGTATGTCTGGTAATTGCACTTTGTAAATATCCGCTTCCTTTTAAGCATAAATTTTCTCAAGTATGCTCTGAACTGCCAATGTAATTGCTGCCACAGGTAAACATAAATTCATAAATGCAGTTGGAGGTGACATCACTGTTTGTTAGATTTCTCTGTTTTCTGTCTTCTCTCACCCCTCCTTTCTTTTTCATAGTTTCATAGCAAATAAATTGATGGTAACTTCCACTAAAAATTGTAATACATATATTCCGGATGCGTTCATCTTATAATGTTTTCTTTACTACCTTTCAAACATTGAAGTATGAAATGTTATTATTTATAACCATTTGAATTTCAGGTAGTGGTGTGCAGCAGCTGATGAGTGGAACCTGTGAAATAGAATGATGTTGTCATTTTATACTGCAAATCTGGTGATTCAGTGAAATTATTTATCCACTGTCTTAATTTCTATGTTGACTTTTCACCCCTACCATTGTTTCGAACTGGGGACTTCGTATAAACTACTGTATAACCATTGAATTGTATTATTTTGAAAGGCTATATGTTAGCCAAAAGCAGAGGATGAGCAAGGCATGAAGAAAGCTCATTTTGTCATATTCTTTCTAATGCTTAGGTTCTTGTTTTTAATTCTTCCCTTGAACATAAGAGACAAACAAGAAATTTAATAGACTAGAGTCTTTCTTGAGCAAACATATGAAGGAGTAAACGTACTAGTATTTTATTAGAGTAAAATGTCCGTCTGAAAAGCTGTACAGTTACACTTTTTTGGGTGCACACATATCTTACCTTTGTAGAATATTTTTGTTAAAGTTATTTTTAGCAGGTTTCCATAATAAACGAAATTAAGAATATTTCAAATTCTTTTCTTTGTCTTGTCTAGTGAAGCTGTGCATAAAAGTCTGCAAATGATTATATAACTATACACTTACATGTTATTCAGTGTTGCTTGCTAGGAACAGTGATTTCTGCGTAGATTGGAACATAAATCATCTCGCTTACCAAAAATTCTGAAATTACTTAAATTATTATAAAAGCACAATGACTGATACTGATATGAAATCAGGCTAACAGTCTGCGTTGTTCATTCGATTCTCCACTATCTGAGCTGTAATATCCCACTGCTTGTCAAGGACAGTCACCTTTTAGTGTTATATATATATATATATATATATATGTATGGTGTAGTGAATTCCACTTGCTTTAATTTTACGCCACTTTCACCCCATAAACGTAGTCACTGAGTATCAGTAATAGTAGTGAGAATACAATATTAGATAGCAAGATACTTACTGTAGGTTATTATTATTAAATTAGGCTCAATCTATAAAAGTTGCCTAGTTGTCTAATCCTGAAAGTTGGTAGGATAGGAGACGGAAATAGACATGCAGAATTCTAGCCTTCGTCTTCAATGGTTTTTGGCTATTACTGACTTAGCACACAGGGATTCTAGAATTCGAGCATTTGTATTTTATGAATTACAAGTTTGATCAGAAGCTGAAGCATTGGTAAACCAAAGATTGCTGGACAGGTGTTTCGCCCAAATGTGGTACTCTTCATAAGCTATCTCCGGCTGGGTTTGGAATTCAGGACCTCAAACAAATTATGAAATCTTAAGTTCCATTAGAAATGATTAGAATGACGAGTCTTACAGTGATTCTTATATAGAATTTAGAAAGGTATCTAACTCTAAAGAATTATCAGTAGAGTTAACCTACCGATAATCACAGATGGTAAGTTTTCCAAAACACATACCTATGATATTTTATGTTTAAGCATTAGGGATTCCTTGTGTTTAGATCTGTCCTAGCCATATAATTTCTAATTTAGTATCTGCCACTACCAAGAGGACATGAAATTTTCAAGATTTGATAATCTAATGTTGCTAAAATCAACTTTGACGATCTCAACTTCTAACCTGCAGATGCTGGGTTCAACCACTTTCGGGGTCAAATTTGCGTAGCGTCTTCTTGAAGTGTTCGATACAAGGACGAGACAGATGTTCAGTACTCCCTGGTTTTCAGTGGTTCTCTCTTATTATTATTATATCCTTTAATTCCCAGAGGAAGATAGAGCTTCAGCTGCACACCTCCATTGCCTTCGGTTTTCTGCCAACTTTTTCACCCCGCTCAAAGTCTGCCCACACGCTTTCATCTACTCTTCACATGACCTCCTCCAAGTCACCCTCACACTGACGACCAACTCGCCGCTTCCCTTTCGGATTCCACTCGAGCCATGGCTTGTCTAGTGATGTCACTTGATGGTTTCCTCAGGGTATGGCCAGCCAATCCATCTCCATTTCTTCCTGCCTATTTGTTTCACAATCGGTTCCTGGCTGGTTCGTTGATTGCCAGGGATCCCTGTTGCTGATCTTTTCTGGCCAGACATCTGATCTTGAGTATTGAGCGAAGACAACTGTTAATGAAGGTCTGTAGTTTGTTTGAGATGCTCTTTATGACGCACTGGCCAAGTCTCTGATCCGTATATTAAGTAGCACTGACTTCACATTGGAGTTGGAAATCCGGATGTTATTTTTGATGCTGAGTGCTGTTGACCTCTAACTTAAGTCAATTTGTGATCACCGATTGATATCAGTTAGAGAACTACTGATCACCAGGGGTTCTGGATAGTTGTTTTGTCCTCGCTTGGGGTTCACTGGCAGCAAGAATCCAGGATCTTTCGGTTAAATGGCAAGCGAATAGATAGTGGGACTTCATCCGACGGCCTATGAATGCCAGCTTCTGTCAATCAGTTAAAAATATAGCGCAATCGTCATCTAAGATCATAGGCAAGTAAGTGTCCTCTTAGTTGACTTATTGAACTCTACTGATCACGACTTCTTAGTAGAACTTCAGTTAATCTGCTCTACAAGGCCATTCGTTAGTGAATATCGGGGAAAATTTTCAAGTGTTGGTCCGTAGGGATTTGGCTAGTCACAGATTTTATCATAACCTGACCATGATGGATGCGTACTGCTTAAAAGTGGCTTCAGGGGGACAAAATTCCCTCCGATACACTTTAGTTTCCCAGTAGATTTCTAAATAAATGTTTACAGGACTTTTGTATTTGGCTACGGATGTTTTGTTATTGGGATAACTCACTTCGCCTAGAAGATTATGGATATAATGATATTTGAAGGATCAAAGTTTATAAAAAGAACTATTGAAATCAGTGTACTTTAATAATATGACTGTAAATGCACACGCAAAATCACTATCCAAATTATCATGAGGGAAGTCAGACCAATCGGAAAAATCGATAATACAACATTGCATTTGTTTTTGTAGTTTGACCACAGATTGATATCAGTTAGAGAACCATTGGACAACCAGCACTGGAGTACTAGATAGCTGTTTCACCCTAGTTTGGGAATCATCGGGAGTTCCTACTCACTGGGATTTGAACCCAGGACCTTCCCGGTACAAGGCAAGGTTGTATACCATTCAGCCACTGGGACCCTACTCCACAATGACTAGCCCATGTGTTCTAACTTCTACAAATTCGTGATTTAGCGCAACCAGCAACCAGTGTCATCGACGGAAAATCAATCCTCACATTTGACTGGATGAACCTCACTGGTCATGACTTCTCACTAGAACAGCAAGAAACTCCCTCTTGTAGCAAGTCACTAGCGAGCAGATGTTCTTGTGTAAGGATTAGATTTGTTTCTCGAGTCTGACCATGGATTGACATCAGTTAGAGAATCAGTACTGTCCAGTACTCCCTGGTTGGTTTTCAACGGTTCTCTAGCTGATATCAATCCGTGGTTAAACTCCAAAAAGAAAAGAAACAAATCTAATCCTTACACGGCAACTTTTGATAACACTGAACTGTTGAAAAAGAAAGGTCACAAATACAATCAATAAGTTGAATTTTACAAGGTCAGTGTGTTATAAACAATCAACTCTGGTTATTTAATTCAGTAACACTGAAATATCTGGAGAACATAACTTACTCTACACCACTAAGAAGTCACTGATGAAGAAGAAAATCATCTTGTCTATAACGAACGATAAGTCGCTCACGATTAAATATTTTAATCTACAATAACAATAAATTATTGTTACACAATATATAAATTCTTCGAAATTAAAATTTATTTATGTGAACATCTGCGTAATAAAAATCAGCTGGCATATATATTTGTGTGATATAAAGAAATTGTTAATTAAACGTACATGCATGTACACGCAAACGAATACAAACACACTGGAATTCAAATAAAATAATCGAAAAAATTAAATACACATTGACTCAATAGAAGATAATTCTGCTTTAAGGAAAATAATCACAGAAGGTAAATTTAAAATAAACATTCCCAGAAAACCGACAACTTCGGACAGGTACCTAGACTACTTACTAGTCAGCACACCCATTTACCATCAAAGTAACTGTGGCTAAGAATCTGACTAACAGAGGCAAATGTCTAGTTATTGAGGAAGAAGAAATCAGCAGGTGATTCCTTACCGCAAAGAAACATCAGATGAGATTGAGCGAAGCCTTGACGATCATGACATAAGGGTGCATTTTCGTGTAACGATCACCTTACACTCATCACTGGTGACGATTAAGGATAAAATAGAAGAAAAAGACCAACAGAATTGTGTGTACCAGATCAGTTGTGGGAATTGTGACGCCATATGTGTAGGATAAACTTCGAGACAGGTATATATAAGAGTAAAAGAACATATACAATGTGTAAATGTGGTTCCAAAGACAACTGCAGACTTAAAGAAGCTAGAAAACAGATCAACAATTGGACTACATTCTATAGAAACGGGACATAAAATCGACTCTGATAGGATTAAGATCCTACAGAAAGGCTTTGGTTCGTATAAAGAAAGACTGACTACAGAAGCCCTACATATATGGGTAAATCTCAACATTTTGAATAGACGTGAGGGTGTGATGTTAGCTGATGCATGGCGAATCCTGATTAATAGATAAAAAATGTATATGTATTACTAATTAATCATACTTGGTCTAAATTCTCCATTGTCTATATCTTCTTATGGAGAGGCTAACAAGTGTTTTATAACTGTTTACCCATATACACAAGCACACACACCACTGCATATACACATTTAATTTCACTTTAAGTTATCTACGACGATGAACTTTCAGTCGAAGGTAATCTGATGAAACGCACACTCTGTTTAAAGTGTTTAAGTTTTGAAAGTCTGAGGTCAAATTTTGATCGCAACTGATACAATTTTGCTTATTATACATGTTGATACCTGTTCCATGACTCATATGATTGGACAAAGTTTTAGAAACAAGAGATATCCCTTTTAATATATAAACCTCTGTTATGCTAATTTCCATTAACTCCCCTAAAAAAGTTCGGACCAGATTGCCGAACGAAACGCTGGAATTATTCATTTCAATTTCACTAAGATTTTACAAATATAATTTTTGAAAATAACAGAAGTTGTTGCAAATATCTTCTTAAATTTGTTTCAAGTTTGATCATGAGCATTTAGAGAACCGCTGGAAAACTAAGGAGTACTGGACGGTGTTATAACCAAAACTACAATCTATGAGCGAATACTAACTTAATGCGCTGAGTAATCTATCCTAATCGCACGACAATAATAAGACCGTCCGCACTCGAAAACAGAGGAAAAGACTGGACGTTGATAACAGAACTCTTACTGTCCCAAGCAACAGTCAAAAAAAGATTGACATCGCTTGCGTTTATTCATATATGTGTAAAATGACCTTGATAGGCACTAATGTCATTGATTTAACTAAACAGTGAACAGCCAATAGGTTCTCAAGGATCATAAGTAAGGTGAGCGAAAATTAGATCATAGATCAATAAGTGTGGTAAGAGAAATACAAACAGACATGTATAAACGACACGTAGAAAAGTAGGTCTTTATATCACACAGCTATCAGGATTTGTGGACTTTTGGTGTGGATCCCATTGTTTGAATAGTCTACGAGCTTGCCTTCTAAACAGAAGGTTCTGGGTTTAAATTCTGGCGGGTATGTAGTGCCGATATGCCCTAACTAGGACAGAACAGATGTCTAGAACTCGCAGCTGATTTCCACTAGTTCTCTAATTGATTTCAGCTCGTGATCGAATCTGGAATAAATCAGTTCCCTGCAAAATAACTCCTCTGAACAGGCTTTATTTTGTTGTTTTTTTCTCAAGATCATTCTACATAACTGTCACACTAATTGTTCCCCTACTCATATCATTCTTCTAAGTGGAATGTAACCTAGTTGCTGTAATACTAGCTATTTCTATACTTCATAATTCCTAAGAGAAGCTTAATTTCCTAGTCTTTTGTAGTAACCCACTTGTACATATTTATGATGATAATGCTGCTAAGAATGTCCTCAGTTATTGATCTGCCTAGCGACGTAATTAGAAACACTTGTCATGAAAGCTGTTAATGTTAATTTATCACTCTATCTACTCAATTGGTGAAAAATAAATGCAATAAATTTAACCACCTTTTGTCTAGTACATTTGGGTGTTCCCTGGTGACGGAAACAGATACTTAACAGAGAGAATTTAACTTGAGAATATTGAAGATTTCTTTTCCGCGGTTTACTGTTTGCGACATTATCAACTCATGTGTATCTAGTAAGAGTATCCAGTTAAGGCCTATCACTCTAACAATCAACTGTTAAGTGAAATGGAATACAAAGACTGAATTTTATGGGCAAGACAGATAGAATCGAGAGTAGTTTTGTTCACAAGTTGAATTATTATTGAATGACAGGTTGAATAATCTAGGTAGCGAAATTGGAGAGAGAAAAATGATTTCTTCATTTCAGGGATGCTTATGTCACATATTACATAAACGTTCAAAATGACGTCTAACTTATCTTTTCCAGTATTCGGGTAGTGAGATTGGAAAATCAAATCCCATGTGAAATAATTACTATCGATAAATTTGTTCTTAATTAGGTAATGGATAACAAATATCCATTATTAGTCAGTTGGACCGAACTGTCATACTTAAATGAAGACGGTTGTATATTTTCTCTAATTAAATATTTCAAGAATTATTCTCCCTTATAAGCGTTGAAAATAACACATTAAGAACTAAATGTCTGCCATCAGAAATAACTGTTTGCGTCGGTGGTTCAGCGGTAGAACACTCCTCAACAATGCATCACGTGGCTCGGGGTTCGGTCTCCAGCCAACGTCTCCCTAAACTTCGCTAAACTGATAAAAGGACAAGTAGAGACGGAAAGTTTCGCATAAGGCTAGCAACCCCATCCAGTACAAATGAAACCATTTTTACCGAAACTTGAAAGCTCTAGCCTGAAACCCTATGTTCCACTTGGAACGTTAAATAATTAAATATTAAATAAAAGAATTAAATGTCTAACATCACATACAATTGTTCACAACATAACTTTCCTGTATATCATATCATGACGTGTTATTTCAAGCTCTAACACGGTAGAATAAAAGGGGTACTTAAAAGATAACACTTAGCAAACACACTGTTATTATCGTTCTCTTGGGTTCCAAATGGATTACAGTACATCAGCAACACATCTTCTCTGCAGTCTTCTCCAGCTTGCTCCACGACTGCCCATAATCTTTCATATTCTCCCCACACGATCTCCTCCATTTCACACTCTAGCTCACACCCAACTCATCGTTACCCTTTTGGGTCAAGCTAGAGGGCCTAGCGTGTGATGTTATTCAACGATGTCGTCAACGTTTTTCCAATCTATCCCCATTTTCTTAAGTAGATTTATTGAGCTTTAGGCTCTTTGTTGATTTGTTGCCGGGGTTCCTTTTTTCTCACTCTTTCTGGCCATCTGATATTTAACATGAAACAAAGGCAGCTATGGATGAATGTCTTCAGTAGCCTGTTGAATTTGCTCTTTTTGACGCGTATACCAAGTCTGTGAATCATACAGGAGCACTGATTCGACAGTAGGGTTAGAGATCTAAATCTTATAGTTTATGCTGAGAGTGCAACAGATTTCCGCACAGTGTTTACGTTAACAAATGTCTACCTCATTTTAATGATCGTGGCTTTGACATCTCCCCTTGCGGCGCCGATAGTTGAAAATACTTTGTCCAAATAAATGAAAGAAGTGATTTCCCTGCAAATTTCTCCCATCTAACAGAATTACACTAACACCATAGTTACAACTAACTTTACATAGATTGCATATTGGTACCATATTGAATGGCAAAAGTCAACGCAAATTAGAGCACAGTTTTCCCTGTTTGAAGATTGGTAACACTGAAGGAGTCACTAACATTTACAAATTTTATATTAAGTGTGTGAGAAAGTTCCAGAATTATTTCCGGTCAAAAGTCAAATTAGTAAAATTACCAAGTGTAATAAGCGGAAGATGGTTAGTGGTACTATTCTAGTAAAACTAGAGCGAGTCAAACACATCCTCATAGAAAATGGATATCCTCCAAGATTTATCGAGAAAAACGTGAAGTTAAGGTAAAAGCCTGAGAGAACCCAAACGGTACTGAAGAAACTGCTATGTATGAACACTGAATTCAAAAGTGATACTGCAGCTGAGATCCTGAAAAATCGTTTATATAGATCACTGAGAAAAGCTTTCTTTATGACTGAGCAACGGGTAAGTTTCTACACTCAACGAATGATCAATGGGTGTGTGAAGGATAAACTGCCACTTCGGGTCACTTCATTATGTGTTTATAAATTCACCTGCTTGTGTGGAGCTAGTTATATTGGTCGCAAAATGCGCACACTTTCCAAACGCATCTCAGAAAATTATGCGGCATGGTTAACATAAGGACAATGCAAGACAGTTACTAGCACAATTCTCGAGCGCTTAGTGAACTGAAGCCACATAGCTTCCCCTAGAGTTATATTCCAAGTTCATCTACACAATGAGGCCAAATGGTAGAAAGGGCATCAGGTATCGGCTTTTGTGTATGCTGGAGGCGGTGGCAATTTTTCAAGGCAACTCCGAAGTCTATATACAAAAACATTTGTCCACTCGCTTGTTCTACCTTAGTCTTAACCTCTTCATTGGTCAGTCCCTGTAGAAAATTTTTGATCAATTTTTATTGATTTTCAATTTCATTTTTCAGTTTGCTTTTACTTTAACAATTATTTCATTATTACTCTCACATGTTCATTTTGTACATTTTCACACTTGTTAAACTGACTCTCAGCTACCTTTAACCTTATCAAATTTCTAACTCTTTCTTCTTTCATGCGGTTGAGTACTACGTAATTTACAACTTTTATTTTTACTTCTAAAGCCACTATCTACTATCTTATTATGTCTTTCTTACCCGACCTTCCAGATTATTACAGTGGAATTTTAATCTGACCTTTGATCTGAAATATTTCTAGAACAGTACCACTACAAATATTATCCACAAGCTGTTATTGGTCACGTAATAAGCAGGTTTAGGCCATTTAAATCCACATGATTCCACTATGTACGTGTTACTAACTTAGTTGCATGCTGTATCGATGAAGTGTTTAGTAGTTGAGGTGATGCAGTGTTAAGTAAGTAGTTTATGGCTTTTTGGTGAATATTGGTGAATAAACTTTAAAATTTTCAGGGAGCAGACCAATCCATCAGGAACCAATTGTGCAAAAAATAAGCAGGAAGAAATGGAGGTGAACTGGACATACTCTAAGAAAGCGAACCATCAAGTGACATCACACGCCAGGCCATCAATCAAGTGGAACCCAAATGGAAAGCGGGTCGCCATTATGAGGGTGGGGTGACATGGAGGAGGTGATGTGAGGAGGAGACGAAAGAGTGTGAGCGGATGTGGACCCAGATGAAAACGTTGGCGGAGAACCGAAGTCAATGGATACGTGTGGCTGAAGCCCCATGTTCCTCTAGGAACTAAAGAAAACAATAATAATAATAATAATAATTTTCAGGTCACGCTTTTGTCATTGCTGAAATAAGAAATACATTTTCCAGTTAAATGCAAATCAAAAATTGATGATTCTATGTAGTGCATTCACTACAGAAGAACAGTAAAAATTATGATAATACTGATTTATATGAAAGGGCAACAAATTCCCGTTTAATTAAGACAAAACTGTAGCAGAACAATCAACCTGAAAATTTTTGCATAAACAATTCATTTATAATATTGATACTTTTTTGAACTAACTTTGTGAATACTACCGTTTTCACTCGAGTTTTATATCATTGTTCTAAAGTTTGTGTATCTCCTTTTGACATAGTTCCTATTATTTGTCTTTATTTCCGGTTGATCTCGATTTTTATTATTCCTTTTCTCTGATGTGTGATAGTGTTAATACTATACTGTTTTGCGACTGCATTTTGGTTTAAAGTAAAATCAAGTGGTAACTGCTTGACCTTAGACTGTCTGTCTGTCTGTCTGCAAGAAACGTGCTCATTCTTTTCTATTCTTACAGACAGAGTTTTGCCCCAATCTTGTTAGTGATACTCATAATAATTCTCACTGTGTATTTCGTACTTCAGAAACTTCTGTACTTTATAACTGTTTCACAGCATTGCTGAGGTCGTTTTGTATTTTTGATATATCAGTTATTATTGTCGTTGAACAGCACCATAGATCCTATCAAGCAGAAATGTGTGCATTTGTAATATTATTATTATTATTGTATCCTTTAGTTCCTAGAGGAACATAGGGCTTCAGCTGCGCACCTCCATTGCCTTCGGTTTCCTGACAACTTTTTCACCCTGCTCCAGGTCTGTCCACATGCTTTCATCTCCTCCTCGCATGACCTCCTCCAAGTCACCCTCGCACAGATGACCAACTCGCCGCCTCCCTTTCGGGTTCCACACGAGGGCTTGTCTAGTGATGTCACTTGATGGTTTCCTCAGGGTATGGCCAGCCAATCCATCTCTATTTCTTTCTGCCTATTTGTTTCACAATCGGTTCCTGATTGGTTCGCCCATTGCCAGAGATCCCTGTTGCTGATCATTTCTGGCCAGCCATCTGATCTTGAGTATTGAGCGAAGACAGCTTTTAATGAAGGTTTGTAGTTTGTTTGAGATGCTCTTTATGACTCGCCAAGTCTCTGATCCGTATAGTAGCACTGACTTCACATTGGAGTTGGAAATCCGGATCTTATTTTTGATGCTGAGTGCTGTTGACCTCCACACAGATTTGAGAGTAATGAAAGCTTGCCTTGCTTTTCCGATTCTGGCTTTGATGTCCTCGTCAGTTCCGCCTGTAGTTGAGACGATGCTTCCCAGTTAGGTGAAGGAGGTTGTTTCTTTCAGGTTCTTCCCACTTATGCTGACTGTTGTCTGTTGTTGTTGTTGTTGCTGTTGATGTTGGCTAGGAATCTTCATCATCTCTGTTTTATCTATGTTCACGTGAAGTCCTATCTTTGATGCTTCTTCTGCCACCTTGTTACTTTTCACTTGCATATCTTCCAGTTTGTGGGAAATCAGACATATATCATTGGCGAAATCCAGATCCTCCAAGTCTTTTGTGTCAGTCCATTTTATGCCTGTTCCCTCGTTGGTTGCCGTTGTCTGTCGCATTATCCAATCAATTGCAATCAGGAAGATCATTGGTGATAGTAGACAGCCTTGCCTCACTCCCGTCCTCACTTCGAAGGCCTCCGTATGTTTCCGTTGTGGATTACTTGGCATGCAGCATTGTCGTATAACTGTTGGATGAGATGTATAATTGTCGATGGGACCCCGTGTAGCGAAGTAGTTGCCAAATCACCTCTCTATCGACGCTGTCGAATATATTTAGAACGTAATTTTCAACCGTAGGTGACCCATGGAATTTTGGCTGCCAGCATTCCGACCGAAATATTTGGGCTTCAGTTGTGACAGTGACAACCATCAAACTTTTCCATTACAGGTAAAATTTATTTTTACAAAGTCTCACAGTGTTATACAGTAATATATACTGATGACCACCTTTCGAGCACAATTTATTACTCATAACTAGATCAAGGTACTCATGCAAATTTCTAACTTCGCTTATACAATTCCATTATTTCTCATCGCTTGATTTGATTGGTAGCAGTATTTTCCATATTTCAGTTATGAGTGATGAATCATTCCTATTGCATAAGTTTGGTGTAGACTCGATGAACAAGGATTCAGTAATCAATCTCTGCCTCCACTTACCTATATTACTTCTTAGAATTTTAACCCTCTTCCACCCTCTTGTGTGGTTGCGTGTTAACGCATACAGTGCGAGTGCTGAGTTTTTTTTCTAAATTACTTATCTTCGTAGGATCAATCATTCTAACCTTAGCTAAATTCTTATGCTCTGACAGGCGATCGCACTGCTCCTGATCTACTAGTTGAACCTATGTAGTTGACTTAACTCACAGTCATTGCAAGGTATTTTATGAATTATTTTATTAAGTTTAATTGGGTTCACCGCGTCTTTTAGCCTACATAGCTTGTCTCTGAGTAAGTTTGTAGGCTTGAATGCCACCCTAATTCCTGCTTTATTAAGAATTCTACGTAGGGTATCAGATGTCCCCTCCTTATATGGTATGACAGTAGATGACTCATATTCTGTCTTAAATATGTTATCATCATTAGTTTCACCATTATTTTTATTTTGCTTTTGGCCTTTTTTGATCTTCCTAATGAATTTTATAGGATATTTATTTGACATTAACGCCTCTTCTGACTGTTTTATTTCATCATTTAGGTCTTTTCTTGTGCTACTTAGTGCTACTGCTCGGTTTGTTAGATACTTAACTAAGCTTACATTCACAGACAGATAATACATGAGATGAATTAAAGTATAAATATCCAATGCTGGAATGCTTTGGTTTTTTTATAAAAACTAGTGTGCAGTTTGCCTTCTTCTATTCGTTTTATTTTACAATCTAATATCACAGCTAATTCTCCTTGTTCATTTTCCGATTCAAATGTGAATTTTATTCCCTTAACTGGTGAGGTTATACGCATCAGAAAGTTAGATATTTGTTCTGTTTTTAACACTGTGAAAGTGTAATCCACATATCTCCACCATATTTTTGCAGTAGGATTAAATGTATTAAGAGCACTATTTTCCTAGCTGTCTATAAAGATATCTGCTATGATAGGGGATATTGGTGATCCCATTGCTACACCTTCTGTTTGTCTATATATTTTGCCTTGAAATTTGAATATAGTAGCTGTGAGACATAACTGAATTCCTAAAATAATTTTCTCAGGGGATAGCTTCGTCCTATTAGTAAGTTCAGGATCTGCAGTTAGTTCGTTTTTAACTGCTTCTAAGGTCATATTGATTGGTATATTAGTATAAAGACTAGTTATATCAAAACTAACTATTGTTTCATCATTTTCTAGTTGAATGTCATTTAATGTCATTGATTTACTAACTGTCACGTTGAAATTTAGTCCTTTCTCAAGTACTATTATCTTACTAGAGCTTAGTTCCCTTGATGAGAGGTTGATGACCCATTTGGTTCTGTCATTAGAAGATGAAATGTGAGACTGATTCAGAGTAAAATGACAATATTTGTTGAAGTAATTCAAAGTGCAGACGAACTTAATGAATCGAAATGCCATTCATTATTAATTTAACGTACGTAATATAGACTTTATACATACATACACTGTAAGCAATTGATGGGAAGTGCATTACAGTCATCATAATTTATGTGAAAGGTTTTGTAATATTTTAGTTACTTTATGGTCATAAATTTTATGAAAGACAAAGATTGACTTATTAGTCCCTGAATTCATAATACTGGGTGAGTATGACCAGTGCGTCGGTAGTACAAAGGTGGAAAGCTCGCCAACCTTACCTCATGTGGTCTGGGATTCAATCCCTGACCGACGTACTCAACAATCTCGCCAAACCGGTAACAGGATTGGTAAAAAAGGAAGGTTGAGTATGAGGCTAGTAATCTCACACCGTAAAAACAAACACCACTGCTACCAAGAGTTCAAAGCTCTAGCTTGAAGCTCTCTGTTTTACTTGGAAGGTAAAGGAATACAAAAATGAGAAAAAAAGTTTTCAATATTATTCATAATAAAATAGGAACTCTGAGTTTCAAACACAACTTAAGTATTATTTTATTGATTAAAATCGAAGTATTGTGGTTTGTACGTACGGAAGCGATGGCTGCACTCTTCTCTCTGACTAGCCACAGTTCCTAAATATCCCAACGATAGTGACAAAATAAACAGTTATATACGTCGGTGGCACAGCGGTTAGGACGCTCGCCGACCATGCATATGGTCCGGAGTTGTATCCCCGGCCGACGCAAAACTGACATCAATAGTAGGCCTGCTAAATTCGGGCTACCGATATCACATGCTG
This sequence comes from Trichobilharzia regenti, assembly GCA_944472135.2. NCBI lineage: Eukaryota > Metazoa > Platyhelminthes > Trematoda > Strigeidida > Schistosomatidae > Trichobilharzia > Trichobilharzia regenti. Next base: position 70,489,506 of record OX235263.1, read on the forward strand.
AAAATTCCCTACTTGTACCAAAGTACGGTATGGAATCAAGCTATAATAAAACTCAATTTAAATATAATTTGAATCTTAATATGGTACTCAACAATGCAGTTAGACAGCGATACAGTCCAAAAGATTTCTCACATACAAAATAAGTAGTCAGAACCAAGTAGAATATTCCACACAAGGTGGGATCAGAACTCTGTCAAGGCAAATCAAACACGCCAAACACCTCCCTCGGACAGTCCCAAATTAAAATCCTCATAGCACAACCTTGGTCTTATTCAAATAAAATCACAATCGCGAAAGAACGCATTCATAACACCATTACACAACTGAAAAGGGAAGCATTAAAACTACGAAAATGCATCATACTCCTTTAGTCGGTCAGTAATGAGTACATTTTATATCACATCTTTCATTATTGATAGAATCTGTTTCACTGATATGCATCACTAGCCCTTTATATTTGTAGCTATATGTAACTCAACGAAAGTATAATGAACGACAGACACTGACGAAAAACAGTTGTGAGATGCAGAATCACCGCATTCTAAATTGTAATCCTGAACTATGGATACATCAGGAGTAATTCTGAACTGAACTCTATTGGAGATTTGAATTCACCCATGTAACCTGTAAATTCTTCACATATAAAGACTACAAAAGACTATACAATCAGTTTTTATTATTATTATTTATCAGTCCTTTCGGTTCCAAGTAGAATATTCGGCTTCAACAGAATATCTCTCTTTCGTCCTGTTCTCCACAGTTCTCTTCATCTGGCTCCACGATTGTCCATACCCTCTCCTCGACTTCTCATACGATCTCCTCTTTGTTACCCTCGGACCCAAACCCAACTCGTCTTTCACCATTTCGGTTCCACTTAAGAGCCTGGAGTGCGATGTCACCCACCAGTCCTCTCACAGTGTATCGAATCCACCTCAATTTTCTTGGTAATATTCATTGAGCAAGACGTTACTGATTAGCGTAACAAACAAAATCGATGTGTTGTGGTCTGAACGCAGGAGGCCAGTCTTCGTGTTCTATTCTAGAGCTAACTAAAACTTCCGTGAAGTACTCACAGTCACAAAATGCCCTGACAATAGCAAAAAAGACAGTCATTTCCGTTGAAATCTAAATTACTATTCAACAATTCAACAAAATATCAAAATGCAAGATTACCTCAACAGTAATGTAATGTGCAGAGCTATACAGACCGAACTAGTTCTCAAATACAAAGCAGTTTTAATATACAACGGATTTATTGAACCAAAATCAGTCGTAAAAAGTACCTGAGAATCAAGTCGAATGCCCCCCAACGAAGGGTGATGAAAAGTTTATCAACTCTACCCAAACACTTTCCTCAGACAGTTCAAGGTCAGGATGATGTTTACTTCAACAATTAGTATCTCAGTCGTAAATCAACACATCATCAATATTGTCACATAGCCCTAAATGGACTCATTAAAATTAGAGATTTAACAGGAACAAAGATAAATGATAAAAAATTCAGCCTACAAGTGATATGCACATGTTGGAACATTGATAAACAGCCTGGGAGAATATGGGATAATCATTACAAAATTAATTAATAATTACGAAAACGAGAAGCTCTAGATGTTCTCCATAAAAATGGTAACATAGTGATAACAAGACCGGATAGGGGTTTAGGAGTAGTTATCATGAACAAAGCGGATTACATAGAGAAGATGAATACTATTCTTAAAAATAATCTAAAATTCCAAAAAAACTCCCCGTCTCTGGATCCGATTGAAAAGATAGAGAAACAGATGGCGGAAACATTGAGAAGACTAAAACGATGAGGCTTTATCTCACAAAATCAGTATACATCACTGAAACCCACTGGAACGTTCACACCAAGATATATAGTTAACCTAAAGTGCACAAAAATGGTGTACCACTTCGACTAGTATTAGACATGTTAAATTTACCATGCCATGCCAAATGATTAGTCGAACTCTTACAGCCTCTACATACCGATTTGGCGAAACATAATGTAAAGAATACTTTTGGATTTGCTGAAAGGATAAAAGATTTAAATGTTGACGATAAATTCATGATATCATTCAACGTATCTTCCTTATTCACCAACGTATCACTTATGGAAACAGTGGACTTTGTATGCGAAGAACTCATAAGACGAAACATCGATGTCAGCATTCCTATATCTTTTGTCAAAGAGCTTCACTTAAAATGCACAACGAATGTTCACTTTTATTTAATAAGGACCTATTCGGAAAAATAGATGGTGTGGCAATGGTGTCACAGCTAGGACCCCTTCTAGCAGACATTTTCCCTGAGAAACTAGAAAATGGGCCTTTGTAAGATGTAACTGGTGAACTTGGATTCTACCGTCGGTACATGGATGATACATTTTTGATTACGAAAAATGAGGATTAAGCGAAGAAAATCCTGGACAAATTTAACCGTGTTCATCCTGCAATAAATTTTACTAATGAGAAAGCAAAAGTCGCTAGTATTTCATTTCTAGATGTCCTTATGATCAGAAAAGGGGATGGCACAATAATAAGAAGTGTACATAGAAAACCTACGTCAACGGTCAGTATAGTCATTTTTTTCAGCTTCGTGCCCTTGAAATACAAACGCAATCTGATAAAGTGCTTGGTGTACAGGGCAACAGAAATCTGCTCGGATGAATGTTTTGATTAGGAATTGAATAGCATTAAACAGCTGCTGAATGAAAACGGTTATCCAGAAAAGTTCACTGATAAGAATATGAATCAAAAGTCAAGGCAGCCCAAGGTACCAACACTTCCAAAAAAGGCCTTATTCTAACAAATAACATCAGTGAAATACTAACACAATGCCTTAGAAATGCAGTAAAAAGAGAATTCTGTGCTACTGAATTACGCTGTATCTTCAAAACCACACATATTTCGAGTTCGGCAGTAAAAGATAAACTGCCTAATTTCGCCTCTTCTATGTGTATCTACCAATTTAACTGCTCCTGTGGAGCCAATCAATTGCATAGGCCGTAGCATTAGGTCTGTTTCTCGTCGGATTTCTGAGCATCATCCTGCATAGTGGTTAATTAAAGGTCAAACAACATCGATTCGTAGAGCTATTCTATTTCACAGAAGAATGTGTCAACGAGGAGGCTTTCAAAGTCATTTACCGCATACCAACAAATTTTAGCCTCACCTTAAAAGTTCGTTTACTAAATATTGCTGAGGTCATAGGGATCCACATTAAGAAGACTAACTTATGTATCCAAAAGAAGCTAGTCCAGACATTTTTCTTATCCCAGTCATCAAGATCCTAATGATCCTCAATTTTTTGTAGAAATTTCCTTAATTTTAGTTGATATTCTATTTGCTATTATATTTCTATTATTATTATTATTGTAATTACAAAGTTGGTGGAAACATCCAAATAAGTACAAATGTTGTGATAAGATCATTTGGGTGGGGTTTTCCACACAATTATTTCGTTATATTGTTTCTTGAACTCGAATCCATCCAGCATTTTTGATTTTCTGTAAGAAAACAACTTAACAGAAAAGAAAAAGGTTGGCCGTACCATGCACCGACTTGAAAAACGCGCTCGTGAACACTATCCAGCCTGGCTAGTAAAAGGAGAACGAAAACGGGTAAATAGTTCGGTGACAGAACATCTGGTTAATTCAGGACATTCAGCGCCACTCGAAAAATCCTTCAAAATCATGTACAAGATTCGATCAAACCTATCAAAGGGAGTAAAATTAAGGCATCTAGGCATAGCCGAGACGCTAGCTATACAAAAGCTCAAACCCACGCTTTGTATACAAAAGAAATACGTCCAACCCCTGTCCCTACCATGGCCATCATAAACAGGTAATTTTTTAGTAATGACCATCCCATCACCTTTCTTATCTAAACTTCCTGTTTATTCATGTTATTTTAAGTTTTCTTAATCCTTGTTTACACTACCATTTTTTCATACCCGAACTTCGTGTTTATTTTGTTATTTTACTATTTCCACACATTAAATCCCTGATTGCATAAACAATTATTCATCAAATTAGTTCTTATCCAAACACCCTGTCTATTTTGTTATTTCTACATTTCTAACCCCTAATTGCACAACGTCCATCTTCTTAGTTATTATGATGCTACTTTGTTTGAGTTTTATCCATCCCCCTGTTTATTATGGCATTCTAATTCCTAATTTTGTTAATTTGACCCTTGACCGGATATTATTCTGGAACTTTCCCATCCATTTGTCATAAATACACGAATGTACAGCCTAGTTGATGACTTCGTCCAAAAGAAAATTTTCTTCGCTGCAATTGTCTTCTTATTAACTCCTATGACCCAATGTGTATATTCCGTGATTAGAAAAAGAATCACTTTAAACAGCTCTGAAAATACTGTAGTTAGCAGTATCAATATCTTCTGGTTACTTCAAATTACTGAATCACGTCTCACAGCATCACGTTGACTGTGACAACTGCATTGTACACTCACCGTGAAATAGAAGAACTAAAAAATAACTCTCATACAACAAAAAAGGTATAAAGGTAAAGGTATTCTACTGTTGTTAGTCAATAAATCAATAACTAAAAAAAGTATCTAACTGGTCAAACAAAGTTTTTTCTACGGAACCATTTTTTTTAATTAATCAAGCAAAGTTTCTTAATATGCCCGCATCATCTAACCTCGCAATAGTTTACTCTTAGTTTAAACCCAGCAAGTGAATCAGATAACAACAGTTATTGTTTTATAATTGCATGGAGGCTTTAATTAGCCTGATAAATTGATCAATGATTTTAGTTTCGTTTCAACAAAAGTGTAATTGTGGTGTGTACTACTGATAAGATTTATCAGTAGTAATATAAAAGGATGTCCATCAGCAGAAAATATTACCTATGCCAAAGTCATCTACTGCAACATGTGTCAAATTTAGACCTATTGCTATTACCTCTCCTCTTCTAAAAGCTACGGAGAAGTTATTATTATTGTTTCCTTTAATTCCTAGAGGAACATAGGGTTTCATCTGCACGTCTCCATAGCCTTCGGTTCTCTGCTAAAGTTTTCACCTGGCTCCAGGTTTGTCCACACGCTTTCATCTCCTCCTCACATGACCTCCTCCAAGTCACCCTTGGACGACCAACTCGCCTCTTCCCCAACGGGTTCCGCTAGAGGGCTTGTCTAGTGATGTCATTTGATGGTTTCCTCAAGTATGGCCAATCCATCTCCATTTCTTCCTGCATATTTGTTGCACAGTCGGTTCCTGCTGAGTTGGTTCGTTCATTGCCAGAGATCCCTGTTGCTGATCTTTTCTGGCCGCCCATCTGCTCTTGAGTATTGAGCGAAGACAACTGTTAATGAAGGTCTGTAGTTTGTTTGAGAGGCTCTTTATAACGCACCAAATCTCTGATTCGTATAGTAAGTAGCACTGACTTCACATTGAAGTTGAAGATCCGGATCTTATTTTTGATGCTGATTGGGGCTGTTGACCTCCACACAGACTTAAGAGTAATGAAAGCCTGTCTTGCTTTTCCGATTCTTGCTCGTCAGTTAAGTCAGCCTGTAGTTGAAACGATGCTTCCCAGGTAGGTAGGTAAATGAGATTGTTTCTTTCAGGTTCCCCCCATTTATGCTGGCTGATTGTTGTCTGTTGATAATGTTGTTGCTGTTGTTGTTGATCAAGAATCTTCATCGTCTCTGTTTTCCCTATGTTCACCTGAAGTCCTGTCTTTGATACTTTTTCTGCCAACTTGTTGCTTTTCACTTGCATATCTTCCAGTTTGTGGGAAATCAGACATATGTATCATAGGCGAAATCCAGATCCTTCATGTTTTTGTGTGGGTCCATTTCATGCTTGTCTCCTGATTTCCCGGCCCGCTGTCTGTTGCATTATCCAGGCTACCGGAATCACGAAAATCATCGGAGATAGTAGGCAGTCAGCCAGCCAGCCATCCTTGTCTTACTCCCGTTTTCACTTCGAGGGATTCCGTGAGTTTCCCGTTGTGGATTACTTGGCATGCAGCATTGTCGTACAACTGTTCGATGACGTGTATAATTGTTGACGGTACCCCTTGGTAGTAACGAAGTAGTTTCCAAATCACCTCTCGATCGACTCTATCGAAGGCATTTTCAAAGTCGATGAAGTTGAGATACGCAGCTGACTGTCATTCTAAGCTCTGTTCAATGATGATACGTAGTGTTGCAATTCGATCGATGCATGACTTGTTTCTCCTGAATCCAGCCTGTTCCAGTCGAAGTTCTTCATCCAGGGTGTGTTTGATTCTCTCCAGGATGATGCGTCTTAGTATTTTGCTAGGGATAGACAGGAGCATAATGCTGCATCAATTCTTGCATTGACTTAAGTCTTCTTTCTTTAGCAGTTTGAATAGGTAGTCTAGTGGTGTTAAACTAAATCCTTCCAAATGTCAGACTGTAAATTTTAATTTCCGATGTAAAAGGAAGTTAAATGAAGCCGTTGTTTCATATGGCCATTGCAAAATTTATTATAGTGATATAGAAACCAAGTGTGACGTTAACTATCCTGGATTAATTCTTTCTTCTGAACTATCCTGGTCTTCTCACGACTTAGCGACTAGTGAAATAATATTCCGTCTGACTTTTTACATTAAAAAGTTAAGGCACTTAGGTATAACTCAACCCATCCCCTTATAGTTTGTTAACTCTTACATTTTACCTATTCTTCTTTACTGTTCATCCCTATTCTCTCCTTGGTTATTTAAAAATGACTATGTCATAATTCGTAGGATTCTAAAGACTGTCAGCAGGGCGAGTAGTATCCCACTGGGCTATATTGTTGACATCGTCATTGATAATCCTTTGATTTCAAGCAACAAATTTGTTAAAGGAAATTTTTCAGACTGTGAGCATCCACTTTAGCCGCAGCTCCAAACTTGTGGCTCCTCAGGTAAAACAAGAAGTCTTTTAAAAAAAATTTGCTCATCTACGTCTTAGTATGATAGTTCCACGATACCATATTTGACACATATTTTATGGGATGATAAAAATGTCAGGGACGAACAAATTAACCTTCTTTGCGCTAATAAATAAGCCATTTTCTCCAGCCTTATTATATCAAGCTTTACTGCTGTTATTCTTCTTATATTTATAATACTCGCACTTTTTTATGTGTTTATTTTCTCATAAGTCTAAACATCATTTAGGCTCTGTAATAACTTTCTATAGTTTGGTTTGTAAGGATTAGTTATGTTTTACGGGTTGATCACGGATTGATATCAGTTAGAGAACCATTGGACAACCAGCACTGGAGTACTGAACAGCTGCTGTTTCATCCTAGTTTGGGAATCATCGGCAGTACGCACCCACTGGGATTCGAACCCAGGACCTTCCGGTTACAAGGCAAGCTCGTATAACATTCAGCCACTGGGACCCGATTCAGTGGCTCGTGGATTCTAACTTCTACTAATTCGTGATTTAGCGTGACCCCAACCGGAAGGTCCCGGGTTCGAATCCCAGTGGGTGCGTACTGCCGATGATTCCCAAACTAGGATGAAACAGCAGCTGTCCATTACTCCCTGGTTTTCAATGGTTCTCTAACTGATATCAATCCGTGATCAGTCCGTAATAACTGTTACTTTTTGTTTTTCTCCTCACCATGCTACGTCAAGAAGACATAAGATTCAATACTCCATAAAAGGCCAGAATTTCCATACTGTATCGAAAATACTGTTCGAAACAAACCCACTATTATTATTATTATTATTATCATTAGAATCATTATCCTCATTTTGAAATATGCACAATTTTGACGTTATTCCTACTGTAAATGTGGTTATTTTTATTTATAAGTACCGTTTTTGGAATAGAGCGTAATAGCGCAGTGATAAATTTGATGTAAAAGAGAGAAAGTGAACCACTGTTACGGCAAATAATGAGAAACACGAACAGGAGACAAAGAAACACAATACTAAGGGCGAAAGTAGTACAATGAGGACGATGTATGTCAATGACGATTTTCAAATGAGGTGTACATAGTTTCCTTGTATAGAGAGATATCAAATTTCAAAATAAACATTCCGTTACTAAGTCTCTTACCTTGTGTTGTTACATAAGTATCGATGTGTAGAGCTCTTTTTATTCTACCGTTATTACCTTCCTGTACCAAGATAAATTAACTCTGAATTAATGTTAGATAGTTAGAAGTAGTCAGAAAAAAAGAAGGTTATGCACTTAGGTTTCGTATTTGTTGCCCCTCTTCAGGAAGGCATATCGTACACATGAAAGAACTTATGGGTATCAACAAGCACAAAACGTAGACTCAGAGCCTTACACTGACTACCTCCAACCATTTTATATCAATTCAGATTTCAACAAAGTGGTGAGTAACTCAGTTGGGTTATCAAATTGTCAACTTGACTGCTGGAATTCAATCTGTGTCAACACCAACGATTAGACGAATGACACTAGTTAGTCACTCATTGTTTTTCGACTGCCTAATTTATTATTGTGCTTGGTATATATATATGATCGCCTAAATGAGATCCATCCAAATATCAAATTCACCATGGAATATGAACATAAATATTGAGTTTAATTGCCTGGATCTAAATGTAAAAAGAACAAACGAAGGCATGATCGAAAAGTCCATCTATAGAAAGGAAACCTGGACTGGACAATATCTTCACTATAACAGCTTTTGTCCAATAAGCTATAAACTTGGATTAGTGAGGATTTTGTACGACAAAGACAGGAAGCTATGTTCACCAAACAAGGTCGAAGGAGAAGAATTAAATTTCGTCGAGAAATGTCTAAGAGAAAATGAATACCCTAAGGGATTTATACAGAAGTATAGCAGAGAAAAAGATGAGAAAGAAAATCATCCAACTGCAGAAAAGAAAAAAGGTGTTTATTTGTCTCCCATTTAAAGGCGATGCAGTGTCACAAACGATGGACAAAAGACTGAAAGGTGCAATAAATAGAAGCTTCCCAGCAGCAAAATTCATAAAAGTATACAGCACCCCTCAAAACTGGATAAATACCCTGCTGACCTCACCTCCAACTACGTTTATGAATTTACGTGAACTTTAGGGAGCATTGTAATTTCCGGTAGTCTGCAGCTGATGAGAACCTGTGAAATAGAATGATATCATTTTATACTGCGAATTTCGTCTTTCTTTCTTTATCGAAATTCATAAGTCTTATTACGAACTCGATTGGGTTCCGAGTGGAACATTCGGCTTCAACAAAACATCTCCATGTTGTCCTGTTATCTGCAGTCCCCTTCAGCTGACGTCACGACTAACCATAAGCCTTTATTTTCTTCTCAGGTTGTGTCAAATCCAGCAGCAGCCTGTTGGAAATGCTTTTCGTAACTCGCCAACTTTCTCATTCATATAGAAGCACTGGCTGACTTAACATTTGATTTGAAAATCGAAATTTTGTTCTTTTTGGTGAATGAAGAGGATTTTCAGGCTGTTTTGAAATTAATGAACACCTGTGTTGCTTCTTCGACAGTGCCTCCGTCAACCACATATATGCCTTCTACCTGTAGTTGAAACCGCGCTGTCTAGATAAGTGAGGGAAGTGGCCTCTTTCAAATCTTTTCAGTTGATAGTGATCGGTGCTTGTGTTTTTCATTAGTTAGGTATCTTCATCGCCTTTTTCTCTTTTTTGTGTTCACTTGAAGTCCTGTCTTTGCTGTCTGGATCTTTTGACAACTTGTTGGTTTTCACCTGTAGATCTTCAAATTTATGTGATAAAATACGTAAATTGTCTGCGAAGTCCAGATCTTCTGGAGTTTTCTTATCGGTACATCATATTCCCCACAATCTCCCGTATAATCCAAACCATCACAGTTGGGGATATAATTGCTGACGGTAGAGAGCTTTATCCTACTCCTATATTCACTTCAAAGCTATTTGTTGCGTTTTCCCCAGTGAGTCAAATAAATATGAACACTTGACCTTAAAAGCTATTTCTTAACCTTTTACAACACTAATATAACTTTTTGATGTGGTTGTGTTCGCTGAGCTGGATAGTTAATTTGCGAAGCTTTCATTTCCCTACTAGGCGACATCTTCAGCGAATACTTCAATTAGCTGAAGTGAGCTTTCAGATTTCTCCATGAGTTTATTAATCATCTCTCCCGGTGACCTTGGACGTGATTGGCTGTTTTTGTGTGTTTTCATACTTTGTAGGTTACTTGTATTGAAATTGATTGTTTCCTTAATTTCAGCTGGGAACCTGGTATTCCGGTGAATGATCAATCAGTAGACAGATCCAGGTAGACAAAATTTATCAATCGATAAGAAAGAAACCTCAAACACAAAGGGTCAAATTTACGGTCAAAGAAACAATCAGTTCCAATACAAGTAGCCTAGAAAGTGTGAAAACACACAAAAACAAAACAATCACGTCCAAGGCCACCCGGAGAGATGATTAATAAACTCGTGGAGAAATCTGAAAGCTCACTTCAGCTAACTGAAGTATTCGCTGAAGATGTCTCCTAGTGAGTAGGTGAAAGCTTCACAAATTAACTATCCAGCTCAGAGAACGCAACTACATCAAAATCATCCACCTGAGCTACAAATCTTCCCCATCATAACAAATATAACTGTACAGCTTTGAAGTGAAGTTATGAAAGGAAAATATATTTTTGCTAACCTATACCTATCTGAATACGACCGCACTGATTCGTTAATGTAAAATTAATTCTTGTTGCATGAAAATGTTATCATTTTCGTAGTTCCTCTAGTTTTGTTTGTCAGTGTAACTCTTTTAAATTAGAAAAAAAAACAGGCTGAGCGAAGAAATACGCATTGCTTTTCAATTACTTCCTCATCATCAGTTGTACCTACAGTAATGTTTAATTGTTTTGTTTTTTTATTACATCAGAATGCTTTTATCAATCAAATGGTTATTTGAGTTAATCAGTCGTAGGTATATGTGGGTGTGGGTGAGTAAGAATCAAGAGGTTTAAGGTCATCAAAACAATCAACAGTTAACCAATAGATGTGTTAGTAACAAGATATCCAAGTTTTGAAGGAAGGAGCGGTGAGAATTAATTATGGAATTCAAGATAAGTTAATTCTTAGGCGTTGGCAGTAAGTTATTACATAATCAAGAAATTTGTAAGATACCAGTGATGACAAAGAAGAATAGGATGACTCAGAGGAGTTAAGTAAAATACAGACAAGTTAATAGAATTAGCTAAAAAGCTTCATACATATTGTGTAGTTGGCCATAGCAAAGATACGTACTGTACAAATTTCTTCCTTCCAAAGGGCTTTCAACGGAGCTAATCTACGCTGAATATTCACTAGCCAACCAATACTTAGTTCAAGAAATATAGACAGACTGCCATGTGTATTTTCCAGTTTAAATGCCTGTGCAGAACTAGTTACATTGGGTGTACAGTCAGTCAAGCTTATTGTCGAATTTCTGAATACCTCTCATTTTGGTTTGTTAAAGGTCCGAATAAAGCTATACGCAGCTCAATACTAGCTCATCTCTCCGATACCAGCTGGACATCAAGTTGACTCTGAATAAGCTTTTAAAGTTATTTATCGTATATCACCCAACTTCCCGCATTATCTACTAGTACGACTTCTGCATACAGCAGAGACAATTGGAATTCATCTGAACAAGTTAAATCTGTGTGTGCGTTCAAAAGAAATTTGTACAACCCCTTTCTTTGGCTTTGGCCGACTGCATAATATGTATTAAGTTTTTAAAAATGATTTTTCCCTTTCCCTTGTAACTATCTTTTGATTTTGTTATTTCTTGCAATTCCAGCTAATTCTATTAACTTGTTTGTATTTTACTTAACTCCTCTGAGTCATCCTATTCTTCTTTATCATCACTGGTATCTTACAAATTTCTTGATTATGTAATAACTTACTGCCAACGCCTAAGAATTAACTTATCTTGAATTCCATAATTAATTCTCACCGCTCCTTCCTTCAAAACTTGGATATCTTGTTACTAACACATCTATTGGTTAACTGTTGATTGTTTTGATGACCTTAAACCTCTTGATTCTTACTCACCCACACCCACATATACCTACGACTGATTAACTCAAATAACCATTTGATTGATAAAAGCATTCTGATGTAATAAAAAAACAAAACAATTAAACATTACTGTAGGTACAACTGATGATGAGGAAGTAATTGAAAAGCAATGCGTATTTCTTCGCTAATTGTGTCATTTTTTCTAAACACTTAAACACGAATTCGAAAACTACTTAAATTGTTTAAATTAGTCAACTTGTGATCTTCACTGTTCCATTACTGGGGTACTTTTGTATTATTATTATTATTAACATGATCTCATTCCCACATTATTGCGTGGTCTGTAGATCCTGACATCAGTATATTGCTGAATATTTACTACGTTTAGAAAGCAATCTGTTACAACTCACATTTGGTGATGAATAAATTCAGTGAAGGCTAAATGAATCTTGTCATATGAAGAGAATAGTGTAATGCAGAAAACAGATGTTTTAATAACCTTAAACTGTCCATACTTGAGTTCATGTGTAAAACACTAACGTTGACCAGATAATATCAAGTCATACTACTCTGGTATTACACAAAGAAACATATAAGTATAAAACTTGGGCACTACGGTGGAGTATAACTCCATTATAGATAAAATTTTATTGTGATAAAATCACACATTGTTATACAGTAATATTTATTGATGACCACCTTTCCAGCACAAATTATTGCCACTCATAAACATATCGAGACACTATTCACATAACTTTTTCGCTTCATTTATGTACATGGGTGAAACTAATGATTAGACATTTGAATAAAATCAATATAAGATAAAGTACATTCGGAAATAATATTATTAGCGTTATCAGTCAAATACAATCAGATGGGAAATAAGACGAGTGTTTTCATAGTAAAATTAAGTAACTTGTTAAAATGTTGTAATGTGAACTGAAATACATTTTAACATTATTTATTATTCTCCGATTTGACTGGTAATAATATCTTCCATATCTCTGTTATTTTGCGTGGAGTCGTTTCCGTTGCATGTGTTCGATGTAGACTCGATGAACAAGGATTCAGTAACCAATCTCCCTCTCTCTCCACCTACCTAGATTACTTCTTAGAATTTTGACTCTGTTCCATCCACCATATTGTGTGGTCGTGTGTTAATGCATGCAGTTCAGTACCTGAGTGTTTTTTATAAATTACTTATTTTCGTGAGATCAATCATTCTAATCTTGGCTAAATTCTTATGTTCCGACAGGCGATCGCACTACTCCTGATCTATTATTATGATCTATTTACTTGACTTAACTCACAGTCCTTGCAATATATTTTGTAAATTATATTATTTTGTCTAATTGGGTTAACATACACGGCCATTTATCCTATAGAGCTAGCCTCTGAGTTGGTTTGTAGGTTTGAATTCCATAGTGATTCCTGCTTTATTGAGAATCCTCCTTATATCGTTAAACTGTAGATGTCTTATATTCTTTTCTATTTGTGTTGTTAGTTTCCCCATTATTTTTACCTTGCTTCCGACCTTTTTAGATATACCAAATGAGTTTCATGGGATAGCTATTTAACACCAAAGCTTCTTCTATCTGTTTTATTTCATCATTTATATGTTTTGTTGTGCTACTTAGCGCTACTGCTCGGTTTGTTAGACACTTAACTAAGCCTGCCTTAACAGTTAACGGATGAGATGAATTAAAGTCTGAATATCTATTAGAATAAAATAAAGTATAATTATATTTTAATAGTTTACACACAATGATAAGTTTTGTTATTGGTAATATTTCGAGCAAAATTACTGTCCGTGTTCACTATTAGAATGTTTTGGCTTTTTATAAACACTAGTGTGCAGTTTACCTTCTTCTATTCATTTTATTTTACAGTCTAATATCACAGCTAATTCTCCTTGTTCATTTTTCGATTCAAATGTGAATTTTATTCCCTGTACTAGTAAGTTTATGTGTGTCAAGAAGCTAGAGATATGTTCTTTTTTTAACACTGTGAAAGTGTCATCCACATATCTCCACCATATTTTCGGAGTAGGATTAAATGTATTAAGAGCACTATTTTCCTAGCTGTCTATAAAGATATCTGCTATGATAGGGGATATTGGTGATCCCATTGCTACACCTTCTGTTTGTTTATATATTTTGCCCTGGAATTTGAAGACAGTAGATGTGATGCATAATTGAATTCCTAAGAAACACACTTTGGAAAGGAGAAGGATTGAGTGAAGAAATGTTTTTGATATAGTTGTGTCCTCTGGGCTAGATAGTTTATTTGCTTGTCAATTAGTTTCTTATATCTGGCTCTACTCTAACATCCAGTGGCGATGTGTCTGTTAACAAATGGTAATGTTGTATACTGTCTTAAAAATGCTATATATATTAGAGTAGAACCAGAGGTGAGGATCTCATCGAAAAGTAAATATTTCTTCGATCAATCCTTTTGCCTTCTAAATGTCTAAATGGGGATTTTTTTTTCTGTATTGAAACATATTTTAATAATAATTACCAACTTGTGGTGGAGAGTGTAGCTTGCTAGTATAAACATGTCACTGTCACAGCTGTTTAATATCTGCATAATTGAATTCCTAAGAAACACAAGTTGGAAAGGAAAAGGATTGAGCGAGTGGTTGTCAACCACTCAGATCAATGAATCAGTAGTATACACTTTGATGCAAATATGCTTGCTCTGTTGATTACTATTTATGGTATCAAGCAGATGGCATATTCTGATCTGATCTAGGATTTGAATAACTTAGTTTCGAAAGGAAACTCCAGTGAAATTTCACTACTAGAACTGTATAGATTGCAGACTGTCAATTTAATTTACGAATGACTTTGCAAAAAAAACCTATAAGTGACTGGAGAAAATCTCTTTCGAATTACACAAATAGCAATTTTTATTACAAAATGAATGCATGTAGCTTTTTTCGGGATGTATTCATATCATTTAAAATGTATATGATGTATGAATCGACAGCTTATATATGACATCCATGCACGTTACACATCATTATTGTCAAGAATAATGGTGTATTTGAATCTATATCACGCTTGAAACTTCTTTTAATGCCATCTTGCACTAATCATGTTTGTCATGTGTCCCTCACGTAAAGACGATAATAAATCATATTAATTATATATGAAATATTAGGAATACCTTCAATCTGAAATTTTTTATAGTCGGTTTGTGAGGATTATATTTGTTGTGACGAGTTGGTCACGGATTGATATCAGTTAGAGAACTATTGAAAATCAGTCCTGGAGTACTGGACAGCTGTTTCATCCTAGTTTGTCAGTCATCAGCACTACGCACCCTCCACAAAGGGTCCGAACCCAGGACCTTCCGGTTACAACGAAAGCTCGTATACCATTCAGCCACTATTGGGAGCCGATTCAATGGCCAGCCTTTGAATGCTGATTTCTACCAATTCGTGATTTAGCGCGACCACCAACTAATGTCATCGGTGTGATATCCATCCTCACACTTGACTGGATGGACCTCACTGCTCACGACTTCTCATTAGAACTCCAGGAAACTCCATCCTGTAGCAAGTCACTAGCGAGGATCAGAATAATTTTCTTAAGTTGATTTGAAAGGATTACATTTGTTTTTCACGAGTTGATCACGGATTGAAACGAATTTCATAAGAAATGAATTCTATTGGAGTTATTTAGCTAAAATACCAGAACTATGAATAGTATGTATGGAGAAAAAGTATAACAGTAGAAATCTTAAAAGGGCATAATGAATAATCAGCTTATGTACCCAGTGTAGACTTCGCTATGAAATGATTGACTGTAATGATTTCCTAAATGAGTTTTGAATTCAGAGCAGAATGCGTCAGCCTAATGTGAGATGTGAAACGAAGTGGCGAAACTAATACTAATAATAATAATAGCCTTATTCTGTAAAGCATATATATACATATATTGTACGAAATTTTCAGCATAATTTATTGCGTGATATTTCCTTATAATCCAAGATCTTCAAATAAAATATCAGGTCTCAGCAGACCACGCTAAACACTTCTGCCTGACGTGAAACGAAAACCAAGAAATAATGATGTCTTTTCTCTGTCTTCTTCGTTGAATGGGTGTACTTTGATTGAATGGCCACAAGAAACTGTCCAGCAATCCATTCAGTGAACCAAGGACACAATCAATAAACGCTTATCTCTTGCAGTGCAATATGCCCCAACCCACGATTGTTTTTTCTCATAATAATTAGAAACTTGCGAATCAGCAAGTTGTAAACACATTAATTACTCGCCGGAGTACAAAACGCAATTAAAGGTCATAGTTTATCAGATTTAAACAAACTGCACGGGAGAAAATATCTGTGGGATTTTTCGGTAGCCCGAATTTAAGCAGGCCGCCAAGACAGAAGTGGGCAAATGGAAGTTGAACGCTACTACAATCGAAAATATCACTGCACAAAGACATTATTACTTGATGAAAATTAATGGAAATGCTTAGAGCTTAGAAAATGGTAAATAGCACATACGCCCGAGCAATATGAGCTATCAGCAGTTAATTCGTGACATGTCGAGAAATGCAGTTGAGTGATGTTTTACCTGGAATTGATAATTGATGTAGTTGTTTTCTCTGACCTGAATGGATGTTTTATTTGCGAAGCTTTCGGTGCCCTACTGGGCAACATCTTCAGCGCATAACTCAGTTTGTTGAAGTGAGCTTTTAGATTTCTACACAATTTTATAAATCATCTCTCCTGGTGACCTTGAACGTGACTGGTTGTTTTCGTGTGTTTTCACACCCTCTAGTCTACTTTTATTCGTAGTGATTGTTTCTTCGACCTGCAGTTTGTCCCCCTGTGTGTTAGATTTCCATCTAATCGATTGATAAATTCTGTCTGTGTCAGTATGTCTACCAAATCAAAGTTCTCCAGGGAAAACACTATTCTCACCTTGAATTGTATAATTTCACTTGTCCCACTTGTCATTCTAAATCCAGAAATTTTTACAATACTGAATTCTATCTTATCAAACTCCACACCATGTTATGTAACATTTTATATTCGTCTACTAATCCTATAGTTATGCACCCTTTTTCAACATGCATACATCTTTTGAATTATTACATTTATGACATTAATTGTTTTTTTTTCAAGTATTGGTTTTGTAGGGATATTGTTTGATTGCATGGAGGATTTAATCATGAGCTGACGTCAGGCAGTTAACCTGGGGTTCTAGTGGGAAGCCGTGACCAGTAGGGTACAGCAGGTTGAAGATGAGGTAGTAACTCATCGTAGAAGACATTGTGAAATGGTCGCGCTATGTCGTGAACTGGCAGAAGTTAGAATTCAAGGACCACTGGATTGCGTCCCAGTGGCTCAATGGTCTACGAGCTAGCTCGCCTTGTAATCATAAGGTCCTGGGTTCGAATCCCGGTGGGTGCGTACTGCTGAATAGTCCCAAACTAGGACGAAACAGCTGTCCAGTACTCCCAGGTTTTCCAGTGTTTCTCTAACTGATGTCAGCTCATGATTAAATCCTCCATGCAATTAATTGTTTTGCCACTTGACACTTAACTACGATTATAATCACCAATATTTTAACTGCATTTTATACTACTATTATTATTTTATGTATTCACACCTATGATTCAATTCCCTCACTGGATATAAATTTTAAAAAACCATAAACATACGATTGTACAATTTGATGATAAGTTCGTCGTAAAGAGTCTCTCCGTTGAATCTTGTGTTCTTAATGTTACAATGGAAATTATTAAATCATTGAATCAAATTCTCGTCTATGTTCTGTTTTCAATGCATTATTTTCTATATTACTAACTTTGATTTTAGTAGCTTGAATTATACTTCAAATTATGAGACTATTATTCTACAATATTCTATGTACATAAACATATATATAAATAATTGTAGAGCCAGAAGAGGGAATTATCGAAAAGGATATTCTGTGCTCGCTTATTTTGTTTTTTTTTAAAGATGCCTAATGAATATTTTCGCAATAGTGTAATACATTTTATGAAAAATGTATTCTGTACAAATTTAAATTAACACAATAAATTGCTAAGAAACTTGACGGTCAGCTCAGATCTGATAGTTCACGCCTGAACATTCATTGATTTATTTTGCATAAGTGTTACAATACTAGACGTCTTGAGCGTCTGTCAGTCGTTTCCCTAACTGACAGTTGAAATATTAAAGTATATCAAGAATTAATTATATGTAAAAGCAATACACCGATTCTATAGTTTGGTTTGTAAGGATTAGTTATGCTTTACGAGTTCCAATTAGATGTCACGTGTTTGGATGGATGTCCCACCAACGACAATGGTTGGGGTCGCGCTAAATCACGAATTGGTAGAAGTTAGAATTCACGAGCCACTGAACCGGGTCCCAGTGGCTCAATGGTATACGAGCTTTCCTTGTAACCGGAAGGTCCTGGGTTCGAATCCCAGTGGGTACGTACTGCTGATGACTGACAAACTGGGATGAAACAGCTGTCCAGTACTCCAGGGCTGGTTTTCAATTGTTCTCTAACTGATATCAATCCGTGATCAACTCGTAAAATCATTTATAAACCGAAAAATATAATTTTGTCTATCATGAAGTCAATTCAGCAGATTCATGTACTTTTAATAATTCTTCAGTAGCATTTAAACAGACACACTGTATTTTCATAAATTTCATAAACACCGACTTCTCATCTTCTCCCCATCGCTTTTGTCTTGGTTTTCAAACTTCAAATAAGTTTTATAAGAATTCTGATCAAGATTTGTCGGGAGAGTTGCACGCTGAGTAGAAATTAAATATAAGTAAAAAACCAACCATATTTGTATACATCAGCAAAATTGAAGTAAATAATTTCAACAGCACTCAGCATCAAAAATAAGATCCAGATTTTCAACTACAATGTGAAGTCAGTGCTACTTACTATACGAATCAGATATTTGGTGCGTTATAAAGAGCATCTCAAACAAACTTCAGACCTTCATTAACAGTTGTCTTCGCTCAATACTCAAGATCAGATGGCCAGAAAAGATCAGCAACAGAGATCTCTGGGAGCGAACCAACCAGGAACCTATTGTGAAACAAATAGGTAGGAAGAAATGGAGATGGATTGGCCATACTCTGAGAAAACCATCAAATGACATCACTAGACAAGCCATCGCTCGAGTGGAACCCGAAAGGGAAGCGGCGAGTTGGTGGTCGGTGTAAGGGTGACTTAAAGGAGGTCATGTGAAGAGGAGATGAAAGCGTGTGGGCAGACTTGGAGCGGGGTGAAAAAGTTGGCAGAAAACCGAAGGCAATGGAGGTGTGCAACTGAAGCCCTATGTTCCTCTAGGAATTAAAGGATATAATAAGAATAATAATTCCAATGCTTCATCTAGGGAACTGGGAAAACAATCGAATAGATGACGTCAGTGTTGAACATTGAATCGTTTGTTTATTCGAACTGGTCTTCATATTGCCGGGAGGCAAAAAGGCTATCATTATTTAATCGTATACTGGCTGGCATAAAATTGGACAAATACAATCAGAAGTATTGTTTTCCCTTATATTATCGTTTATTTACAGATATTGGCACTGATCAAACATTGTACATCTGTTTTGTTATCTCTTGAAGAATAAACAATCGTGTTGCTCAGCCGTTTCCTTTGTTCTTCCTCAGTTAAAGTGCACAGTGTTCCAGGCAAAGTTTAACAATAGTGTCCCAAGGTATGCGAACGCATGAATGACCCTCAGCTGGCCAATCATAAAAATGAGGGTTTGTCGCACCAAAATGACGTATATTTACAAGAAAATGCATGAAAACACATTAAACAGGTTATCTTTCTCTGATATGACCAGAAATACGTCCCATTTATAACGAGGAGTATCAGTTGCTAAGTTAGACTATTTTCTGTACATGTATTTACTGAAGTGACTGAAGATGAGCTGTTTTTGTGAAATGTTTATCTCTCTTATCTCACTGTGCAGTTTTCCTTAAAAGCCTTCATTTCAATTACAATGGTTTCCAGTAAGAGGATCAATGACTACTTACCAGGAAAATGTGGGTAATAAAACAAATTAAAATAAATGACATCAACTCTAAATATATCCCTAAGCCTAACCCTAACCCCAATACTTATCTTAACCCTAATCCTAACCCTAACGAGTTGTTAACACATTGTCGAAACAGTACTTAAACCCAAGATCTGGCTGAAGTTCGCTCCTTAATTGGTGAATAGCGTTCATATTTGCGCTATAATAATGACAGGTACCTTTAGCCAACGACTAGTATGCGCTCACGGTCATTGGGGCCTTTGCACTCCTGGGATGCTATTGTTTAACTTCACTGTGTTCTGCTTGTTAGGTTTAATCTTCTAAAACCAGGCATAGTTCAAGCATCTCTGCAATTTGGATATTTGACAATAGAACTCCTTTGAGATTTATATAACTATTGAATTTTTACATATGTCGTCTTCAAATAGGCTGTTGTTTTTTTGGTGTAGTCAGTCAACTTCCAATCACTGGATCATGTATTCAAGCCTCACTGGTACCACTGGACTCTTTAATCTCAAAGATCTATGCAAGTTTCTGCTTGGCGTTTACTGTCTTTCTCATACACATCCACACATCCCAAACAAATAAGGTTTTTTGAACATGATACTATTAAGAGCATAAAATAAAATTACAAGCTTTTATTTATACAACAGATACACCAAAACGAACTAAACACTTAAATATACAGCATTCAATGATACTACAATCATAAATCTGTTCTGGTATCTTTTATTTTAGTACAATTTTAATTTACAGCATAATACCCATGGTCGCATAGGATCACGCATTCCGTGTAATATAATACTACAGACAAAATTGAAATTCACTCGTATGACTTTTGTTGAGGTTAATACCCATTCAGGCAGGCTGTACACAGATCGTCTGAATGGATTCAGATAGAAAAAGAAACCTGTTGTTTCATTATAACGTACTAGATCAAAGAAACATTCATCAGGATAGTGCATTTCAACATATCCATAGATTGAATGTAAAAAAGTGCTGAGTACCGCACATATTAATAATTTGAGTAAAGTTGTATGCATTTTAATGGGTAATCCAGTGAGTTAAAAAGAAATTTATGAACGCCTTTTTATGTCCTATTTATAAAAAAAGAAAGGATAGAATTAATAACAAATAGTTAAGTAGAGGATTTCACATACTACTTATATGGAAAAATACTAACTAATAAGTAGTTTATTGTAAATAATTCATAAATAATCCCCACCCACTCATTAATCAAAGCAAAACAATTAGCTCAGTGACAGAACACTTTGAGTGTGACAATCGAACACTTTACTAGCAGTGCTCATTCCGCTTCAACACATGCCTCCTTCAAAGTAATCTACAAAGGGAAGAAGAAACCTAACAAAGGAAATATGCTTTCGTCTTCTTTGTATTGGTGAAGCAATAGGTCTTCAGACAGAGAAACTGGAGCTGTGTAAACAGAAGAGAATTATTCAACGACTTCATATATCATGGTAAAAAAAGTGTTAATTTCCATTGTCCTGAATTTTGTTTGTTAGTCTGTTTTTCTAACTTCTCATAACTTTTGTACTTCTTTAGAACTCTTACACAACTCCATATTTTCCTTAATTTTTATGTGCATTCTGATTACGACTCACTTGTTGAATTCTTTTGTCTTATTACGTAACCCTAACACTGCTATTCAACTCATCTTATGCATTGACTACTATTAACAACTATGTCTGTGATGACGCATTGTATCACTTTTGTTACTAGTGTGAAATATTCTCTCATATCATGAATTAAAAGTCAATCTCAACGAAGAATATTCTTTTCAGTAATTTTCCTTCTTCACATTCTTACAATTATAAAATATAATGCATTTGTTGTCGCTGTAATAATAGCTAGTTAGTTATGCGGCGGATACATTTTTTACATAGTTTACGTAGAATAGTTATAGGATGTGTCAAAATAAATAGTCGTATTTGTGTGACAAACATCGTGCTAGGCTGAAATCGATTACAAAGTATTGTAAAGTGGGAGACAGTGGTGGTGATTAGTCATAATAGATTTGTAAAATGTGGGGTAGGAAAAATTGACAAGTCAGTTCAAGGTTACAAAAGTTGTCAGGTGAGTGAGTGGCTAGTACAAAGTGGCATGTATTGAAGAGGAGATAGTAAGAGTGCAATGAGAGGTTTCTAGTGAAATAACCAATATGTGAAATGAAACAGGTGGAGGCATATGTTGAGAAGAGAGATAATATCACTAATAATAAGTCCGGATAGTATAAATTGAAAATTCGATAGTATTGGGAGAATGTTTGCATGAAGGGTATAAATTATGACGAATAATAATAATTGTAATAATAAGCAAAGAAAGAACAAAACCAAGAGAGTTAAGGGGGAAGCAGAATCATCAGTCAAAGTTTAGCCACGTAGAAACAGCGTCTGGACATGTTCCTTTTGCATACAAAGTTCCTGTTTAGTCGATGTTATTGCAACAGCTTCAGCTATATGCAGCAGACGTAAGCGAATTGTACGGGATAACGACTTCGAAATTCAATATGTAATCCTGAAAGCTGTGTTGGCGTCGATGCGATGTCGAGTGTCGACCAAGTGTGACAGGAGTGAGCCTTTGATGCAATTAATTTCCCTCATGCTGTGAACAGAGCTGGTAAATGTTTTCGAAACAGCAGTTAAACCTGCCTAATAGTGTGCCCTTTACAACCTGAACCACAGAAACAGTTTAAATGGTATATGCATGAATTTGCAAAAAAAAAATACTATTTATTTTGACACCCCAAAACTAATCTGTTATTCTACGTTAAAAATATATCTGCCACATAACTGGTCATTACTGTAACGGCAACAAATGCATTATATTTCAAAACTGTAAGAACGTGAAGAGAGTAAATTATTGAAACGAATATTCTTCGTTCAAAGCGACTTTCACTTTTGTTGCCACCCCGCACTCATGAGAAAACTGTATATAAATGTGATTGTCCTGTGGTGAGAGCAGCCTGCTAGCCAATTGGTTGACATTAATCTACGTCAATGTCTAGGTCACTAATATGGGCCGTGAGAAAATATGAACAAGGCTGTTTTAACAACCAATCACAGCAAACTTAAACGTGGGCAAATATGATTCGCAGATAGATGGCTCCACTTTCTGAGGAACTCGAAAACAACCAATCAGAAGACTGCGTTTGTCTACTTGACTAGGATAGAATAATGTATGTGAAATTTATATAAATACGTGTTGATTTTCGTAATAAAATGATCTGTTGCCAGCCCTTGTCTTCTGTTGTTACAGTACATCTAAAGAAAGTGAATATGCCTAAAAGTATGTAGTTAACAATACTTAAAAGAACCTCATGTTGAATTGTGAACACCATCTTCCTTGATTCAAAAAACATCTTAGTGGTTAACAAGTAAGGATTTTAATGGCTTTTTAGAAATTAGCTATACTAAGAATAAGCAAGTTGGCAATCCATTAGTGGATATTGTGTTCTCTAACCTGGGAATTTTCTGAGCAGAAATTCTAACTTTAGCTCAGTAGCTATCTTTATCGTTTTGCAAGAAAACACATTTGCTAATTCCAATTGTGGTCATGGATTGATATCAATCAGGGGACCATTGAAAGCCAGAGATTACTGGACAGCTGTTTCATCCTACTTTGGGAATCTTCAGCAGTTTGTATCCACTGAGGTTTGAACTCAAGACCTACAGTTACAGGTAAAGCTTGTAATCCATTCAGCCACCAGGACCGGATTCAATAGCCCACAAGTTCCAAAATCTACCAGTACTCCTTGATTTTCAGTGGCTCACTAACTGAGTATCAATCTTTGATCAGATATGTTCATTTTTTAGTAACGTCTTTGTTAGCTGTAACCACTTGTACTCAAATCAGATCAAAATCCTCTAATATGAAGAATGATATTTCTCTTAAATTGACTACCATTCTTTTAATTTAGAAGTGGAATAATTTTTATTACTTTTCTGTGGTTATTTATACGGCCATCATTTGTTTGAATTTTAAAAGTTTACGCTTAATTTGGTTTCCAGACAATTTCTCACTTCATTTGTTTCGATTGACTGCCATGATTGCAATAGCAGATGAGAAGCAAAATATTTAGCCATCTATAGATTGAATAACAGAATGTCCATAGTCACAACTAGAAATGTTTAAGATCATGTCAAAAAATGTAAGTAAATAAATCTAGACGCCGTTTTCGAGTTATTTTCAAAGATTTTGAATACACTCAGTTTTACTTCAAGGGAGAATCCAGTTGACAAACAGTGATAGTTTTATGAAGCATAATGGCATATCTCCAACGTATGCTTATGATTAGAATTCCCTTAAACCACTTTAAATGGCACGCCTAAAATAAATGATCAATAGAAAGTCATTATATATATATTTTGGTTTTAATATGATTAATTAGACAACAATATATTGAACTCAGTTCCGCATAACCTGACATTGTATTCGTTGTCACCTTATAAACTTATTTATTTTAACCTTCATGAGTAGAATCTTAACGTAATGCAATTGAAGCATAATGTGTCTATTAATACATCTTAGACTTAGTCAATGCTGTTTACACCGTCACTATTTATAAGCCTACTATTATGTCATGGAGTCGAGGAGTGCACAATGAAATTTACCGATGGTACAGGTGAACGGTTTGTCATCATCATAAATTCTTTGAAATCATAAAATATTTTGTTTTGGATGTATTACTTGCTAAATGATATGAAAGAAGCACCTCCCAAAGTTTCTTTGAATCCCTGAATCTGAGTCACTTAACACAATTTATTTACATACTTTAACAAAATAGCCTATATGTATGCATGTGGAAAGTATCACTTCATTCCACTTGTGATGTGTGCCACTGATAAGATTTATCAGTAGTATACATATATATAAAGAGATGTTCATCAGCATAAAACACATCAAATAGGGGAGAGATAGATTAAACGTCAAAGAGAGAAAATGAACCAGCGTTGTAGCAAAACATGGGAGACACGGAAAGAAGACAAATAAAGACAATACGAAGGGCAGAAGTAGGACAACACGGAATATCTGTGCAAATGATGATTTGCAGATAATGTATACATAATTCTGCTATATAGAGATGCAGAATTCCAAATAAACATTCTTTACTAAGTGTCTTGTCTTCTACCGTAATGCACTTAGCTACCAGCTGTTATTATATGTGACTTGAATGTACATTTGTGCACCATTCAAAACTGGTAACAGTTATTTTTTAGTTTGCAAACCAGTAATGTAATCAGCCTCAATCCTTGATCGTTGTCCAGCATTCCTTCATTCTAAGTGAGTTTTAGACGCAAAGCATTATGCAGAAATGTAGTGGTTCAAGTTGCTGCTCTTAATAAACGCACTCATACAATCAGGATGAAATATGAGGAGACTGCAATAAATGGAGCTGTACAGGAGACAGTCTGGCTGCAGAAAGAATAATGAAGATTTTCGAAATCTTGGATATTAGAAAGACTGAATACATTTGCACATTTGGAAACGATGTTTAGTCATATCACCAGCACTCTCAACTCACTGGCTTTTAGTGTTTGGAGAACGCTAGCCAGGTAGTTTACATCTCCTTTTTGCAGTTCAACTGATACACACATCACTTAAAACGTCATTAAATAAGTAAAACTATTTTACAGTGTAATATGTTTTAGTAAACAGATTAATATGAGAGATATATGGCTTCATGTGGTCTCTAAACATGAATTCGCTTTTTAGGAGATACTTCCTTGTAAGACTGACAGAAAACAGCTAAAACTTAGTTGTAGAAGCAGGAGATTTTGTGTTTTAAATGTACATCTATGTGATAATATGAATATGATAAACTTACTGAGTAATCTCGAACCTGGTAAAATCAATCAAAAAGCTTGTTTCAAAGATGACCGAGACTAATTTTGAAATAAACTTGAGGTGTATTTTTGTCTAATAGAGTTATTTTTAAAGCAACATATCAATCTCTTCCCCCTATCATTGCCGTATCTCAGTGAAGCATAAGTTACAGTCTTATTCTGAGTCAAACTGAGATATCTATTAAGTTTAGTGTTGTTACACTCACACAATAATCTTCTAAGTCATGTCAGCAAAAATTGATGTTCAACATTCTGCCTGTTATTTGTGTAAGATCAGTATTATAAGTAAAAAATTTCTCAGCTTATTTTACTACAACTTAAGATTTTCTCAAAGTTTAAAACTGCTTTACTGCATAAACTAAGCCTTGGTTCTTAAAGTAAGGAGGAGTTCAACACAAACTGTATAAGTATAACTCTGACTACATGATACTGAAGTTTATTGTGCGTCTCCATGTCATCTTTTTATTTTCACCATTATCCCCGTTTTTGTCAACGCGATAAGATAAATTCGAGTTCCATGTGTCGTTTCGTCCTCAAAGAGTTAATAATTTACTGTCTGCTAATTTCATGATTTATTGTAAATTTAATATTGATTCTTGTGAACCGAATTAACTCAGAGAATAAAACAAAAATGTTACATTAGGTTACATCCAAGCATAGTACTAACCAAAACATATCCAAGTGTCTATTGTCGTATCAAACACAGATTAAAAAGTAGTGAGGAGGACTTGCACCCTACTTTAGCATGAATAACAAGACAATTACATAGTGAACAGCCCACATGACCGCGAAATCTAGAGTGAATTTTAAATAGTAGCCTTATAACAAATGTGTCCAATACTGTTTCAGTTTTCCTAAAAGCGCATACTAAATTAGGGTAAATGATTAAAAGCTTGGTGAACATTAAATCTTGCGAGAAATGTGTAGTAGTGGCGTGAAACTATGGTCTAAGATGAAAATTTTAGTCCAATATCCAATATCCAATATCCTGATGACGAGCTAGTATAAACCAGTGATTTCTTTGAGCTCGCTTCTTGATTGTGAGGTAGAGGTTCCAGATCTTCGGTGAGCTTCTGCGTAGTAAGTCCCGACACTCGACTGCTTTAGCTCTGGTAGACTCCAGGAGGAGTGGTGCGGGGATTGGTCGAGATGTGGTTTGTAGTATGCAGTATGTTAGGACTGTATTGCTGCCGTGAATGGAGTTTGACCTAACTCCCCTTGGTCATTCGGTGTAGTCATAAAAGCAGAATAGTAATAATAATAATAATAGGTTGTAGTGTAGATAATATAGGTTGAGATAAGTGGAATAATAAAGGTGACCTAAGGAAAAGATAGAGTGAGAGAAGGCAGAATAGGTCGTGGGGATTTAGTTAGTACGCTTATTCATTGACAGTTTGGTTTCAAATTTTATGAGGATAAGCCATTGAGACACAAACCTTGCATTTCTGCATGATTGTCTAGCTTCCGCTTAAAAATCTCCACAGATGGCGCTGTAGTCACGGCCGCCGGTAAAGCGTTCCAGAGACGGCAAACACGAAGCGAAAAGAAATGTGATCGCACTCGAGTCTTTGGTCTCTGGTGTGCTATCCTTAGCGGGTTACCTCGTGGAAGCCTATAATCGCTTAATGGCAGGATGCTTTTATTTGGGTGGGCCTGGTCATTTAGGATCTTGTAGACGGTGATGAGGTCTCCCCTGTGCCTACGGTAACTGAGTGTGAAAAGACCTAATTTCTTTAGTCTTTCCTCATATGATTTGTTGCGGAGGCCGATCACCCATTTTGTCGCTCGTCTCTGGACACTTTCTAGAATGTTAGCATCCCTTTTGAGTAGCGGAGGTGCAATGATATTATGCACCTCAAGGTGTGGCCTCACATATGCCTTGTATAGCCTTAAGAACAGTTCGGGAGTGAGAGCTCCCAGCTGCCTGTGCATAAAGTGTAATGTTGCGTAGGCTTTGGCGACGTCCCTCGAGTAATTTCCACTGGTGTCTAGCTTTTCTGTTAGAATAAGACCTAGATCACGCTCTGATGGAACACAACTCAAGTTCTGGCCACCAAGGGTGTAATTTACACTCTGTGACCTGCCGGAATGAAGCTGCACTACTTTGCACTTCTTTAGATTGAAAGGCATTCCGTTAGCCAAAGCCCAATTTCCCAGAGTTTGCAGGTCAGCCTGCAATCTATCTGAGTCTTCCGATGAGTTTATTGCTCTCCAAATCTTTACGTCGTCAGCGTAAAGAAGCGCAGAGCAGTTTAGTTGGGGGGGCAGGTCATTGATAAAAATCAAAAACATCAACGGCCCTAGGATAGAACCCTGAGGAACCCCTGATGCCGAGGTGTGCCAAGATGATCGGATGCGGTTGACTTTGGTGCAGAATTCTCTCTCGCCTAAGTAATCTGTCAGCCATGCGAGAAGTGCTCCAGAAACTCCCGCCTTGCCTATTTTGTGAAGGAGCAGACCATGGTGAACTGTGTCGAATGCTTTCGCAAAGTCGAGAAAGATCACGTGGGCTGGTACCTTTTTGTCCCAGGATAGTGTCCAATCGTTCCAGGCTAGTAGAAGATTCGTCACGCAGGATCTTCCCCTCCTGAAACCGTGCTGTGCTTCGTGAAGAAGGTTAGTCCCATCGAAGTATTTTCTCATGTGGTCGTCAATGAGACTTTCCAATATCTTCGATACCACTGGAAGTAGAGCAACTGGTCTGTAACTGGTCACATTCTGCCGGTCACCACCCTTGAAGATAGGGGATAGGATTGCACGTTTCCATTCACATGGAAGTTTCCCTACATCAAGGGAGTGTTGGAACAGATCACTTAGGGGTTGACAGAGACTTTCTGAACACTGCTTCAGGACAGATGGTCTGATGCCATCACAACCTGGAGACTTTCCCGAAGCCAACCTTCCCAATTTTGCAAGTACCATAGCCGGGGTAATTTGAAATGTCCCCAGCAGGTTTTCGTGTGTTGGTTCTGCGATGTAATCTGGATGTTCTGTAGGGGTAATATCCTCGTTACTATTTAGTTGCCTGTGAAAGGCTAGGCTGAATGTCTCTGCCATTTCAAGACTAGTAAGAGATTTCCCATCAGAACCCACTAGATTGCATGCTCCCTGGTTGGTCGGTTTTCTTTCGGCCATAAACCTGTATAGGCTTTTGGGGTTCACGAGAAGCTTATTGGCGAGGTCTCCCTGAAATGTCCTTCTATCGCTCCGGACTCGTATGTTACATCGATTCCTGAGTTCAAGGTACACTTCATATTCGGGTTGACTCTTCGATCGTCGCCACGCGAACCAGGCTTTACGCTTTGCCTGCAGAAGGCGTTGTGTCCCTCTTTTCAGCCATGATCGTTGCTTCCTAGCTTTTGGTGAGACTAAAGGAACAGTGTCTGAGACCGCCTGGTGAATGATCTCCTTTACCACTCTCCAGTGTTCTTCTACTGTTAGCTCTGTCCATTTTTTAGGCCAGTTTGCTTCAGACAGAAGTCTTCGCATTTTGGTAAAGTTGGCTTTGTTATAACACAGATAGGGCTGTGTATTGTCCCACTGTAAGCGCTCGCGGAGGACTATGTCGAATACTATGACCGCGTGGTCACTACTACCTATGGGAGTCGTGATCTGAACGTTTTCCACTAGTAGCTGGTCACTAGTGAGCACGTAATCCAGTCTAGAAGACTTCCCATCAGGGCCCCATCTAGTATCCATCTTGACATTTTCGGTGAATCCAGCCTTCCTGATGGTATGCAGCAGATTTCGATCAAATCTATCATGGGCTTTTCCCGACACCAAGTTAAGAGATGGGGCATTGAAGTCACCAGCTATGACAATTTGATCATAACCCATGTCTTGAGTCGCTGAAATTGTATTTAGCAGTACCTGGTTATGGTCTGCTCCACATGAAGGTGATCGATAAATGCTGCCCACTAGATATTTGCAGTACCCAACGGTGAAGTGGCACCATATGGAGTCAGGGAGCTCTGTGAGGGGAGGGTCCGTCGCGTGAACACATCTGAGCTGTTTGTCGACGTATATGGCGACTCCACCTCCTTCTTTCAGGTCCCTATCTCGCCTGACTAGGACCATATCATTTATACTGACTTCGCTGTCTGCCACCGTAGGGGTTAGCCAGGTTTCCGTCAGTATTATGATTTTGGAGTTTAGTTGTGATTGTAGGTGTCTAAGTTCAGCTATTTTGCCTCTTAGCCCTCTCACATTACTATACAGGCAACTGGTAGTCAGTCTCACCACTTCCCCGTATTGGGGGGTAGTTGACTTGATATTGGCTATCGGTTGAGGAGTTATCCTACGAACTAGTTGGCCGATTCCCCAGGAACCGGCCTGTTGGCGTTTTTTTCTTCTAGTTCAGTTGGAGCACTCGGATGACACTGGCTATCATCGTCCGTGCTGCACCGCTGTAGTGTGACTAGGGGTTGAGGATTTTCTTTTACTACGCTTTGTTCTCTCCTTTGAGTGCGAGGCCGGCTCTCGCAGCAGCGAATGTGTTTGCTGACCTTGTCCTTGGTCTCGTACCATCTATGGAGAGCGGTAGTCAACTGGTCTTGGGAGCTGAACTTGACAGCTAACAGACGTGGCGAGTTAATTGACATAAGATGAGTGGGTCGAGGCAGTCTATAAATAGAGACAGCCCCTGAACTTCCCAGGGCCATCTGGGATGCTAACCATCTCCATTGTTGTACATCATGACAATGCTTTTCGCAGGCGTTCCCAGTTACCAGTTCGGGAATGCCATGCACAACCATGGAGGCAGAAGGAATGAGCTCTGGCGACTCCCTCGCCATTTGTCTTTCCTTCCACGGCCTGTCTGGCTTAACACGTATGTTACAGGCCCTCCCTATAGAAAGGACTTGAGAAGCCAGTAACACTTTTTCAACATCCTCGGTAGAGCTCAATGTTACCCTCAGTGGGGATGGTTTGCCTTCAGGTGCAGCAGTGCCCCTATACAATCTGCATAGATTTACTGGTTGGATGTCCAAACCCAGTGTGCTACTTAAGATGGACCACTGTTCCTGATCAAATAGGGCCCTATCTTTCAGCAGACTACTGCTACAGTCTGGTACATTAAAGAGGATTACACAATTTGATCTGCTAACCGTGGGCTTGGGCTCGGTCCTCGCACGTTTGTGATCACCTTTAAGACCGTTTTGGTTTGACTGGTGCGACTGGGTATTTTTATGTGTCTCAGTGCTATAGCCAGCATTACTGGTAGACGGTTGGGGTCTTTTTCCAACGACGGAAACCCGTGGTTCTCCAGCCTCTGTGTCTGGAGCGGTTATGGCAAGAGTTACAAGTTTAACCGGTGAGGATTTTGGTATCCCCGGTTTACGCGCGTTTGTACTAACTTCCGGATTGGTGGGGGTCGAGCTTTTCACCTTTTTCCCCGCTACTTCTGTGCCACCTTTAGTTTTCAAAGGACTACGCGAGGCTACATCAGGACGGCAACTCGGGCATATGTACCAGAACCATTGGCATGGGTTTTTACGCATAAAGTCATAATATGCTTTTGGTACCCCACTGTCGCATCTGCAATGCACCCATCGGTTGCAAAAGTTACATTCGAAGGCAGAGTCTGCTTGTTCGACAACAGAAGCACAGACCTTGCAGTCGTCTGTCTTCTTGGGGAGCGTTCTTGTCGTCTTGCGACGTCGTGAACGTTTCTTTTTGGCCTTCCTATTTGTTTCATGGTCTACCATGGGGATGGGTGTTATGAAGTTCTCACTTAGTGCAATTTTCCCACTCGGATCTGTTAACCTAGTCGTGTTAACAGGGGTGGAGCCACATCCACTTGGCTGACTTTGCACAGCTTCACTGTAGGACTGTGGCGACATGGGTAATCTGTACGAGCTGGGAATATTAGCCCTGGTCTTCAGGACCGGTATGCGTGAGTCCATCACCTTCTCCTGTTTGCCTAGTTTGGCTGAAGCCCTGGTAACTACAGAGTATGATGTCCCATTACTTATTTTAGGTTGAGAATCTATTGTCATTTTACTCCTAAATTAATACTGGTGATTAAATAATAAGAGACTGTTATTTTGTCCAATAGACTTACAGCAAAAGACAATAGAGAGCGCAGAAAAGAAGGATAAAGTATGTAAGTAAAAGCTTTAGACTTTACCTGTAACTTTCGGGTTATTCGGTTTCACAGCAATCACGTAACAGACCCACAAGTCCTGTATATTTGAAAGAGTGAGGAGGGTGTTGCTACAGAAGTAGCACCTGAAGCTTTGGCAGTAGTTCGAGACAGCGGGAAGTACCACACACAGGCTCGGTGAGGAAGAAATGGTTGAATAAAAATTCGCCGGATAGGAAGATCAGGTTTCCCAAACGAATAATTCACAAAATTGGATATTTCCGGTTAGGGAGGAAAAGCACGTCTTATTCAAGGAGCGCGCTAAAACCGGTCAAATATTCAAGCCGCTTCGTTGAAGTGTCAGTTAACTTAAAATTACTTATGTTCCTAATCACTAGTATTAGATTGCGATGGTGAGTGTGCAATTATTGATGTCTAACTAGGGATATTTCCTAGAAAAGCTATGGAGGAATACAGAGGCTTCCTTTTTCAAATATCATGGTATAAGGATTACTGACTGAATTCCATAAGAGCCCAGGCGAAACTTGTAGTCCCTTCTACTGAGAGCTACTACGGTCGACCAGAAGTACCTCCAGTTAGCAAGAGACGAGCATCAAACTTGTTCAGCACTGTTCATGTATTCAATCCAATATAGTTTTTAGAAGCTATTGCAAACCAATTTGATTTCTTTGCACTCTCTTCTTGGTTGTGGGGTTGAAGGTTTTGCAGTGAACTTGGTGTCTAGCCTGAGTCGTAGTAGCATATAATCATCCTAACACTAGTAATCACCAGCTTGCAACATTATTCTTTGACATATTATCAGCAGTTGTTTTTCAAACTAGACATCCTTGCGTTTTGTGAGAAATAATGTATGAGGCTTTCGCCAGTGATGTGTTTTTTGTCATAAAATATAATGCTTTACAATCGAAGTCTTCATCCCCATTTTGTGAATGGAGACTTCTTTCCCAATATGGGCCAACGTCTTAACAGCCTAGCTGTATGTTGTAATCTAAACGAATCCTCAAACTGTGAGTTTCATATAAATTTTTATCGACCATAACTTTATTGAGTGATTATCCACTTTCACCTTATCACGTCAAAGATCTATAAAGCACTTTAAATGTTTCGAGATTTTCCTTTAACGCATAAATGTACGATGGCACACCACCAAGTTTTCTTGCTTGGGTGCTATCGTCTTCTTTTTAGTCTGGCGCTTCCAGACTGTGCTGGTAAACTCACATTTCTCAGAGTCCGTAGCTCATTCATACTAGCCAGATAAGTTCCAAAATCTCTCCCCTCTATAACCCTAACGTTTATATTCTGGTTAAATATATTGCTCAGTACAGCATTCTGCTAAGAAGCTGTCTTTTGATTTTTGACTGGTTATCATTGCGTACAAGTCAGGTAGCTTATTGATTAAGTAATAGTCAGGCTCATTGCGTTTGGTAAGTGTGATATAGTAGTCACCACTTCTACACCACTACGTTACGTTTCCCTAGCACCTGAGAAAATAAATCACCTATAGGCTTTATTTATGTAGAAAAGCTCTAAAGGTTGTGGCAATGACTGTATATCATCATATGTCTGTAATTGTGGTGGTCCTGACATCTTGTTGGTACTGCTTAAAATCTTAAAAATGCCTTTAGAAACCCAAACTTACCCGAATATGTGAAAAAAAATTTATTACAACTAAACATAAATGCTGCTAGAAAACAGAAGTCGGCAACTGGACAGAGAGCGGCCGATGCAGCGGTTTCGTATCACGAAGCTGCGAGTTGACAGTGATCCTTTCATATTGGCGCTGACCCTAACAAACCTACTGCGTTGCACGCTGCCAACAGTGGACAAAGATTCATAGGCACAATTGTTGGTGTCTCAGCTTTTGAAGGGAATTCCGGAACATGTCTCAACAGCTACACATTATCCACATCGTACAGCCACTGCGTACTGGATGGCTTGCAGGTGTGACCAGGCAGCTATTTAGCAAGACGGTAGCCGCTACAGAGCCACGAAAAGCCGAGCAGTACAAGCAAAATAGTGAAGAGGTGCATCCTGAAGCGGTCGCGCTGAGGATGAGCGTGAGGAAGGACCGGTGTTTTGCATGTGCCAAGCTAGGACACTGGGAAAACATATACCCAGAGAGACGACAGAGAAGTTTTAAAAGTTGTATTGTGTCTTCTTTCTGTTTTTTATCAGACTACATGTAATATGTGCTATTGACAAGGAAGCGATGCATTCGAAGTTGTGCGTAAATGACCCCGAGTTTGATAACAGTTTCACCCGTAGATAAGACCTATGTGAGAGTATAATCCATGTTCGTTGATAGTGCAGACAGCGGGGTGCCACGTGTTAAGAATGGCGGGGTTGTCAGACTGCAGGGTTAACATTGTAGAGGATAACATGACGCTTCCATTCCCTGTTGAACCTGAATTGCTCTGAACAATCCTCAGGGCAGACATTCTGCGAGAAGTAGATGCAGTGGTTAACACGAAGAAAAGGGTTGTCTTTATGAAGTATGGGGTTTCAGCACACACGAGAATAGTGAGTCAGTGGGAATAGCAGTGTCAGAATTCCTAAGTGTGGCAACGTTACTTAGCAAATACGGACGCCTTTTCAGTGGAGAGAGAGATTCTCACAGTTACTGTGATAAAGTAAGGCATTGAATTCCAGTGACAAGCGGGAAAGTGACGCAGCCAATGGAACCAACTTCATCATGAATTCTGCTGAAAAGTTCAAAGTTGGTCTCATATACAAATGGAAAGTTCAGTGTCAATGTAGTTGAAGATCGAACGATCAATTCTTGGTTGTTTGCTCAAAACCAACTTCCCCAATTTTCGCGGAGGCATCAATACGATAGTCATCGTCTCATCGGTCGCTGTTCAGAAAGGAGTCAGCAGTAAACCATCAGAAGTAATATTGTGATTTATTATTGTAATATTTGTTCACAGACCCTAGTAAAAACATTATTTTTATATGTTGGTGTAACAATAAAGAATCCTCGAGTCAAAAATTGGTGTTTTGGTTTTTGCGTCCGTTATTACTAAGCGTTTCTGAAAAACTGCAAGGAACAGCGTGGGCCCGAGCGTAGCAAGAGCTGGGCATTAACGGTTTACGAGACGTGGCTGACAGTTTCTGATGGAAGAAACAGACTCTCGCGGATTCAGACAGTTGCTGGAAGTTTGGATAGTCACCGTTCATCTTTCCTGGTGCCGGTCAAGTCCTCTTTGAACAAGGAATATCTGGAACGTTTTTGGAATTGGGTCAAGTTCAACAATACCTGGGTCAAAGAAGGGACAGAGCGTCCTGGATGCAAACAGGAAGGTAAGTCATGGTGACTTGTCTGTTACTTGTAACGATGTGTCTGATGTTAAGCATGACATGGTTGATGTGACTGTTTCGCCGTTCAGAGATAATAGGAACATCAAACTCCCTAAATTTGAACCACGGTGTTTCGATGGAAACCCAGCTGATTATTTGCAATTTGCAAAGGAGTTTGAGATCATGCTGAATAGTACTCTATTAAATGATGAATTGAAATTGATGTATTTGATGAGATATTGAACTAGAGATGCTGCAAGAGCTATACAGTGCTGTAAGTTTATGAAGCCAAAAGAGGGCTACTACGAGGCTATGAGCATATTACGTCAAAGGTTTGGAAGACCTTCGATGATTGTAGGGAAATTATTCGAGGCTGTTAAGGGTAATGGTGGTCAATTACAGGATGACTCCCAGGCACTTACTGAGTT
Source organism: Trichobilharzia regenti (assembly GCA_944472135.2). Taxonomy (NCBI): domain Eukaryota; kingdom Metazoa; phylum Platyhelminthes; class Trematoda; order Strigeidida; family Schistosomatidae; genus Trichobilharzia; species Trichobilharzia regenti. The sequence continues at coordinate 70,525,218 of OX235263.1, forward strand.
TTTAGATAATTTGCTAATTTACAAGAATGCAATGATTTCGATGAATCGCATGAGTGACCTCAACTCGAGTTTTATACTAGAAGTAATAACAAGACGCCTACCTACTCGACTGCAAAGGAAGTGGGTGAAGATAAGCTCCCGTATGGAGGATGAGGGTATCGAGCCAAAATTTGATGATATCCTGAAACTAGTAAAAGATAGTGCCAATCAATCTATGAGCAAGTTCGCCAGTCTATAACATCTCACCCCTACCATAGAGCAGTCTGAGAGCAAAATGCAATCATTGATAATAATAATAATAATAATGTATATTCTCACATAAACATATAAATTTACATGAAAATGCATGCCATTTTTACAGGCACGATCAAGTATGATATATTATCAAATCGTAGATTGTCTACAAGTTAATAATATTTCAACAGTTAAATATTTGATATATATATAAATACACATTGTCTGAACTAGGCTGTATAGTTATTGAATTGTACAGTTGTCCTCCAGGTTGAGCGGGAAAATCGACTTCGTTTCGTTTTCATCCCGTGGTTGTCGGCATACGATAACCAACCAATATTGAGGTAAGTACAACGTTTACAAGGGATTGAAAGCTGTTTTAGAAAAGTAAAAGTGCTGAGGTGAATCCTTAAATTGTAATGAAATAGGCAAGTGCAAGTATCATTAATAAATGCATTAATAAAATAAACTCCCTAGGCTGACAACGTTCATTTGCAATGTATAATGCTACACGCATACCTCGTACTATCATGATGTCCACTTTCGGTTTTAATACATTTATCCTCAATTGTGCCAGTTGTTTTTGTTTTAAACCTTTTTGTGCATTTAATGTACAACCGTACCCTTCAGAGAGTAGGAATATAATAAGTCATAAAGAGCTGTAAAATGTTAGGTTTAATGGGATATAATGAAGATCAAGTAAAGACGTTATTGGAAGATGAATGAGATAAGACATTGTGAAGTGGTATTTAAAGATCAGTCAATGGACAGCAAGTTAGTTTATAAGATGCCCCATAAAACTGTGCACATCCCACATGGTCGCATCTCAACAATAGGCTGGGCGAATAGTATATATTTAGAGGTAGAAGCATGATCTGTCAAGGCGTTCATTATTATCTTTTTCAAGATAAAGATCTAAGCCCTCATAAAAATCAGAAATATCTCGAGCCTTTAATTTGTGTATTGCTGTTCCTGCAGAATGGGGCGATTCACCTTAGTGACCCCCACCATATCTACTGATCAGCTAACGCCACCCTCCCTCCTTTTTTGATGTTAAGCTCTGAGACTATGATTATTATGGCTACCGCAAATATATTGCTTGGTACCAGACATGTTCGTACCTCATATTCCATCTCCCTAGCTTTCTTAATGAGTGCTTCCAATAGGTCTCCGCGTACATCTTTAGGAACATTATATATGTATGCATGCGTCCTAATGAACGGATTACTTTACAAGAAGTTATGATGACGAGTAGGCCTCAGAGAGGTGGATATCGAGAAGGCTCCATGATGTCTAGTAATGCATATAGACCTAGTGAGTGTAACAGGATACGTAGTACATCCTCAACAGATATGTTACAAGATGCAAGACAAACACGGTTGTGTTTTACGCGTGTGCAAGAGGTGCATACAGAAGTGAACTGTGAACCGGTGAGCAAGTTCAGTGATAAGCTAAATGTAAACTCCAGGTTTGACTCCGAATTGTGTGACGATAACGGTGCGGTCAAGAAGTCTGTAGTTGCAACTGGTAAGCCATTGTTGAATAGAGTGTCACAGCATAGAGTTACTGCTTCAGAGTGCAGTTCTGACTCCACAAGTTTACAAAGTATAACTAGTCAGAGTGAAGATATAAAACCTTTAATGATTTGTGAGGAGGAACCAAAATTGTCTACTTCTGTTATTAAAGAGTTTGAAAATGATGAAGTTGACGGTAAAGTGAATATTCGTGATTATGATCATGATAGTGCAGATTTGTCTTTGGTTGATCATGATGAGATGAGGGATATGCTTACTACTGCTAAGTTAATTAAAGGTTCTGTACAACTACAACGTGAATTAGAAATAAATGCAGATGCATTTGCAGAAGGGATACATACTTGTGAGACCGTCAGTGTGATTGTTCAGCATGTAGCCCATCTATCATCAGATGCTAGTGTTAAACCTGAGCTGAGAGTAAAAGACAGCAGTGGTGGTGGTCTTGCAGGCAGACAAATTTCTGAAAGTCGAGCAACAACAGCTTCTGATCCACCGCTAAGTTCATCAACTTGTGTCACTCAGTCGTCGTTGGTGTTGTCATCCACAATGGAAAGATGCCCATCAACTCAAGTATCTTGTGCAATGATTTTGATAGTATTGGTGCGTTTGAAAAGACGAAAGATATTGCTCAGTTTAGAGAGGATAAGCCAAGTGTAAACGAAAGAGTAATTGTTAAATTGACTTGCATGAATAAAGGCATTTCTAGTTTCAAGTTACTATTTGAATGTTATTATCTTTGGTGTAAATTACTCTGTTTCTACACTTGGTTGATGAGATATGTCGTGTGTTTGTTCGTCATCTATATTCAGCGATACGATGACATGAGCGTGTTACCGTTCAGACTTGAGGATATGGCTGATAGAAGGAAATCAGCAAATGAACTCTGTGATGAGTTTCCAACCTAGGGCGTCAACCTGAGAAGGGTTGTAGGCGTACTGCTGTAAGTCCTACAATTCTCCAAAGGGTAGCGCATCAATGAGCATTCCAATGTGCTTGGTGTGTGATTTTGTACATATGTTCATATTGTATATGCTGAATTGGTATCATTTATCATCTGGCTGTTGGTAATTCTGTTTGTGTCCGGACGACTTCCACTTGGATCATCAACCTGAGAAGGAATGTAGGCGTACTGCTGTAAGTTCAACAGTTCTTCAAGGGTAGTCTGTCATGCTGGAATCCGCAACATTTGATGTAGTGATTGTACATATGTTTGTGTTAAATAGTTGTGTGAGTTCCAATTATCGTAATTGTTGGTTAATCTTGTTTGTGTCCGTACATTCCACAACTTACAATCGTCAACGTGAGAAGGGTTGTAGGCATACTGGTGTAAGTCCTGCGATTCTTCAAAGGAATTCCATCAAGATATGATCAGCGAGTTTTTGTGTACTGTTTGTATATATGTGTGGTGTGTCATATCAATTGGTGTTTTTTGGATTCATTGTGTTTACTTGTTGTTATTGCGTAATTTCGTTAAACTTTTCGTCGTGATTACTTCTGAAGTTGTTTCTAGTCTTCTACATCCGTGAATGAATTGATTGATGTTAAGGACAGCAGATGGGTCGTATACGCCGGGGAGGCTATTTCTGAGAATGAAATGCACACGGAGATAATTGTTAGCTGTGGTCGCACGCGCCGGGGAGAAAGAGTGTAAACGACTGAGGCTCGCATACGTCACCGCTACTAGAACTGAGGCAGAATGAGTGACAAGCGATTGCAGTGGTAATTGGTAGTGAGTAGATAAGAGGATGTGCGAAGAGTATCGTGAGGCGGTGCTATGGTCACGTTGCGTTCTGCTAGAGTCATTCTAGCAAGTGGCGATTGTGTTGCAAGATGTCAAGAGGAGGTCTCTGTCTGGAGGCGCAGGTCGTCATTGATGTGTGAGATTGTACTGTATGCTTGTGGTGTGTTGGCTTTTCTGTTTGTTTTCCATTTCAGCTCTGTCCGTGTGACCCAGGTTCTCGCAATGGCATCCAAGTCAACGTGCATTGGTCGTGAAGGAAAAAAGGGTTGGATCCCATTTTTCCCGGGGAGTGTCAATGTAGTTGAAGATTGAACGATCAATTGATGGTTGTTTGCTCAAACCCAACTCCTCCATATTTTTCGCGGGAGTCACCAATCCAGCAGTCATCGTCTCATCGGTCGCTGTTCAGAAAGGAGTCAGCAGTAAACCATCAGAAGTAATATTGTGATTTATTATTGTAATATTTGTTCACAGACCCTAGTAAAAACATTATTTTTATATGTTGGTGTAACAATAAAGAATCCTCGAGTCAAAAATTGGTGTTTTGGTTTTTGCGTCCGTTATTACTAAGCGTTTCTGAAAAACTGCAAGGAACAGCGTGGGCCCGAGCGTAGCAAGAGCTGGGCATTAACGGTTTATGAGACGTTGCTGACAGAGGCCATTCACTACTTGAATAGTTTCTTGCCATTTTGAAGGCTAGATTGCAAGACAGGTTGAAGAGATGTTGAAGGCTGAGATTATTGAAGAAGCTGATAGCCCATATAGTTCTTTAGTGCTGTTAGTGAAGAAAAGCAACAGGAAATGCAGATTTTGTGTTGGTTTCCGGCAGCTGAACAGCATAACAGGGCTGAAACCATGTGCAATCCCAACCATAGCAGAAACTTTAGATCGCCTACAAAGTGCAAAGCTGTTCACACCAAGATCTGCTATCGGAGTGTCGGCAACTGACAATAAAACAGGGAGATAGGGATAAGACGGCATTCTTTGTGGGACAGAAACAATATCAGTTAAAACGCACGCCTTTTGGATCGGCAGGTGCCCCGTTCATATTCAGACAATTGATGACGTTGCTGATGAAGAATTTGAGGAACGTGGAAGCTTATGGAGATGATCAATTGATATACAGTACAAGCGAGCGCTAACACGCAGAGCATGTGGAGATCGTTCTAAGACGCATCAAAGAATTTGGTCTACGTATCAACAGGGCGAGATCTCAGACTGATAAGAAGAACGTTGCAATTTTAGGAAATAAAGTGGGAAACGGCGAGATAGACCGCTGCCTGGAAAAAGTAAACAATCAAGTCCACTGAGTTCACGAACTTGAGAAGGAAATTAAGACAGTTTTGGGGGAGATCAGCGTCCTATAGTGGGTTTGTGAAAAGCTTCAACAAAATGGCGGCCCCGCTCTACCGGCTATTAGGTCAATCAAAGTTTGTCTGATCGGAGGACTCATAGAGGGTATTCGACCGAATCGAGCAGATGATGGATTACCAGAGAATGAGGCTGCGGCTACCGGCGCCGCTCATAGTGTCTATCAATGCCAGCGATTACTGAACAGGCTCAGCACTCAGACATGGTAACTGGGTGGCCGAATACGCCAGCCGTGTTTCAACGTATACCGAACAGAAGTATTCAACAATTTAGAAGGAATGTTTGTGTCTTCTCTATTTAAAGGTACTGCCCTCAACGGAAGTACTGATACAGTGATGCTATCCTCTACTTATTCAGAATATTGCTAGCTCACCTTGTGAATAAAGGAACCAACTTCATCATGAATTCTGCTGAAAAGTTCAAAGTTGGTCTCATATACAAATGGAAAGTTCAGTGTCAATGTAGTTGAAGATTGAACGATCAATTCTTGGTTGTTTGCTCAAAACCAACTTCCCCAATTTTCGCGGAGGCATCAATACGATAGTCATCGTCTCATCGGTCGCTGTTCAGAAAGGAGTCAGCAGTAAACCATCAGAAGTAATATTGTGATTTATTATTGTAATATTTGTTCACAGACCCTAGTAAAAACATTATTTTTATATGTTGGTGTAACAATAAAGAATCCTCGAGTCAAAAATTGGTGTTTTGGTTTTTGCGTCCGTTATTACTAAGCGTTTCTGAAAAACTGCAAGGAACAGCGTGGGCCGAGCGTAGCAAGAGCTGGGCATTAACGGTTTACGAGACGTGGCTGACAGTTTCTGATGGAAGAAACAGACTCTCGCGGATTCAGACAGTTGCTGGAAGTTTGGATAGTCACCGTTCATCTTTCCTGGTGCCGGTCAAGTCCTCTTTGAACAAGGAATATCTGGAACGTTTTTGGAATTGGGTCAAGTTCAACAATACCTGGGTCAAAGAAGGGACAGAGCGTCCTGGATGCAAACAGGAAGGTAAGTCATGGTGACTTGTCTGTTACTTGTAACGATGTGTCTGATGTTAAGCATGACATGGTTGATGTGACTGTTTCGCCGTTCAGAGATAATAGGAACATCAAACTCCCTAAATTTGAACCACGGTGTTTCGATGGAAACCCAGCTGATTATTTGCAATTTGCAAAGGAGTTTGAGATCATGCTGAATAGTACTCTATTAAATGATGAATTGAAATTGATGTATTTGATGAGATATTGAACTAGAGATGCTGCAAGAGCTATACAGTGCTGTAAGTTTATGAAGCCAAAAGAGGGCTACTACGAGGCTATGAGCATATTACGTCAAAGGTTTGGAAGACCTTCGATGATTGTAGGGAAATTATTCGAGGCTGTTAAGGGTAATGGTGGTCAATTACAGGATGACTCCCAGGCACTTACTGAGTTTTTAGATAATTTGCTAATTTACAAGAATGCAATGATTTCGATGAATCGCATGAGTGACCTCAACTCGAGTTTTATACTAGAAGTAATAACAAGACGCCTACCTACTCGACTGCAAAGGAAGTGGGTGAAGATAAGCTCCCGTATGGAGGATGAGGGTATCGAGCCAAAATTTGATGATATCCTGAAACTAGTAAAAGATAGTGCCAATCAATCTATGAGCAAGTTCGCCAGTCTATAACATCTCACCCCTACCATAGAGCAGTCTGAGAGCAAAATGCAATCATTGATAATAATAATAATAATAATGTATATTCTCACATAAACATATAAATTTACATGAAAATGCATGCCATTTTTACAGGCACGATCAAGTATGATATATTATCAAATCGTAGATTGTCTACAAGTTAATAATATTTCAACAGTTAAATATTTGATATATATATAAATACACATTGTCTGAACTAGGCTGTATAGTTATTGAATTGTACAGTTGTCCTCCAGGTTGAGCGGGAAAATCGACTTCGTTTCGTTTTCATCCCGTGGTTGTCGGCATACGATAACCAACCAATATTGAGGTAAGTACAACGTTTACAAGGGATTGAAAGCTGTTTTAGAAAAGTAAAAGTGCTGAGGTGAATCCTTAAATTGTAATGAAATAGGCAAGTGCAAGTATCATTAATAAATGCATTAATAAAATAAACTCCCTAGGCTGACAACGTTCATTTGCAATGTATAATGCTACACGCATACCTCGTACTATCATGATGTCCACTTTCGGTTTTAATACATTTATCCTCAATTGTGCCAGTTGTTTTTGTTTTAAACCTTTTTGTGCATTTAATGTACAACCGTACCCTTCAGAGAGTAGGAATATAATAAGTCATAAAGAGCTGTAAAATGTTAGGTTTAATGGGATATAATGAAGATCAAGTAAAGACGTTATTGGAAGATGAATGAGATAAGACATTGTGAAGTGGTATTTAAAGATCAGTCAATGGACAGCAAGTTAGTTTATAAGATGCCCCATAAAACTGTGCACATCCCACATGGTCGCATCTCAACAATAGGCTGGGCGAATAGTATATATTTAGAGGTAGAAGCATGATCTGTCAAGGCGTTCATTATTATCTTTTTCAAGATAAAGATCTAAGCCCTCATAAAAATCAGAAATATCTCGAGCCTTTAATTTGTGTATTGCTGTTCCTGCAGAATGGGGCGATTCACCTTAGTGACCCCCACCATATCTACTGATCAGCTAACGCCACCCTCCCTCCTTTTTTGATGTTAAGCTCTGAGACTATGATTATTATGGCTACCGCAAATATATTGCTTGGTACCAGACATGTTCGTACCTCATATTCCATCTCCCTAGCTTTCTTAATGAGTGCTTCCAATAGGTCTCCGCGTACATCTTTAGGAACATTATATATGTATGCATGCGTCCTAATGAACGGATTACTTTACAAGAAGTTATGATGACGAGTAGGCCTCAGAGAGGTGGATATCGAGAAGGCTCCATGATGTCTAGTAATGCATATAGACCTAGTGAGTGTAACAGGATACGTAGTACATCCTCAACAGATATGTTACAAGATGCAAGACAAACACGGTTGTGTTTTACGCGTGTGCAAGAGGTGCATACAGAAGTGAACTGTGAACCGGTGAGCAAGTTCAGTGATAAGCTAAATGTAAACTCCAGGTTTGACTCCGAATTGTGTGACGATAACGGTGCGGTCAAGAAGTCTGTAGTTGCAACTGGTAAGCCATTGTTGAATAGAGTGTCACAGCATAGAGTTACTGCTTCAGAGTGCAGTTCTGACTCCACAAGTTTACAAAGTATAACTAGTCAGAGTGAAGATATAAAACCTTTAATGATTTGTGAGGAGGAACCAAAATTGTCTACTTCTGTTATTAAAGAGTTTGAAAATGATGAAGTTGACGGTAAAGTGAATATTCGTGATTATGATCATGATAGTGCAGATTTGTCTTTGGTTGATCATGATGAGATGAGGGATATGCTTACTACTGCTAAGTTAATTAAAGGTTCTGTACAACTACAACGTGAATTAGAAATAAATGCAGATGCATTTACAGAAGGGATACATACTTGTGAGACCGTCAGTGTGATTGTTCAGCATGTAGCCCATCTATCATCAGATGCTAGTGTTAAACCTGAGCTGAGAGTAAAAGACAGCAGTGGTGGTGGTCTTGCAGGCAGACAAATTTCTGAAAGTCGAGCAACAACAGCTTCTGATCCACCGCTAAGTTCATCAACTTGTGTCACTCAGTCATCGTTGGTGTTGTCATCCACAATGGAAAAGACGCCCATCAACTCAAGTATCTTGTGCAATGATTTTGATAGTATTGGTGCGTTTGAAAAGACGAAAGATATTGCTCAGTTTAGAGAGGATAAGCCAAGTGTAAACGAAAGAGTAATTGTTAAATTGACTTGCATGAATAAAGGCATTTCTAGTTTCAAGTTACTATTTGAATGTTATTATCTTTGGTGTAAATTACTCTGTTTCTACACTTGGTTGATGAGATATGTCGTGTGTTTGTTCGTCATCTATATTCAGCGATACGATGACATGAGCGTGTTACCGTTCAGACTTAGGATATGGCTGATAGAAGGAAATCAGCAAATGAACTCTGTGATGATTTTCCAACCTAGGATTCAGAGAATTACGTAACAGCCTGTAAGCAGTGTCAACCGATAAATTGTGACCAGTAGATATGAACATTACCTCAGTCGATTCCGGTTACAGCAGTGGGTGACCTGTGGTCCACAGATGTAATGGGAACTTTTCCACAGGCGTCAAAAGGCAGTCAACACCCTCTGGTAATGAAAGAACATGCTACACGATCTCTAGACGCAGTCTCGATCCCCGATCAACAAGCAAATACGTTGACATAAATAGCGGTTCGACATATCGCTGCCAACCACAGCTTAACAAAAGCGATATTGACAGATGAAGGTTCGTGTTTTGAAAGAGAAGGGTTTAAGGTTCGGTCACAAAAGATAGGCATCAAGAAAATTAGCACGACGCCATATCGTCCACAAACGAACAGCTTGACTGAGAGAAATAACAGCACCCTGAAAGATTGGCTGGCCACAAATAGAGGGAAGGGCCCCGCATTCAAGACCGAAGATCAAGTTAAATGTGGAGATAGGCGGAATACTGGTGGACACGCACAGTGAAATGCAGTAAAGGCGTTTCCTCAATACACATAGTACTTTCTTTTGTCAAAAATAAGTATGGAATCATCCGTCGGTTCATCACTCTGCCTATGCTACAGAATGCTTGTTTATAAGGAAAGCTGTGTAGAGAATCAGAGGAAGACCTGTAACCTAAGATAGCACGCAGAACATATTTGACATCCTAGTCGTAACCGGAAGTAATATTATGATGGGAGACAATGACAGCATGTGTTAAACGCTGGTGCTTGATTACGTGGCACATACCTCTTTAAGAAGTACTGCCACCTAAATTATCTCGTGTGTATTCGCTTACGGATCAGACAAAAAGACTAACCTGACTCGAAATAACGAACAACGCAAATATTAACTGCGTAGAGCAGGTGGCCCTACTTTACACTGGGGATGTGCCATATAATCTCCCCAACATTTTCACACCTATTTTATTGTTAATATTCATAGTGTGAGGTCACTCCTGGTGGATTCAATGTACCGCAGACGAATTCACAAACTAACAAACAAAATTTGAACAACTTAGTTTACCGCATCACCCTGAATTCTTCTAAGGTTTTGTAACTTCCTACGCGTATGTCATAACATTATGCTTACTACACCCTTTTACCTCTATAGGAAATGCCAAATGTCTGTTACTTGAAGTGCAAGCAACGGTAAATGTATTTCACAAATATGGTATCTTAATGCCTACTACACTTGCGTACCGCCTCCCCTCTTCAATTTCACAGATCAGCTGACTGATGCAGATTTAAGGTGTTGCTGTGGTGTTGCATGTGGGCTATTCTACGTCGTCTTTAGTGGTTTTTTAGCAGAAATACGTCTTAAATACCGTATTTTAACGAAAAAACGTGTAAATAGTGAGAAAAATAGTCTTTTTCAATGTGTTGTAGAAATTCTGTCTTTTCATCGAATTGACATGCTGTGGTGCACAAGAAGAGTCGGGATTCGTTCAAAAATGTCATTTAGCATAGAAAATGCTGAATAATTCGTATTGTTGTAATGTATTTCACGTAAATGATGAGGAGGGGGATTGAAAATCGAGGTAATTATGATTTGATGATCTTTACAAAATTTCACAGTAAGATTGGAAACTGAATTGGTTATTTCGTCGTGTGGCAGTGAAGAGACAGTCATTTAGCTGGTAGGTACTGTGTTTTTTAGTTTCTATTTAACTCATCATTGCCTGACTGAGGTTTCGTCATTTTTAATTTCCAGATTATGGTCTTCACTTCAGCAGTCACTCAGTACATTTAGACATTCTAATGGAATTGAAAAGGGTAATATTTGTGATATCATGAATGTAATTATTGTAAGAAATACTTTTTAAAGAATTTGCACTCCATTCATACACTATTAATACTTACTGTTTGTCGAGCTGCAAATTGACGCCAGTGTAGAAGACGTAATGATCGTAAAATGTCTTATTTACAAGAGGATGAATTTGGTCATGATGGCGTACTGTTATCGCTTTTGAGAAATTGCTTCCACCAGTAAACCTTAAAAAGGCGATGTGCACAACAAAAGCCTATCTAGTGAGTTGCAGTATTTTATGATAACAAAATAATCAATGAAGTTTAGCGACGGGGTCAACTAATATACAAGTCTAAGTGTTGATATGATCCTGTAAGAGCCTATTGATACGAAATGATAACACAAGAAGATTAATGTAGTTATCCCTTTATTAATCAATGATTTCCTTTGAGAAAGTGGTGTTAAACGCAACATAAAAATAATAGACTATTCGTGATATATAGGATATACATTGCATAGTGCACTTGAAGTGCCTAGACTACCAATACAAGTCGTGTACGAATAAAACCTCTGTTTGCTAGGTTATGTTTTGTCAATGTCCAGCTCTTACTACGTTGGACCTCACGCTGTCCCTCGAAGACTTTCAGAAACACTTTGTAATAACCAAAGCGAAAAACCAGAACACAGATTGGCGACTCGAGAATCCTTCATTCTTACGCCAATATGTAACCAACAATAAGGTTATTATACACACGGTTTCTGATAGTTTTCTCCCTTCCACCGAGCAGCGAACGTTGAGACGACTGCTGGATTAATGGCTCCCGCGAAAATTATGGAGTTGGTTTAAGCAAACAACCGTGAATTGATCGTTCAATCTTCAACTACATCGACACTTCCCGGCAAAAAATGGATCCATCCCTTTTACCCATCACAAACAATACACGCTGACTCGGATGCCATTGCGAGAACCTGGGCCACACGGACAGAGCTGAAATGGAAAACAAACAGAAAAGCCGACACACCACAGCATACCCACAGCGCAATCTCACTCGTTGGCGAAGATCTACGCCTTCCAGTTAAAGGCATCCTCTTGACATCTTGCAACACAATCGCCACTTGCTAGAATGACTCTTGCAGAAAGTAACGGGACCATACCAGCACCTCATGATACTCTTCGCACATCCTCTTATCTATTCAATACCAATTACCACTGCGACCGCTTGTCTTTCATTCTGCCTCAGTTCTAATTTCGGTGACGTTTTCGACCTTCGATCGTCTACACTCTTACTCTCC